>JAVLUX010000026.1:21530000-22730000 GCA_032164185.1 Moxostoma hubbsi | reverse complement strand
TGTTCCCCTTAACAACGAAGCCAATCGAGGGTTGCAGTTTCTTAAAGTTGCTTGAATTATCTCATTTTCAGTTATTTTAGCATTATTCTTTAAACACAACGCTCTGTAATTGAAAACAAAATCCCTAATATTCTCATTAACCCCTTGACGATAGTTAGCTAATTTTTGGGCCGCAACCTCTTTATGATCTTCATTTAAAAAGGAGAAAAGAAACTTTTCTTTGAAAGAAGACCAGTCTCTTATTTTTTTCTTTTCAGCTCTCCACCAGCTCTTAGCAGTACCTTTCAGACTTACAGATAATGCTGCAAGAAGCTCTTCGGAATACAGAGGTCTCATCTCGTTATATTCTTCAAAACGGTCAATAAACTCAATTGGGTCTTCTGAATCAAGATTACTGAAGGTAGGCAGTTCAAGTTTAACTGGAGGATTATGAGATGAGGAACAACATGCTACTGGCTTTGTACTGCTTTCTGTAACTGGGTCCATCTTGGGTGGGGATTGAGACATCCTATGAGTAGTAGAAGTACCGGTGTGCATAGGAGTAGAAATAAGGGGTTTGAAAGTTTTAAACTGTTGCTCTATTTGTCGGTCTCGACGCTTTAAGCAATCCAAAATACTTTGGCTCATATCGTCGATTTTGGAAAGGAACAGCTGCTTAACGCGATCCAACTCTCTTTGCAAACAGTAGTTAACTTTATCTTCATATGCTTGAAACTTTGTGTTCATAGTTTCAGTGGTAACCAGTCCACTGACACGATGCTCAAGATCAGCAAGATGCTCCTCAATGCTACACATGCGCTGGACAGCTTCTTCATTGTCGAATTGCTGTAGTCGGTCTTCATAGAACTCAATTGGTGGAGGAGGTAATGGCACATCATCGGGATTAGCTCTTTGGTCTATTCCTCTAAATTCTCTCTCTTCCTCAGAGTCCAAATACAACTCACTGAAAGTATCAATGAGATTAACTACCGGGTCTCTGTGCTGAGCAAAAGCTTCACTTGAGAAATCTGTGATGGATGCGCTCTCTGCCATTGCAGATGATGGTTTACTATTATTTGTTTGTGAAGATAAACAGTACAGTCCAAATTTATATTTTTAATAAAAAGACTCAAAAAAAAAAAACTTCAATTTTCAAGTCCCTGTTCGGGCGCCAATCTGTAACACCACCTTTCTTTTGTAGATATTACTCTGAGGGAGTTCAACAGATTCTAGACATGTACTGATTCAATACATCCTCACAACACACAAAGTTATTTTAATTTCCCCACCAGTGTATAATACATGTGACAGAACAAATAATACAGAAACTGCAAAAGTACTCTCAAAGTCTCTGTCTCTCCAATGACACCACAAATTGAAATGAACTTATCTTTTCAATTGTCCAGTCCTTCAATAAATAGGAGCGATGATGAATGTGAGATCAGTTCCAAATCCACCAAGTTATTTGAGGGCGACGCAATGTTTGTAATCCTATAGTCCACAATGAATGCTGAAGACTTGTTGTTAGGTTAGTTTGCCCTTGGATTCATGTATCCAAACAAAGTTCACAAAAGAAGATGTGGAATTTACAAAAGCCAGTTGAGCAGAAACTCAAAGAGTTCTCAACACAGGACTCTGGAAGAGCAAGAAGGTATCTTGAGTACACATGTGATTTTCCTCTACCAAACAAAAGGAAAAACTAAAAACTCTCTTACTCTATGGTGGGTGAGCTTATATATCCTGTCACCTCCAGGCAATAGCGCCCTCAAGCTGCTGCTATTGTTACTACACCCAGGAAAAAAATACAATAATACACAAAGTAACGGTTTTTGTCCGTTACAGTTCATTACACATACAATGCAGATACAATGCAGCAAAATGTCAGTTCCCCGTCTGTCGCTCACTTCGACGTTGTGTCGAAGAAGCGACACTAGGGGTCTCTCCTATGAAAAAAGGCCAATGAGAGTTGGCGAACAGTATTTGCATACTCCGCCTCCGGATACGGCTATAAAGGCGAGAGAAATACGCTCGTTCATTCAGTATGGTCGTGTGAATGCTGTCTGCTGTGCTACACACAACTGATCTTGCTTCTGATCCTCTCACGCTCTGCTGCTGTTGGATTTACGGCGCACTTCAGCGGCTGTTTTCTCTTCTCTGCCGGCGTGCAGTTTACCTCTGGGCGCTTCGACAGCGCAGTTGAAAGAGTTCCCTTTCCAAAGAGTTATATTTCTTCATAAAGAGTTTATTTCTCTAAAAGAGCAATACACAGCGGTGTTGAACGCCCTTTTCAGGGCGCGTCTTTATAAAGATGCCATTCAACCCCGTGTAGTTCCTGGATGCGGTAGAGTGCTCTCCGCTTCTGACGGCCACAGGCGCTGTCTCGTGTGTCTGGTCGCCGATCACACCGAGGCAGCGTTTGTGGATGGTTCATGTTTTCATTGCGAGAACATGACCATGGTAACGTTGCGGTCGCGGCTCACTTTCAATAGAAAGCACGCCACTCCAGCCGCCCCCCGTATCGCTCCTTCTTCCCACGGGATTGAGGACGATGCGGTTGGCGCTGGAGGCGAATTGGGGAGGGCAGCGGGTGCGCTTCCGCCGGGCACGTCCCCGCGGACCACCCGCCCCCCGACATGCTCGTTTACCTCCGTCCAGCCTCGAGGTAACGGCGACTCGCCTCCGGGCCAGTCTGCCTATCCTCTGGAGCCTGAAGCCGATGAGCTCGCCACTCCGTCGGAGAGTGCGGCATCTGACGCTGACTCCTCCCCTGGACTGCCGCCTTCGGGCCAGCAGGCACAGGCTGAGGCGGACGCGCAGATGTCCGACATGCTTGCCTGGGCCGCCATCGGGGTGGGGTTGGACTGGAAACCTCCACCCTCCCCACACCCGTCACGGTTGGATGACTGGTTCCTGGGGTCTGGGCGCCGCTCACAGCCACGCCCCCCCCCCCCCGGTCCCGTTTTTCCCGGAGGTGCATGACGAGCTGACGTCTTCATGGAGAGCACCGCTCTCCATTCGTCAAAAGCCCTGCTCGTCCGCTCTCGCTACCCTCGAGGGCGGAGAGGCCCACGGGTACACGGCGATTCCCCAGGTGGATAGGGCAGTTGCGCTCCATCTTTGTCCCGGTAACCCTACCACCTGGCGCGGATGCCCTGTACCCCCTTCCAAGGCCTGTAGGACTTCATCCTCCTTGAACAACAAAGACTACAGCGCCGCGGGACAGGCCGCCTCCGCCTTGCACGCCATGGCCATCCTGCAAGTCCACCAGGCCAAGGCGCTCAGAGATCTGCACGAGGGTAGCCCTGACCCCGATGTGCTGCAGGAACTGCACTCAGCGACCGACCTCGCCCTCAGAGCCACGAAGGTCACCGCGCAGGCACTCGAGCAGGCGATGGCCACCCTTGTGGTCCAGGAACGTCATCTTTGGCTCAACCTGGTCGAGATGCGTGAGGCCGACAAAGTCCGCTTCCTCGACGCCCCTGTCTCCCAGCTTGGCCTCTTCGGCGACACCGTCGAGGACTTCGCCCAGCAGTTCTCCGTGGTGAGAAGACAGACGGAGGCTATTTCTCACATCCTGCCTCGCCGCAAACCTGCCGCCAAGGCCACTGCCCCGTCTGCTCGCCGAGGGCGTCCCCCTGCGGCTAAGAAACCTGCTCCGCCTCAACCCGGGCCCAGCTCTCGGCCCCCGCGTCGAGCACACCGCAGGAAGCAGACGCCCCCCGTCTCCCGGACTCCCCCGAGGACCCGGAGGGCTCCTAGGCGGTCCTGAGACGGACGACCCAGCGACACAGACGTTAGCTCCGGAGGTGGTAAGACCACTCCGTCCCCTGGTGGAGGGCCGGGAGGAGAATCTTTTGTTTTCAAACAATTTAATTTGCCGCTCCCCCTTAGACGGGGTTGCGGTACCCACATTCTCAATAAAAGAGCTATTCCCTATGTCTCTGGGTCACCTGGCCCGCAAATGCTGTTCTCACGGCACTTTGCCCTTAGATCTCAACAGTCCTGGCTTCCTGGACACGGACCACCCGTCTTCAGCCCCACGACTGTCCCCCGGCCGGCCGGTTCCGATGAGTCTAGAGGACGCCTACCCAGGTCCTCAGTCGCTAACCCGCCCCCAGCCGGGTGTGCGGAGCAAGGTAAGTGCTTTGAGTCTTTTCTCAGCACCTCAGCCGCGGGTCGCCCCGTCGCCGCCCAACGCTGCCCTACCTGCTCCGCCCCGCTGTGAAGCCCCGCCGGGTACGTCCAAATTAACCGTCCCTTTGGTGCTCCTAGTGCAGAGGTTGGACGCGTGGCTTTCACTTCCCAACCCGTCTCGCTGGCTGGCCCGGACCATCCTACTCGGTTACGCAATTCAGTTTGCCAGGCCCCCGCCCCCCTTCATGGGCGTCCGCTTTTCCGCAGTACACAGCGAACACGCCCACTCCCTGCGCGCGGAAATCGCGACTCTTCTGGCCAAAGACGCGATAGAGCCTATCCCTCCAACCGAAATGAAGAAGGGTTTCTACAGCCCCTACTTCATCGTACCCAAGAAAAGCGGCGGCTTACGACCAATCTTGGACCTTCGAGTTCTCAACCGAGCGTTGCACAAACTCCCGTTCAAGATGCTCACGCAGAAACACATCTTAACCTGCATTCGGCATCTAGATTGGTTCGCAGCGATAGACCTGAAGGACGTGTACTTCCACGTCTCCATCCTGCCCCGACACCGCCCCTACCTGCGGTTTGCGTTCGAGGGCCAGGCGTACCAGTACAAAGTCCTCCCCTTCGGCCTGTCTCTGTCCCCTCGCGTCTTCACGAAAGTCACAGAGGCAGCTCTTGCTCCTCTCCGAGAAGCCGGCATCCGCATACTCAACTACCTCGACGACTGGCTCATTCTGGCCCACTCGAGAGAGTTACTATGCGCCCACAGAGACCAGGTGCTCAGGCACCTCAGCCGTCTGGGGCTTCAGGTCAACTGGGAAAAGAGCAAGCTCGCTCCAGTTCAGAGCATCTCTTTTCTCGGGATGGAGTTAGACTCGGTCTCAATGTCTGCACGTCTCACCAACGAGCGTGCCCAGTCAGTGTTGAACTGCCTCGCCGCCTTCAGGCCAGGCACAGCGGTCCCCTTAAAACTTTTCCAGAGGCTCCTGGGGCATATGGCGTCCTCCGCGGCGGTCGCGCCGCTGGGGTTGATGCATATGAGACCACTCCAACACTGGCTCCAGACCTGAGTCACGAGACGAGCATGGCGCCACGGCACGCACCGGGTAACAATCACCCCCGCCTGCCAACAAACATTCAACCCCTGGACAGACCTCTGTTTCTTACGGGCTGGAGTACCCCTACAGCAGGTGTCCAGACGCGTCCTGGTCACGACCGACGCCTCCAGATTGGGTTGGGGCGCCGTTTGCAACGGGCACGCAGCCTCAGGCTGTTGGAAAAGGGCCCAGCTGCATTGGCACATCAACTGCCTCGAGTTGTTGACCGTCCTTCTAGCCCTGCGGCAGTTTCTCCCGTTAATTCGTGACAAACATGTCCTGGTCAGGTCGGACAGCACCACTGCGGTCGCGTACATAAATCGCCAAGGCGGCGTACGCTCCCGCCACATGTCGCAACTCGCCCGTCGTCTCCTCCTTTGGAGCCAGCACCGACTCAGATCGCTGCGTGCCACTCACATCCCCGGCAACCTCAATGTGATGGCGGACGCGCTGTCACGACAACGCTTGCCTGGTGGAGAGTGGAGGCTTCACCCCCACTCGGTTCAGCTGATTTGGGAACGGTTCGGCAAGGCCCAGGTAGACCTGTTTGCCTCCCGAGAGACCTCCCACTGCCCGCTCTGGTACGCCCGCTCAGAGGCTCCCCTAGGGGCAGATGCACTGGCACACAGCTGGCCGGTGGGGCTGCGCAAGTACGCATTTCCCCCAGTGAACCTTCTTGCACAGGTGCTGTGCAAGGTCAGGGAGGACGAGGAGCAAGTCACTCTCGTGGCTCCTTACTGGCCCACCCGGGCCTGGTTCTCGGACCTCGTGCTCCTCGCAACAGCCCCTCCCTGGCGAATTCCCCTGAGGAAGGACCTTCTTTCTCAGGGATGGGGCACTCTCTGGCATCCGCACCCAGACCTCTGGAACCTCCACGTCTGGTCCCTGGACGGGACGCGGAAGATCTAGCTGGTCTACCACCCACGGTCGTAGCCACGATCAACCAAGCCAGAGCCCCTTCTACCAGGCAACTCTACGCCCTGAAGTGGCGTCTGTTCGTCAATTGGTGTTCTTCCCGGGCAGAAGACCCACAGAGGTGCGCAGTTAGGTCGGTGCTCCTGTTCCTACAGGAGAGGTTGGAGGGGAGGCTGTCCCCGTCCACCTTGAAGGTGTATGTTGCCGCTAACGCAGCTCACCACGACCCAGTAGACGGCAAGTCTCTGGGCAAGCACGACTTAATCGTCAGGTTCATAAGAGGCGACCGGAGGTTAAACCCCTCCCGGCCAAACCTGTTCCCCTCCTGGGATCTCTCGGTGGTCCTCGCTGGTCTTCAGAGATCACCTTTCGAGCCGCTAGAATCAGCTGGACTCAGGGCCCTCTCTCTAAAGACGGCCCTGCTGATCGCGCTCGCCTCCATCAAGAGGGTCAGGGACCTGCAAGCGTTCTCTACTAACGACACTTGCCTGGAGTTCGGTCCGGCAGACACTCATGTGATCCTAAGACCTCGACTGGGCTATGTGCCCAAGGTTCCTACCACGCCCTTTAGAGATCAGGTAGTGAACCTACAAGCGCTGCCCCGGGAGGAGGCAGACCCAGCCCTCTCACTATTGTGTCCGGTACGTGCCTTGCGTGCCTACCTTCAGAGCTTTAGGCGCTCTGAGCAGCTCTTTGTCTGCTTTGGAGGACAGCAGAAAGGGAACGCTGTCTCCAAATAGAGGTTGTCTCACTGGGTGGTGGAGGCCATTCAATTGGCCTACCACACCCAGGCCGTGCCACCCCCCTTACGGGTTCGGGCCCACTCCACTAGGAGCGTGGCATCCTCATGGCCACTGGCGAGGGGCACCTCCCTAGCAGACATTTGCAGAGCTGCGGGCTGGGCAGCACCTAACACCTTTACGAGATTCTACAATCTCAGGGTTGAGTCAGTCTCGTCCCGTGTTCTCTCAGGTCCGAGCCCGTAGAACTCGGTACACGTCAACGATCTGACCGGGTGAACCGCTTGTTCCAGCGCCGTTTCCCTCTGCCTAGGCAAAACAGTGCGCTTTTGTCCCAGAGGACCTACAGTAGGTCCCTGGTTGATTCCTCCCTAGCCCTTCGGGCCCGCAGCAGTTCAGCGGAGGAACGTGCTGGTCCAGTCCACTACGGGTACCTCTGGCTACCCCTACTGGAATAGGTGCTCCACAGATCAGGCCTCCTACGGGACTCCTCCTGTGTGTATTTCCGCGGTACGGTCACCTTACGAGCTGACCCGCATCTCCCTTAGGCAGTCATTCGCTGCCCTCTGGTCGCCGTGTTGTAGCAACTCCCCCCTCCTCGAGGTTGGATCTACCACCGCGCCATTTCCTCCCACATGCCCAAAGTGGCCATGTGATGTATTTTGCCACCTTTACCTCCCCTGCTGGGCGGGTGTGGCCTCCGCAGGGTCTTTTCCCCCTAAAAGAATAGGAATTCGGGAATAAGACCCCCTCCCCTCGATGCGGTAAGGGCCCCGGCTGCTCTTGCTCTATGCCGAGAAAACATAGAGAGAAAAGAAGCCCAGCCAGGCTTGGCCCGTTCCCTAGTTGGGAGCGTCACCTTGTTCCCCCCTAGGGTAACCAAAAGGATGCTGACGCTTTTTCGGGGCATTGGGGAAGAGTACGTGCACTGAACACAGTTGGTCGCTTGTGCACATGCAAATACCTGCCCGCTTCTGTGTCAGCAGTACACGTACACGGCTCAGCGCATGGCGAGTTTTGAAGTGGACCCCTATTGTCGCTTCTTCGACACGACGTCGAAGTGAGCGACAGACGGGGAACGTCTCGGTTACGTATGTAACCTCCGTTCCCTGATGGAGGGAACGAGACGTCGTGTCTTCCCGGCCACGTCGCTGAGCCGAGCCGCTGAGGTGCCCGGTACACTCCTGGCTCCTCAGAAAAATCCTGAATGAACGAGCGTATTTCTCTCGCCTTTATATCCGTATCCGGAGGCGGAGTATGCAAATACAGTTCGCCAACTCTCATTGGCCTTTTTTCATAGATCAGAGGTATCTTTCGGCGCTCAAGAGAGACCCCTAGTGTCGCTTCTTCGACACGACGTCTCGTTCCCTCCATCAGGGAACGGAGGTTACATACGTAACCGAGACGTTTTTTATGTACAGATTTAAAAAACAAAGATCGGATGTGTTGTATGGTTGCTACCCTTTATTTGCCAAGCAAGGATCATTTGTTATGTTATACTTACATTCAAAGCTTGAAACATAGTTATTTCTTATTAGTGAGCAGAAATGAATGAGAGTTTTCCACACTTCAAACACATATGTGTTTCTGTTCTTTTGTGTACGAGGATATAAAAATAAGACTGCTAGTGAGATATACTGTATAGCTAACCCTATAATTGCATCACATGGTTTATTATTAAAAAACAAATTTTGAAATTTGAAAAAAGAGATATGAAAGGTGAAAGAGTGGGTGGTTAAAGTGGTTTTGAAATGCTGGAGATTTTGGGAGGACGTTTGAAATGTTGCCTAACCATTCATTTGGAACCCCTGTATAGTAAAATCACTTTATGCTCCTAATTATAAAATAAATTTTAAATGTTGATCTGTTGAATGTATTGCAGAGATAGATGAGGCTTTGTAATCAGATAATAAAAAAAACTTGCTGTATGTGCCTGCTGTTCATTTCCCTTGGTGAATAAATCAGTCATCAGTCATGAGGGTCTAAAGATTTCTTTGTAAATCATGGGCGTATTAAAGAAAAATAAGCATAGGTGCCTTTAACAGCACGCTACAGCACATTGGGGCAGATTCTAATAGCAAGTGATTCCCTATGCCCTAATCACTCTGAGGTGCAGAACCCTTGAAGAGGGTACTCTGAAGGGATCATGGAATTACTGCATTATGTGCCCTTCGTCTTGTTTAAGGGCCCATTAATTTTCTCACTTTCGTTTGGAACGAGATTTTGAGTGGCATCCCCTCCCACAGCAGTGCCTTTTGAGGGAGCAAAAATGTTATCTTGAATTCGCCCTGGATCATCGAAGTGGTGTCATGGAGCATCATCTGTTTTATTTATTCTGTTTCTGTTTCATGAATTTACAAGCAAAATGCAACAGAAGATATGTTTACAGCATGTACATTATAAAAGCTTTTTTCTCTGATATTAACTTAATAAATTAAGTGGAGAGGTGGTGGTGTAGAGGGATAAAGCACTAAACAGTTAAGCAAAAGGTTGTCAGTTTGATCCCCACAGCCACCACTATTGTGTCCTTGAGCAAGGCACTTAACTCCAGGTTGCTCCGGGGGGATTGTCCCTGTAATAAGGGCTCTGTAAGTCGCTTTGGATAAAAGTGTCTGCCAACACTGCAAAAAAAAAAAAAAAAAAAATCGACATACAAAATAAGAAAAAAAAAACTAAATTAAGAAAATAAACCTAAAATCAAGCAAAATTATCTGCCAATGGGGTGAGAAAATTCTACTTGATAAGACATCTTGAAACAAGACAAAAAAACTTGTGATAAAACTGTTCTTAAAGTCTTAAAACAAGAAAAAAATGAAATAAATTTAGATATTTTCACTTGATTCAAGCAGTACAAATATCTTGAAACCAATGCAAAAATAGTAAAATCTAGTATTTTTTTCTTGTTTTATTTGTGGCTAGTTTTAAATACCCTTGGTAAAATTATCTTGATATAATAATATATATACACATTTTAAGAATGTCAGGCTTATTTTGAGGGAAAAGTTTGGTTTTAAATATCTTGATATAAGAATATATATACACATTTTAAGAGTGTCAGGCTTATTTTGAGGGAAAGGTTTGGTTTTAAATATCTTGATATAAGAATATATATACACATTCTAAGAGTGTCAAGCTTATTTTGAGGGAAAGGTTTGGTTTTAAATATCTTGATATAAGAATATATATACACATTCTAAGAGTGTCAAGCTTATTTTGAGGGAAAGGTTTGGTTTTAAATATCTTGATATAAGAATATATATACACATTCTAAGAGTGTCAGGCTTATTTTGAGGGAAAGGTTTGGTTTTAAATAAGTATTTAAAGTCTTAAAATAAGACTAACTAATATGGATGTCCCCTCTCAATCTAGACTATTTCTAAAAATAAGCTCTGAAACAGAGATACAATTAATCAATCTGGTACAACAAACGCTCTTAATATTGCTTTATTAACTGCAACTGCAAAAGGAAAGCAGACGATTGTTCAAAAATTACAGCAATGCATCATATCACAGCAATTGGTAAGCCTGTTAAAACAAAGCTTGGTAGCTTGGTCAAGCAGATACATCACTGAGAAAGTGAATATTTATATAAAATAAAATAAAATAAAGAGACCAAGAAAAACTGAATTTTTATTTTGTTTTAGAATTTAAGCAACTGCTGTCTATAAGAACCCGATGAAAAACAATTAGTGTCAACAATTAGTGATCAAAAGACCTACGGTCTGACTTTTTCACTACTCCCCAATGAACTTTTTCCAATCCAAAGTGGCTTTTTTGTAGGAAGAAGTTGCATCACGCCCATGTATTGCATCTGAAATTACTTCTGTCTGAAGCACAGACAGTAAAGTTGCAACACACTTTGGGTACACAAGATGAAGTGCATAATAGTATGCCATTAGGTAGAGCACACCTTCGTGGAGGTCTTCTTGTGGAAAAGTTGTCACAGGTGTAGTCCCAATGGCCAACATGTAGTTGTCCTCTGACACAATCAGGACAGGACTGAAGAGTGGTCTCCCCTTGAGGAAGGAATCTGGGTTTTCTGTTGGCTAGAAATACAAACACAAAAATGACTGAGCAGTACATCTTGATATAAATGACCACTTCTCTATTTCTCTTGGTCTTGTAGAAATATAAACAAGGTTGTATGTCTTACCTCAAGGATGTGCAGCATTGCTTCACTTGCATGTCCCATCTTTTTTGGTGGGGCTACAGGTGATGGGAACATCTCTGGAAGAGCCTTCATCAAGGCTATGGAGCGTTTCACTATTGAGGAGAACAAATTGTCTTTTATGATTTACTGAAATTAGTGAGTTGAGCATGCATTAAAGGGATAGTTCACCCAAAAAACATTATTCAAAGTATCTTCTTTTGTGTTCATCAGAAAAAAGAAACTAATACAGGTTTGGAACAATTTGAGGGAGAGTAAATGATGTAGAATTTAAATTTTTGGGTGAACTATGCCTTTATCAAGATCAGAAGGTTAAAGGAAATTCTTAGTCTTTAAACAATTGTGCATTAAAAAGGGATAAAAAAGTTAATCAAAAGTAGTCGAAAGGATTATTAAACTTTAACTTATTTAATGAAGTTAAACTTTACATAACAATCTGTTAATAATTTCAAATTACAATAAACCGTTTAAATGTTTTAGAAATGTGAGATTTTTTTAATGTTTTCTTTTATAAGTATCTTCGTCTCACCAAGCCTGCATTTATTTGTTCTTAACTACAGCAAAAAAGTGATATTGTGAAATATTATACTATGTGAATAGAAAGTGTAATTTATTCCTGTGATCAAAGCTGAATTTATCATCATTACTCCAGTCTTCAGTGTCACATGATCCTTCAGAAATCAGTATAATATGATGATTTGTTGCATATTAGAAACAAAATTAGATTTTTTTTTTATGGATTCTTTGATTAATAGAAAGTTTATAAGAACAGCATTTATTTGAATTAAAAAGCTTTTTAACATTATAAATGTCTTTACGGTCATTTTTGATCAATTTACGGTAATGCATCCTTGCTATATAACAGTAATAATGTCTTTAATTCCCTAACACCCATTTGTTTTACTGACCCCAAACGTTTGATCGGTGTACTAGTATATAATGTTACAAAAGCTTTCTATTTCAGATAAATGTTTTTCTTTTTAACTTTCTATTCATCACATCCCTTAAAAAATGGAACAGAACTGTGTGCAACATAATAATAATCATAAATGTTTGTTGATCATCAAATCATCATACTAGAATGATTTCTAAAGGATCATGTGACATTGAAGACTGGAGTAATGATGATAAATTCAGCTTTGATCACAGGAATAAATGACACTTTACTATACATTCACTTATAAAATGGCTGTAGTTTGAATTAAATAAATGCAGCCTTGGTGAGCAGAAAGAGACATATTTTAAAATGTTAACTTTCTAAAACATTTGAATGGTAGTGTATGACACTGACAAGCAACTTAATCAACTATTGTTAGATTTTTCACATTTTAATTCTAGTAGTAAAGGCAGGTAGTTTGCCTCCATCTAGAGTCATTGGTGGCTTCAAAACCTTTTTGTAAACCCCATAGAATTGAGCTTTGCTGCAGAAGCTCTCCCAACCGGCCTTTAGTTTTGGGATGAATCTGGGATTTCCTTTGTCAAGAATCCGGCCTAGTTCACCCATTACCTGGAATAATCCCACACATACACATTTGTAAAAACAATTGAAGTCACTAGAAACTCAAACATATTATCAGATATATTACTTACATGATGTAGTTCTCTGAAACAGGGGTACGCTTGCAGTATCTTTGAAGGTCTGTCCTGATCCTTGAAACAGTCTGAGTTGATGAAGGCTCTTCGAGCATCAAACTCAAGGTCAAGAAGTTGAGCAACTGCCTCCTTATTAGGCTTTGGTCTTTTATAGATCTCTTGGAGAGTATGGTAATGTCTGGCCTGGCTTTGTTGACTATCAGTGTCAGAGTGGTCTTCATCTCTTCTATGGTCAGTGTGACTGAATGGTAAATCTTGCTCGGCTGTTCCTCCTTACTAAAAGACTATTTGCTACCTTTAACGTTAAGTTACTTGGTTATGACATCAAATATGAAAGAGAAGCAAATAAATGTTATTTAACCATTAATTTATTAACTAAGACTACAGTGTCATTTCGAAATTACACGCTAATTATCAGATCGTATATCTTTCTTTCTTACATTCATAAAAAACTAAATGATTTGATCAACAAATAAAAAAATATTAAAAAAATTGTTCTTACCTTCAAGCGCTCAAAATTGTGAAAACCGCGAAACTGGTACAAGTGGTAACGGTCGTTCGGTCCAGTGACGTAAATGTAAGGGCGGTTCCATTACGCTCCATCCGTAGGGTTTAAAACCATAGACATATAAAACCTGTTAAATTATAATGTTTTTAACCGTTCAAAATATTACATATTTAAATTTGGTGTTTTTTCTTTTTAATATACCTTCCTTTAGTACAACATTTAAAAACTCTAAAGGAATAATACTTTATTATTTCACCTATTTTATATCCAATGGAATATTCCGCTGCCTTGATTGGATTGAAAGTTTGAATTAGCTACTTCATTTCTTCTGATTGCTTTCGGAGTTTATGAAAAAATATCGTAGTATCGTGCTATCAGTTGCAGATCTGGCGCCTCCGTCTCACAACGCGACGTAGTGACATTCACAGCACATTTTAACGCAGAGATAGCGTTAACGTTACATTCACGGGACACTGTACTTCACAAAAGTTGTGTTTTGCCTATTTCATTCGCGTGCTGATGCGCAGTTCTAACATGCGCTTTTGTCTGTCAAAGCCTGTCAAAAAGTTATATTTTAAGTCTTTTTGTGTTAATACAGTTGGTTATGTCTAAAATGAAAGCTAACATTTGAGAGAAAATAGAGTGCGTCATCGCCTGTATTAGATGCGATCAGGTCTTAAAGCGACAGTAGCCTAATAGTAAACTTGCTGCCGCTTTTCCTTAAAGGGATAGTTCACCCAAAAATGAAAATGCTGTCTTTATTCACGTACTCTAATGTTGTTCCAACCCTGTTTTAATGTATCTCTTGTGCTGTACACACAAAAAAATAGATACAGTGAGGAAAATAAGTATTTGAACACCCTGCTATTTTGCAAGTTCTCCCACTTGGAAATCATGGAGGGGTCTGAAATTGTCATCATAGGTGCATGTCCACTGTGAGAGACGTAATCTAAAAAAAAAATCCAGAAATCACAATATATGATTTTTTAACTATTTATTTGTATGATACAGCTGCAAATAAGTATTTGAACACCTGTCTATCAGCTAGAATTCTGACCCTCAAAGACCTGTTAGTCTGCCTTTAAAATGTCCACCTCCACTCCATTTATTATCCTAAATTAGATGCACCTGTTTGAGGTCGTTAGCTGCATAAAGACACCTGTCCACCCCATACAATCAGTAAGAATCCAACTACTAACATGGCCAAGACCAAAGAGCTGTCCAAAGACACTAGAGACAAAATTGTACACCTCCACAAGGCTGGAAAGGGCTACGGGGAAATTGCCAAGCAGCTTGGTGAAAAAAGGTCCACTGTTGGAGCAATCATTCGAAAATGGAAGAAGCTAAACATGACTGTCAATCTCCCTCGGACTGGGGCTCCATGCAAGATCTCACCTCGTGGGGTCTCAATGATCCTAAGAAAGGTGAGAAATCAGCCCAGAACTACACGGGAGGAGCTGGTCAATGACCTGAAAAGAGCTGGGACCACCGTTTCCAAGGTTACTGTTGGTAATACACTAAGACGTCATGGTTTGAAATCATGCATGGCACGGAAGGTTCCCCTGCTTAAACCAGCACATGTCAAGGCCCGTCTTAAGTTTGCCAATGACCATTTGGATGATCCAGAGGAGTCATGGGAGAAAGTCATGTGGTCAGATGAGACCAAAATTGAACTTTTTGGTCATAATTCCACTAACCGTGTTTGGAGGAAGAAGAATGATGAGTACCATCCCAAGAACACCATCCCTACTGTGAAGCATGGGGGTGGTAGCATCATGCTTTGGGGGTGTTTTTCTGCACATGGGACAGGGCGACTGCACTGTATTAAGGAGAGGATGACCGGGGCCATGTATTGCAAGATTTTGGGGATCAACCTCCTTCCCTCAGTTAGAGCATTGAAGATGGGTCGAGGCTGGGTCTTCCAACATGACAATGACCCGAAGCACACAGCCAGGATAACCAAGGAGTGGCTCTGTAATCATATCAAGGTTCTGGCGTGGCCTAGCCAGTCTCCAGACCTAAACCCAATAGAGAATCTTTGGAGGGAGCTCAAACTCCGTGTTTCTCAGCGACAGCCCAGAAACCTGACTGATCTAGAGAAGATCTGTGTGGAGGAGTGGGCCAAAATCCCTCCTGCAGTGTGTGCAAACCTGGTGAAAAACTACAGGAAACGTTTGACCTCTGTAATTGCAAACAAAGGCTACTGTACCAAATATTAACATTGATTTTCTCAGGTGTTCAAATACTTATTTGCAGCTGTATCATACAAATAAATAGTTAAAAAATCATACATTGTGATTTCTGGATTTTTTTTTTTTTTAGATTATGTCTCTCACAGTGGACATGCACCTACGATGACAATTTCAGACCCCTCCATGATTTCTAAGTGGGAGAACTTGCAAAATAGCAGGGTGTTCAAATACTTATTTTCCTCACTGTAGTTTAAAGAAAGTGGCTAACCAAACATTTGATGGTCCCCAATGACTTTCATTGCAGGAAAAAAATATACTATGGAAGTCACTGGGGACCAGCATCTGTTTAGATGGCCACTTTCTTTAAAATAACTTTTTTCAACAGAAGAAAGAAACTTATTCGGGTTTAAAACAACTTGGAGAGTAAATGATGGCAATTTTCATTTTGGGATGAACTGTCCATTTAATGTTAAGACAAAACAAAGAGAAAATCACTCGCTGCTCTTGACTAAGAACTTTAATAGTAGCTTTAATAAGAATCAATGTATAATTTATACAGTGAAGACTATGTAGGCTTTTATATTTGTTTGTTTTTTTCATGCAATTTCTTTCTTGAATGCTACTGTTAAATACACTTACTTACGAATGAAATAAACAGTGCTTTATTTCTTCAGCTAATTATATTATGTGTATTGTTCTTATTTTTTAATAACAAAGGAAATAATGACAAGGTTTTTTTTATCTTTGCCACTTTGGCCTAAATGTCTGGCATTTTTTTAATTTTATATATATATATATATATATATATATATATATATATATATAAAATTGTTACATTGTAAGGCTTTGTTTTTAAAATAGGGACATTAGTTTGGCTGTAATGCTTAGTCACTTGAAAAAAAGTAAAACCAACATGAAAAAGAATCGTGATGAAATCATGAATCGTTACTTTTCTCAAAAAAAAAAAAAAAAAAAAAAAAATCGTGATATTATATTTTTGCCCTATCGCCCACCTCACATATAGCCAGCAATTGGACATAAGCCTAATATAGTAACTGTCTTGGTCCCGGGAGAAAAATAACATTTATTTTATCCATTTTAACATCGACTCATTGCTTTATTGTTTTTTTGTTGTTTACGTTAGTTGCAGATATCTTAATGTTTGTTTATACGACACTATAAACAATGATATAATGACAATAAGTCATTTTCTTAAAAAAATAAAGTATATACTTTTTAAACACAATTGTTCGTCTTGTGCTGGGCATTACGTCATCACATTGGAAAGTATATTATTTTTATTTTATTTTTTTAAGAAAACGACTGATCGTTTCGCTAGATAAGACCCTATTCCTCAGCTGAGATCGTGCACAGCCCTTTGAAACTGCATTGATTTGGACTTCAACATTTTGGTTGCAATTTAAGTCCATTGTGTGGAGAAAAATCCTAAAACTTTTATCAAAAAAACTTTCTTTTCCACTGAAGAAAGAAAGACATGAACATCTTGGATGGCATTTGGGTGAGTAAATTATCAGGACATTTTAATGTTGGGCTGAATTAATCTTTTAAAATGAAGTTACTGGATACTGTTTGGTGTACAAGATGTTGTCTCTATAAATTGACAGTTGTCAGCACTGAATACAATGTTATATTTCTGATTTGCAACTTCTTGTTTCTCATTTGGTTCAAACTAAATGTTTAATTCACTGAATTGGGTCTATCACTCTCTCTCCTCTCCACTATAGCTGGTGTGTGGTGAGTTATACTGTGGCTGCCGTCGCATCATCCCAGTGGATGCTGAACACTGGTGGTGGTTGAGGAGTGATTCCCTGATATGATTGTAAAGCGATTTGGGTGTACAGTATATGAAAACGCTATATAAATGACTCATGCATTCATTCAATGTAGGAAACAATTTAAAAAAAAAAAATCTGGTAACACTTTATTTCGATAGTCCACTTTAGACATTCTACTAACTATAAGTAACTTTACAACTACATGTCAACTAACTGTCATTCGAGTATTAGTAGACTGTCAGCTTAATATCTGCTAACACTTTATTTTGTTGGTCCCCCAACAGACATTCAACTGACTATAAGTAACTTGGCGACTACAAGTCAACTTACTCTCCTAACCCGAACCCTAACACCTAACCCTAACCTAACAGTCCACTGACAGTCTACTATAATATACTAATACTCTACTGACAGTTAGTTGACATGTAGTTGAAAAGTTACTTATAATTAGTAGAACGTCTAAAGTGACTATCGAAATAAAGTGGAACCAAAAATCTTTGTGTCTGAACGTGCTAACATTGTTTTCTAATATTAAGAAACGTTGTGCTCTTAAAATAAGAAAATTGGCTTGAAATTTCTGATTCTAGGATAGACTGTGTCAAAATATACCATACACATTAAAAAAATACTTAATTCATTTAAAGAAATCACCAGAATTGGCATTTTTTTCTAATTAAGAAAATTCAAGTTATATTTTCTCAAAACAAACAAAATAATCTTTTGCTTTTAGTTCTAGGCTAGTTAATTTATCTTAGAAGAAAAAAAAACAAGAATTCTTGCCTTATTTTAAGATTTTTTGACTCTGCAAGATTTCATTTTTTGCAGTGAAATGCATAAATGTAAATGTAATATGTGAGTGAAATAATATTTCAGTTATGGAAATGGAACACTTCAAATTTGTCAGCAAATTAATAAACATCTGGTAAGAGTTGGTTATATTGCCTGTATGCATTGTAAAATCTTTAAAATGTGTTATTCACGAGTAGTTATTATTTTGATGATTTCTTTTTCAGCACGGAATGTCAACATATTCTGCAGGCAACAACTATAATAAATCATATGTAGCCTACATTTCTTACATGAAACTTACATACATTTTTTGCACAAAAATGATATGGCGGGGGTGCAGATCTGAGAAAAGTGAAAAGAGTGATGAGACATGATAAAAAGATACTGTGTCGTCATCATGGTAATACCATGGTGCTAAATGATTATATTCATTTTTCATGATATTATCATAGTACTCCAAGATAATTCCAAAAATACAATGGTTTTACTATATCACATGTCAAAAACATGAGATTATCAATGACCATGTCTGAAAAAAAAGTGTAAAATATGGTGTTTTTTGTTAGGAATATAACAGAATATGATATTATTTGTAAAAAAAAAAAAAAAAAAGGCAAAGAATAAGCTAAGTATAATGTGCTACTCTCTCTAAAAAAAAAAAAAAAAAATCAGTGCCCTTTCTTATCCTTTCACCCCTGTCCCTGCTGAGGTCTGTGCATAATCTGCACCTTTGTGTTTCGAAGCGTTTTGTGAATCAAAGGCTGTTCTTTGTAGTCTTTCAAAAAAAGGTGCTGCACCTGTGAGACGCAGATTCCCGGAGTGCGTACTCAAGTGTCTGTGCTTGTGCTGCTGTCATCCAGCATGCATTCGGACTAACAAATTGTATTGATTTAGAGCTCAGGACCCTTTGGGTTTAGAGGCTCCTGGGCAACGGCCCATTCGGCCCGGTGGTTAATCCTTCCCTGCCTGGGTGTATTCAAGTAAATGGTTTGTGTGAATTGCATTTGTTATATATTTTTAATTGAATAGATCTGGACAAAAGTAAGCATCATTCATCACTGATCCTTTGGACACGTGCCCATAACATGCACCTGTTACCCTCTGTTATTGTATTTTATGATGAATTCTGTGAAAATGAAATCATGGACTCATGAAAAAGGTTTTTTCTAGATCGCTTGCCCACGGTCACATAGCCTACATGCATTTTTATACTCCAATAACTGAACTAGTAAATTAAGTTTGGGCTGTTTCTATGAAGCATGCTTAAACAGTGGTGTAGAAAAGTTGTTCTACACACTTTTATTGGTGAAACCCTGAAAATTGTTTGAAAATTGTAACTGGACACTTGTCGTAGCAATATCTTACCTTCTGTTCTCTCCTTAAATAAAATAATATATATATTCCCTTGAACTGTTCTCTTCACCCCTTTTGAAAATGTGCAAAACTTTTGAAAACGTGCATTACCTTCAGTTGCATAAGTTTCATGTGAACACTGGGAAGGACAAATCAAACTCTGACATACCTGTTTACCAGTGTTAACTCAGATAACCACTCTGTACAATTGTGGTGAGAAGAATAGCACCTACACAATATTAGACTGGTAGTTTTAATATTGTGGCTGATCGGTGTACACAAAAACATTTTTGTTCAGATTTTACCCTTAATTCAATGCCATTAAAGGTGACATATCAGCATGGACTTAACATTGTTTCAATGCTTCTTTTCTATCTTGGAACTGTCATATTCTTTGCATCTTCTCGATTCTTCTTACTGCAGTTCTGAGCATTCTTATAATGTCTGTTTAATTACATGCAATAAAAATGGCAGTGCAGAAACCAAGCATTAAAATTCACAGACCTCTGAGAAATTCTTCTGTAAGTCTAAATCTAGACTGCTTTCATTTGGAAAGTTGATGTTACGAATAGAGACATTATTAAATTGAATTCCACATCAGTATTGACAAACCTGCTGGAAAATAGTTGGGTAAAGTTATATAGTTCAGAGTTGGGGATTATTTAATAAAAAATCATACATAGTGTATATAAACACACAGTCTCAGTGTTGCCCAATGTACATAATATTTTAATTTTTTGCAGTAACATGCATGATACAAGTGAAGTGTTGCGGTGAGGAGTACTAAACCAAAGAGGAAATGAAGCATATTTGCATCAGTGTCACAACACATTGAGCAGGAGGTTTTGTGGATATATTTAAACATGATAAGGGAAGCAGTCAATGGTTTGAGGTTATTAATTTTTTCGGGGAAGTTGCACACATTATATTAATACTTGTGACAAAGTACACTGATCCAATTCTCTTCTCTCTCTCACACACCAAAACGTTTACTCACACTCTACTGTAACTGTTTTCTAAACGAGTGTAAAGCCCAAAAATGCTACTAGTAATTTCCAATGCTTCTAAAAATGGTGCTTCTGCACAACAAATAAATATGAAGAAAAAAATCCTTTTTATGGAAGTAAATACATGACGTAAGTCTTTGAAGTATAAAAGCAGGTTGAATTAGTCAAATCGAAAAAATAAATGCATTGTATCATTAGTGCTTACATTTAAATGTGTTGCATTTACAGTGCTTGCATTTTGGAAGGCTGAAATGTAACATTGTTGTATTTTTAAGCATTGAATATTTTATTTGGAAACATTTCACAACTAATCTCATTATTAAAAATTCAACAATAAATATTCACCTTCCAAAGTTAATTTCCAAAATATTGCCATCTGTTCCTTATCCGAAGGAGAAGAGTTGCTGCAACTCTTTTCGTTCCACCCTTCACCAACTTCAGTTAGTCTACATCTTGCTTTGCCATCTGTCCCAACATCCAGCACCCCTGTCAACACCAATAAAGGTTTAGTGAGTCTGGCAGATGCCTCATGTACCAATATAAAACAATTTGAGAGTCTGTTGTTAGACTGTACTGTCTGCACTGATACTTTAGGCCAGACAATGATCATTAAACACCAGATAATGACCACTGATGCCATACCCATAGGGAAAAGTGCATACCCAGTGCCAATTCATAAACAACAATTAATTGATGAGGAAATAGCAAAAATGCTAAGCAAGGATATCATACGATCATCCACCTCTCTATGGGCAACACCAGTTGTCTTAGTCTCTGAGAAAGATGGCAACATTCGGTTCTGTGTGGACTACAGCGCCCTCAATCCATTGGATGGGTTTCCTATGCCACAAAGCCATGAGATTCTTGAGTCTTTGTATGGAGCATCTGTCTATAGCAATTTGGACGTACATAGTCGTATGAAAACCTTGTGCAGAAATACAAGCCCAGAATTTCCAAGCTCACTGTATATTTACAGTCTACAGCTGTGGTTGAGCCTGGCCATATGTTGGAAGTTGACCTTATGGGCTAATTTCCAAAAAGTTAAAAGATGATTGAGTATCTACTTGTCATTGTGGATTATTTTAGCAAGTGGGTTGTTCCCGATGCGATCAGCTAAAACACACTGGATATTTTAGTATCGACACATACATATCCTTCTGGGTTATTCACAGAAATGGTCATACACATCTTTACTCATTGGGGAACACCCGCATATCTTGTGTCTGACAGAGAGCCACAGTTTACATCACAACTCCTTAATACCACGTGCAGGCAGTGGGATGTTGTACAAAACTCACCATCGCGTACCACCCTCAGACTAACCTAACGGAGAGAGTAAATCAAAATCTTAAGATCACATTGCATTTGATTTGATCGAACGCCAGCAAGCCCTACTTGAAAGGGCAGAGAGAATGTTGTAAGAGCACAGACACGTAAGGAGAAATATTGCAATCTCAGATGATGGCAAGAAGCCTTTCAAGTAGGAGAACCTGTATGGATTCGTACTTATCCATTGTCTCGGGCAGGGGAAGGATTCATGGCCAAACTGGCCCCTAAATGGCAAGGACCATTTCATTCATACAAAGTTGAGATGCAAAGTAACGGCGGGTTTAGTAGTTTAGTAGTACTGGCTACAAAATTTCATCCAAATCCCTAGGGGCCACAATGGAGTTTTTCTTCATGGAAGTGCCCTATATTAGTGAGAGAGTGAGTAGTGGAGACAGGTGTGTCAAGCAAGAAGCTTGGGGTTTTCCCTTGCCAAGTCTGTTTTTACCTTATTTTGAGGAACAATGTTGTTCTAAATACTCAAATCTAAGTACTTTTTGTATTTCTGTTATTTCTTTTATTTTTGTATGCTGAGTAAGAAGCTTTCATTGATAGGTAGCACATCTCATTATTTTGTTTTGCTTGTATTTGAACACAAAGGGTTTTCTTTGTGTGTGTTTTGAAGACGTATCAAGAAGTGGACTATGAATATGCTTTGAAAATTGAATTTTACTTTCGATTACCTGCAATGTGTGAGATTGTGTTTTCTATATGGATTATTGTTGCAAAGAAGCCTCCAAACTTGGATCATTATGGACTGTGTTTAAACCCACATGCTAACAGGACCTCAAAGACTTGATGGCTGCTACATTGAAATTTTATTTATTTATTTTTTTTTTTTTTTGATTGTCAATAAGCTCATTCTAGAACTGTAAAGTCTCTAATACATACCTATTTGATAATAGGTATTTGAAAGAAGTATAGTAATTTTTTGTGTATATGTATGGTAAAGAGATTACTTTCTTTGCTTAATGACATTTTCTTCTTTGTTTGTTGGTCTTTGTTTCTTTGTTTGGTGATTTTTGTTTTTTGTTCAATGGCATAAAATGCCAATTAACAAATATAGCTTGGTTGAGCAACTTCCCTCAATTTATGTATCATTACTGTATGTATAGTAGTTACCGTTATAATACAATGCATTTATTTTTTTTCTATCAGAGCAATTCAACATCTTTATGGTTCAAAGACTTTCATCATGAATTTACTTCCATACCTTTTTAGAATTGGTTATTGGGCAGGATTGTATTCCACATTCGAGGCTCGTTGACTTGCCAACAGATGCGGCGGCAAATAATCCAGCACTTTCAAAACATTGTTCCTCAAAAACAGATTGGTAGGATTTTTTTTTTTTTTTTTTACATTTCATCCTCTACAGTGCACAATGTTGTTAAAAGTTTCAAGAGATCTGGTAAAATCTCAGTGCGTAAATGGCAAGGCTGAAAACCACTTCTAAATGCACATGATCTCAGATCTCTCAGACGTCACTGTCTTAAAAACTGTCATGCGTCTATAGTGGATATCATGATATGGGTTGAGGAATACTTCAGTAAACCTTTGTCAGTCAATACTGTTCACAACTGTACACACAGATGCAAGTTAAGACTTTACTATGCAAAGCAGATGCCATACATCAACCAGTGTCCAGATGTGCCGATGACTTCTCTGGACTCGGTCTCACCATAGATGGCAAGCAGAACAGTGCATGGAACTTGTGTTTTTAGGGTGCGACAAGTCTAAATTTCAAATAGTTTTGGGAAAAAACAGCCATTGTGTTTTTCGGGCCAAAGAGGAATAGGACCTGGAAAAGCTGTTATCAGCGTCAGGTCCAAAAGCTGGTGTCCGTCATGGTGTGGGCCGCATTAACCTGCCGTCAGGCCCTGGGGCTGAGAGGTTTTGTAGGCCCACAATAAAAAAAAAGTCTAATGACCACGTTTGTCTATATACAACAAAAGCAGAAATAAGTTTCTCTTGGGGAGATATAGCCTAACGAAGACAGTATTCCATAAAAAAAATCCACAATAAAAGTATTAATTTCTTTCCCAACATATTTTTTTTATACATATATAAATTCTTACTAACCGCAAGCTTTTGAATGGTGTATAATGCTACAAAAGTTTTTTTTTTTAGCATTATACAGTTCTTTTGAACTTTCCATTCATCAGAGTCAAAAAATAAAATAAAAAAAATGTACACAACTGTTTTCAACATTAATAATAATCATAAATGTTTGTTGAGCAAACAGGTCTCCCGCCTGTTTGCTTGTCCTCTGCACTGTTCATCGGTGCTCCGCTTAATGAGCTTGACTCGCCTTCATTTGCAGGTTTAAAAAATCCTGTCAGCTTTGGAATCTTCTTTAACAATTCCTTCTCACAGTTTTCTTTCTGTCGCAATATTTTTCGCTTATGAGCACCACTCTCAAACTTTTTCTTTCCCGACATTCTGATTCAGCTATCCGCTATCTTCTGTGAGTGACTATAAGCATAAATTTGAATAGACTACTAGCGTAGACGACAACGCATGCTACAACTGTTTCTCTACATTCTGATAGGCTGTCATATCATGTTTCCCACGTGGGTCACTTGTAAATTGGATCAATCAGCAGCTAAAAACATGAATATCAAGTGATTGACAGAAAATTCGACAAACTACAAAACAATGTGATTTTTTTATTGGCTTATGATAGGCCCCTTGTCCTCATAGGCCCTGGGGCTTCAGCCCCAGTAAGCCAGCGCATTAATGCGGGTCTGGGTGTGGGGGTGTATAAGTGCCCACGTCATGGGTAACATTCACATCTGTGAGGGGACCATTAATGCAGAAAGATATGTAAACATTTTGGAGCAACATTTGCTGTCATCTAGATGCAATCTTTTCGAGGGACGTCCCTGCATTTTCCAGCAGGACAACGCCAAGCCACATTCTGGCTGGATTACTGGTGCATGGCTGCATAAACGGAGATTGTGAGTACTAGATTGGCCTAACTGCAGTCCCGACCTGTCTCCAATTGAGAATGTGTGGTGCATTATGAAGCGCAAAATATGACAATGAAGGCCCCGTACAATAGCGCAGCTGAAGACCTACATAATGGATGAAAGGGGGAAAATTCCATTTGCAAAACTTAAACTTGTGTCTTCATGCCTAAATGCTTTATAGTAATATTAGAAGAAATTGTGATGTTACACAGTGGTAAACACTCGACTGTCCTAACTTTTTGGGTGTGTGTTGTAATTTGAAATGAGTAAATTTTTTTTTTTAAAATTAATTTATTTCATAAGGTAAAACATCAAATAATGTGTTGTATTGCTTTCAGTGCAGCACAGGTTAAATATAATTAACAAATCACTCCTCTTTGTTTTAATTTAATTTTTCATACTGTCATCTTTTTTTGGAATTGGTTGTGCGTTGCACTGACGACGTTAAATTAACACATTCATAATTTTTCTTAAACTGTTTATTCATTTGTGTTGTCAAGAAATGTAAAAAATAATTTAAGAAACTAATTATATTTATGTTATTTTCAGGTTAGCTACACTCATCTTTTATAAGCTGTTTAGACAAATTCCACTTTAAATCACTCCCCTCACATATTTTTTCATAAATTACAAACCCGAAGCCAAAGATCTACTGACCCGAATCCGCCGACGTCCGGGGCCCCATGCAATTGCATGGCTTGCGTGGTGGTTAAAACCGCTACTGCCCATGAATAAATATCTGAGTGACAGAGCAGAACTGGGACACCAGACAGCAGGAGAACCAGAGTCACAAGAGAGCAGATACACCTTAATTAATATAAGTGCTTTTATAAAATTGTAAGCTTCACATTTCTGCTTTAAAACCTAAAAAAACTGACACATTCACTTCCATTGTAAGTGCCTCACTGTAACCTCGAATTTTTGCTTTTTTAAAAAAAAAAAAAAAGTCAATTATTTTGTTATACAACATTATGCCACAAATGACCTTGATTTAGCTTAACTTGTATAACCCAGAATTCTGTAAATATTATGTATGTATTATTATAATGATAATAAATTTATGTAAAATAAAGATAAATTGCTACTTTTCAATATGATGATTGAATATATATTTATAAACACATTATTTTTTCTTAAACTTTTATTTAAATTGTATTGTCAAGAAATTAAAAATAATTTATAATTTTATTTGTGCTATTTTCAGGTTAGCTACTCATCCTTTATAAGCGGTTCATTCAACTTCCACTTTAAATCACCCCCTCGACCATGTCTGCCACTCCCAAGCAAACCACAAATAAACACTGTACTAAGCCATGCATCCTTGAACTTCCACATACACTTCCTCCTGTTTAAATGCTCATTAAGGGGTATCTAACTGTCATAGTAAAAAAATAACTGAGAATAAACTTCCTGTTCTTCCAGTAGGAGGAGCCCCATGGATAAATATATGAGTGACAGATCAGAACTGGGACACCACAGACAGCAGGAAAACCAGAGCCATGAGAGAGCAGATGCACCTTAAAAACAAGGTAAATATTAATTTACAAAATGTCATGTTATCTATTATTGACTGTACACTTTGTCACATTATTAGTGATATCATCTGTAGATGCTGGTAATTTAGAAATGTGTTTTTCTTCAAATACACGGGCCCTTGAGATCCTGTGGACTTTCAGAAAACACTCTCTTAAACAGACTTTTTACACTCTCGCTTAGTTTAATTAATCTATTAATCATGTCCAACAGTGGACATACATGCATAACAGAATGTCATTTTATTTTTTATATAATTTTTTTTTAAGTCTCGAATATTTCCACCACAGTGTCATTTCCAACACATCTCAAATTATGTTTTGTTTAATGGCATTATGGTGGAACTTATATTTTAAACATTTGTAAATAAAATGTCTGACTCATTTGTTTTGCTTAGGCTTGTTTTATAGCTAGCATTTATTTAATCCAAATATTTTTCACACTAGAGGTTACTTTTGGCTCTGCAGATTGATGCACTAGGCAGTAGTTGATGCCTTGGGAGTGAGATCACTGACTTGAAATGATATACAATAAAAATATTCTGTTCACAAGTGACATTTATCTTGATTTTTCTTTATTTTAATCACTCATGATATGTTTCAAATTTCATATCAAGCATAGATAAATAAATACATTTATATATAATGTATAAATATTCAAATTGTGATATATTGTAAGTTTTAAAAAATACTAAGAAAAAATATAATTTTATATAAAAGGATTATCACAGTTTAAGATTGAAAGTCTGGGTATGGCACAAGGGTACAACCATATATATATATATATATATATATATATATATATACATACACACACACACACATTTTAAATGTGATCATCATATAGCAAACATACATCTAAAATACTTCTTTTAATGTGTGCTTTCTGTTTGTGATTGTTTTGTGATTGTGTTGGAGACAATGCAAGATTTCATTTCTTTGCCCGTTTTTACCCATTTTAACTTTCAGATGGTTCCGGTATTGGTGTTACTCATAGCAGCGCTTGTAGCTGCAGATGAGCCAATGACTGATCTCTTTAGCCAAGTAGATAGTGCCTCTCCCTCAATAGTGCACTGTGACGCCATCACTGTATGTCCCGATTTAACAACATGCTGTCGGAGTCCTTATGGGCAGTGGTTCTGCTGTCCATACATGATGGTAAGTGAAAGTAAAATGTGTAACCATTTTATGCTTTAGCTATAGCTTTAGCTAAAGCTAGGTTTTTTCCTCTGTGCTTCTTTAGGGTCAGTGCTGCAGGGATGGAGTTCATTGCTGTCAGCATGGTTATACTTGCGATTCTACATCAACCCGTTGTTTGAAGGGATGGCTGAGACTGCCATCGATTTCGCCACAGCCGGCCTCCAAAGCAATTCAGAAAACTCAGGTGTGTGCCAGTGCTCAATTCTATAACTCCAAAAGTAATACATATTTGTTTATCAGCAGTACCTACACTGTAATGCTTAAAGACTCAGACATCGTCCAGAATATACTACATTGAAACCTGTAAATAAACAATAAAATATGTAGGATTTTGTCAAATGAAGAAACCTTCTAAAAGTTTCTAGATCACTAACTCACCCACAGCATGTCAGATGACTTTTAGAGTTATTGTAGTCAAGTGTGGATGGCAAAATATCTTGAGCAACAGGTGAAAAAAGTTCACCTATAATTGAGAACAATGTCATATGACTTTGAATCACCATTTGCAACAGTATATGGCTGCATAAAAGAACTAAACATCTGACAAGTAAAAAAATACTATACAGTACCAATAAAAAAGTCATATAACTTGATGATTATAATGGGAGAAGGGTAATATAAAAAAAGGTGTAAATGATTTGTCAAGTACAAACACTTAAAGGAATATTCCAGGTTCAAACAAGCTTAATAATTTTAACATGTCCTTAAGTTTGTAAAGAAAAACAAAAAAATGTTGTGTTTACAGTAGGCTATTGCACTTTCAATGGAAGTCTATGGGGAAGGAATTAAAAAGGGTTTACAAGCAGAAATGTGAAGCTTATATTTCTGTTTAATCTCATATTAATTCTTCTGTACAAAATTTTTGTTAAAGCGCTAAAATGATACAATCTAAATCATTATTTAAGCGGTGGGACAAATATTATAGATGGATGAACAGTTGCTGTGTTCTAGTTTTCTCTATGTAAACATTCCCTTTCTGCTATCCTTAAATGAATAATGAGAACATGTCCCTTTAATGTTTGGTCATGACAGGAGTTGAAAATCTTGGTATAACATTGCACAGATAAGACATTGTGCAAAACAGTCATGTTAACATCTATAGTCTTGTGGTTATTCTTTAGGAAAGTGTGTATTTTAAAGTTTATCTCAGTACAATAAATTACCCCATATACTTCCATGGTAACTGCATTACTTTATGTGTGATTTTTGCTTTATTTTTATTTTTGTTTACACTGAGGGACTGACAAAGTTATTTTCTGTGGTAATCAAAAGCATGCCACAAAGCTAACTTGTACTAAATCTGGAACATTAATTTTAACAGGTTCCCACTTGAGGCTTAACATCCTGCAATATTTGCCAAAAACGCCTAAAAAAGGCCTACCCAAATTAAAATGCATGCTGTTCTTGAACCCTTTGGAGTATATGCATGCTTTTGGTCTCTTTTGAAAGGGGAGACTTTGAGGTTTGTTCCTGAATAGTCAGAATCACTGTAAGTCTTACTTGTATTGAGTAATAGAACTTTGAACACACTCAAAAAGGGGAAATAAACTCCGCCTACATTTTTTTTTTTGTAAAAAGATGCCTGCAGATAACTACAGCTGGGAGGACATAGCTGGAAAACACAATTAGATCATAGCATGAACCCTTACCAAACCCAATATAAAATTTGATAACAATACATTAGAAAATGAGTGTTTTACACATGTTTATCCAAGTGTATGTATAGGCTTCAAGGATATTGATACCTGGCCACACCTCTAAAATGCACCGACTGGCTAAAATGACCTGTCCATCTAAAGTCCAGGGGTCAGCGGACATTTTGACATAAAAATATCTGTAATGTTTACATGTTCAAGGTAGCTTCATCAAAGAATACAAAGTTGTGTCAGCTCTGTCGGTTAGCTCGAAATGCTACGTCTATACTACGTGGGTGTTTATTGATATATAAATGTGTTATGGACCAAAAACTTTGTTGAATTGGATTGTATGGACCCTTTACAGTGTAACTAAACCATTTTTGATGGAATGAAGTGGATCAGTAGAGTAAGATGAGCATTATAAGTGAGTTTCTACCATTTTGGATTCGTTTATTTTGCTGTAAGTGGTCTGAGAAATACACCGATTGTACCCGCTGTGTTAAGTGTATATTAAAATGGTTTACATCGTTCGAATCACAAGAGTCTCAGCTTTCCAACGATGTAAGATATGTGTATCTTTTAATTTTTGAGTTTTTGCATTTCGTGAAGTTATTGCGCAATAGTCGACCGGGCCCGCAGACGACCCGACGGGCTGTTAAGGTTCAGGCCTGTTTGACCAATATTAAATAAAGTAGCACTTCATAGAGAGCAGTAAAAGAAGCGCTTTCTGAAACTTCTTTTCTGGCAGTCTGTGCTCCAGGATCTTGAATGGAAGAACCAGGCTGAGGTTGTACATTGTGATGGAGAAGTCTACTGCCCAGCAGAAAAGTTGTGCTGCAAGACAAGAACAGGCCAGTGGGGGTGCTGCAGCGGTAAACCAGACTGTATGTTGCTTTAGTATTTGTGGTAGTAACTAAAAATAAAGTTTGAATAAATACACATAAATCATATGACTCACAGATCAAGTAAAACTTACCCATTTCTCAATTAGTACTTTTTTGTCTTTTATAGGGCCGATGTTGCAAGGAGAATAAACAATCCCGTGATTTTGGTTCACTTTTTTCAAAGATTCTCAAAGTGCACAAGCCTTTCAAGCTTCGCCATTGCCCTACACACCTAATATCCAAATGTTTTTGTTGTTTTTTTAGCTCAAAATATGTGAAGGTGGCAAGTTCAACTTGTATTTCCAAAGCATTTAATAAACAGTTGTTTGTATTTCTGTATGTGTTTGTACCTCCTTATTTTAGATTTTCCATCCATCTTGACAGCACATTAACTCAATCGTAGGCTATTCTATGTAATGCTAGGTATGGGCGGATCAATCCTACAGTAGGCTATTGATACTTCTGTTACTGTATAGAGAAGATTGAATGAGCATATTCACAAATAGTTGTAGTATTTCTTTTTCCGCCAATTTAAAGTGAAGAAATGCTGAAAGACAAAAGCACTAAATACAGTAGCACTCATTCAAACAAGATGAAGTAATGCTACCCTGAGGTAATGACGGAAAAGCAGAGAAACATAATCTGGAATTCATTCTAAATAACGACAAAGCTAGATGTAAAATCTATTAATGGGTTCATGTGACATTTGTAATAAGCAGTGTTGGGTATCTAATCTAATAACAAAGTAATTAATTACTATAATATGTTGTGATTGGGGGAAGAAAAGTAATTAAGAGAATAATACAGAGGCCCTGTAATCCACACAGGAAATTCCTCAAAGCCAATTAAAGACATGTGCTACATCCTGTTTCCTGCAGAGCATTAACTGATTCTTAACCCTTTTCGCCTAAAGGGTTAGTTCTCCCAAAAATGAAAATCCTCTCACATTGTAAGAAATGTCTGTCATTTTAATGGTAAAAGACTGTAAATATGCTACAGACACTTTAATTGATTAAAGAGTATTAACTGTAAAATGTTCAGTAAAAAAATTGAATATATTTTAAGACAATACAGTATTTAAAAAAAAATAGATTTTTTTAAATGTAAAAAAGTACGATTTTCCTCTATAATTAATGGTAAAATTTACAATAGGTTTAACAAATGAGTACATGTACTTTTACAGAATTTTTTTGTTAAAATTACAGTAAAAAAAAAAAAAAACAATAATTGGGCATTCCCACAATATTTCATTATGTTTTATGGGAATAGTTACACTATGTTTCTTTTTATTTTTAATATCAGTTATGTATATTGGGGTGTTCTGTGTTTTTTGATGTAGTTTAGTTAATGTTTATTAAACTATTTTAATTTCACATGTGTTCCACTGATGGTGTTTAGTTTTTGTGTTACTGACACTGAGCACTGTCTTTACATGTTTATTTATCAGTACTCCAGGAAGAGACTCTATTGATGAACTGCATGTCATCATGTGCCCTTTTGTAATTACTACAGAGATTAACAATACCTTATAAACTGAAAAGCAGATTTTTACAGTTTCAGAAGGTTAATATAAATTTTACGATGTTTCTGTAAATTTAACAATGTTTTTTTTTTTTTTTTTACAGTGCCAGCGTGGTCATGTAAATTACAACAGTTTTAAACTGTAAAATGTACAGGTTGTTCTGTAAAGTTTTTTACATTTTTACTGTATTTTTTACATAATTCTGGCAACCACAGCTGGCAGTTTTTTTTGTTGTTTGTTTGTTTGGTAAAAAATAATAAAAAATGTTTGGTTTTTTTCAATGCATGATTTACTTACCATTTACTTACCTTTAAGCCATCCCAGATGTGTATGACTTTTCTTCTTCATCAGGACTGAAGTGAAGATATTTATAAGCAAATTTTGTCCATACAATGCAAGTAAACAGGTGCCATTATACTGCTGGCAGTTTGACAGTTCAAAAGGCATATTTAGGCATCATAAAAGTAATCCACATGACTCCAGTCGATCAATTAGGGTCTTCTAAAGCAAACCGATGTATACAGTAAGTCTAAAAAAATATATATATATTCTGAGTAAAGATTCTACAGGTTTGCGATGATAATGATCACATTGCTTTCATGTACTTAAATATTATAATCTCCATGTATGACATAAGATCAATTTAAAAATGTTCAGATAAAGAAACATTTCCACCCCAGAGTCCAATTTAATGAAAATAACTGGTTTAATCGTTGTAAACGAATCGTTGTTTCTTCAGATTTGAATTGAGCACAATAATCTTCTTGGCGTAAGCAGAACAGCAAGCACAGCTTCTCGTGTACGTCTGTATATAAAAGGTTACTGGCCCCTTTATCTGTAAGGCATACGTCATTTTCTACATCCGTTGGCTACGTCTTACTCTTGTGTTGTTCTAATGCTCTTTAATGTGTAAATGTCTTGTTTGTATATATTCTTGCATTCATCTAATAATTTTTTTTTTACTTATCTCTGTGAAGTTGTCCCTGCTCACATACATCCTGCTTAAAATAATAAAGCAACATGACATCGTTTTTCTATACTTCATCATCCCTGTGTAATGATCGGTGAGGTAGTCTGTTTAGATTAAGTGTTTGAGATGAATTGTACATAAAGTAGTCCATAAGTGTTTTACGCTACTAAGCGAAGTTTCCGCTCTGCAAACACAGAAAAGTGGCTCGTTTAACTGTGAGGCATGACTCTTTTCTACATCCGTTCACCGTTGGGCGTTCCAAATTCTCCCATCCATTAAATAGTAGTGGCCCGTCTCTGCCAAACAGTATCTGGCAGATTGAAATAGCGTTTTTAATAGTGATCTGAGCTAAAGACGCACAATTTATGAAACTATCGTTTTTCAGATTATACTGCTGATTTTTAAACCGTGTGGGGATTTTGGTCGATAGGAGCTATGTCACTTGTTCACAAAGAAAATAGCCTGCCAAAAATGGCTACCGAGTGGACTGACTTACCTAAATAAAACTTTGGCATCACCCATCAGCAACGTACTCAGTAGATTGCCCCGCCCTCAACACAAGTATCTATAGCAACATCAAACGCAAAGGCTGATGTTAGTTTGAGTTAATACGCCAATTAAATATCGGCAATGAACAGAAAGATCATTCAAAACCTCGCCGAAACGTTATGCAAACAAGTCAAACATTGTAGGTATCTAAAACCTTTTTACGTCTATTACAGTTTGGAATGACAGTTGATAGCGATATTCTTTTTAGAAAGTTTGATTGCAGCCGTTACCCAGTTAGGTCCTGCCTTTTAAAGTGAAGAGTTACAGTAAATATTTTTTACTGCCTTTCTTTCTGTAATGAGTTGCCTAATAATATCAGTGAGGTTTTCATTATTTTAGATTCAGTCTTTTGGCAAGCAGGTTAATAATGTGATCATGCTGTAGTTAATAAAACAGAGGCGGAGTGTCTAATAAGAGTGTTCAACGGTCTGCTGGAAGAGCAGGAGGAGAGAATAGCAGGTCATGGACTGGACCGAGTCCTGTTTCGAAATATACTGCACAATACATTCGGAATGACTGACGATATGATGATGGACAGAGGTAAGTTCCTGATCTGGATGAGGACGATTAATTAGTGGCCTAGTCTGTGATCCATAGTAGCCTAATAAATAGTACAATATAATAATTATATAATGTACTGAAGGCATTTTTCTTAAAGTTAGGTAGGGAAAAGTTGTCACTTTTGTTTTTAAATGAATTACAATATTTGTTGGCCAAAACACTGGTTTGATATTTGTGTACATTACCTTTAACAATTTTGCATTTTATAATTGTTTTACTACTTAATTTTAGGTGAAAAGGCCAATAACATACTGTTGACTAGTAACTTACAAGTTATTCACTGGAGTAAAAGTGTGTCAAAGGGTGTTACGCAGGTCTTCCCTACTTGGTGGTGTGGCAAATACAGTTTATATATATATGATCATAATAATGGAAATATACAGCTCTGAAAAAAATTAAGAGACCACTGCAAAATTACCAGTTTCTCTGAATTTATTATTTATAGATATGTAATATGTGAGTAAAATGAACATTTATGTTTTAATCTATAAAGTACTGACAACATTTCTCTCAAATTTCAAATAAAAATATTGTCAATTAGAGCATTTATTTGCAGAAAATGACAACTGGTCAAAATAAAAAAGATGCAGTGTTTTCAGACCTTGAATAATGCAAAGAAAACAAGTTCATATACATTTTTATACAACACAATAATAATGTTTTAACTTGGGAAGAGTCCAGAAATCAATATTTGCTGGAATAACCCTGATTTTTAATCACACCTTTCATGCGTCTTGGCATGCTCTCTACCAGTCTTTCACATTGTTGTTGGGTGACTTTATGCCACTCATGGCGCAAAAATTCAAGCAGCTTGGCTTTGTTTGATGGCTTATGGCCATCCATCTTCCACTTGATCACATTCCAGAGGTTTTCAATGGGGTTCGGTCTGGAGATTGGGCTGGCCATGACAGAGTCTTGATCCAGTGGTCCTCCATCCACACCTTGATTGACTTGGCTGTGAATCTGCCCAATATCAGCCTTGCTGAAGCATTCCCAGATCATCACTGATCCTAAACCTGGCCATCTAATGGTTAGACGGAGTCCTGGAGAGGCCTTCAAGCCACAGTGTCTCGCACCTACTGTGAAATTTGGTGGAGGATTGGTGCACAGCCACCCTGACATTATCCTGTAGAATATTTAGCTAAACTTGAGATTTCATTTTTCCCTCAATGACAAGGCAAGTGGTGCAGGCCCAGAAGCTGCAAAGCTGCCCCAAATCATGATGCGCCCTCCACCTTACCTCACCATTGGGATGTTTTACGTTGGTATGCAGTGCCTTTTTGCGCCATATGTAGTGCTGCAAGTTCTTCCCAAACAATTCAACCTTAATTTCATCAGTCCACAAACTTTTTTCCCAGTAGCATTGTGAAGTGTCATGGTATTCTTTGGCAAACTTCAGGTGCCCAGCAATATTTTTTTTTGTTGGAAAGCAGCTGCTTCGTGGTGGACACCTTGCCTGTTTAATGTTTTCCGTATAGTAGAATCATGAACAGAGATATTAACCAGTTCCCTCAACCAAAATTCTTGGATCTTAACACTTCCCCAAAAAACACAGGTTGTGTCCCCATCTTCTGATTGGCATCGCCAGCATGTGGGTGTGTCTTTAAGACCAAGCCTATATAATCTAGAGGGTGTCCAATAGACTTGTAAATGTGATGTAAAACTTAAATTGCATCAGATGCACCCTTGCATCTCTAGATGTAGACTTGACATTTTTTTAGAATCCTAGCACACCCTCCCTCCCCCAATACCGTTTAAATCTTTCTCCCATAATCTCTTAAGAGAAGTTTAAACTCCAACCCCAGACTCTGAATTAACAGGGGGTAATATAGTGTTGTCTCATGACCTTTTCCAAAAGCAGTAATCACAATGCTTACAAGGAAAAGAAAATAATTTTCTATATTAACCTTTTGTGCTTTCAGTCTTTCGTGCATTTGACAAGGACAATGATAGCTATGTAAGTGTCAAAGAGTGGGTTGAAGGTCTGTCTATCTTCTTACGTGGGACATTAGAAGAAAAAATTAAATGTAAGTTATATTTAGTATTATATTTACACTTAATGTTATAAGAATGATGGTTACTTAATGTCATGTACTATATCTCATGAATATGCAAAGACTGTTTTGACATTTATGACCTAAATGGGGATGGATACATCTCACGGGAGGAGATGTTTCATATGCTGAAAGACAGCCTCATTAGGCAACCCACTGAAGAGGATCCAGATGAGGGCATTAAGGATCTTGTGGAGATTGCCTTGAAGAAAATGGTATTTCTATATGCATGTCAAAAAGATAAACACTTTATTTCACAATAGGAATGAAACTTCACATTAAAAGTCATTAAAGTAACTAATTACTTTGTAGTTGGATAACACCCAACACTGTCCAAAACACTTTAAACAACCCATCCTTGTTTTCATTCCTGTCAAGAATCAAATATGGAGGACAATGCATCAAGTTCATATTATACCATTACTAAGTATTAATGCCTTACAAATTGTTCTATACAGGATTGTGATCACGACGGGAGAGTTTCTTTTACTGATTTTGAGAATACTATAAGAGATGAAAACCTTTTACTAGAGGGTTTTGGCAACTGCCTTCCAGATGCCAAGGTACAAACACAAGCAACTACCTTGCCTAAGTAGTTACATACTTGTGCATGTAAAATGTATTATTTCGAAGACCAGGCCCTACATTTTTTGTTTTGTTTTGCAGAGCATACTGGCATTCGAGGAACATGCATTCCAAGAACCACATGGACACTGAAATGCGTCATTGAATTTTACATGAAATAGAAATGATTTGTCATTATAACACTGTGTCTGAAACTGAAATAAATATCCAACATATTATTCAATGTAAATCTATATAATGAGTTGCAGAGGAAATCAGAATTTTTTTTATTAAATTCTTCTGCGTGGCTTTGCATTAGTGGTCTTCCCTTGTATAGGTTTTATCTCTGGTACCGATGCAACCTGAATAAAAGAATAAAAAATTATCAGCATATTTCAGTATTAGTGTTGCTGCATGGTTTTTAAAATCAAATGGAAGACTTTTTTCAAAACCTGGACTAATCAAATTTATACTGCATCCCCACAACAAAACAAATCTCAAAATAAAACATGTATCACAGACTTTTACTTAACAGGCAGGGGCACGCATTCAACATGGCCTTAACATTGTTTATCAGTAAAACAGGGTAGGCTATATGCAAGTTTGAAATACTCAAGACATGTTTCACACACACACACACACACAATTATACAAATAGATGCAAATTAGAGGTTGACCGATATTGGATTGTTCTGATTCGATAATGTGATGAAAGAAAGCCAGTTTGTCTGCCAATAGTTTTTTTTTTTTTCTTTTTTTTTTTTTTTTAAATTGGTAGCCTATATTAAATGTTCTTAGTCTTTTCTTCCTGTGATGGGGAAATTCCAGATACACTTTCTGGTTGGGGGTGGGCAGATTTGATTCATAGCGTGGAACTTTTAACTTTAAAGACACTTTAACTTAAATTACATTCATTGAATTAAAGGGGGGAAAAATACTTCTTCAGTAAAGAAGTTTAATTCAGTAAAGAAATTCACTGTAAAAATCCTAATGTTCAAGTGTTTTGGTCTTGTTTTCCATTTAAAATTGTGCACTGACAGCACAGAGAAATGCCAGTTTCAGAGCTTGCAGTTATTTACATGACCTGCTTCCTTATTATTTGAACTTTATTAAAGCTATAACACATTCAATATAACTGTATTAAAGATGTAATGCCGGGGTATTTCCTTTAAAGATGCTTGACATGCAAGTTTTGCTTCAGCTGAGCAATATAAAATATAACAGTGCCGCATTTTCACTACAGCACATGCATTTTATTAAAATCGCATTCTTTTGAAGTTTGATAATCACATTAGGTCATATCATGATTCCTGTTTTTCCCACCCCAAAATTTAAGAACTCTTTAAATAAAAAATTAAGATTTTTGTTGTATCATTTAAGATTTAAGGCTATGTCTACATTAATCCGGACACATTTTAAAAATGGCATTTGTTTCAAAATACTCTCCGTTCACAATAGTGTTTTCTGAAATGTATGAAAACGCTTAAATCATGTTACTGCGCATGCAGAAAATCCACGTTGCATGTATGGTCTAAAATGCAATTGTCCTCGTGTTCCATCACCGGACACCAATTCCGAGTAAATTTCCCTTTGCAGGAACGTAACGTGATGGTTGTACAAAATACAATTTTAAACAACGCTATCAAATTGAGTATCAACTACAACAGCACCGCTATAACATGGGTCGCCATCTTGATTGTTTTGGTTGGATAGATCACATGACTGCATCGCATGACAACAAATACATCATTTACAGATATAGCCGTTTTCACTGTCCACACTACAATGCGAAAACAGCATTTTCAAATTTATCCACTTTGGAGTGAGTTTTCAAAAAAGCTCAGTTTTCACAGAGAAAAACGCCATCTCAGTGTGGACGGAAGGCCAAAACGGACAGAAAAAGAAGTTTTCAAACTAAAACGTATTAGTGTGGACAAGGCCCATGACTTTTTATGACCTTAAATTTGGGGAAACTGAATTTAAGGGTGTTTTCATACTAGCACTTTTGATGTGCAACAGAGTTCGAATAACGTCAAAGTTCGGTTGGTTTGGGTGGTGTGAACGCTGTTTTCCAAACTCGGGTGCACACCCGCAAACCGCACCGGAGTCCACTTGAAAAGGTGGTCTGGGGTATGGTTCATGTGAACTCCAGAGCAGTTCGCTGCTAATATGAACGCAATCGTACCAAATTTCGGAAGTGTACCCTTATTGATGGGCCCAAGTCGTGTCTTTGCAGGCTCCCGTTCACAATTATTATAGTTGAATACATTTCTCATACCAGCTTGCGTCCAAATAAATTACCTTCAGAGAGCAGCACACATTCTTCACTATTGCAATGCATTCCACTGGCTCGTGGCAGACAAAGGATAATATTCTTCTCATCATTGCACATTCAATGCATCCATGGCAGACAAACATAATTGTCATTTTGTGAATGTAAAGTTTTGGTGGTTAATTCAAAAAGATTAATACTTTAATAACTCAACGAAGCCAATGTCTTGAGTTGTTGCCTAGTTACAGTAGTAAACATCTGCCACTTGTACTCATGTTGATGATGTATTCAGACCGTGGTTCAGACCCAAAAAATATGATTTCAACAGAGAACAGCAGGTGCGGAAACGAACTCTGGTTTGGTCCAAGCAATCGAACCAAGTGTGAAAGCACCCTATGACATTTTAATAATTTTTAAGGATCCAGAGGAACCCTGAATATGCCTTCATGTGGAATTAAATACCTGTACATAGTGGGAATAAAACAAAGAAACTAACCTTTGTCATTGTTTGACGGATTAAATTGGCAGTTAAATTTAACGAATTATCCTCCATGTCCACTTTGGGCAGTTCTGGTAGTTTTGGACCAATCATTGGCTCATTTTTGTCCACTTCAGTCAAAAATAATGTTTGTTCTTCCAATTTTCTTTTTCTGCTTTCTAAATGTGTAGTCCTTGGCATAAATCTAATAGATGGTTGCAGGTTCTTATGCTTTTGGCTTAAATCTCTGCCTTGAAAAATGCTTGAAGATGAGCAGGGTGTAATCTGTTTTGCAGTGTCTGGTACAGGAGGACTGAAATGGTGCAGAGAGCCCATATTATCTTCTATAGGTAATGACCTTTCAGTTGTCCTCTGCAATTGTAATGGATGGTTATGAGGAAGATCCTCCCTAGGTGGCAAAGGCAGCAAGGGAAAGCCCAAATAGTTGGAGTTTACATTTTCCCCTGTGGGTTTTTCATAGTCTTGCTGGAACTTAGGTGCAGAAGCTTCTGGTGTGTCTGTCCTAGGAAGCTCTGCACTCTCATTATGTTGCAGATCATGTTGTTTTGCTAAAGAAAATAAAAAATAAAATCACATAAGACACATGGATTGGCTGCAGATTTTCAGAAAGACACTTAATTAGACCTCTTAAGTACAAATCAGATGTAATGAGAGAATAAAAATTCTGTCAATATAGTATTATATATATATATATATATATATATATATATATATATATATATATATATATATATATATATACACATACATACATACATACATACATACATACACACACACACACACTTTAATTAAACATTTTTAAGTAGTGCTGGGAAAATTAACGTGTTAATTTCTGCAATTAATTGTAAAATTAACACATAAAAAACACAATTAATGCAGTATCCGGTTTTTGCACTTCCTGAAACTTCACTAATGTTTTTCCCAAATTCCTGTGGCTAAAATAGGCGTATATACATTTCCAGATCGCACACTGGACTCAACTCCACATCAAAAAAGATGGAAACTGATTCTATTGATCAGTGCGCACTTGTTTATTATGGGTGAGGCATGTCCTGGGCATAGTGAAAACAGGAGTTGATTTACTACAGTATCCACAATAAGCATGACACGTAGCGGGTGATGTGGGTGGAACTTCCGGTTAAGCGTAAACAAATGTTATGTACTAACGCAGCATTAAAAATGGCAGAAACTTGAGAACAAATTAATCACAGAATTATAGCGAGGCGATATTGTTCTTTCCCACCTATATTTTAATGATTATGGATTTCAAGATGATGGCCAAATATCGCAGATAAAAGCATTTTAGTTATTTTGTTGAGTCTTTATCCATTGATGGAAGAACCTGAGCAGACTAACCTGAAAAGCTTCGTAGCCTATTAGCGCCTTCACAGCTGTAAAGTTGGACATGTTTTGAGAACTGTAGATAACTGTTTATTTTAAAGCATATATTGTGTCTAGTCAGAACCTGAAGAGTTTGTTGTACCGAGATGATGAACTTACTGCTGATACAGGGGAGGTCCAGACAGTAGGATGCTCATGCATTACAGGACTCAGGAAATGATACTGTCATGATGCCGTTTTGCAGTTTAATTTATTTATTTAATTTAATTGCCCAATTGTCACACATTATACATACATTTCTGCATATATACAGTGAAATTATTTATTTTTCACATATCCCAGCTAAGCTGGAGCAGATAGGATCAAGGGCCTTGCTCAAGGGCCACACAGTGGTGTCTTGTCAGTGCTGGGGCTTGAACCCCCAACCTTCTGGTCAGTAATCCAGAGCCTTAACCGCTGAGCCACCACTGCCCCAGTTTTTGTGGGAGATGAATGTGTAGTAAGCTCAATCTATCTTTATAATTGTTAATTTACATACATAATCTCTGTATCTAAATGCTATAATCTACATTAAATGTTTTAGTGTTGACTGAACAACTGATCCTGTTGATAGATTGAATTTATTGTTCTTGTGTAGGAAATAGTGTTAGCAGCCACACGATAAACTGTAACATACAAAAAAAGATCTACATGTGTAAGACTGGCTCCAAACTGTTTACATTACTTCAAGGAAAGACAAAGAACTCTGCAAGAACCAACGTCATAAAAAATCCTGTATAATTCTGGAGGTCTGTCCCCATCCCTGCATGCATGTTAATGAGGTATGACCCCAGGACTTCCAAACCCAACCACTCCCAAAATTCCCTTGTTTGTGGTTTGGGTATTTAAGGAAATGTGACACATTGTGACACAATCCCACACATTGATGTGCAGTTTTAATATAGGGAATCTGCATTCACATCTCTCATGCTATGCCACTGCATGTAGTTTTATCAGGTACGTCTCTTGATTCTTATTCTTAGGAATGTTTGTTTATTATGATCATTTGTGAAATTGGCTTTTATTTGAATTTCTGTAACTTTAAGTTTTAAATCCTACCTGGCAATTAAATTGTTACTTTTTTGTTTTATTCTGTATTCCTTCCAATCATTTATATCATTACTGGATCTTTAATATAGGAGGAAGCCATTTAAAGAATTTCAGTATGAATTTCATTAGAACAGATCTATATTGGAGATTTAATATAGGAGAAACTGCCCTGGATATAGCCGGGCAGGAGAAAGCCATTTAAAGAATTTCAGTTAGAATATTGGAGCTTAAAATAGAGTAAACCACTCAGGAGAACCAGGTAGGACAGCCACCTAGGAGAGCCATGTAGGAGAAAAGTCATTTAGAAGAGGATTTAGAGTAATCAATAACCTAAAAATGTTATATTAAAAGAATGATCAAAAAGTAATTAGAGCTTTAATCTAAATTAGAGGTCAACATAAATTGGAGTCAGATTAATATAAAATTGGAGTCAGATAAAATTAATAACGGAATGCATTTGTAAAATGCTAATTAATAACTGTTTTGGTTCAGCGCTCAGAAAAGACAGAACAACGAAGAGACCTTCAAAGGGGAATCTATTCTATTTTATCAAAGGGTTCCACTCCAGACCGATAGGTTTGTGAGTGTGCCCTTAGCAATTTTTTCCCTATTTTTACACATGCAATACAAATAAACATATCTATTTGGACATACAAATAAGACAAATAAAAAGTTCAATGTTTTCTGTAAAGCAACTATAAAACAGTATGTATTATTAAAAGCACTGTACAAATACATTTAATTGATACTGAATTAATGTTCACACTGTTTTCCAAATATGCTTTACCCTTAAGGGAAGACAAGCACATTCTGCAAAGACACTCAAAAGAAAGCAAATTGCAGACAGAAAAAAATGCAGTGAAGAGGAAAATCATAATAATTTTGCTTTATTATAAGGACAACCATTGCACACATCGTCTGGGAAATTTGAGACATTTTACAACATTAAAAAGTAAGAATCTAACTGCATAACATGCAAGCAAGCAGTGCCGGCTACACTCAAAACTCCAACCAATCACACTTCCGTTAGCCAAACAGAAATTCTGCCACCTTGCAAAATACAGTGGATATATTGTGGATATGGAGAATGTAGACTTCACCTGTAAGCAGTAAGCCAGGTGTGGGAGAGACACATGCAAAATGCTGTATTTCTTTGCATCGGCCGAAAATCTAACTCACTGTCATCTGAACCAGTGTAAAAAGTGAAACGGCGAGAAAGATCCAGCATTGTGGGATAGACTAAATGGCAGCCAGAAGAAAATACATTTTGAAATTTTAAACTTAAGCATTTGGTTTGTATCTGTATGTATAGTTTCTAATAATGCATTGGCAATGAACACATGTTTATCTAGCCAATAAAACTTGATATGATGTGAATCTGCCCATTTGATCCTATTATTAAAAAAGTCAACTGGAAAACACCTGCACATTTTGCTCACGATTTCATTACAGCATGTCCACTGCTTTTATGGCATGTAAACGTCCTTGCCTCAAAGAATTATACCTGTATAAATTTGTCTAATTAAATCATTAAAAACAAAAAAAAATTACATTTTAACATGTACATATTCAAATAAATGATGACTAACCAATTTCTTGCAAGTTCTTTGAGACAAAGTATAAAGTCAATATATATATATATATATATATATATATATATATATATATATATATATATATAACCTCTACAAATATCAAACCTTACATGATTTTTGGCTCACTCGGTTAACGAATCTCCTCCTATCCTGTAACTTCTGCCTCGTTTCTTCCACAGTTTCATACTCGGGTGCATAGCAGACATGCAGCTGTCCCCCAAAGAAGCTCTTTTCATCCGTATGTCGTTTAGCTGCCCTGCAAAATTACATTTGGAAACATAAGTGTGAAAAAAAAAAAAAAAAAAAAAAAAAAAAAAAAAAAAATCACAAGTGGTGATCCTACTTGCTATCACAAGCTCACTTTATAATCTACACTTACCTTGCACTTGTAAACTTTTGGAATTTGAACAAGTAAACTTCAGTGAATTGCTCTGCCGGATACTCATCAAGTACTCTGTATTCCTCGATCACTCCATAGAGAGCAAAGAGCTGCACCAGCTCTGTCATCACTCCTATGGCATGCACTCCTTGCACTAACAGGAACCGAGACTCCAAGTTGATTGTATAAACCTGGAATCAGAGATTCAGCCATGTAAATACTATTATAACTTACTTTAATGTGTCTCAAACACTCAAGCTCACTTCCCAGATAGTACTTTTTGGGATCCTATTGATTTCTGCCAAGTAAGGTAAGCTAAAATGGCCGAATACTGGCAAAAAAACAAACAAACAAAAAACGCGATATAAAAAGAAACAGTTAATAAACAGACCTTAACTGCTTTGTGCCGTCTTCCCTCTCTGTACTTTAGCCGTGTTTGAGCAACATTTTGTTGCTCGTGGTGTTTATATACTTTATGTGTATCCCAAACAGACGGGTTAGTTCCTGCACTGTCCATTTTTAGTGCGTGAAGTCAGCGACCAGCATTCGAATTTACAAAATACAAGGCTAGAGTCAAAACCACTGATATATTTATATTTATACATATATATATATATATCTCAGTGGTCAAAACACAGGTCTATATTTTGCTATCGTTAATGTTTGCAAATCGAAAAGATAGTTAATTTGATATATTGATTTCCGATTAAGTAAATTATTATCACAGTTTAATAAATCATATTACTAGATTATACCGGAATTTACTGAATCATTTATTAATTATTATTAAATTATAAATATATTGAAAAGTTAGATTTATTTAAAATTAAATTTGCATTTTATATACATTTACTGTATATATTTTGTCAGTTATATTGTCTACCATACACCTACTATTATAGGGTGGCATGATCAGCATTTAAAAAATAAGTAAGTAAATAAACAATAAAACATACATTTTATTGCCCTTCACTGATAGATTGTAATATAATTTTCAATATTAATGTTAAGTATTTACAAAGTGACCTAAACATCTCAAGGAACTTACATTACAATATAATTAATATAATATACATGGATCTATAATTACAAACAAATGAATAAATCCTAAATGTGTACTGGGTATGATTCCTTTCCTGGACTTCAGATGCAAGGTGCAGCATACCACATATAAAACAACATATGCTACATGAGCCTTGACTTTTTGCACAATTAATATATACACTTTGTGTCTAATCAAAATCGATAAGTTGTCACAGTGTATGGCTGAGCAAATACTAAGAAATGAAATCTAAGGAACTCTGATAGGTTACCAGGAAAGGGTTTCAAAGGCATGAAAGATTCCAGAGGACATTATAAATAAAAAAAGTCATGTTTAGACTCTTTCTATAGCTGGCTATTCTCCAACATTGGATATACAGGGGAAAATGGCCTTATACTGAAAAGACAATTGCTGAATGTGTCAGCCTGAATGACAAACGCTAGATCTGGTACCTCTAACCACCTGGCTAAAAGCAGATCTATGGGGAAGCATCGTTATTCTTTATTTGGATCAGCTCCCAACAAAGTGTAAAAAATTACACAATAAAATACAACAATGTTAAACAAACATTTTTTTGGTATGGTGAACATTAAACAGTATAAGACTACACATGAAACATGGAACCAATTTTAAAGAACCAATTTTAAATACCAAGCATCAAAACAAATATAACAGTAAAATAAAGTTTTTAAAAAATCTAGCGACACATAGTGACATCATTTTTTCTCCACCGCTGCCATCTTAGTGACCATCAGGAGGAGGAAACAATGTCAGTGAATGGAAAAACTCTGTAAAATTGTATCAAGAAAAACCCTCAAAAAAGGCTTTTGATCTATGCCAAGTCACAGGAAATGTATATACAGGTCTGAGGTCTGCACAATATTGCCAAATTGGACTTGCGCAGACATTTAAATATATTTTATCCACGATTTACTTCTGATTCTGTTTTACCTCTGTACACCATCGAGTCTGATGAGTGACAGTTACAATATATTCAGTTCCTGATATTTGGTTCCAGTCGGTGGAGCATAAATGAACATTAATTAATTATCCTGACATGCATGTTGTAGTGAATCTTAAAATGTTAGCGCACCATTGTCATGACTCAAGTTCAACTTGTCTGAAGGATTATTTCGAAAAGGTAATTAAATGTTGACAAAGTTAGACTAAACTACAACGGTTTACATTTCTGTAACATTTGATAATTTGTCAAAAGTGCTTTTGATTAGTCTGTGCGCTTTGCATTCTTGCACGAATGAATACTGTGGAAATGTACCTACAATCAACTGAGACAAAATGCTGCATCCAAAGATGGAAGTCTTTTGACAACCGTCATGTTTCACTGTGTTTTTAGCATCTCTCACGGGAGCACTGTATTTTTAGAAGCCGTTTTAAATTAAAAATAACTTTTAGTGATAAAAGCGCTGATAAATCTATTCGTTGAGGTGCATTTTGCTTTATTAGCATGAGAACTGTCTGTTCTGAACGGTTACTGGAAGAAATGCTTTAGCCAATAGTTACATGAACACTACTCATACTTGAGGAAAAAATATGCTTCTCACAATGTCACCAGAATTTAATTATTTGGTGGTGTTTTTGCGGAAAAAAAATCTCTCAGGGGAGCATGCTCCCCGCCCCCCAGATAGAAGGTTGTACAAGGCAGATTTCTGTGCATACCCTCAGATGAAATGCTGCAGGCGCCCATGATCCAAGCAAATACAGAGGCTGTTTCATTTGTCCCAAGGCCATGATTTAATAAACTATTTTCTGGGGCACTCGCTAATCTTGTGTTTAATTTCTTAATGTTTTATAATGTTTTTGAAACTTTCATTATCTTACCAAGAAGGGCCACACTCATTGTGACTACTTCCTCAAATTATTAGGCTTTGGAAACATTGATTCATGTGACTGATATTTACACAACTTATAATACAGAAGGTCAGAATTGGTGCAACAGATGATTTTGTCATTGTACATAGAGTAGGCTAAACTTAAAAATAAGAAATTAAAAGAACACCTGTGAATGAGACTTGAGTGTTGTTCTGGATCATGTATTTAATGCTTTATTGCTGGCTAGTCACTATCAATTCTTTACCTAGTCATGCAGTCTTTTAAATTGTTGCCAGCAAACATTCTGATACAGTTTTATTCAGTAAAGTGCAGTGTTTATCACAGCTATTCTACTAAAGCCATTCTTTCTGTGATCACTTGTAGAAAGCTTTGTCGGTAAGTGTTTCTGATAATTGCTGTATTTATCGTTTATATAACAATTGTTTATTGCTATGCCTATTAGGAGGCCATGCCTCTAGTTGAATGTGCTTTAACACCAATTGGGCAAGTTTAACCCTGCGACTCATAAGCCAGGGCATTTGCATCGACAATGCAGTGAGAGAGCCTTTGCTTGGAGATGGACATTCCATTTGCGCATCCTCTATAGCATATAAAGAGCTGAGCAGACAGTCTGAACTAGCAAGTATGCTCACCGTGCATGTAGTGCCCGCATTGTGATTGTAATGATTGTTCCTCATCCGAACTAAATGGAGGAGGTTAGAAGGCCTGAAGGTGAACCACCTGTGCTTTGAAGGGAGTGGTTAGGATCTTAGTCACATAGCCCAAGTCGAGACTGTAGCCGGCCGAGGTGGGTTTAATCATTTCCCTTAAGGAACTTTATGATAAAATTATGCTTGCCTATAGAGGTGCTGGCTTTATGTGGTGATATACAGAAATAGTTGTCACGTACACTTTGAGTGTTGACGGGGTGAGTCCTGCATTTAATCACTCTTGAAGAAATATATAAGAATTTCATATACGGGGCAGTTTGCTGGGTCTTTCTCATGTAAGAGACACCAATCAGTGAACACGCTCCATTTTAGCGCATAGAGGCGTCTCATGGATGGTGCTCTGGCCTGTAAAATGGTGTTCATGACTAAACACATCAGTTCTGGCACATATAGTGCCCCCTGTTCAGGGGACACACGTGCAGGTTCCCCTGCTGGGAAGAGGCAAAGGGCTCTTTCTTGAGAATGTGTGAGCATCTCGTGCATTTGCAATGAGTGCTGTATTCTTTTTTGCTCTTATTGTATTTTTTATTGCATTTATTTGAGTGCAAGACACAGAAACAACAATTTGAACAGTGTTGTGAGCAACAATATTCCTTTCCCATCAACCAGTATCAGAGATGGGGAACAGTATTTTTTTTTTAATCTACAATCAAGCCTTTTTTGGAGCTCTGCTTTCTGCTTCAAAGGGTTTTGCCCAACAGGAGAGCTTTTGCTGTACTTGTTGATACACAGGTGCCAGTGAGGCAGTAGGTATGGGGCTTTAAGTTGGGCACTGGCTCGAAAAAGCAAGGGCAAACCGGCTGCAATATACTGCGTTTGGGCATTAAGTGTCTCATAGCCTGTGACTGCTGCTGAGTCGTGTCATAACGCTCAGCAAACTTGTTCACAGATCAGCCAAAGAGGTCGGCTGCAGACACTGGAGCATCCAAAAGAGTGGCTTTTTCATTATCACCCATTTCTATGAGGGTCAGCCATATATGTCGATCCAGAACTGCCAGGTTGCCCATGGACTTTTATGGTATGTAGTGCTAAGTCTGTAGCAGTGTGGAGCTCTTTGTCTCTGGATCGAAGCCATTCTTGTCCATTTGCCTGAGGAGCTTGGCTTGAAATAACTGGCGCACCACCATTGCATGGAGTGCTGATCCAGCTTGTCCTGCTGCTAAAGTCCGCCAGTGCAAACATTTGTCGACATGGTTTGGAAGGATATATGGGGCGTGATTTCCAAGCCCTGTTACTCACTGGGCAGAGGTGTGCTGCTACCAACTCCTCCACAGGGGGGTAAATAATAGTTTTCTTCCCCGTGATCCACATTTAAGAGGATGGCTTCACTGCGAAGAATGGGGCAGATTTGAGAGACGCTGCCGTTTTACGGCGTCCAGACTGCAGGAACCATTCATCGAGGCAAGTACGTTAAGGTTCCTCTGGAGGAGATCACTCAAGGTGAAGCTCTTCGACCGCCCTTTTAAGGACGTGGAGCATCTCCCTCTCAGTGGTGCATGCACGTTCCTCTTCCATGCTGGGGAGAGGGGCAGCAGCATCATCCAGTGACTACTTGACTGATGCAGTGAGAGAAAAAACATCGTCATTATTATCCTGTAAAGGGGTTAAAGGGAAAGGAGGAGGCGAGAACCGGCTTGAGAATATAAATAATATTTTAATAAGAAACTTAAACAAAAAGACAAACAAACACACAGGTGTCGCAATAAATCTCTCTCTCTCTCCCGCACTGCTGTCTTCGGTCAGCCTTTATCCCTCTATAGGGCTAATTAGCCTTATTAGGTGCAGGGTGTGCAGAATCACAACCCGGCCCTGCCCTCCGCCCTGCCACATTCCTCCCTTGTTCTCTCTGGCCGGGGAGCCCCCGGCATGATGTACACCCCCCCCCCTCCCCCCTCTCCCCTCTCCTGGGGAGGGGCGTGCCTTCCGCTCCATCTACCGGCAGGTCATCCCCGTCTACCTAGATGAGGTGCGACAACAGCCGCGACAGCCGCGCCTCCCCAGACTCAACTACGGTGCATCCCTCCTCCTTCCCGTATTTCAGCACCAGTGTAAAGGAGGGAAAGTAGGAGGCGAGAACTGGCTTAACAATATAAATAATATTTTAATAAGCAACTTAAACAAAAAGACAACTGCACAAAGGTGTTTTTTATTTTTTCTAAAATAATTCACCTTTAGGCCATATGGTTGTCTCCACCCCTTGAGTATCTTGTTCATATCCTGGCAGAATTTGGACACTAAACACAAAAAAAATAGCACGCTTTGTGTGTGAATGACGTAGCAAACAATATAATTGGGACAATCACTTTTTGATAAATAATTAGGCCTACTATATTTTTTGTATTTTATTATTTATATTTTTTCCCCTTTTGCCTGTAGGCTGACCAATGGCAGATGAGCAGAGATTTTAGGAAACCTGTTTGAAAACCCTCATTAATTACTATTCTGTTTGGTATCGGTAATGGTGTGGAAATTCCACACTTCACCTTTAAAACAACATAGATGCCTTTGCCAAACAGTTGAATTGGCAATCTAGCAAGTGAAGTTACAAAAGTCTGTCTTTCAGCAAATCAGGCAAGATTACTGGCCAAATGTTACGTTTCATTATTAATATTCATGAGCCAAGATGATAATGTATTAAAACAAAACACATGGATTGAGTTCATATATATAGGCCTACATAGTTTATATATATATATATATATATATACACACATACGCTACAGTTCCGGACCTCAAATCTGATTGGACGAGAGAGGTTCCATGAGCACTGATGGTCTGAGTGCTCAGACGCTTCACTGTGTGTGCATCACTCCGCTTGTGTTTGGGACATTCTAAATGAATGGCTCCTACACACTACACGACTTTCAAAGACGTCGGATAGTGGTACCATTCATATTACAAAACTGTCTGTCTTGTCACTGAAGTCGTAGCATTTTCAAATTACACAACGAATCCGCGACAGGGATGAACACATTACAAGACATTTCACTATTGACGAATCCCCGACGACTCTGCCTGGACTCCAAATTACATTTCACAACAGAGTACACGCGAGAAGTGATACGAGATACGAAAACAAATGCATAATCATATGTTATGCATTTCAGAATATTATGAGTATGTTTTTAATCGCCTCAAGGTATCATATATTTTATTTGGTTACCGATATGAAAAAGTAGCTCCTACTGAAAAATCGACCTATTTGCTTACCTGGCTGTCCAAGAGAATTGTCAATTTCTCCCCAACTCTTCTCTTTCTCCACCCGGTTGTGGTACAGTTCAGAGGAAACTTCAAATAGGCCCTGGTGCTCCTGCCGACGTTCCCCAAATTTTTCCTCCATTTCTTCGGTCCAATTAGAGCTTCTTGATACCTCAGCCATGCTTGTTGATGTTCCGTTACAGGTACATCAGTACTCCTCCCACTGAAACTTCCAGTGCCCTGTTTCTTGGTATCTCATTCGCTGTATGTCAGCGCTGCTGTTGAGGATTTGGAGTGGCAGACAAGTCCTGATATTTAACATTGTAAATATCTCGCTGACATCGGCGACGCGTCAGCGATTCTCTCAAATCACTTCTTTGATAGTTCATACATTGCGATCATTGCTCACGGGAGCGAGCTCTGATTTGCCCACGATTTCAGGCTTTTGACGGCGATTTCCACAAAACTCAGGCGAGCGAAAATCGGGCTTAAAATTGTATAGTGTAAACTCGATATAAGATGTAAGAGCAGTGCATATCTGTTAGGAGTTACTGTCTTTATTTTTGAAATTACATGTTAGCCAGCAGGTGGTAACAAAAGATAATTTTTGTGTGTAATATGAGCCAGTTGGTGACGTAAAGTGAATCCGTTAGTCATTGTTTACATAGAACAGCGTTCTGTGATCGCTTGTATTACCACTGCATTACTTAAGCTAGGATATTGTTTTAAACGGCTTTAAATTAATAATTTCAGGATTAAGGCTCAGTGCATCTGAGAGACACAAAGGACTGATTGATTACAGAACTCAAGGTGCTTAGGGAGTTTCCACATTGGATACACACTGTTTAAAAATGGCGGAGGACATCGCTGTTTCTATAGTGAATTACTATTTGTGCGGTTACCACGAAAAAGGGAGAAATACCCCCGCTTGGACGCTATTTTATTTATTTATTTTATTTTATTTATTTTTATTTATTTTATTTATTTATTTATTTATTTTATTTATTAAAGAGCCGGCGTTCTCATCAGATTAAGACGTCGCGCAAATCGCCCCCCGCTACCCAGTATACTACTGGCAAATGTTCAGTCTCTGGACAACAAGCTCTGCGAGCTGAGAGCGCGGATCTCTTTCCAACGAGAGACGAGAGAATGCTGCGTTATCTGTCTTACGGAAACCTGGTTGTCCGCGGAGATTCCAGACTCGGCCATCGAACCCACGGGTTTCTCCGTGCACCGAGCGGACAGAGCGAAAGACCTCTCAGGTAAAAGCAGAGGTGGAGGTGTATGTTTTATGATCAACAAATCATGGTGTGATCAGAGGAATGTACATTTTATCAGGTCTTTCTGCTCTCCTGATCTGGAATTTCTCATGCTTCTGTGTCGACCATTCTGGCTACCGAGGGAATTCACAGCGGTCATTATCACTGCTGTGTACATCCCCCCACAAGCCGACACAGACCGGGCACTTAGGGAACTGTATGGCAGTATAAGTGAGCAGGAAACCGCGCACCCTGAGGCCGCGTTCATTGTTACCGGGGACTTCAACAAAGCCAACTTCAAAACAATAGCACCAAAATACCACCAACACATCAGCTTTAACACACGAGGGGACCGGGTTTTGGATCATTGCTATTCTCCTTTCCGGGATGGCTACAAATCCCTCCCCCGCCCACCATTTGGCAAATCTGACCACTCTTCCGTTCTGCTTCTGCCCGCTTACAGGCAGAAACTGAAACGGGAATCACCCGCCCTCAGAATGATCCAGTGCTGGTCGGACCAATCAGACTCTGCGCTACAGGACTGTTTTGATCACGCGGACTGGGAGATGTTCCGGTCTGCCTCCGATGACGACATCGAGGTTTACGCTGATAGCGTAACGTGTTTCATCAGGAAGTGCGTAGAGGACGTTGTTCCGACGAAAAACATACGGATCTACCCCAACCAGAAACCCTGGGTTAACGGCGATGTTCGCGCGGCACTTACTGCGCGGACCACCGCTTTTAATTCCGGGAACGCGGAGGAGCGTAAACAAGCCAGTTATGCCCTCCGTAAATCCATCAGCACAGCCAAACGCCAGTACAGGCACAAAATTGAAGGTCAGTTCAACACCACTGACTCCAGAAGTATGTGGAAGGGAATTAACATCATCACGGACTATAAACAGAATAAAAACTCCGCCATGAACACCGTTGCCTCTCTCCCGGACGAGCTTAATACATTTTATGCTCGTTTCGAGAACAACAACACCGCCCTCGCGGAGAGAGCACTCGCGGCCGATACTACAGATGATGGTTCACTCTCCGTCTCTGTTGCGGATGTAACCCGATCCTTTCGACGGGTGAACATCCGTAAAGCCGCGGGTCCAGACGGCATTCCGGGCCGCGTCATCAGAGCATGCGCGAACCAACTGGCTGGTGTTTTTACGGATATTTTCAACCTGTCCCTCTCCCTGTCTGTAGTCCCCACATGCTTCAAAACATCAACCATTGTGCCTGTACCGAAGCAAGCCAAAATCACTTGTTTAAATGACTGGCGTCCTGTTGCCCTCACCCCCATCATCAGCAAATGCTTTGAGAGGTTGATCAGAGATCACATCTGCTCTGTTCTGCCCACCTCTTTGGACCCATTGCAGTTTGCCTACCGTAAAAACCGCTCCACTGATGATGCTATTGCATCTACAATACACACTGCTCTTTCCCACCTGGAAAAAAGGAACACATATGTGAGAATGCTGTTTGTAGACTACAGTTCAGCATTTAACACCATAGTGCCCTCCAAGCTTGATGTGAAACTCCGGGCTCTGGGCTTAAACAGCTCGCTGTGCAGCTGGATCCTGGATTTCCTGTCAGGCAGACGTCAGGTGGTTAGAATGGGCAGCAACATCTCCTCACCACTGACCCTCAACACTGGAGCCCCGCAGGGCTGTGTTCTCAGCCCACTCCTGTATTCCCTTTACACACATGACTGTGTGGCGACACATAGCTCCAATGCCATCATTAAGTTTGCTGACGATACGACGGTTGTAGGTCTGATCACTGACAATGATGAAACGGCCTACAGAGAGGAGGTGCACACTCTGACACGCTGGTGTCAGGAGCACAACCTCTCCCTCAACGTCAGTAAAACCAAGGAGCTTGTGGTGGACTTCAGGAAGAAAGACAGAGAACACAGCCCCATCACCATTAATGGAGCACCGGTGGAGAGAGTCAGCAGCTTCAAGTTCCTCGGTGTCCACATTATTGAGGAACTCACATGGTCCGTCCACACTGAGGCCGTTGTGAAGAAGGCTCACCAGCGCCTCTTCTTCCTGAGACGGCTGAGGAAGTTTGGAATGAACCAACACATCCTCACACTGTTCTACACCAGCACTGTTGAGAGCATCTTGACTGGCTGCATCACCGCCTGGTACGGCAATAGCACCGCCCACAACCGCAAAGACCTGCAAAGGGTGGTGCGAACGGCCAGAAACATCATCGGAGGTGAGCTTCCCTCCCTCCAGCATATATATAACAGACGGTGTGTGAAGAAAGCTCGGAGGATTATCAAAGACTCCAGCCACCCGAGTCATGGGCTGCTCTCACTGCTTCCATCAGGCAGGCGGTATCGCAGCATCAGGACCCGCACCACCCGACTACATGACAGCTTCTTCCCACAAGCAATAAGACTTTTGAACACATGATCTCTCACGATCAACAATCAGCACTGCACTTTATTAATCATCACTCTGTCAATATATTCTCCCAATTTAGTGTATATATATATATATTTATACCCGTATCTAGTGTGTGTATTCTACATTGTGTGTATTGTGTACATTTGTTATGTAAATTGTTGTGTAGGTATGTGTACATTTGTTATGTAAATTGTTGTGTAAGTTTGTTATGTAAATTGTTTTGTGTAATATGTTGTTTATTGTAAAGTGGTTTATGTCTCGTCACTGTCATGACTGCAATGTTGCTCGGAACTGCACACAAGAATTTCACCTGCTGTTGCACTCGTGTACACAGTAGTGTGACAATAAAGTGATTTGATTTGATTTGATTTTTCCTTTCCACTGAGAAAGCTGACCTTCAGAACACTGACAGCATCTCTGCTTGGGAGTGGCAACAGGTGATCACACACACACACACACACACAAAGGCACATAGACACGCACACACCCATCAATCCATCCTTATTTATCCAATAACTTGTTAGAAACAGCACAAGTCATGATACCATTTCTGAAGTTAACTTTTTGAATTACTAACCAAGGCTTGGACGCATGATTTGGTTTGAACCAGCAATGGCAGATTCTGATTCATAGCATAATAAAGTTGTTCCATACACATATGAGTTTTTATGACCTTACTCGGTTTTTCTAAATTGTTTAAAATGTACTTGTTCATTGAAATGTATATAAGCAATATCTCTCTCACAATGGTGCTATATGGCCCTACATCAGCACTACTGAAAAAAATCTATTTTTGCTGAAAAATGCAATTTCTAGCCATTTTACATGCACATGTGTTCAGGCATGATCATATTTTTTTTTTTATTGAGAAAATTCACATTGGATCATAATAAAAAAAAAATTGTTGTAAGACCTTTGATTTTAGGACAAAAATATATATTAAAATAACATATTCTTGATTTATTTTTATTGTTTTCCTGTAAATATATATATAAAATCCTTAAAACAAGATCAATTTGACTAATCTTGTTTTAGAAACAACACTGCAGAAGATATTTAGGTTTTTCAGAGAATGTATTTTTAACATAACGTATTTTGTCTTTTGCAGAGTTTTTTTTTTTTATAGTCAAACAAGTGAAAAAAAAATCTACCAGTGCTGAAGACGTAATCCAAAGTTTTTAGAATATATTACTGACCTTGGGTAATCTAATGGAATACGTTAAAAATGACATTTTGAGGCATGTATTCTGTAATCTGTAGTGGAATACATTTCAAAAGTAACCCTCCAAACCCTGTATATATACACACACACACACACACGCACGCATAGTGCTTTTTTTTTTTCTTCTTTACAATGTTACAATTATGACGTCTTTATACACTCTGGGTGTTATGAATAACACCCTGTTTATTTCCAGTTTAACTATCAGAATTGATGTTATAAATATATTTGACGTGTACATTCGGTGGTATGCCCTTTGAGTCATCTTGGCTAGACAGCCACTTATAGGGAGAGTAGCCACAGTACTAAATTGTATACATTTATTGACAATTTATCTAAATGTGAACAAATGAATATCTAAGCTCTTCAAGATAACTTTGTAACCCTTTCCAGCTTTATGCAAAGCAATAATTCTTGATCACAGGTCTTCTCTTTTTTTTGCAAGGCAAGATCCATGTCAGCAAATGCTTATTGTGAATAGCAAACTCACAATGTTTGAGTGCTTTTTACAAGTCAAATTAGCTCTAACCCACTCCCCCAATCTCATTTCATTAATTGGATGCCAGGTTTGCCAACTCCTTAGTCTAATTAGCTTTTGTTGTCATAATTAGCTCATGGGGTTCACATATTTTTTCCCAACCTAAATTGTACATGTTGAATGTACTCAATATGTACAAAAACATATTATGTTCGTTAATATAACAGATGAAGATCAAACCAGATTTTCACACAAATTTCTACATAAATACAGGTAATTCCAAAGGGTTCACATACTTTTTCTTTTACATGGCAAACCAATCATGCTCAGTCCCAATAATTGCTGTTTGCATTTTAAAATGAGATTGGACTTCACACAATCAATTAGTATGCAAAGTGTTGCAATGCAAAATAAACATTTATGCATCAACTATAGCGCTTGAAAATTTCATAAAAAGCAGTATATTTTGAAATAATAAAGATGACAGGTTCTTTCTTGTTCTTTTTTTATCCATAAAAAAGCTATTTAAAGTTATTAACAGAAAATCATTTCAGAAACAAGAGACATTCCATCTAACTAGCATTGTTGCTAATGAATAAACACACTCAATGCTCAAATGTGTCACTCCAAATGAACAAAGGCTAATCACCAACTGTTAAAGCTGAAGTGTGTAATTTTGGCACCACCTACCTAGCACCAATCGAAAAGAATTGCAAAAATAAAAATGTATATGAAACTGCTCAATAGGGACTTTAAAACATTGTAGCATGATTTTCTGTAAAGCTGCTCTGAAATGTATTTTATGAAGAACGCTATACTTAAAAAAAAAAAATTACTTGACATTCAGCCTATTTACATGCACACCAATACACTGATTACTCTAAAATTAGCTTATTTAAAAAAAAATCTGACAAGGTAAGAAATCCACATTTACATGAGATTTGAAATAATCGTATTATTCTCTACTTAGGACGTCAAAATGTGAAGAAGCATGCGCTCAACACTTGCGCACATTTGATTAGCCAGTAAAGCTGGCTCCACACTAGCAGACTCAAGACTCTATTTAGGTGGATGTTGTCACACTTAGGGACTGTTGTTGCGGAGCTTTCCCACCTAGTCAGAAAGCCGGTCACATTTACAGGTTAAAAACGGAGGGGAGGTGTCACACTTTACCACTGCCTTTTACTTTTCACTACGCTTCACTATCATGCCCCTTTTTCACAGCCCATCAACCTGAAGCTTGCCAAAATAAGAGCAATAGCACCGCCTCTGTGTGAAACGTGAACACACAGATAAACATGAATAGCAAGCAGTGTTTTGCAGGAGCATTTTGTTTTATGATTTCTGACTAGACAGAAAGAACAGTAAAGAAAGTTGTGGACAATATGCCTTGGCAGTTCTTCAGTGGGAATTGAGGTAAGAACGCAACAGTTGCCTTCATTTACACGTTAATGTTTATAAATCAATATTAACAGATGGGTAAAGCATAATGCAATGTAACCTTGGATGGGTTTATTTTGCGATAATGACCAGCTAACAACTGTTAACTTGTTGCACAACTATATGGAATGATTAAATAGACAGGACAATCAAAATGTGGTGACAATCAATATCCCTTGACTTTTTAGTCACAAACTGCCCTCATTGATGACGTGTTCACGTCCCAATCACAGCCAGTGGTAATTTCAAGCAAGCTGGATGTGTATTTTCAGTGTTTCATGCCATTAACTCATCAGGAAGTCCCAATGGTCAAGTGATTAACACATCCCACTGAGAAACGCTCCCTCTGCCTGGACCGCAAAATCTGCGTAATGGTCAAAACTCTACCTGCGTCAACCAGTTCATTCATAAGCCGTTTATGGCCTTTACACTGACAAAGGAACGCTGTTTGTGTTTTCATGACCGCATACGTTGTCGGCTTATTAAGCATAATCGGTGTAAGAACATGCATGTAAACGCATTAATTGTTTTCAAACAGACTTTTCAAATGTGACCCCGACTTCTGTTGATCGAACAAACGGATAGTCCCACTTCTAACTTGTGTCAAGCTGGACAAATTACTCAAAACAAAGAGACATTCTTATAGTGCTACAGCACTACAAAACTAGCCTACAAATGGTTCACATATATATATATATATATATATATATATATATATATATATATATATATATATATATATGTCTGCTTATTACGGTGGGACAGGAGAAAGTATTTTAACACCCAAAAATTACATTCTTCAGCTTTAAAATCTGTTTTTCAAAAGATACTGCCAAATACTTTTGTTTATCAGTATAATACAAAGGAGACTCCATGTCAGTAAAGATCAAAGCTCAAAGTCTAGCGTTATGGTCTTCTCCTAGCACATACTATATCATGCACCTTTCAAAATCTTTTCTTGAAATCTCCACATTTTCTAATTCACATTGCTCATTCTCCCACAATTAAAAAAAAGGATACAGACTTGTCACTTGTAACAACAAGATTGAATATGGAAAAAAAAAAAAATATAACAATGACTTTTCTATTTTTCAGAAACAGTTCATTTCTAAAAAGGTGGAACATAGGTTCTCTCAATTATGTGGCATTTAACATAGAGGAAAGATTTCTACAGGATGATTGTGAGACACGTCCATTATTTTACAGTCATTTTAATGCGAACCGTGGCTCAGTCCGAGTCACTATCTGAATTGTTCTCATTAGGGGATTTATCTTCCTCCAGATGCAGCTCTCTGACTGTAAGGATGCGTGTGAGCATGCTGTCCAGAGCCTCGTCACTCAACGAGGTGGTTGAGAACCACATGGGGCTGCTCGGCACGCAGGAGCGTTCAGGGCTCAGGTAGAACAGGTTCTCGTGTTGTCTCACGCTGGGTGAGCTGGAAGGATGACAGGCAGTTTAAACCTTGAATGGCTGAATACAAGCCAAATTAAATCAAGAGTCTCATTTTATAAACATATACAACAGGTCAAAAGTTTGGAATCACAAAGACATTTTTCGTTCTTGGAAAAAAAAAATGGATGCTTCTGTTCACCAAGGATGCCTTTAATTGATCACAATTGAACATCATCAAATCTGAATGCAGTAAAGTTAATGTTTTAGATTTGGGAAAATATCCATTAAACTGTCTATCTCTGCATTTCACATCATCAAGCCAAACAAATGATATACTTCCAAGTAGTTTTATTATCCTTATAAATAAAAGAATGGAACGATGACTAAAATGTTCAGAATTAAATTATTCCTTATGAGACAAAATGTTTTTATTATACATTTATTTTATGCATGTAATATACTCAGATAAATTCAAATAGCTCTTATGGCTGCTCATCATCATCAATTCTGTAAATCTGTGCTGTAATATCTGACGTAGTGCTAGCTTATGCCACTTAGCACACTTTAATTTTATAATTCCTAAAATAATTATTTATTGCACAAAAATTCCTTATTGGTGCTGCTCTGTGACTGAGATGAAGGAGTACATCTTTATTGTGTATATACATAAATATTGTTTGTTTATGAAAATGGGGAAATACACATTTGGTAAACAGCATCACTTAATCTCATTACTTAATTTGACTATTTATACATCATGAACACCGTTGGTAATTTTACAGTTTATCCATCATTAACATTGTAGGTAATTTAATACAAGGTTCAATGAGACACAGCTATTGAATTTTATTCGCACTGGGTAGTATCTGACTAACCTTAAATAATGCATCTGTGCTGGGAATAAATATATTTTTTTTAAATTAACTTGTAATATGGTGATGCAAGCAGGGAAATGAATGAATATTGCTGCTTATGAGATTTGAGCTGGTGAAAAAAACAAACCAGCAGTGCATTTGAACATATAAACTCTAAACAGACTGCAGACTGAATAGCCGAATCAGTTGCTACTAAATGAAAAATTACGGTACCCGGAAGTCTGTTTCTTGTGAAAATGCTATCTTTGGGAAGTGCTGTAGAAAGCATGGGATGTAAATTCACCTGAAAATCTAGAATACACTGACTGCTAGTAGACCTAGGGTGTCATTGTTGCAAGTGGAGTATTCTTGGTTGAACAAAGTTTGAAGAATTGTATTTATTTAAATAGAAATAGTCATCGGTAATATTAAACATTAATAAATGTTTATAATTATAAATATTATTATTATTAGTTTTTCTAAACAATTTCATAGTGACTCCAAACTTTTGAATGTTAGTGTGTATCTAGGGTGACCAGATGACCAGATAAAAGCAGGAGTTGCATCAGGCATCTTTTGCCCAAGTAAAAATGTTACACTTTCCAATAATTTTCACTTTTTCTTCCTAGCAGAGAAAACGGCTCATTCCTCTAGTTTCAGTGGGCAACTTTCTCCGAGCAGCTCTCTGTGATTTATCAGGGGCTTTGGCCATACTTTCTTGCTTTCTGTAGCAATATATCTGCTTAAGAAAACAAATGGTCCTAACTTGTTAAAAGTGAAAAACATGGATAGCTATAATGTTATTAGTGCATATAGTACAGGTAAAGTTAATATAAATTGCACAAAAATAAAATAAAAATGTTCTTCGTTCCTATCCCACCGAGATAGTCAATGAAATCACACCCTAGTACCAACAAGCCAGGTGCAATATTTATAGTTTAACATAATTGTATAAATAACATCTTGCCCAGTTCTTTAATTTTTTTAATATTAATTTTAAAATGTTTAAACTTTAAATTTTATCCTTTATATTCTAGTAAACATGGGGTAGTCCTCATGTTTCTAGATTTTTTTGACATGGTCATCTTGTCACCCTACGTAATGTATATCTGCAGTTGGCCACAACATTGTAGGACACGAATCACAATCTCTGACTCACCATTTAGATAGATAAAACTCATACAACCTGATGGGACAGCGGAGAGGGTTCTTAGTATTCTCTTTAATCTTTAGCACCTTTTTCTTGTCATCTTCCTTCTTCCTCTTCTTTGAAGGGACAGTATCTAAATGGGACAAAACAACTCTCTAGTAACACCAATAACAAGAACTGTGTTACACAAGAAAGTGTAAGTGTGCACTTACCAGTACCTGCGTCCTCTACAGGGGGGTAGAAACGCAAATAGGACACTTTATGAACAGAGTAGCGTTTGACATTGCCGAAACAGAGGCGCCGGTGCTGTTCCGCAGTCTTAAAGTTGAAGAACTTGGTGAAGAAATAAATCAGCGTGTTGAGCAGGACGCTGGGTGAGAATGCCCCCAGCTGCTTACAGTCCCACAAGTACTTCTCCTCCACACGAGAATGAACATTACCTGCAGAAACACACAGACAGTTACATGTAGAATTAGACAGAAACAACCTATTGAAGTTTTTTCTGAATTTTTGTTTCCAAGATTACTCACCACTGGGCCAAAGAGATGGTTTCCACCCCTTGAGTATATTGGTCATATCCTGGCAGAATTTACTGTACAAGTTGTCTACAAAAATGTTCTCCATCCGATTATTTTCAAACAGATGCTGCACACATTGAAAACATGGACCAAAAAATGTGTCAATTATATATATATATATATATATATATATATATATATATATATATATATATATATATATAAAACCAGTAAATTAAGCAACACAAATTTGCAACAGTGTCTATGATTTTTGCTTTACCTGTTGGATGCTTAAGCAGAGATAAAAGATGCTATCAGGACTGTATTTCTCTCCATTGGGTCGCCGAACCTCAGAGATGAACTTGGAGAGACCATAGCTGAGCTCAGCAGGGCTACAATTCAACAAGTCCTCCTTGAGGGTCATGCTTCGTGCTTTTAGAATGATGAAGAGGAAATGGGCTTAAATGCCATGGGGGACAACAGTCCTGACATAAACTTAAATTAAATTACATAAGGTGCAATTGTAGTCATTCATTTACACTCATTGAGCACTTCATTAGAATCTAGAATCTTTATCAGGAGCTTCAGTTAATGTTCACATCAACCATCAGAACGGGGGAAAAAATGATCCGTTATTTTGACTGTGGCATGATTGTTGATGCCAGACAGGCTGGTTTGAGAATCTCTGTTAGTGCTCATCTCCTGGGATTTTCACGCAGTCTCTAGTGTTCCTCCTAATGGTTCCAAAAACATCAAACATCCAGTGAGAGGCAATTCTGCACACGGAAACGCAGTGTTGATGAGTGAGATCAACAGAAAATGGCCAGACTGGTTCGAGCTGACAGAAAGGCTATGGCAACTGAGATAACCTCTCTGTACAATTGTGGTGAGCAGAATAGCATCTCAGAATGCACAACATGTCGAACCTTGAGATAGAAAGGCTACAACAGCAGAAAACCCACATTGGACAATTTTATTAGGGCCAAAGGAACAATTAGGACTAATAAAGTGCTCAGTGAGTGCATTTTCACAAAGGGAACCTGGCAAAGTACTACTTTAAAATGAAATATTACACTTTATTTGTATTTATTTTACATTGTATAAAATTATGGATTAAAAACCAAGGTGATACTCACAACCACATTTAGGAGTCTCCAAGTTTGGTTGGGTGTTTCTCCAACGTACCCAGTCCTTCCAGGCACTGACACCGTACTCATGTTGTAGTTTGGAGAGGTGAGTGAGGGTGTCTGAAGCTGATGTAGCTGCCACTGTTTCTGCACACTTACGGATTCACACAAAACAAAACATGTGAAATAATCCCATATCTGGTTTCTCAATGATAATGGAAATCATACCTTGGACAAATCAGTCACAAATGGATAGTGCTATGTTTTCAGAGTTTTAAAAGCTAATAGGCACCTCATTTAAATAAGTTACTGAAGGTCTGAATAAATATTATCTAGTATAAATGGTTCTAGTTAGAGAGTTGAGATTTTGGTGGGAGGTCAGGATTAAATCTGCATTAGAAGTTCATACCCGCCGCTTTTCAGGGATGCTGTCATGGCCTCTCTTGATAGCTCTTTGCTTGACAATTTTCTGCAGCTCCTGTGATGCTAGACCATTCAAAAGAAATTTGAAAGACGATATGTGCATGAAAGAGTGCCAATAAAGATAATATACAATTTAAAATATGTGTATGTTCGTTTTTCTTAATCCTAGTGGTACAGGGGCTCAGGCATCTCTTACCGACTGGGATATCAGCCTTTTTGTATATCTGTGGTTCTTCTGCTGGGGAGGAGATGGGGGTTGGTGTGGTAGATTTGGATGTAGGAGGCTTCCCAAGCTTTGGGGTTTGATCGTGATTGCATGTCTGGGCAGAGAAGACCGAGTCCTCCTTCCAGCTTTGATTGCTGGATATGTCTTTCATTTCAAGGTCCTCTTTCAATTTACAAGTCTGATCTGAGCAACAAAACAGAAGACTTCAAAGATATGACCAAAACAACTGATGTGAATTTGGAGATTCAGCCTGTATGCCTGTAGACTTTTTAACCAACCCTACTTTTAATCCTTTGAATTTTCCATTATTTACCAATTGAAGTGATGGTTTTCTCCTTCTCTGCATCCTCAGCCACCATCTCAGCCATCAATATGAGGTCGGCCTCTAGCGGGTCATCAGGGATTTTCTCTTTGATTTCCTGAATGGTCTCAACAATGCGCTCAGCACTGTCTAGTGTAGTGGGGAAGAACAAGGGCACTGGTACCTACACAGAGACAGAGCCACATTTAAATCATGACAGACTATAAAACTACATTGAACTGGCAAGTGCATACAAACTACTTTCTTTACTTTTAACATTGTTAGGAGATTTCAGGTTAAAATACAATGGAAACTCTACAGATAACATCTGTCCCTTAAGTTTGGAAAAAAAAGTGTGCTCTGTAATGCACCTACAATGGTCTAACAATAAAAAAATATAACATTTATCACACCGTTCCAAAATTGTAGCAATGCCACTAAATAAGTTTCATAATTCAACTCATGTCATTAACATGTAAAAGGCGTAAACCTGATAACTAGGTGTCATTAGGTTCACAGTAATGGGTATGAATGTATACAAATCTCCATCTTGTCTTTTCAGTCAACGATTAGGAAAACTGCAAATTGTAGTCTTAATTGATCTTCTATGGCAGATTACCACATATTTCGTATTTAATACAATTTCTTTCATCCCCATCATTATTGAATCTCCCTTCTTTGTGATTTTTATTTACAGTTTTATTGTATATCTACTATTTACCAAAGTTTAAACCTATTTGCATTGTCTGCTGAGGCTGTAAATTGTAGTATAAAAATAATGAAAGGTCTTCCATTGAAATCGGATCAGCCATATTACAGGTTTCACCTCTTAAATTGAGCTATTTTATGAGAACAATCAATTCAAAATATAATTAATGTGTGGATAAAACACCATATTAAAAAGATAAATAAAAGTGTTGATGATAATGCATCAAATAATTATTTTTTTTAGATACCAATCGAACAACAAAACATTAACATGAAAAATGTAAACTTGTTGTGAGACCACTGAACTATATGGCTCTGCAGCTCAAAAGCTTGAAACCACAGTGGACTTCTATATTTGTTGGTTGCAAAGGTATTAATCATTAATTTCTGTTTTTGGCTTTCAAAAACAACCCAACAGCTTTGTCATGTTTTATAATGTTAAAACAGCCAAATCTATTGTATAATTCTCCCCATTTTATTCATGGGAATGAATGGGTAAATATGGTAACAGAGATTTGCTTTCCCCCCACGAGTGGGCAGGGCCTTCTTGCCGAATGTATCTACAAAAACTCCACCCACAGAAATTATGTTAATAAACATAAAAAAACTCAGACACCTAGATGAGTATTCCCTAATGACAATTTATACGGACAATTTAGCCAACTTTAAGGATCAAACAATAAAAGTACTTTTTATTAAAAAAAAAATAATAAACAGCTTTAACAAAAACAAACTTCACATTTTAAACCATCCAGTACATTAGGCCCACAGACCACCATTGTAAGCACATTACAGTAAACACAGTTTTAATTCGATTTTATAATCAGAGTAAAAAGATAATCCTAGAATCATTCTTTAAGTGGAGATCTGAAAAGTCCAAACTGACAGCATAGATCTAAGGTCTATAAAATGCAAACATGTTTTATGGACACTGCCATATTATGCCAATATGCTCGCAGAATTCAAATAATACATCACAGTGAGGATGAGAAAGGGTACAGAATAGGTAGAGGAAAAGAAAGATGTACCGGAAGTGGTATCCCCACAGACTTTGGAATGTATTGCGAGTAGAGATGCATTGGAAGTGGTACATAGACTGGCACTGGCACAGGCAGTACGATCACTTTAGGCGTTTTATCTGTCGGACAAAAGATAAGGCACAGTATCAGCATATAAAAGAGCACAACAGCAGGGCACTGGAAGTAAAAATCCCATTCATTTTCTCCATGGAGAAATTTATCTTAAACAATAATCTATAAATCTTTCAAAACAGACCTACAGTGAGCTCTTAAATTGTTCAGCAATGATATAAACTTGATTTCTAAAAACAGAATTGTGTTAAATTGCAGAAAGTGTAGTACTTCACAGTACTTAAAATACGGTGAAACAATCACATTTCATAATTTTTTTTGAAACCCAGTCAACTTGAATTTTATATTATTGCAATAATAATGTTAAGAAATTGTTATAGAAATAAATGATCATAATAATAATAATAATCATCATTACTACAGTAACGTATTATTTTATTGTAATTTATTTAATTTCTTAACTTACTATGCGATCCTCAAACCTTAATTTGGATTTATTTTGAAAACTGATGGGACGGAACATTCTGTTGTTTGAAGTTGAGTTGACAACAGCCTTTTAATGCAGTGAAATGCTCTCATCTGCCTTGCAGTCAACAAAAACCCGTTCTCATGGGGTTATTCTGTATGTGTATAGTAAATTGTAGCAGCAAAATATAAAAGGTATGTGAAATTACGCAAATGTGCAATTAAAGTAAATCTGGAGCGCTTAACTGAACTCAAAGCACATCTGTCACTCAGGGCACCAGATAGATAGAGTTTGTGTGTATGGAGCACAGAACCTCTCTAAAATGTGTAATACAATTATCCCATTTACATGTATTTAAGAAAGCACTACACACTACAGACAAAACAGCCATGCACATAGGAGTAGCACAGAGGGTAGCGTGTTGAGACAATTTAATTAAATCACAGGCCTCGCGGTTTGAAAAAAAAAAAAAAAAAAATCATCGCAATTGGTCATATCGTGATTATGATTTTAACTCCTCTAAAGCATGCCAAATTATTTAAAGCTGATGTGCGTTTATGTTAAAGTCTTTCTCGTATCCCAGCTTAATATGCAGAGACAAGAAAGCCATTCATAGCTTGATTTCACCTAAACGTTTAACAATGTGGCTCTGTTTGTTAGAGCAGCCTATCAAGCCTGACACAGCAATGCTGGATCAACCATTTAAGTGATTTCAGGGAGGGACTATCAGTTAGTATGACCAATGGAAGATGGGGGAGAGATTTGTTATCTGTTTGGTTATGGCGATCATTGTTGCAATTCCATATGATGACGCTGGTTGCACAGAAATTACACAATTCAGCTTTAAATTTAATCAGTCTCCATAAAAGTCTTAATCAAATGAAATTATTGGATATATTTGAATCTGTTGTAATCAACTTTTATTATATCATATTTTATACATACTGTAGTGACTTCAATTCAATAGTTTTATATTGCATCATTGATGCTTTAATTACTCACAATTCTTCATGGGTTCATTATATAAGAAAAGTGTAGTCTTGTAACTTTTTCCTTCTCAAATGTATAATTAACTACATTTGGAATCAAATATTGTAATGTTGTGATTCATCTCAGTACTGGATGATTTGGCTCATGGATCAGAATTCAAAGTTAATTTTTTTTTAAATTGCTTAAAAGGGAGAAATAAGTGGGGAAAATCATTCGTTTTAGGCTGCTATAAAAGTGTGTATACAATTTCCCTCCATAACCAGAAGCAGCATGTGTGCAATAAAGCTGATACCTATTTGTATCTCAGCATCACAGGTGTTGGGTTTGCAGGTCGTGGCTTTGTTCTTGCTTTTGTTCTTGGATTTATTTGAGGCCTTGTTCTTTAGGACTTGGGGATCTTTCCCCATGCGCTTTGGTCTACTGTCCTGAAAACCAAGGAGAGAACAACAGCATTCACAGCAAATCTCACACTGCCCGAAACAAGTAAAACTTCAAATAAAAACTACAATTAGTCAACCTTTATCCAGACTACAGACTTTATTTTTTCATAAACTTAAAAACTAGGGCTGTTGATTTAACACGTTAATTCAGTGCAATTAATTTGATAAAAAACAATGCGTAAAAAAAAATTTACGCAATTAATCGCAATGTAATATGGAAGATTCCTGAGGAATGCAAGCTTGTAGTACCACCTGTTTACTCCAGATGGCAGTAAGTGAAACTTCAGCTGTGTGGTAACGTGCAGTTTATACAGTGAAGAAAACAACCATCTGGCAGACAACACAACACAAACATACGTTACGTTCTTGCGTTCAAAACACTGAGTGCAAATCCAAACTAAGAGATCTCAAGATGTGTTCTAAGTATTAAACTATATTTAACTTGACACAGTGACCTAAAAATTTATGTTTATGACGCAACGCACCCGAGATGATACACAAGCATGTCTGATGCAGGTGTGCATTGACGAGTCCTTAAACAAGCCCTCATAATAAATCTGGAACTGATTGACAAATTCACTTGTGAAATGGATTGCTGTGAACTGTATGCCAGTGATTGACTTATGAACAATAATATGGTAGTAAACAATACATTGTATTCTAAAGCCACTTTTTGTATTGTCTTTTCAATGATTAACTCTTCTGCCACAAGAATGTAATGCATTTTATTTATCTGAATATATATTTATATATTTTTTTTTATATAAAGATAACTATGTATAATTAATCATTATATATTAAATTATTGTTATATGAGGGGCTTTCTCAGCAAATATTTGTATATGCGATTCATTAATTGGGACACCATGTAATTAATTCGATTAAAAATTTTAATTGATTGACAGCCCTACTTGAAACATACTTTCCACATTTTCACTAGTTCATTTAATTTGTCAACTAATGAAATTATTTAACTGAATTTTCAAAATGGTTTATGACCATCTGAAATGGTTTATATTCATTTTACTTAATACATAATGTTATAATGGAATTTCATAGTTTAAGACTGAAAGTCTGGGTCAAGGGTAAAACAATAAAATCTACACACAAGGCATTTAAAAAAAATAAATAATAAATAAACAAAAAAGGCATGGTTTAAAGTTTCCAATAGTTTTAATGTAACCTTCAAATAACAAAACGTAAAAAAGTTAAAAGTCTGTTAGTTATAATACAAACCAACCCCTGAAGGGCTCAGAAGTTAAAGAAACATCAAAATATAGATTTTGTTTCTTCAAACTCACATCTCCTTCTTCTGTAACTTCTACAGTAACAGATGGAATGGAGCCTGAGGAAACAAAGTGTTTAATTTTAGTGATTTGAGCAAGAATAAACAAAGCATCTCAGACTTCAACCACACATATAAAATGTTCAGTTCAAAAAAGTGTAAAGCACCTTTCAGATCAGTCTTTGCTGAGCCACCTGGCTGTCCACTGGATGCACTTGAGAGTGATACAACTTTGGCAATGACTGGTGTGTCCTCTTTAGTAACTTGGGGGACGGCAGAGGCCGATGGAGTGGCGCCTGTGAATACAATAATCACAATGCATAAAGAAAAATAAAGAAAATGCTTACGAGCATCCAGTAGCTCCTAAAATAAACATTAAAAATGACAGAATTGCTAGATAACACTCTGCTAATGACAAGATTTTGAATGGTCACAAATGTAAGATTACATATGCAGAAGAATTCCACCAACATGATTTGAAACGAGGAAAAAAAAAAAACAACCTTTCAGTTTGGAATGTTTCAACGTCTTATATCACCTAGCCTTGCTAGATAATGCTGAATATCACTTTGAAATGTGATAATGTTTGTGCCTGACAAATCAATGATTCTAGACTGATGGATCTCTTTAAAATGTGTGTAGCTATGTGCAATCACATATAATTGATAAATATAATCTTTAATTTTGTATGATTTATCTCATTCTACTAAGAATAGTAACCATAAGGTTTAACTTGATTAAATGCAATGTGTAAAACCAATATGATTTTGCAACCAAGGATTTTCATGTTTTGTTACCTACACGTATAATATCCATAATAAAATGTCATATTTGGTATGCAAACTTTTGTTTGGTACAGAGAGAAAGCAGATGACAGTGAATATCATGCATCTTGAACCATTCTCAAGGTAGAAAAGCTCATGATTAAATAGCACTATTTTTGAGTGGGAAATGTTTAAGAGTCTGAAACAAAGGAAAAGATTGCCCAGTTGACCATTTGACTCTAAAAAGTCACTTATGATTGGCGCAGGACACCTTTGGGGGATGTGGCCAATCTCAGTTCAAATAGTTCCAAACAGGAAGTAGTCTCTCTCTATGCTCTTGACGCTTGTCTCTTCTTCCTCTTGCTCTTCAGCTGATTGCTCTCTTCATCCTCTTGAGGCACTTTGGCCTGCAGTTCTTCGACTGGTCGCTCCGCTGATGGGCAGGTCCTCCCATGTGAGATCCAAGGGAACTCAGGACTTGACGTCGCCTCGCTTCACAGCTAACCTCACCATTCGTACAGCCAATAAATTTGGTCACAAACATCGACGGAACAAACTTTTGACCAAGCGCCAAGAACCTTTCAACGAACGCAAGGAAACACCACAAAGACAAGCAAGTACATCTCCAATATTGTGCTCAATGTGCTGGTGAATTGAATATTTTGTGTAATCCGATAGCAAATTGATGTAGACTCAAAGGATGAAATGGTTAAAGCATTGTCGATAGACTCCATAGAGTTCATCTTCACTGTACTGATCAGTTATTTCACATTCTGTCACTACTCACCAACCTGTCTCGTATGTAGAATATCTCGTCTGTCTCGTCTGTAGAATATCATCAAAAAGTTGATTTATTTCAGTAATTCCATTCAAAAAGTGAAACTTGGATTATTATATTCATTCATTACACACAGACTGATATATTTCAAATGTTTATTTCATTTAATGGTGATGATTAAAACTGACAACTAATGAAAATCCCAAATTCAGTATCTCCGAAAATTAGAATATTACTTAAGACCAATACAAAAAAAGGATTTTTAGAAATGTTGGCCAACTGAAAAGTATGAACATGAAAAGTATGAGCATGTACAGCACTCAGTACTTATTTGGGGCTCCTTTTGCCTGAATTACTGCAGCAATGCGGCGTGGCATGGAGTCGATCAGTCTGTGGCACTGCTCAGGTGTTATGAGAGCCCAGGTTGCTCCGATAGTGGCCTTCAGCTCTTCTGCATTGTTGGGTCTGGCGTATCGCATCTTCCTCTTCACAATACCCCATAGATTTTCTATAGGGTTAAGGTCAGGCGAGTTTGCTGGCCAATTAAGAACAGGGATACCATGGTCCTTAAACCAGGTATTGGTAGTTTTGGCACTGTGTGCAGGTGCCAAGTCCTGTTGGAAAATGAAATCTGCATCTCCATAAAATTGGTCAGCAGCAGGAAGCATGAGGTGCTCTAAAACTTCCTGGTAGACGGCTGCGTTGACCTTGGACCTCAGAAAACACAGTGGACCAACACCAGCAGATGACATGGCACCCCAAACCATCACTGACTGTGGAAACTTTACACTGGACTCAAGCAACGTGGATTCTGTGCCTCTCCTCTCTTCCTCCAGACTCTGGGACCTTGATTTCCAAAGGAAATGCAAAATTTACTTTCATCAGAGAACATAACTTTGGACCACTCAGCAGCAGTCCAGTCATTTTTGTCTTTAGCCCAGGCGAAATGCTTCTGACGCTGTGTCTTGTTCGAGAGTGGCTTGACACAAGGAATGCGATAGCTGAAACCCATGTCTTGCATATGTCTGTGCGTGGTGGTTCTTGAAGCACTGACTCCAGCTGCAGTCCACTCTTTGTGAATTTCCCCCACATTTTTGAATGGGTTTTGTTTCACAATCCTCTCCAGGGTGCGGTTATCCCTATTGCTTGTACACTTTTTTTCTACCACATCTTTTTCTTCCCTTCACCTCTCTATTAATGTGCTTGGACACAGAGCTCTGTGAACAGCCAGCCTCTTTAGCAATGACCTTTTGTGTTTGCCCTCCTTGTGCAAGATGTCAATGGTCGTCCTTTGGACAGCTGTCAAGTCAGCAGTCTTCCCCATGATTGTGTAGCCTACAGAACTAGACTGAGAGACCATTTAAAGGCCTTTGCAGGTGTTTTGAGTCAATTAGCTGATTAGAGTGTGGCACCAGGTGTCTTCAATATTGAACCTTTTCACAATATTCTAATTTTCTGAGATACTGATTTTGGGGTTTTCATTAGTTGTCAGTTATAATCATCAAAATTAAAAGGAATAAACATTTGAAATATATCAGTCTGTGTGTAATGAATGAATATAATATACAAGTTTCACTTTTTGAATGGAATTACTGAAATAAACTTTTTGATGATATTCTAATTATACGACCAGCACCTGTGTGTGTGTGTGTATGTGTGTATATATATATGTCTATATATATTAGATTAGATTTATGTTTGTCTGTGTTCAAAGATGATTTGACTGTGGTATATTTTGATAAATAATCTCATCCCTGTTTCTAAAAGATTTCACTTCAAAGCTGTACCTAAATACGTGTGATATTATTGTCAATAAGCCATGAGAATAATATCACTCCAATAAGTGAATTAATCATAATTCTCCTATTAAAGCTAATTCCTTACAGTAGAAATTGTGAGCTGATAGAATTAGACATTGTATTACATTTTCAATGGTGGAGAATCTATTAAGACAAATAATCTAGTTATTTGTCATTTAACTAATTTATAAATGGTTGTCAAACACGACTAAATTCGGTTATACGTTTCCTTACCTAATAAGGACAGTTTAATTTAGTTCATAGCTCACATATTTTGAGACCCTAAATTCCCTTCTAAATTTAGCATGCATGCAAAATACCCTACATATAATTATGGTCAAATGCATGCAAAAAACCCATTTTAACTGATTGAGTCCACATCTCTAAATTACATATGTAAATAATCCTACACGAATGTAAGTAAAAAGTAGGATTTGTGATTATCCATTTCACAGTCCAATATGGGCCAAAACAGTCCAATATAGACATACCCTGTGTAGGCAGAGATTTGCCAGCAGCTTTGATGACTGCTCCAGTGATGCCCTGCAGACTGCAGAAGAACATGAGGCACCTCAAGCTGCAGAAATGCTTAATTTCGTCCAGCCATTTCACAGATTCTGTCAACTTCTTGGCTTGCCTGCACATTCCACACTTTACTTCCTGTCAGATTTAAGCAGCAAGAACATACACAAGTTGGAATAATGTCTTAAGAGAAATATTGCAGCACAAAGGAACTTGGATAAGGCCATTAAAATGCCCTGCACACAGTAACTATTCTACTGCTTTTGTGAAAAAAGTTTTAGCGCATCAAAATAAAGCTGATGGAAATGCAAATCATCGCTAAAATTTCACAAGTGTCGACATAATATTTTTCTGTTTAACTCTAGCCCATAAACTATATGTTGATTCTTCAAATGTCATGAAAAACTGCTTTGGAAAATTAGCATTAATGCAAAAATGTCACATTTAGTAAATTTAGTGACCCTAATCGTTAGCTTGTGTTAATCATGACAAGGTATACATCCTAGAGAGCTAATTTATTGTATGTGATCATGGATTGATTTTAACGACATTCTTTACAGATCCGACGCTGCAAACATGACACTTCCAGGAGTGCCAACACAAATATCTCGTATCATGCACATCGACAAGTGCACAGAGAACAAATGAATGGCTACTCTTTGCAATTTAATTCGGTAGTCATCAGTTTATTTATTAAAGTTTCTTTTCCACACCATTCAAAATAATAGACGCCAGTCATGGAATTAGCCCACAATACAAAAAAAACATAATTTCTATGCACAGAGGTTTTAAATTAAAAATGAATACACAATACTAGAAGAAATCATCAGTGTGCTTTTTGGAACTATAAAATTATTGTTTTGCTTTTGAAAAAAATGCCGGCGAAATTCCCTGTAGCCTATTAAATTAAATAAATTACCAAATTAATAAAGCATTTAAATTAAAATTACCAAACCGAGAAAATAAATTTGAATTAGTACATTGCATTACATACATTACATAGTGGATATAAAAAGTCTACACACACCCCTGTTAAAATGCCAGGTTTTTGTGATGTAAAAGAATGAGACAAAAGATAAATCATGTCAGAAATTTTTCCACATATAATGTGACCTATAATGAGAACAATTCAATTGAAAAAAAAGACTGAAGCATTTCTCAGGAATCTTCCTTATTACAATCCGTGGGGCATTGCGATTAATGGCGCTAATTTTTATATATACAGTGAAGAAAATAAGTATTTGAACACCCTGCTATTTTGCAAGTTCTCCCACTTAGAAATCATGGAGGTGTCTGAAATTGTCATCGTAGGTGCATGTCCACTGTGAGAGACATAATCTAAAAAAAAAAAATCCAGAAATCACAATGTATGATTTTTTAACTATTTATTTGTATGATACAGCTGCAAATAAGTATTTGAACACCTGAGAAAATCAATGTTAATATTTGGTACAGTAGCCTTTGTTTGCAATTACAGAGGTCAAACGTTTCCTGTAGTTTTTCACCAGGTTTGCACACACTGCAGGAGGGATTTTGGCCCACTCCTCCACACAGATCTTCTCTAGATCAGTCAGGTTTCTGGGCTGTCGCTGAGAAACACAGAGTTTGAGCTCCCTCCAAAGATTCTCTATTGGGTTTAGGTCTGGAGACTGGCTAGGCCACGCCAGAACCTTGATATGCTTCTTACAGAGCCACTCCTTGGTTATCCTGGCTGTGTGCTTCGGGTCATTGTCATGTTGGAAGACCCAGCCTCGACCCATCTTCAATGCTCTAACTGAGGGAAGGAGGTTGTTCCCCAAAATCTCGCAATACATGGCCCCGGTCATCCTCTCCTTAATACAGTGCAGTCGCCCTGTCCCATGTGCAGAAAAACACCCCCAAAGCATGATGCTACCACCCCCATGCTTCACAGTAGGGATGGTGTTCTTGGGATGGTACTCATCATTCTTCTTCCTCCAAATACGGTTAGTGGAATTATGACCAAAAAGTTCTATTTTTGGTCTCATCTGACCACATGACTTTCTCCCATGACTCCTCTGGATCATCCAAATGGTCATTGGCAAACTTAAGACGGGCCTTGACATGTGCTGGTTTAAGCAGGGGAACCTTCCGTGCCATGCATGATTTCAAACCATGACGTCTTAGTGTATTACCAACAGTAACCTTGGAAACGGTGGTCCCAGCTCTTTTCAGGTCATTGACCAGCTCCTCCCGTGTAGTTCTGGGCTGATTTCTCACCTTTCTTAGGATCATTGAGACCCCACGAGGTGAGATCTTGCATGGAGCCCCAGTCCGAGGGAGATTGACAGTCATGTTTAGCTTCTTCCATTTTCTAATGATTGCTCCAACAGTGGACCTTTTTTCACCAAGCTGCTTGGCAATTTCCCCGTAGCCCTTTCCAGCCTTGTGGAGGTGTACAATTTTGTCTCTAGTGTCTTTGGACAGCTCTTTGGTCTTGGCCATGTTAGTAGTTGGATTCTTACTGATTGTATGGGGTGGACAGGTGTCTTTATGCAGCTAACGACCTCAAACATGTGCATCTAATTTAGGATAATAAATGGAGTGGAGGTGGACATTTTAAAGGCAGACTAACAGGTCTTTGAGGGTCAGAATTCTAGCTGATAGACAGGTGTTCAAATACTTATTTGCAGCTGTATCATACAAATAAATAGTTAAAAAAATCATACATTGTGATTTCTGGATTTTTTTTTTTTTAGATTATGTCTCTCACAGTGGACATGCACCTACGATGACAATTTCAGACCCCTCCATGATTTCTAAGTGGGAGAACTTGCAAAATAGCAGGGTGTTCAAATACTTATTTTCCTCACTGTATATTACACACACACACACACACACACACACACTTAAATTAGCCTTACCCTGTTCTGTAGACAAAAAAAGTCGGCTGAATGACATTCTCAGAATGTTCTGCACTGACAAGACAAACTATCAGAAATATTTGTCCAATGTGGAGTTCACTTTCAGAAAACTAGCTTTTGAAAATTTTAAATCTAACCCTCTTTACCGCAGATCACATTTGCTTAGATTCTTCAGAAAATGTACATTGCACATTGCATTAATTTTAGATGATCAAGTTCAGCTGGTAGTTAAAAGTTGCTGGAGAAATATGCAGGACATAATGCAGTTGTGATTAGATGATTGTTTAAAATAGCCTATTAAATATCAGGAATGTAAATTATATACATATCATATATGTAAACTATTACACCGCAAAATGTTTCCTTTAATAGTTGTGCACACAGCATAAACACATCGATGGATGGTCCTTGTACTAAGACCAAAAATTTCCCCCACTACTTGGTGCAGGTTGCCAGCTTGAACAGGGTCATGACAATTCCCTTTGGGTCAGAACCGGTGTCAATCTGCGATAGGCCCAACATCAGGACCAATATTACAATCCTATCAGAAGAGCTACATCTCCCTTCTGATTGCATTTATTTGTGAAATTAAAATGACAGTAAGCTGGCTAATTTCAATGAACTGTCTCAATACTCTCCCCATTATAACAAAACTTGAGGAAAAATGAATTAGGGACACTTGGGAGGCGAAAGGTACACAATTAGCAATAAACTTGCATTTCTGTATGACAAAGGCTTAAGGGCAGATTTCTTTTGGTTTAACCAAAACTTATACGCCAGTGTTTTTTTGTTTTTTTTAGGCATGACGTCATCACGCACACCATTTTTATTTATTTAGACATTTTTACTTCGTCAATAACAAAACAGCACGAAAAGTGGATGGAAACTAGGTTAGTGTTGTATAATACACCCAAAAAAAACAAAAAACAGATGAAATATCACCTGACGGGTCAATGCAGTGTACTTTGTCAAGCATTCTTTCCCACAAAACTCCTCCAGCTTGTTATTGAAGAGACCAGTCACTAGAGTTTTAGAGCTGCCGTTACAGTAGAGGCAGCTGCGACAATGTTTCTTCCCCCAGCGCTTGGTCAAGTTCTGCTCATACAGTAAGTTGCATTCTGAACAGAAAGGAATAAACAAGAAAACACATGATCAGACATACAATTGGACAATCCACAATTGGTTTAATAAAATTGAATATGAATCAAATAAAACTCAAGTAACTGTAAGGGTAACAAAAAAAAACAAAAAAAAAAAAAAAAAAAAAACAACAACAAAAAAAAAACATAATTATGCTCCAAGCACTTACTCTCTTCACAAAAATACAAGTCAGTGTAGTTTATCCTTTTCACCATTTTCACAACTTTAGTGACCTTGCAGTATTCACAGAGAGCCTTGACTTTGTTAATCCTTCTGAACTCCACAACACAAGCGTCGCCACAGAAGGCATACATTTTTCTCTGAAAGATTTGAAAAAATACAAAACCATTAGGTTTAATCCCTGTTAAGTAAAAATAGTTGATAACATTCTGGTGTCCCTCCTAAGCGCTCAAAAAAAGACGAGAAGTTAGGAGCACACATAATTTGTACATGGAGAAAAAAAAAAAAAAAAAAACAACCAGAGGAGCAAGCCTAATTGAGCAATTCTATTTGAAGAGTTCCCTTTTGCTTGTGGGGCAAGGTTCAGGAAACTTGAAAAAGCCATTACTTTTGCAATTCCATTTGGTACCACAAGTGGCGCCAGAATTTAACACTTCACCTTTAACATTAACACAGAAGCATCTGCCAAACGCACAATCAGTAAGTGGCAATCTAACTAACGTGAAGTTACTTATGTCTGCCTTTGGCCGAATGTTACATCAAGTAATCAATATTCTTATTCTATATAAAGATTTATTCTATAATATATTATGCCTCAAGAACAAGAGAGATGCATTTACGGAAAAAAAGGAACCTTTTTAAAAATGTTTCTTACAACACTATACAAGCACATGGCTTTTTATCTCTACTCATTGATTTTACCAGTCTACACAAGTGAACAACAGTACCTGGAACTCCAATAGTTCTGGCTTGTGGAAGAACGATTGCAGACATTGACAGCAGGGGAGCTTGGTGACTGTTTGCCCTTGACCACTGGGAGTGGTAGTCTTGGTTGATAAGCTGGACTCTGGAAGAGCCAATTTGGGGGCAGCAGTTGTTTGGGGGGCAACAGATTTTGGCATAGCTATGCTCTTGTTTGTAGAGGTTACAGTTTTTGCCTCTTTTTTTGTTTTTTTCTTATTGAGGGATTCCTAAATCAAAGAAAAACACAAAGATCTATAGGAACTGATCTATGATTCATATAATATTTGGAATGTGGATAATCAGTACCACACAGGATTGGATACTACCTGATATGCCACTACACAGGCCAAGGAGCAGAAGTTCTGAACGGTTCCATCAAACATGGCTAGATGGTACTGAGGCACAAGCTTCTGCTTGCAGTTGTTACATTCCACTGGAGCAGCTTGTTTGCCTACAGACAACAGAGAAGTTAAAGTATACTTCAAGCAAAGACTTTGTGTCATATTCAGTTTGAGTAATGTTACAGTTATAGTAGTTAAAACTTCACATAAAATAAAATCAGTAGCAAATCCAGGTATTGGCAAAAGCTCTAAAAAATGTTATTAGTGCATCCCTGAAGCATCCACCAAGACTGTGTATGTGGTTATGTTACCTGAGGAGTTGGCAGTCTGGCCTTTACTGGCCGTGGCACAAGAATGGGAGCAGAAAAGCTCTCTGATGCCCTCCGAATTTGGACTGTCCACCATATCTGCAGCCAGGCGCACGGCACGACACATTTTGCAGGTTACAGGTTTCAGATTCTTCTACAAGTCAAAAGCCATTTATTTTAGAAAAATAAAATTACCTTTATTACAGAATTTCAAAAAATGTCTGACAGCTCAATCCAAGTTGTATTTCTTCTCATTTTACTGTTACCTTTTTGTGGGCTTTGAGGCAGTTTTGGCTGCAGAACTTCGTAACACTATCCTCTATCTGCAGAGTGGGACACTGACCATCTGTACTATTGCAGTACCCACTGCAGTTCATGCAGCAGTTCATGGTCAGCTTATTAGAGGAGCGGAACTGGTTGAAACAGTCGTCACTGCACAGCTTATGGACCGTGCCCATCACGTTCACTTCATGACTATGAGTCTGAGAAATTACAATAATTCAGATCTGACCATTTAAAACTCCCATTTTTACATAAGTATTTGCTTTGTGGATTTCTATACATATTTAAAAGGTGCTGTAAGCAATATGTTCATGGAAAGGTATGCAAGAAATGCTCCTACCCCTCCCAAGCGAATTATTGAGGTATAATGCATTTTTATGCCATGTTGCTCATAACAGTTGTCAGTTGAGGGGGCTATTTTACTACTGTTGTTTTTAACAACTGTTTCTGCTTTTAATAAATCTCATTTTGGTATCTTTGGGGTTTTGGAAAGAGGGGGCAAGGCTAATCCAATGGCTCAGACTTGTGGAAGTAGAACATCTGAAATTGCTTACAGCACAATTAATGAGTCAGATATAAATTAAAGAACTAAAATGTACATTAAAGTGATAGTTCACCCAAAAATTTAAATTCTGTCATTACATACTGTGACAGGGCGGAGCGCCAGGTCGTGATTATACACACCCGGTCCCTTATCGGGCTAATTGTGCTTAGGAGAGGGATAAAGGCCGATTGCAGACGGTGGTGCGGGAGAGAGAGATCGTTTACGGACATGTCCGTCATGTGTGATTTGTATTTTGTTTTAGTTTCTCATTAAACTATTATTTATATTGTCAAGCCGGTTCTCGCCACCTTCTTACCCATCGAAATCCTTTATACTGGTGCCGAAATCCGGGAAGGAGGTGGGATACGCCGTAGTAGAGTTCTCGCCACCACTGTCCACCCCAACGGAGCAGCCGCGGCCATCTGCCAGGGGATGAGGAGCCCAGCTGCCTGGAAGCGGAGGAACAGCTGCCGACCGTGAGGGGAGGAAGGGCTCCTAACCGACCGCCTGGAGTGGTCAGGGCTGCTGCCCGAGGAGTCCCCAACCAGCCGCTGAAACACGGCGGGGTCTGAGGACGCCGACCGCGAGTGGGGAGGGGCTCGCTACAGAGCGCCTGGAGCGGGAGAACTGCTGCCAGGCATGGGGCGAGATCCCTTCTGTTCCCCGAGAACGTGGCGGGGTGTTCCGTCTGCCAGGGGCTGGAGGACTGCCTCCGATCCGCCCGGGGAGGCGCGGCTGTTGTCAGTTAGAGGAGTGGCCGGGGACCAAGCTACGGCGTATCGGAGAACTGGAGTCAGTGTGTGTCAGTCTCTCTCTCTCTAAATTTTAGTGTTTTTTAGGGGGGGGGGTACTACACCGTTTCAGGAAGTATCCCCCCTATTTAATTATTTCTGTTTCCCTCCCCTTGTCCACTCCCTCGTCCAGGTAGATGGGGATGACCTGCCGGCAGACGGGGCGTAAGGCACGCCCCTCCCCGTCATGGTGGGGGCTCCCCAGCCTGAGAGAACGAGGGAGGAATGTGGCACGGCGGAGGGTGGGGCCGGGTCGTGAGTCTACACACCCGGTCCCTTATTAGGCCAATCAAGCCTCCGAGAGGGATAAGGGCCGACAGCAGGGGATGGTGTGGGAGAGAGAGATGTGTTTGTGTCTTGTTTTAGTTTATCATTAAACTATTATTTACATTGTCAAGCCAGTTCTCACCTCCTCCTTTCCATTGAACTGCATTACACATACCATCATGTCATTCCAAACTTGTGACTTACTTTCTTATATGGAAAACCTGCTAGAACCGGCAAAGGACTTGCATGAACCGGCAAAGGACTTGCATGAACACACATGCCACTATAAACAAGCTTCTATCATAGCGCTCATAAAAGTGCAAGTCACTATGAACTGCCATTGGCCTACAAAGACAAACCGGAATATTGTTTAAAAGTTCAATATTCATGCCTAAGAAAGAAAGTCATATGGGATTGGAATGACAAGGGTGAGTAAATGATGACAGTTGTATTTTTGGGTTAACCATCCCAGAATTAAGTTTAATTTACTACAAACATGTATATTCTGTAAAACTTACCACACAAGTCTTCTGACACATCCTGCATTTAAAGTTGAAAGCACCAAGGCATTTTTGACTGCAGAATTGCTTTAAAGTCCCTGCCATGTCCACTGGGGCATTGAGCACACACTTCATATCAAGAATCTCTCTGGAGAAAAAAATATTATTTTTTTTTTTTATGCTTTAGTACTATTTTTATCGGCTGTACATAAACAAGACCTCAGTATAAAACCTGGTTGTTGATTTTGATGTATCTTCATTTAAACGTGCAGCCCTATATTGAAGTAAAACAGCCTTTTCGATAATCCGTTTAATAAACATCCTTTAATATAACGCCTTCAAAATAAGTGTTTTGTTGTTCTAGAGAAAATTTCAGCCATACTTGTAATCTTACTTGAGACAGTAGTGACAGGTTTTCTTCTTGACCACCATGGTAGAGGTGCTGCAGAGGCATTGAGGTGAGCAGAAGAGTTTAGAAGAGCCACTACGCTGGAAAGCTGTCTGTCCTTTCAGCATGACCTTATTACAGCCAGTGCAGACCAACCCAACAGGCTTCAAAGGGGCCACACCAGGAACAGATTCTTCATGGACTGATGGTGCCTTTGTGGAGGTGGCTGTTGGAGCTCCTGTAGCATAAAGAGGATAATTGACTTCAGACCCTTAAAGGAACATTTAACCCATGGGTGTCCAAAATCCAGCAGGCCATCTGCGGCCCTCAAACTGCTCCAATGAGGCCCGCGAGAGACTTTAGAAATAGAACCGATATTTCACATTATACAACAGAGCTCATGTTGTGCGGGTGGCTGAACAGAGTTTAAGCATGCACAGAGATGCGCGAACAGAGCATACTCTTCCAAAACGTCCTCTGTAGCACTGGGAAGTATCCTATAATTAATTGGCTCATTGTGATATTTCGTTGAAACAAGAAAAATTATTCACAGGCTTCCCAGAGCCATTTGAGTGAAGACACACTGTAGGAGAGCGTGCTTAAAACATTTGCACATCTGTGCCTAATGCTCGTTCAGCTTGCAAATGCAAGTCTACAAAATAAAATAATTTAAAAGTGCAATAATTTGGATCAAATTAAAATCTTATTTTTTTACTTAAGTAACAACAGAACAGAAGCTATAATTGGGAAAAAAAAAAAATATTTATTTGTTGCTTCACTTCATAAAGTGAAAAAATGTAATCTGATTCTGATTGTGATGGTCACACCCAACACTTACAGCAGCTCTATATGTTCTTTGCAGTGCCACTGAATGGATGTCAAAAAGACAAAAATGTGAATGAATGAGTATAATATTTAGCATAAGATGCATCACTGTTCCATTATAAGTGTTCTTTGTGATTGAAATACCATATCCTTGATTTACATGTAAGGCATACACAATCATACCATAGAGCACAAATTATGATTTAAACTTGCATAATGTTAAGCATACAATATAAAGATTATGATTATTATTTTTCTGCATTTGTCCCCCGATTAATTTTGGACAACCCTGATTTAATCCAATAAGAAACATTCTAGCATTGGCTTTTTAGGTGACATTAACAAATCTCTTAAATCATATTTAATTTTTAAATCACCATTTTGGGAGAAGAGTTTTTGCAGGATGATCCATTTTTTGCACTGAGAAGAGTGAAAAAAAAAATAAACCTTACAAAAAACAAAACAGTACATCTAGGGCAAAAACTAAATTTGGATGGAGTATGTTCATTAAGCGACTTTAGGCGAATTGATTGATTGCAGAAATTCCTGCAGAAGAATTATGCAAGTAAGAGGAATTTTTTGTAGTGATTCCGGAAAAGCATACAATGAATGTGGCATTACCTCCAATAGAGAATCCTGCATGCATCTTGATCTCATCAGGTGTCTGGTTAAACTCCTGCAAGCATAAACACAGAGGGTTTTTATATATTTATATATATATATATTTATATATATATATATAAAATAATAATAATATGTTCTGTATGTCTCATTAATTTTAACCAATCAAACTTTAACAAAACCATTTGCGCTGGTATCAAAAAGCATGCATTCATCTCTGTAAATTTTAATATAAATATGCATTCAACAAATAATGTAAACAAATTATACATTTTGTATAATGCACCCTATAAAAATAAAAGTATTTAAAAGACTGTAAACATAAACATATTGCCTGATATTTTCTACATTAACCCTCTGTAAAATATGGCAGAACTTCAAGTAGATCACCTCATCATCCTGAAAGTTTCCCATTGGGGTCTGCAGTTCTCTCTTATATTCCTCATCCATTGGTTCATCTTTGATCTTCACAGGTAGAACGTCAGAGGGTGGGACAACATTAGGATTTGTGCCAAGTTTTAACATCGATTGTGTTTGCTAAATTTTAAAGTAAGAGATTTTAGTTATAGAAGTGTATTGCTTCACAGATTAACAAATAAACTCAAACATTCATAGGTAAAGATAAAACAATGATACTGTGCTCACCGTTCCAGAAGATGATTCCATGTTCCTGTTTTTCACATCTTTGGCTGTCTCTGCTTCTGTTAAATGGGGAAAAGTGCACTAATCGTTTTCAAATACGGCAAAATCAAACAGCACAATATGACTTTTCAATAAAAAATATATTAATATTATACAATATAAATATCCGTTTTGTTTAAACATTCAATGATATACACTTTTTTTTTAGAGCAATAACTAAAACCAGAAGCCCTCTCGCGTGACATCCTGGTTCTTTGCATTGTCTGAAAAATGTTTGCATGCTCAAAGCCTAGTGTGACCACCCCTTTAGGATACCACTTTACAAAAATGAGATCAACAGTTCACACCTACCTGCATAATCTGGTCTATCCATCTCATCCAATGGCATTTCATCCCTCAAATCCTCAACTTTAGTGATCACTAGCTCTTCTGAACACTGGGCTGTATCCTCCGTGTTAATATCAGTGTCCTCAATCTGATGGCCTTCCATCAGGCTCTCTTGAGGGTCTGGGTCTTCTTCACCTGTCTCAGTGCTGTTCCGCTTGCATGGGTTCACTGTATCAGGCGTCACTTCTGGTGAACTATTGGAATCTCCTGTAAGATATTCTGTGGAATCCTCACAGGCCATTAGGACACCTGCTGCAAACAGAGTTCAACTGTGAAAGTGTCTCTGTAGACTGTGAGGGGGAAGACATTTCTGGCACCCAGGCATACGATAAGAAATTAAAAATAATTTTCTTAAAACCCAAAAAGATGATCAAAACAAAAAATGTGAGGTTCACGATGCGATATAATCTTGATTCAATATAACACTTAAATGACAAATAACAGAAATGGTTTTATTTTTCAGAAAAATGTTTGAGCAAAAAATATAATTTCTCATCTGAATAAAGTTTTCTAATCTGCTTCTCAACCAGGAGGGAAGGGTTTACTAAGGGGCATCAGCAAACTTACAAGGGGGCCTCAAAATGATTTAAAATTTAATCAAGACAAACTTTGATGTTGGCTAGACAAAGCCTTATTTGGATGTTTAATCTAGTTTTAAAAAAATAAGTTTGATGGTTATACAGACATTAAAGGGATAGTTCACCCAAAAATGAAAAATCTCTAATTTACTCACCCTCATGCCATCCCAGATGTGTTTGACTTTCTTCAGCAGAACACAAAGATTTTTAGAAGAATATCTCAGCTCTGTGGGTCCATACAATGCAAGTGAATGGTGGCAAAAAAAAATAAAATCACAAAGGAAACATAAAAAGTAATTCATGAGACTCCAGTATTTAAATCCATGTCTTCAGAAGAAATATGATAAGTGTGGGTGAGAAACTGATAAAAATGTAACTATTTCTATTTCTCTAAATCTCCACTTTCAGTTTTACATCTAAAAGTCACATGAGGTGCCTGTTTTGTTTTACTTTAACATCTGAAAGTGAAAGTAGAGATTTAGAGTAAAAAAAAGGACTTAAAAGGGCCTGGGTAGCTCAACAAGTATTGACGCTGACTACTACCACCCCTGCAGTCGCAAGTTTGAATCCAGGGTGTCAGGTAGGTGTGAACTGTTTGAATCCAAGACACTAGAGACTCGTGGTCGCTATAATATGCTCTGAGGGGCACAAGTCGAGTTGTGCATGGATGCCGCAGAGAATAGCGTGAAGCCTCCACATGCGCTACATCTCAGCGGTAACCCACTCAAAAAGCCACGTGACAAGATGTGCGGACTGACTATCTCAGTTGCGGAGTCACTATGCCACCATGAGGATGCATTGGGAATTGGGCATTTCAAATTGGGGAGAGAAAAAAAAAAAAAAGGAATTAAATATTGTTCAGAGCTGAGATATTCTTCTAAAAATCTTTGCTTGTGTTCTGCTGAACAAATAAAGTCATATACATCTGGGATGGCACAAGGGTGAGTAAATGATGAAAATTTTAGGGTGAACCATCCCTATAAGCACTAAGATTTTGATGTTTGACGTGTCATTTCATTTATGACACTTTATCTGGCACAGGATTTTAACGTGTCTAAAAGGACTTATTTCTTGTACTACATACCATTTTCAATATTAATTGGGGTTTTATTGTGCAAATGTTTATCTGTCATATTTAATGTATTTTTCATTTTAACTCGTTTACTTCATGTTCTTATGCATTTATTAATTGATATTGCCTTTAGGAATGGGGAGGTGAGGTTTCATTTTATTTAAGATAATGGTATGGTCCAAATAGAAAAGGTGGGACATGTTTATATTTACCCCAGCTGCCACTAGGAGGACAAAATGACAAAAATATTTTGAGCACATAGACAAGGTTGCTAGCACTGCTGGAGCGCAAAGGAAACTCTGGCCTCCAATGTTTGGGGAGGAGGTACTGCTCTTAGTACCAAAAACAGGTCTAGCTTTGAGACCGTTTACTACTATAACATTAGTTTTATGTTTGCTTTTATACACTATTTATTTGCACATTTTTCTCCTCTAATGAAATAAGCAACTTTTTGGAATGTCATTCCTTCTCTCTGGAGCAATTCTCCTTGTGACTGAATTGTTATTTATTTCGAGGTATTATGAAATTCGTTATTTTGGCTCATCCATAAAGGAGAGATTAATCCATAAAAAAGTAGCAGATACTGCAAGATCCCACAGTGCTACAGAGAATACTGGAAATCTTGTTTGAAATGTTTATAGCCATCTCTGTGAAACTTTTTCAAGATCTATGAACGTTAGGTTGTTTTGGGGCTTGTTTTAAAATCGCAATGCCGTGCTCTAAGTAACTATGTGCAATTTCCCACATTTTGTTTGTTTCATTAAGTAATAAGTGAAAATGATCGCCCCCAAGTAACATGCATAGATGTTTTTGTCATGTTTTCGTTTATTGCCTCCTGAAACAAACAGAATATGGGAAATGGCATGGCGTTACTCACAGCAGATGATCCCGATTAAAAACCAGATCAAGAACAACGTAACAAGGTACAGAGATGTTTAAATAATCCCCACAGAGCGATATAAGCTTGGCTCTCACCTGCTCTCACTCACACAGACACATTGTGTGCACACTAGGGATGTATCGGTTTCAAGATTTCACAATATACATCGGTTTTAACTGACTATTATCATACTGTTGAAATCTTCTCATGGATGGTATTGCATAAATATAAAGACAAATTTCAAAACTTTCCTAAAAATGCTGTTAGAAGTGCAGCACAAGCAGAGCGCAGCATGAATGCAGCACAGGTGCATCATACAGACATGTCCGAGCCTGAACGCCATCAAAGATGTTTAAATCTTCTGTCTGGGATTACTTTGGTTGTTAATGACCCACCAGGCACCATCAACGTTGATGGTTACCCAGTCTGTAAAGTTTGTCGCAAAAAAAGGATTGGCTCAGGCAGGAAACACCTCAAACCTTAAGCACCATGTCTGTGAGCACCATTCCACAAAATTTGAGATGATGTAAGTGCAAATACAGTATACAGGATAATAAGTTATAGTCTCTGCTTCATATAAACACCAGATTAAATGTAGTTTTACATGATTTGTAATGACTAGGTAGGCTAAAGTTATGTTTATGCTTTGTTTAAATACGTTTGCTGCCTTTGTGAATGTGACAGTCAACATTGATGTGCCAACTGTTTGTTCACTTGTTAAAGTGCAGTGCAATATTTTCAGTAGGTTTAAGAATTAAACTAAATCACAAATGCAACAAATTACTCAGTGCATCCAAATGTAAATCTGAAGCGTTAACCTAATCATTACAAATGATTACAATTCAATTTAATAAATCCAAAAATAACAATAACAAAATATATACCTTTTTTTTCGTTTTAATCATCTGACTAATGTACATGTTGCAATTTTTTGTTGTTTTACCTGTTCGAGATTTTTTTCTCTTTTTGTTACCTTGTCAGATTAAGAGTGTGTCCTGATGTTCAAAATCAAAAGTTAAAGGATTAACGTTGAAGAAATCCAAAATAAATTTCAAGAATTGGTTATAACTGGATTATTTCTCAGTGTGTTTAACAGACATTTCATAACCAAATATTAAACGGCTAATAACATCAATGCACCTAAATACTGCAATACCGGGGTCATTTTTGTGATGGTTATTATACTGTGTAAATGTCATACGTTACGCCCCTAGTGTGCATGCACAGTGTCACTTGAGACTGCACGAATCTCTGCCTGGATGAAAGACGCTGCAGGCAGTCAGAGATTCTCAGCCGCAATCAAATAAACCACAATAACTTGCCCGCCGATATATCGTGTATCCCTAGAACAAAACTATGTTTATTCTTGCCTTCTGGATGAGCAACAGAATCCATGCTGCCATCTACATCAAAATTATCTTCCATACGTAGTTCAGCCTGTCCAGGTTCATCCTAAATGGTAGAAAAGAAATAATTAGCTAGTATTGACAATATAAGTTATAGCGAGGTTTTCAGTAACACAAATTTCTATCAATGGCATAGAAAGACATGGCATTGTGCATTTTCAACATGATGTTCTAAGTGGAGCATTATTTCTTCATTAGATTTATAATAAATACAAAACAACCTGCTCAATTTCAACTTGTGTGACAAAACAGGTATGCAAGGACTTACCGATTGATAGTACCATGTGGGAGGAAGGGCATAGTAGGCCCCTAAAGATGATGAACTTGTAGATGGTTCTGAATTTGGAACGGTCAAAATAAGCTTTGACTGAAGTTCCCCATGTGGTCCAATTTGAAGATATGAACCACTCACAGTCTCCTAAAGCAATCAATTATGATTTTTTAGAGATGAGGTTACAGAGTATGTTGTATCAGAGATAAAGCGAATAGAAACTGAACGCATAGTACATCTACAGTCAAACTGTAGTAAATATTAGAGGAACAACCGATTGTCGATTTTGCAGATACTGATAACTATAAAATAACAGATTAATCGGCCAATAGTATTTAAAATTGATTTATTGAATATTAAAACATTTCCTTAGTCTATTCTTAATATGATGGAGGCTATACATATACATAGAGGCTATAAGAGTCCAAAATTAGGAAAATCCCAATCATAACCAGAAAAAAAATTGTGCATAACACGGGACTTTTAACTATAAACAAGCCAGAAACACATTTGGAACTGGGGATATTGAAATGTCTGTGCTTCCAAACAAAACATGCACTCATCTACAATGTATTATAATAAAAAAATACTATAAATTAAACGTCATATGGGCTAATAAATACTGTATGAGCAGTAATCAATTAACAGTAGATCAATCATCCATCAATAGTAGATCAACTAAGTTTGCTTTTCAATTGTCCAGTGTTCCGGTATTATAATTTATCAATACTTTTTCCTTTTCAGGTCATAGTCAACATGAACTCAAATCAATAAAAAGATTATACATAAACTTTCAATAATGTATATGATTCGTGTCTTTTTTTTATACATTTCGTATAAAATAAAATTACAAAAAAAATCATGATTTAGACCATAAATGTAAATATCCAAATTAAGCTTTTATAGCCTATATATATTCATCATATTTAGAATTTTGGCCACAGAGGAACATAAAGCAAGAGGAGAAAAAAAAAAAATCTGCAGCAATCCATGTTGATTTTTTTAATGTGACCAATAGTTCCAAAAAGCAACAGTCAGCACTGATTAATCGGTAAAACAGATATATCGGTCGAACTCTAGTTCAGTGCTGTGAAAAAGTATGTGACCCCTTCCTGATTTCTTCTATTTTTCATACAAAATTGATTTATCTTCAAACAAGCTATAAAACAAAGGTTATCCGAGTAAACACAATACATTTTTCGAATACATCTATTTTTTTACTGAAGCAAAAAAGTTATCAAAACACCCATGTAAAAAACTAACTGCCCCCTTAAACTTAATAGCTGGCTGTGCCACCTTTAGCATCAACAAATGCAACCAAATGCTTCCGATAATCAGTCTTTCACAACGCTGAGGTGGAATTCTGGCCCACTCTTTGGCCACCACCATGCTTGACCGTAGGCATGATGTTCTTTTTGTGGAATTCTGTGTTTGATTTACACCAAATGTTACGGGACCCTTGCAGGACTCACCCAATGGCCCAGTGTGAGAATGATTCTGGCCAGCTTCAAGAACTGTCACTTGCCCGATCGTGCCAGTGCTGCATTTATAACATTTGTGAAAGCAAGCAACAAGCAAGAGAGCACAAAAATTACACAGAGCAAACAAAGTCTTCTAAACGAGGAGCGAGCGCAAGTATATACAGTGAGGAAAATAAGTATTTGAACACCCTGCTATTTTGCAAGTTCTCCCACTTGGAAATCATGGAGGGGTCTGAAATTGTCATCGTAGGTGCACGTCCACTGTGAGAGACATAATCTAAAAAAAAAAATCCAGAAATCACAATATATGATTTTTTAACTATTTATTTGTATGATACAGCTGCAAATAAGTATTTGAACACCAGTCTATCAGCTAGAATTCTGACCCTCAAAGACCTGTTAGTCTGCCTTTAAAATGTCCACCTCCACTCCATTTATTATCCTAAATTAGATGCACCTGTTTGAGGTCGTTAGCTGCATAAAGACACCTGTCCACCCCATACAATCAGTAAGAATCCAACTACTAACATGGCCAAGACCAAAGAGCTGTCCAAAGACACTAGAGACAAAATTGTACACCTCCACAAGGCTGGAAAGGGCTACAGGGAAATTGCCAAACAGCTTGGTGAAAAAAGGTCCACTGTTGGAGCAATCATTAGAAAATGGAAGAAGCTAAACATGACTGTCAATCTCCCTCGGACTGGGGCTCCATGCAAGATCTCACCTCGTGGGGTCTCAATGATCCTAAGAAAGGTGAGAAATCAGCCCAGAACTACACGGGAGGAGCTGGTCAATGACCTGAAAAGAGCTGGGACCACCGTTTCCAAGGTTACTGTTGGTAATACACTAAGACGTCATGGTTTGAAATCATGCATGGCACGGAAGGTTCCCCTGCTTAAACCAGCACATGTCAAGGCCCGTCTTAAGTTTGCCAATGACCATTTGGATGATCCAGAGGAGTCATGGGAGAAAGTCATGTGGTCAGATGAGACCAAAATAGAACTTTTTGGTCATAATTCCACTAACCGTGTTTGGAGGAAGAAGAATGATGAGTACCACCATCCCAAGAACACCATCCCTACTGTGAAGCATGGGGGTGGTAGCATAATGCTTTGGGGGTGTTTTTCTGCACATGGGACAGGGCGACTGCACTGTATTAAAGAGAGGATGTCCGGGGCCATGTATTGCGAGATTTTGGGGAACAACCTCCTTCCCTCAGTTAGAGCATTGAAGATGGGTCGAGGCTGGGTCTTCCAACATGACAATGACCCGAAGCACACAGCCAGGATAACCAAGGAGTGGCTCTGTAAGAAGCATATCAAGGTTCTGGCGTGGCCTAGCCAGTCTCCAGACCTAAACCCAATAGAGAATCTTTGGAGGGAGCTCAAACTCCGTGTTTCTCAGCGACAGCCCAGAAACCTGACTGATCTAGAGAAGATCTGTGTGGAGGAGTGGGCCTAAATCCCTCCTGCAGTGTGTGCAAACCTGGTGAAAAACTACAGGAAACGTTTGACCTCTGTAATTGCAAACAAAGGCTACTGTACCAAATATTAACATTGTTTTTCTCAGGTGTTCAAATACTTATTTGCAGCTGTATCATACAAATAAATAGTTAAAAAATCATACATTGTGATTTCTGGATTTTTTTTTTTTAGATTATGTCTCTCACAGTGGACATGCACCTACGATGACAATTTCAGACCCCTCCATGATTTCTAAGTTGGAGAACTTGCAAAATAGCAGGGTGTTCAAATACTTATTTTCCTCACTGTATATCTCGCACAGATGCACAAATGCATAATATACTGGACACGCCAAGGCACAGTGCGTGCACGCGCAAGATTGTGTAGACACCGAGTGCACTCTCCTAGCACTGTCCTCGCTCTTTTCCAAGTGTCTTAGTAGCAGCTATTACCAATGTGTAGAAAATAGCTGGAAAAAACCCACTTAATGAATTTCATAGTGGGATTTAACGTCTTGTGCATAATTTTAAGTATCCCCGCACATTCAGTGTTCACAGTGCACGAAATCCACAAATTTTTTCGTTTTTAGGAAATGTTTATGTTGGTGAAAATTAGTAATCCACACATTGGAACACAAGAAATCAACAGTTTCATTCTTTCTTCTATAAGACTGAAAATCCATGTCTCTCCGTGTATATGTCTCATCATCATCTCTCTCCGTGCAGTGTAGTCTGTTTAACATGCATACGCTCTCATAAAGGGACAGAGCGCTAGTTTTATTCCCACTGTAAAAAAACAAACATTTTCTCTCATTAATTTGTCTTTAGAGATGAAGCGCCGAATGAGACGTAATAAACTTTGCTAAACCCCGGTTATACACGTGTCTGGAAATCACAAGCTGCTCAATATCCAAAATGCAAGTATACATTTAATTAAGTAATGTTTCAAAACGTAAACATTAATTTGACACGATAATGGTGTTTGCTATGAAAAGAAGCAATATCACTATGCTATTAGGCTATTATTATCAGAGCTGTTCAGCTGCAGGGTGAAGATGAATATTTGAAACTTCATATCCTCATAAAACACCTGTTACATTTCTCATTTCTGGACCATACAGGTATTTGTTTTTGTTCTTTGTATATCAGTCAGTGTTGGTCTTGTTTGGGTTGTCTGATTTCATGTTGTTAAATTTACAGATTAGGCCTAATATAACATCACAACCAATTTAGTTGGAAGTCTGTTCTCTCAGCCAATAATAAAAAAAATTTACTCGGTGACTAAATTTTATCTTTCTTGTGAAAACACTACACATGGGCAAAAGTTCCATGACAGCATGACTAAATGGATGACAGAAAACCCATCTTCTCCTCCACAGAACTCTTGGTTTAAAAGCCTGTGTAAATGGCAGGATGGTTCTGAGGTTAACAGAATGTATTTATGAATTGATATCTGTAAAGCGCATACGTGGGATTACAAAACATGTCTTGCAAATTATAAATGGGATTAAATTATTATTTTTTTATTGTATTTTTGTACATTTTTCATTGTATTTTTTTCCTCCCCAATTTGGAATGCCCAATTCCCAATGCGCTCTAAGTCCTTGTGGTGGCATAGCGACAATCCAGATGGTGGAGGACGAAACTCAATTGACCTCCATGTATGAGACCATCAACCCGTGAATTTTATCACATAACTTCATGTGGAGGCTTCACGCTATTCTCCGCGGCATCCACGCACAACTCCCCACACACCGAGAGTGAACCACATTATAGTGACCACAAGGATGTTACAACATGTGACTCTTTTTGAACCACAAGATGGTTACCCCATTTGTCATTATTGTGTTGGGTCCAGCAAAAAACTCAAGCACTGGCCCAACCATGCCAGTAGAAAAAAATCCTTAGCATTGAGTCCTGCCCGTCTTCCAAACAGTTCCACTTTCGACTCATCACTCCACAGAACATTTTGCTAAAAGTTTTGAGGATCATCAATGCATGTTTTGCCAAAATTCAGACGAGTCTTAATGTTTTCGTCTATAGCAGTGGTTTTCGCCATGCCACTATTCCATGGATGGCATTTTTTGCCCAGTGTCTTTTTGATAGTGGAGTCATGAACAGTGATCATTACTGATGCAAGAGAGGCCTGCAGTTCCTTGGATGTTATCCTTGGCTTTTTTGTGTCTTTCTGGATGAGTTGTCGCTGTGCTCTTGGAGGAATTTTGGAAGATCGGCAACTACTAGGAAGGTTCACTACTGTGCCAGGTTCACTCCGTTTGGAGATAATGGTTCATTGTGGTTCTTTGGAGTCTCAAGAATCTTTTAAATAGCTTTGTAACCCTTCCCCGAATTATGCATTTCAATCACCTTATTCCTTATACGGTTTTGCTGAAATAAATAACGTTATCATTTAAAAAAAAAAAAAATATTGTGTTTACTCGGATTGCCTTTGATTCATGTTAGATTCTGTTTTAATTTTTTTAACAATTTAGTATGAGATGTATACAAAAAGAAATCACGATGGGGAAAATACCTTTTCACCGCACTGCAAATATTAATATATATTTGTTCTGAACATCCCAGTGCTTGCAATTTAACAAAACAGAGTTAAAGAAAAGGTTCACCAAAAAAAAAAAAAAAGTAATAAATTTACTCACTTTAAATGTAATTTTAAACAACCGCAGCGGGTTCAAATTGACCACCTCTAAAAAGCTAAAAATGGACCAAAACAACAGCATAAATGAGGCCAATACGACTTGTTTGGTTTAAAACCCATTGAAACGTTCATACGTTTGTGTGTGGAACAGACCGAAATGAATAGACATTCTTCGCCTATAATCTTCCTCTCTGCTGCAGCTCGAGAGCTCTCAAAACAAAATACGGCGCGGCTTTAACGTCATGACGTCTGATCACGAGACACGCGCGAACCACTGTGTCTGGAAAATACTGTACTGCCACCGTACGGAAAATAACTGTAGAACTGCGTGTTCCATGGGAACATTTACAGCATACGGGACTGGGACGCCAAGAGGATGACAATTTTAGATTTTTGGGTGTACTATTTATTTAAAATACTAGTAGGAAAGACGACTCATCGCAATTCAATATGCAAATAACACAATTAATAATCAAATGTCATTCTAACAATGCAAGTCATTGAGAGAATTTTAACTAAATATCTGACTTTTTTGTTTACAAAACCAAAATACATTGCAAAAGTGGCGTTAGAGGTTCTAAAACCCCGACCAAAATATTTGAGGAATATCAAGCACTGTAAACACCTTTTTGAAACTGCACTTGACCCTGTCCAAAAACACAAAAATGTGTTTGTTTTTTTTACTGGCCATCAAAACAGTCGGGCATACCTCGGTTCGATGTACAGATTGCCCAGGCACAGCTGTTGCTCTGAGAAGTCGTCGTTTTGTTCCCGGGACGGCACTGAAATCGTCAGGCGAGAAATGATCACCGCACACCCTCAGTGTGCGGAGACCTTCAATGGGTGAGTCCAGATCCCGGCGAAGAGCGAGCAGCCACAACGACAGTCTCCCGCGATCATGCAGCGGTAACGTGTGGAAAGTCAAACTTTCCTCCTGTGATGATGCTTGTCGGAGTCTCAGCGGTTTCTCTCTGTTGGAGCATCCAGGAAAAGCGCACACTCGTACCATTTTAAATAATCAACAAATGTGTCTCGGTGGGACTCACTGCACGCGAAAACAATGTGGATTTATGTGCAAGTTTGGACAGGTAGAAAATGGAACTAGATTTGAGAGCAATGGCGCGAGGCAGCAAGATTATCACATTTCGGTATATTCCTCTCATAAAGCAGCTGTATGGCTTTGGATAAAGCGAACGAATTACATTGACCACTATTATGTTGATTTTGTCCGTTTTGCAGCTTTACAGTCGTCGTCTCCATCCACTTTCGTTGCACGGAAATGAGCAGTTGCTAGATTCTTCGTGTGTTTTATGATGTTAGGCGAACCAACATATTAACGCCACCTGCTGGACTGGATCTTCAACGTTGAATAAATTAATACATAAAATAGATGTTCTGAATCCATTTTTAATTAATTTACAAGTTTGTTTTAAACTTTAGACGGCCTGAACTGTTACTTTGGAGAATAGAGATGTTGTTACTTCTCATTGATCCCGATGGTTGTGTAAGTAATGTCTTTCCTTTGTACTCGACACAGTTTAAAAAAAGACTAAAAACGGTTAAAGAAAACAGGAACAAAGTCCCTTTCAATTGTTCCGGAGTGAAAACTTTAAATATTAAATGCTGGTAACAGGCTAATAACTGGTTAATTTCGTTCCGATAATACATATTCTGCATAAAACATTTATGTATTTTAAAGGGATGGTTCCCCCCAAAAATGAAAATTCTCTCATCATTTACACACCGCCATGCCATCTCAGATGTGTATGACTTTCTTTCTTTATGCTGAACACAAACAATGATTTCTAGAAGAATGTCTCAGCTCTGTAAGAGCATACAATGCAAGTGAATGGTGGCCAGAACTTTAAAGGTCCAAAAAGCATATAAAGGTAGCATAAAATAGCCCACTCCAGTGTTTAAATCTATGCCTTCAGAAGCTATATTATAGGTTTGGGGGAGAAACAGGTCAATTGTAAGGCCTTTTTTCCTTTAAATTCTCCTCCCTGCCCAGTAGATGGCGATATGCACAAAGATTGTGAATCACCCAAAATTAAAGAAGAAAGTGAACGTGGAGATTTATAGTAAAAATGGACTGGAGTCTATTAACTGGAGACTTATTAATGACTTTTATGCAGTTTTTATATGCTTTTTTTTTTACATTCAATGTTCAGGCCATCATTCACTTGCATTGTCTACCTACTGAGCTGAGATATTCTCCTAAAACTTTAGGACTCTGTGTTCTGCAGAAGAGAGAAAGTCATACACATCTTGGATGACATGAAGGTGAGTAAATGATGAGAGAATTTTCATTTTTGGGTGAACTATTCCTTTTAAAGCATGTTGTGGATGTATACAGCCTTTCCTGACATACTGAAGATCTTTTTGATCTTTTTTTTATAATTACTACATATACACATTCATGATTAATCCAATTGCAATGAAAAATATTTATGTAAAAAGTAAATTTCTCAGATGTTTTCAAGTATTCACTAGATAATTGTTAGGTATGATTTAATACAGAGTTGAGAGATTTGGGCTATTCATTGATTTTAGATGTCCAGATGTTTATTTGAAATAATATATATATATATATATTGCTAGAGGCAAGTCCCTTATTTTCAGCTTGTTTTTCCAGACCAGGTCACGTTTCTCTTGAGATCTGGTAGTACTTCAACTGGTGTATCACCCACTCTTAGCATAATCATGCCACTTTCAAATAAAGACTGTTCTTAACCGTTCTTTCATTTCATTCTAACTTTCACCAGACGTGGATGCAAGTCACACATGGTCAAGTCACAAGCAAGTCTCAAGTCTTCACCATCAAGTCAAGTCTAAAGTGCAGTGCAGACACATCAAGCAAGTCAAGTCCGTGACTCACCTCAAGCAAGTCAAGTCAAGTCCTGATGAGTTTCAAGTCAAACCGAGTCAAGCCACAGTAATAAAATAGAGGTTTGTTTTTTTAAATAAATATTTATTTTTGCTCTGAAATTATGAATTTATTTACATATCTTTATATAATTTTTTATATTAATTGTATAACAATAATGTGTTATACAATATATATAATAGTAAATTGTTCTAATGAACATGCACTGTATTTTTATCGAGGGCACTTAAAATACTGTGAATACTTCTAGATACCTTATTATCCAAAATGTTTACATTTTTAGAATTAGAATTAGAAGTATTCTGTATAAAAATGCGGTCAAATTTTCACATTGATCTAACAAAAACGGCAGACGGGCTGAATGAAAATGCAAATTTGCTCTCCTGACAGTAGGTGGCGCTTATGCAGCAGAAATATAGCTGTTACCCTGGTAACTTCTGTACACAAAGCAGCCCTGTGGTTCTAAACAATACTTTATTAGGCATTATACCAGGGGTCGGGAACCTATGGCCAAATGGCTCTTTGTTAAAAATCACGTGGCTTGCCGGGTGTCTCACCATTCACCAACACATGAACGTTTACAACTTTCAAGAGCTAATTTTCCAACAGAAAGTGTGGGTGGAATTGCAAAGCTTGGAGTCAATGACAGATATTTCCTTTCTTCCGAATTTGTGAACAAGGTTTGAAATGAATACCTGCCAAATGCAGATTTTTCATGTGGAGTATTTTGCTAGTACCAGCCACTGTGGAAGGCGACCTGTAAGACTTCTCAGAGTGTTTTATTACAAGGAATTAGACACAAAGATGTGCGTTTGATGAAACGTGATTATATTTTGAAGAACAGATGAAAGAAAAGCAGGCGATTTGCATCCGATTTCACGTCTGATTTGATGTGTGCGCAATGAGCTCCGAGTGCAATGAAAGCACTCTCCTAGACATGCACAAGCATAGAGTTCTGGGCCTCGTTGTCCAATAACTAGATCTTAGCTGTTATGAGCATTTTCTACAAGCGATTTTATGAATGTCCGTTATTTTTATGTGCACCCAGGGTGTGATATAGCACCTGCCACCCGCAAAATGCGACGAGACTCAATCCAGTTTGCAAGCTTCTCGTCCAAATTTAATTCATGTGGGAATAATTTTGCTCATCTATCCGCAATAGGAGGGCGATCTGTAAGAAATCTCAGAGTGACACATGACAAGAAATTCTGTTAGTCAAAAAGACGCATTTGAAGAAACAAACTTTATTATATTTTTATGTACAGACAAAAGAAAATCCGTCAATGTTCCTGTCTGATTCAGAGTTTTTTGTTCAGAGGTGTGCAACGGGACCCTGTCTCGTGGAGCAAGTGCACGTAAAGAGTTATCACTCGTTTTCATTCAACCGAAAACTGTTTGCAAGAATAATGTAATCTATAAGAATGCTGCAAATGATCTCCGATCATCTTGTGAGGTATACTGTGAGTTTTACTTTATTTCCACAGAGCAGTTCACTCTAAACATTGTCAACGCAACTCTGCAGGTTCAGTAATATATTCAGGTATTTTGTATTAAAGAAACAAAGACGAAAATGATTAAATCATAAAGTAATACAAGACACGTTCACCTTGAACCTACAATTGAGATCTATATTTTATTTTCTTTAGGCAGCATTAACTGTAGCCTATTAACAAACGCAATACAAACACACTTCATTTAGTTCATTTGTTAGGCTTATTTATTATGATGATTATTAGAATTATCTTTACAGTTATAATTGTCTTTAGTTCTTAATTTGTATGCTATTAGTAAATTTTCACCTGGTGTTGTTGACTGATACTTGCATGATAGCCAATGGGGTTGTTGGAGATGGTAAATGTTTGTATTTGGGGAGGTGGTTATATATAAGATTCTTTAATCACTTCGTTATTTTAATTGCTTTTTTCGTTTCGTTTAAAGTGCAATTTGAATTTAGAAATGTATTTTAAGTTTTTCGTGTTTCAATAAATGTATTTAATTTTTAAAGCAAAACCAATCAATGCGATTATCATTCAAATATTTTGTACATATCATTCAGCCCAAGAGCGAAGTTAAAATTTTTCATTAACAATTGCAAAATTAAGTAATTTTATGGAGACCTACACAAACACATGTACACAATTCCATATTGCAACATGTTACCTATGCATATTTGATTGTTTTTGAGTAGTCTATGGGCAATAAAAACATTTTATTTTATTGGAAAACGTTGTTTTTGAAAATAGTAAATTATTAGTTTGTGGTATTGAGAGAGAAATATGCATCAACCAAAATTGTTTAAATTGGCTCCTTTGTGAAAAAAGTTTCCCAACCCCTGCATTATGAGGTAATATGAAAAGAAAATACCATCAAAACTTTTCTGAAGACAGTCAGTTCCCTTCAGAGATACATTTATATAAAATAGTCATAAAAGTATCGCATTCAAGGGCTTTAGTTAAAGGCTTCAGAAGTCATAATCACTATGAGAGCACTTTCGTCACGAGTCATTCGGTATATTTTATACTATTTGTCACGTTTTAAATAAAGTGTTGTGTCTGCAGATCTGCCTGTTATGTTTTATATTGCCAACAAATAGTTATGGTATATTGTTGACAGCTGAGAAGGTTTAGAAAAGGCACACACATGTAGAGGCAATGTCGGGTCATTTCAAACTTGTCGCGCTACAAAACATGATACATCGTGAATCATTTTAATTTATTTTGACAACAATCAAACATAAAAACAGTAATTTTACATATTAATCTTTCTGGATAATAAAATTATAACGAAATTATTTACTTACATTTCCTTGTGGTCTTAGAAATATCTGATGAAATTCGAGGTTGTTTTGGTTTTATCGGATATTTTTGCGTTGCGTATTTTCACACTTTTTTTATTCACACGGTCCAATTTGAAATCTTCATATCCAAAGGAGATTATTTTGGGAACTCAATACTCGGCAATCATCGATCATTTTGGCGCGTTATGAGCGCAGCGTTAACTGCGCAGATGCAGATCAGTGGTGCTGGTGGGATTTAAACTCATTTCATTGCTGTGTTTTAAGTCATGCAGTTCAAGTCAAGTCCTGAGTCGCTGGTTCTCAAGTCAATTCATTTTCTTCATTTATTCAAGCAAGTCACAATTTGTGACTGGAGTCAAGTCATGTAACTCGAGTCCCCAAACTCTGCCGTTTTCTAATTGGAAAGGAGGCAGAGGAACACTAGAAAAAGGCACTAAAAAAATAGTTTCTGCTCAGAGCCAGCCGAAATGAAAAAAAAGTTTTTAGTCCCTGGTTTAAAACTTCAAATTTGGATGTGGGATATGCAGAAAGATGGATTTTCAGAATAAGTTATGGATTGCAAAGACTTTTTAAATATGAACATATTTGAAATCTTAGCACTTAAAGGGATAGTTAATCCCAAAATTTAAATGGTCATCATTTACTCATGCTCAATTTGTTTCAACCCTGTATGATTTTCTTCTGTGGAACATGAAAGATATTGGGCAAATAACCGGAGTAACCATTCACTCTCATTGAGCCCATTTCCATGCACACCAATATGTTGATAACTCCCAAAAATCATCTTATTAAAAAAAAAAAAATCTTGTTTACTGGAGATTTGTAATAATCGAGTTATTCTGTTTTTGATGTGATACTGTGAAGTATGCACACAGCACTTACGTACATTGGATAAGCCAGTAAGAACACCGGTAAAGGGGTTTACATGCAACACAAAATCAGGGTAATGAGCAAAAAAACCTACCAGTGTCGATCAGTTAACTTTTAAACCATTTATGACTTTACCAATAAAAGAAATCCATTTGATGTTTACATACCCACACATGACAGCTTTTTAAGCATAATCGCTGCGAGAATGCGCATATAAACACTCATTGTATCTTTTTTTCCCCACATATAGGTTAGGAACAACAAAAGGATGAACAAAAGATGCCAGAATTCTAATTTATAGGCGAACTATCCCTTTAAAATGCATAATTTAAATATATTCGAATATGAACCACAAATATTTGACCTTTTTGGCATGTGCTGAGATCCATATGCAATACTGTTTTCGGTTTTTGAATCAGAAGTGAACCAGATAACTATAAAATGGATGCAAGTTCCCAAGGGGTGGGGACAGCACACTTGTTACCATTTTAAAAATAATTTTTTTTATAGCTACAGTTTTACCATGTAGCATGCACTGAACCTTTAAAGCAAATCCAGATCTACCATACAAACATAGACCTTAGGCAGAATATACTCCTTTTGCATTCATCCTGAGTATTTTTTTCTTCTAAATTAAGCCTTCTCTGACAGAATATTGGATTGTAGAGAAATTTGGATTTGTGATGCATGCAAAGGTAAATTAGTGTTTGTGTCAGCACTTCTACTTAATTTGAGTTTGGACCTTGTACAATTATGTATTGCGTGTGCACGGAGTTGTTCCCAATATGTGCCAGTGTATAAAAAAAAAATAATGATTCACAGATTGTTTTATGGTGTCTTTATCCATTAAAAAGAAATTCAGAATTATCTGCAGTAGATGAATTAAGAAAATTCTGGTGTACATGTTTGCAAAACAAACACCACAATTGATTTTTTTTTTTTTTTTTTTTTTACTCCAAATGAACAAAGGCAAGATCCTCAAGCCAACATCTTTAATGATCATTTAAGAATGAAGCCAATGTCATTAGTGTTTCAGCATGGAATAAAAAAATGTCTCACAATCATTTGTATGTAATGTAGCATTGAAGGAAATTCAGTATTGTCCTCGAACTGAGCATTTTTCTAATATTTTTGACACTTGATTACTAAAAACTGTACAGTCTTGTAACTACCAGCTAAATGAATATGGAAAATACAATGAGAAATCAGTTTCTTTTCAGCCATCAGAACCACAGTTACTTTATCAAAAGATGGAATTTAGGTTCTCATCTATGTGGAATTAAACAGAGGATCATCCAGGAGCAATCTTTCCCCTGAGACACCTCCATTACTTAATAGCCACTTTCATGTGCACTATCACTCAGTCTGAGCCACTGTCTGAATCTGTCTGACTGGGTGATTTATCTTCCTCCAGATGCAGCTCTCTGACTGTAAGGATGCGTGTAAGCATGCTGTCCAGAGCCTCGTCACTTAGAGAGGTGGTTGAGAACCACATGGGGCTGTTGGGGACGCATGAGCGTTCAGGGGTCAGGTAGAATTGGGTCGTGCGTTGCCTCACGCTGGGTGAGCTAGAAAGAGCAACAGAAAATATAAAACCTTTAATGGGTAATCAGAGGCCAAATTAAATCAAGAGACTGTGACTCTCGAGTCTATATGTATATTTGTGTTATTATTAGCGCCCGACCAACTTATTGGCCAGCCGATATTATCGGCTGATATTAGCCTTTCACAGATATATCGTATCAGTGTATATGTTTTCCAATACGCGCAAATACGAAAACTTTTTCAGAACACAATGCAGAAAACGATGCTTGGGCTGATTTAGAGTTGGTCTCATAACGTAGTTTGTCCAGCAGTGCGCTCCGACTCCATTGTTTACAGAGCTGAGCTGATGTTCACCCATGTTTATCACATCTGTTTGCTATGTTAGCCAGCTATAGTTTGTCAGTGCAGTAAGTAATGTTGCAGATCGAAAGGTAAATGGAGCATTTTTCAGCTCGGTAGACAATGATGGAATGGTGGACTGTCTCTGTTGAGTGTTGATTTCACACTATATTTGTTATCTAGTTGGTGAGACGCAATGCTGGAAAAGTAAATAAAGCCTATCTTTTACTCTCCATGACAATGAGCTTATTGCTAATCACATAGCTACTTTCATACCTTGTCAGCTGAGTGGAAGCTAATGTGTAAACTTGTATTCACCAAAATTTTTTGTTCAGGATTGGTACCCCCATTCAACCGAACAATTCATGACATAGCATTTATGTAAAATATAATATTTAAAAGTCAGGTTTTCCACTGTAGAAAGTTTCTCCTGAACTTGTTAAGCAGAATATGATGCAACACCGCTGCTTTTCTCGTCTCGGCAGGTGTAAATACTTCTTGTTTTACAACCTGCCCCTAATTGACTGAATTACTGATGTTAATTTAGCCATTTATTTTATTTTTATTTTCTCTTTATATAAATGGTCAGCCATTGACTGACACTAAACATGCAGTACTGATTATTTAGCTATTTATTGTATTTTTTATTATTTATTTTCTGTTAATTTCTAGAATTGGTTGACAATGTGTAATAATGTCAAATATTCTTTGATAAAAACATCTAAGCAACCTTCTGAGTACATTTGCACAGTCATATCATGCTCAAATCCACACAGAAAAGGTTTTTTAATTCCAGCTCAAAAATTAACTATATAAGCTAACATATCGGTAATCTGTGAATTTTCCCCCCTCTAAAATCGGTATTGGTCTGAATCATATCTGTCAGGCTCTAGTTATTACGAACAAAAATATCTGTTAATGGAAAAATATCTTAGTTGGAAACCTAACTGGAAAAACTGAAAGTAAATAAAATACACATTCATAAAATTACATTTCTTTTAGTTTTAAATTAGTTAAAAAAATTTTGATCTCAATTAACATAACGTCGGCAGCCCTAAAATACTAAAACTGAATATACTGATACATAAATGTCAATGAAAACTAATATAAATTGTAAATAAATCTTAAAATGAAAATATATATATATTTTTTTAATTTAAAACTATAACCCTATGACACAGTATGAAACCTTTAGTAGATAATAAGAGGCCAATATACTAGGACTAATATAATGTGTATCTGCTTTGGCAACTTTGCAAACATTTATGAATCTATAGGACATGAAATACACTGCTGACATACCATTTTGAGAGATAGAACTCATACAGCCTTAGAGGACAGCGTAGAGGATTTTCCGAATTCTCCTTAATCTCCAGCATATTATCAATGTCTTCATCCTCTTCCTTCCTCTTCTTTGCAGGGACACCATCTAAATTGAACCAAACATAAAAACTCAACACAACAAGGACAAAAAAGTATAGTATGTAGGGGAAAAAAGTTTGTATTTCCAAGATAACTGGTTGGCACTCATCCATGAATCAATCAAACATGCATTGTGATGGACATGTTACCATAATGACATATTCTACTGCTTGAAATTATCATGTAATAATGCCACTGTTTCAACTTTTTTCAAATAGGCAGTATACAATACATATGATGCAGAATTCAGTCAGTAGTTAGCTGGTATTCCATTACGAACATAGCCACATTAATTCACAGTGTGACTAATCACTGACCTGTGCTTGCATCATCTTTGGGTGGATAGAAACGCAAACAGGCTACTTTGTTGCTGCCCGTTTTCCGAGAGCAGCGTATGACGTGGCCGAAAGAGAGGCGGCGGTGCTGCTCCACTGTCTTGTATTTGAAAAACTTGGTGAAGAAATAGAGCAGCGTGTTGAGCAGGACGCTGGGTGAGAACGCCCCCAGCTGCTTACAGTCCCACAGATACTCCTCCTCTACGCGAGAATGAACATAACCTGAAGCACACACCACAGTTACTTGTAGAGTAACAAACAATTACAATGTTTGAAAGGAAGAACTGTATTGATATTACTCAAACACTCGTTTATGGTTCAATGTTCACCACTAACTCAAAGTATTAAACTTTTGCAATTAATTCAGCCTGAAAAGTACTAAAAGGTACAATCTTCAATCTTCTTAGGGTTTTGTACTTCATGAAATTTAAAACTAAAGTTTGAAAATCTCCCATTGACATTGATAGAATATTCAGCATTCAAAATGTAACCGATAATGATCATCTAATTAACATTTGCATAGTAAATTTCAACTGGTCTACTATTCTTCCATCTGCCGTTAGGCTGCAAATGTGGTGTTGATTGTCATGCATAGTCGACAGAAAATGAGAGATGTGCTGTGTGCCATTGCAAACGTTGCAAAGCTGCTCTGATGCAGCATTTCATTTACATCAGACCAAAGCTTACCTAAAGCACTTCCCTTGCAAGCACTGGTTTTTGTTTGAGAAAAGCATTTGTAGTGTAATTTAAAATCAAATACTTAAATTTATTAAAATTACTAACCACTAGGCAAAATAGTTGGTTTCCACCCCTTGAGCATGTTGGTCATATCCACGCAAAATTTGCTGTAGAAGATATCTGCAAAGATGTTCTCCATCCGTTCATTCTCAAACAGGTACTGCACAACAAGTATCAAATGAAATAAGCTTTATACAACATATTAAAAAAGCAGCATGACCAGTGGAAAAAGTCTTCAGCTAGTATTAAGTAACATATTAACAACAGTGTCTGTGATTTTTGCTTTACCTGTTGAATGCCTAAGCAGAGATAAAAGATGCTATCAGGACTGTATTTCTCTCCATTGGGTCGACGGATTTCGGAGATGAATTTGAGGAGGCCATAGCTGAGCTCAGCAGTGCTGCACTTCAACAAATCCTCCTTGAGTGTCATGCTTCGTGCTATGAGAATGATGAAGAGGAAAAGCGTTTTACAGGGCTTAAATGATATATGTTTAACTAACTAACACACACACACACACACACACACACACACACACACACACACACACACACACACACCCCACTTACAGCCAAATTTGGGAGTCTCCATGTTGGGTTGGGTGTTTCTCCAGCGCACCCAGTCTTTCCAGGCACTGACACCGTACTCGTGTTGCAGTTTGGAGACGTTAGTGAGGGTGTCTGAAGCTGTTGTGGCTGCTCCCCGTTCTGCATGTTTACGGACCTACACAGAACATAACATGTAAAAAAAACATCCAGCTTCCCAGTAACTGTAAACAATGAGTACATGAAACAAGGTGGGAAAAAAAAACATGGTCTCAGAACATGTCTCAGAGTTTACAAGAAGCAGTTTTAGTTGTGCAAGGTCAGGAATAATTCTGATTTGGATGTTCATACCCGCTTCTTTTCTTGGAAGCGGTCACGGCCTCTCTTGCGAGTTCTCTGTTTGACAGAATGTGTTCTCTCCAGCTCCTGCTGTGTTGGCTGTCTAGAAAGTTCAATGCTCTCTGAAATTTAAAGGGTAAACATCCATGAATCATCATCAACGGAAGATAATCCACAACATTTGTGCGTTTTCATTTCTTAACCTCTTACCGATTGGTAAATCAGTTTCTAGGTCCTTCTGGTGCTCTTCTGCTGGGGTGGAGATGGGGGTCACTGTGACCTCTTTGGATGTAGGCTTCTCCAACTCTGAGGTTTGATCCCATGTCTGGGCAGATGAGACAGAATCCTCTTCCCAGCTTAGATTGTTGGATAAGGCTTCAAAATCAAGGTCCTCCATTAAGTTCCCAGGATGGTCTGAATAACAAATCAGGAGGTTTCAAAGATGTGACCAAAACAATAATAAAAAAAAATTAAAAAAAATAGCATTTGCAAATAATGTTACTTCTACCTGTGATATCCCAATTTAAAAAAATTAAATAAAATAAAACTGCAATTTATCCTGTAATCTGTACACAACTTACAGTGTCACACATGTATACAATCATTGTTACAGCCTTTAATTTGCACACTGTTTGAAGGAGAAATTGCAGGGTACCCACACTTCTGACCAATTAATTTGTATGACTTTTCCAGCCAGTAATTTTTATAAATTTTTTAATAAATTTTTAGCTGATGTAATAAAATAAAAAATAATAATAAAAAAAAAAAAAAAATATATATATATATATATATATATATATATATATATATATATATATATATATATATATATATATATATATATATATATATTAATTCAGGGATGCAAACTCATGAAACTAATAAAATGTGAGCAAGCTATATCAGGTGTTCCAGGAGTATACAGTTGATTTGTTTGTTGTATTTGAAGCTTTAAGTGTTTTAGCTTAAAGTAAAATGCATAACATTTAGGGCAAATTAAGGGTTAGTAGTTTGGATCCCTTCAGTGAAGAAAACCGCCTGAAAATTTTAAAATTCACTTATATTTTAAGGTTTTCATAACTATGGGAATTCTGAAACTGTGCAAGATCATTTAAAGGAATAATTTTGCTTTTTAATCTGAAAAATCAAACAAATAATCAATTAATTGGTTAGCTGCAGGTAGACCTTAAAAAAAGAAAAGAAAAAGCAATTACCACTAGATGTGACGGGTTTCTCCTTCTCAGCATCTTCAGCCACCATTTCAGCCATCATAATGAGGTCTGCCTCCAGAGGGTCATCTGGGATTTTTTCTTTGATTTCCTGAATGGTCTCAACAATGCGCTCAGCACTGTCTAGTGTAGTGGGGAAGAACAAGGGCACTGGTACCTACACAGAGACAGAGCCACATTTACACCTTGGGTAGACTATAAAACTATACTGTGCCAGAGTGTAAACAAGTGCACACTTGGAATGTAATGGTCTTACATTTGATTCAAAAGTGATTGAGTACCAAATGATCTTAGACTGTTAATTTCACCAAGAGTAACTTGATAGGAAAAGCATGGGTGTACAGCTCAGTTTTTGCAGGAACCGTTTCACCTTTAATGTACATGTGCTTATCAAGAGATTTGGAAATTTCAACAGCAGAGACATAAAATCTGCTATTGGCAAGATGTATCAGCTACATAATTCAAGTAATAGTTCACCCAAAAATGTAAATTCTGTCATCATTTACTCACCCTCATGACATTCCAAACACATTCTTTGTCATACAACAAAAAAGAATATTGACAGCAGAGTGTTATAGAATGACAGCCTCGGTCACAATTTACTTTCATTGTCTGGAAAAGAGAGAGAATTAAAGCAAATAGTGACAGAGGCTGTCATTCTGCCAAACATCTCCTTTTGTGTTTCACAGAGGAATGTCAAACAGGTTTGGAACAACATCAAGGCAAGTAAATGCTGACAAATTTTTTGGGTGACCTTGTCCTTTAAAAGAATGAAAGATGATGAGAGAGTCGAGATACACACTGGTAGTGGTAATCCCACAGGTTTTGGAGTGTACTGGGAGTAGAGATGCATGGGAACTGGAACATAAATCGGCACCGGTACAGGCAGCACCATCATGGCAGGTCCTACTGAAGGACAAAATAGACAGCGGAGCGTCAACATATGCAATGGTTACTAAAAACATGTCTGCAATAGTACCGGTTAGTACCTGTTTGTGTATCCGCATCACAGGCATTGGGCTTACAGGATGTGCCTTTGTTCTGGCTTAAGGGTTTACATAATAAGGCCTTGTTTTTTAGGATTCGGGGTGGCGGGACAGGAGCCTTCACAGCATCTGTCTGTGTACTGGCCTGAGAAAACAACAGAAAGAAATAGCTAATCTCATACTATGCTAAACAAGCAATACATAATTAATCGCTAGATAATCTGAATCTAGATGACAGGAATAAGATTTTCTTCTTTAAAAAAAAATATCAATCACACATTTCAAAGGATTTTAATGAACAATAGCTTATTTTCTTTATGAAAAAAAAGTTAATGAAATTCAAAAGCTGTGGACGATTCTGACCAACTTACATGTCCTATAACTTTTATAGTAGCAGCTGGAACAGAGCCTGAGGAAATCAAGCAAAAATAAACAAAACATCTCAGATTTTAAAATCACAAGCATGGTATTAAAGCATTCAGGTCAGTTCAACAAAAAGGTTCTGACTTCAAATGTTTAAGGAAGCTCTATTGACATCATCGGCAATTAATATAGACTTGCCCCTCAATTTGTAGAAATTAGCAAAAAACACCCAGTTACATACAGCGGTAGTCTCTTGGGCAAACGATTGCTACATAGACTTCCACTGTTTGTCGGCTTGTCCCTCAGTTTGTAAATTAGTAAAAATAAATGCATTGAATGAAATTGCAGTTCTCTCTAAAGACCCCATGAAATCACCTTACGAGTGCAATTTTCTTTCCTGCGTTGACATATTTCCTACTGAAACAGGAAGTTTGGGAGAGACAAAAGGAACAACTTGTCCTTTATTTATAAATAGCCAATAACTTGGTTACACCACAACCACAGTCATCCCACAGATGCTGTCGATAGAGCTTATGGAGCATTCCTGTAATCTGAGATTAGTCACCTTGGAGAACGGTGTTTCCCAAAATACCCGGCTGTCCATTAGGTGCACTTGAGAGTGATATAACATTGGCAATGACCGGTGTGGCCTCCTTAGTACTCTGTGATGTACGGTTAACTGTGCTTTGTGGCACTACAGGTGGTACTGGAGTTGTCCCTGAGGAAAGAATGACATTAAAAGATACAGCTCTGTAGGAGCACATTTTTAAGATTTTCATGATGACATACCCTGTGTGGGCAGAGGTTTGTTTGCAGCTTTGGTGACTGCCCCAGTGGTGCCCTGCAGACTGCAGAAGAACATCAGGCATTGCAGGCTGCAGAAATGCTTAATCTCACCCAGCCATTTCACAGTCTCAGTCAACTTCTTGGCCTGTTTGCACATTGTGCACTTTATTTCCTGTCAGAGATGTGCAGCAGGAAAAATCACTGTTAGTTGGGAGCCACACCTACAGCATAATGTTTTAAAAGGAATAGTTCACCCCCAAAAATTGTACTATTAACTTAAACTAATATCGCTCCAAACCCATATGATAAATCATACGGATTAGTTTTGCTGTGGTTTTATGGTGTTCTTTGGAGCTTAACAGCACTACTGTTACTAGAGTCATTGTTCACCTTCATTATGTGGCAAAATGCCACTAAGATTTTTCAGATTTTCCAGTTTAGAGCAACATTACCCACATTAGGACGAGTAAATCATTTACATTACAAGGCTATAATAGTTCATGAAAATGATTACTATGATGAAAGCTAGCAGTGAAAAATATTTGTTGTCAACCAAAATAATAATCGTAGTATAAAAAAAAACTAAATTAGAAACTGGCACTACAATACGAACAAAAACTAAATAGAATCATGGAGAAAATGACTAGGTTTGTATTGTTAATAATTGTTAGATGATCTGATTTTAATAATACAAACTAAATGAATGGGTGAACAGACGTCTGATTGACACTTTAAAACAAAATCAACCACAGTTCGCCTGCATACATGATGTTTAGAGGCATGCACATTTCTGTACAACACCACAATAAACTCAGCAAAAAATGAAACATCCTCTCACTTTCAACTGCTTTTATTTTCAGCAAAACCCAACATGTGCAAATATTTGTATGAACATAAAGATTGAACAACTAAGACACAAACTGAAAGTTTCACAGACATATAAAATTAACAAGCCTATAAGCCCTCAGTCCAGCCTCTTGCAGACATTCTGAGCACTTATGGAGGGATTGTGCATTCCTGGTGTAACTCGGGCAGTTGTTGTTGCCATCCTGTACCTGTCCCACAGGTGTGACATTCGGATGTATCGATCCTGTGCAGGTGTTGTTACACAAAGTCTGCATCTGCGAGGGCTTCCTGTCTCCCTGTAGCACTGACTTAGGCGTCTCACAGTGCGGATATTGGAATTTATTGCCCAGGCCACATCTGCAGTCCTCATGCCTCCATGCAGCATGCCTAAGGCACGTTCACGCAGATGAGCAGGGACCCTGTGCATCTTTCTTTTGGTGTTTTTCAGAGTCAGTAGAAATGTCTGTTTAGTGCCCTAAGTTTTAAAAACTGTGACGTCTGTAAGATGTTATTGTCTTAACAACCGATCCACAGGTGCATGTTCATTAATTGTTTATGGTTCATTGAACAAGCATGGAAAACATAGTTTAAACCCTTTACAATAATGATCTGTAGTTTTTGGGATTTTTAAAAATTCTTTAAAATACAGTGTCCTGAAAAAGGGACGTTTCTATTTAGCTGAGTTTATGTATCAGTCTGCGTCCTGCAAGATCACAAGTAACACCTACTTCATGACACGGCCACTTAAAGTAACGCACCCCTTAGATCATAATGGTTTCAATTGGGTTTTTCAGTATGATTCTATTGGCTAAAAGGACTTAAAATCCTATGCAATCACTGTATGATTCATGTTGTCTTAACGGTGTGTAAATATAAAAAATAAAAACTTTTAAATGATACGTCACACATATTAAACCAAAAATATAAATGGTTAAATTAAACATTTCTCCATTCCGTTTTCTCCAGTTACCCCACAAGCTAACCGTTAGCCTATTAGCTTAGCATGCCGCCAGGTTCTCTTCATTTTAATAAATTTCTCCTCACTGTTGCCACCTAGTGATAAGGTGGTATGATCGTATTCATTAGAACTTTTAATATGCAAGGTTTACAAAAAAAAAGTAACAATTTTTCCAGTTTTAATCTTTGTTGTTAGGTTTAGGGTTGCTGCGGGACTCCAAATAAACACAACAAACTGTGTACAAATGTGACATTCAACTAATGTAAGGAGGCGTAATTTGTAGTGAGTGTCTTGTACAACCCCTGGCAAAAATTACGGAATCACCACACTTTAGGCAGGTGCACACTGTACCATTTATAATAATCCTTTACGATTGTTGCTTGTCAGACTGTACGATATGACAGTGCTGATATCGCCATGACACACTGTGCAATGTTATGTCAGACTGTACGAAATACATCGTAGCCGACTGTGGACCCAATTGTCCCGATCAGAGAACGTGACTCAAGTTACAGGAGTGTTGCGGAATAGAAGCGAAACGGCGAAATTTGCACACCACGGATGAGCATTTTTTTCTTTCTTAAAGTCAGGACATCAGCATTTCCATTGCTCCAATACCACTCCATCACGAGCATAGGCTAACATTTACAAGAAAGATCGTGTCAAATAGGTGGGTCTCATCTGGCCGTCGTAATAGCAGTCACACTATACGGCTGCGATGCTACATTTCAGACAATGCCTAAATTTCGGAGGCTGAAGATAATACAAATTTAAAATCATGAACAAACCTTAAAAAAATATACAAAAAATACATTTAGTACTTTGCTCCTACTCTGGCTTTTATGACAGCCTGAATTCTTTGAGGCATGGACTTATGATGCCTCAAAAGGACTTATGAGGCATGGACACTAATGAAAAACTATATTCTCCATCAAGCTGGTTCCAACTTTCTTAAAGTGGTTGACAGATGGATGGAGCCTTGTCATGGACCAATTTTTCTCAATTTCCACCATAAATTTTTAAATCGGACTGAGATCCGGACTGTTTGCGGACTGCATTTCATTGAGTTGATATGCCTTTCCTGAAGAAAAGCTTAAACACTCTTCGCTCTGTGGCAAGATGCTTTATTAACCTGAATAATAACTTAATCACCAAACCCATTTTCTATCGATGGAAAAGCATCCAAACCTTCAATGTACATTGATTGTTGAGGTAATGATTGCCATCTCCTCTGGTCATTTACCTGACATGCAACCTCATATAATAAATGACTGGGAAAATGTGATTGTTTTCTTCAGGTAGTCATCTTTATATGTTTCATTAGAATGGCATTAGTCAAAAGTTCCAGCATCATCGCCTTGGCTAATGTAGATTTGTGATCCACTACTGAATATCACTTTCATCCAATATTCCACACTCCATGATTGCATTTCTTTAGCCCACTGAAGCCTTGTTAGCACTACATAAGCGCCATGCTGATAGATGCAGAGATATAAAGTGTATTTACAGCTGAATGCATCAGAAATAGCACCTTTATAACACATTTCATTCATGTCAGTAAGTGCTGCAGTATGCGGCGTTGAGAATTTGACAAATAGAAGAAAAATACTATACTTGCACCTATACTTTTATAGCATTATTTTGATCAAGTGTCATTACAGGCAGATAATACTTTACAATTAGATCCTTATGATAACATTATTAAATACTTTAGGTATCTTGAATTAACAAAAAAATATTTTGCTATAGGATTTTAAAATCTTGATTAATTTATAAATTGACAATTGTACATCATAATTAATGGTTGTCCATAATCCATTAATGTTAACAGATACCACATATTTACAAAATTATAAAAATAAGCTAGTTTATGTTGGAATGAACATTAACAAAGAATAAGTCCTGTTGTTCATGTTAACAAATGTATTTAATGTTAACAAATACAAACTTATTGTTAAGTGTTCAAGACAATATTTTTCTGGTGTTATAAAATGGATAAAAAAAGCTATACGAAAATGAAATAACTAAAAATAGCTATAAAAAAAATATTTATGCAGCATTAAATTTTAACTAAAACAAAATAATAGCGAGTTAAATTTGCAAACCTATATCCCTGGAACATCAATGAATATTCAATTTTGTGTGAACTATTTCTTTAAGCATAATGTTGCAGCACGATAACACAGTATGCAACGCCTCTCTGTAGCCCTATCCTACAATACGAGAAAAAAAAAGAAAGAATTTAAGGAGATAAATATTACCTGACGCGTCAATAAGTTGTATTGTTGCAAGCATACATTCCCACAAAACTCCTCCTGCTTGTTCGCAAAGACACCAGTCACTATACTCTGACATGTGCCGCTACAGTAGAGGCAGTTGCGACAGTGTTTCTTTCCCCAGCGCTTAACCAGGTCATGCTTATACAGTAACTTGCATCCTGTAAAGAGGACGAACAAATAATTGTGACAACTGTGGTTCAGGAAATTCAGTATAAAGCAAAGCAACAAATATTGCAAATAACAATATTAACAACATCATTAAGCTAGTTTTTCTCACCTTCGCTGCAGAACGAGCGGTCAATCTTGTTTATCCTTTTTACCTCCTTCACAACTTTATCGATCTTGCAGTATTCGCAGCGTGCCATTATGTTGTTGATCCTTTTGAACTCCTCAACACAAGCGCTATCACAGAAAGCATACATCTTTCTCTGAAAGATTAAATAAAACATGCAACCATTAGGTTTAGAGTAAACTACCCACTGTCTTGAGTAGGAAGTACATATAAACGTTACCTGATGTGCAGTTTTACAATGTATGACAATTATAGGCATTCATTTAGAATTATAGAACCTAACGACCAGATTTGCAGGAATGCAAATGAATGTAAAAAACAATCCAAACAATTTTTACACTAGTCATTCAATTTTTCCCCACTGTGTTGAAATTTTTCAATGATTTGTGCCGGTCTACACAAAAGTACCTTGAACTCCAGTAGTTCTGGCTTGTGGAAGAACGCTTGCAGACATTGAGAGCAGGGAATCTTGGTGACCGTTTGCACCTGACCACAAGGAGAAGCAGTCTTCGCTGATGAGCTGGATTCCGCAAGAGCTGGTTTAGGGGTAGCAGGTTTTGGTGTAGATATGTTGTTGCTTGTAGAAGTCACCGTATTTACCTGGTTGTTTGATTTTGTCTTACTGAAGGATTCCTATGCCAGAATAAAGATTTACACGAAGTCATTTAAATTGAACTGCATATCTGATTCAAATAATATTTTTAAATGTAAACGATGGGTCTGAACTCTACCTGAAACACAATTAAACAGGGAAAAGAGCAGAAGTTCTGAATAGTTCCATCAGACATGGCTAAATGGTACTGAGGCACTAGTTTCTGCTTGCAGCTGTTGCATTCCACTGGAGCCCCTTGTTGGCAAGCAAACCATAAAGACAATCAAGTATTCTTCAATAGAAAACTTAGTTCAATATTAGAAAGTCTGTATTTAAAGTACAGCTGTCAAAATTAATGCCCAAAACATTTTTAATTAAACGCATGCGTTAATTATTCTTCAACACATTTACCAATTTTCACTTAACATGTGAGTTTGGAACACTAGTTGGAATAGGGTGGCACCTTTGCTATGTGTTTGGGTATTACACACCACAGTGATTCCATGTCAATGACCAAGTGATGGCGAAGGGCCTCTTAACCATAATTTATTTACAAAACAAACCCAAATGGGACCTGTGGAAAGCTGAACTTTCACGATTGCTGTAGCAAAGTAAAAACTTATTTTGTGGAGGATGAGTGTTTAAGAGATTTAATGCCCATTACAATGAATACTCAACCCATGGGAGTACAAGTCCATTTATTTAGTCAACCTCCCTCTTACCACTATGGAAAACATTTAATGCTACTTATATTAGTGCCATTTCAGTACAGTTCTATCTTTCTAAAGTGGCATACTTCATTTGGAAAGGGTTTATAAAATATTAATTTTACATTTTCTTTTCTAAGACGAAAATAAATGCATTTTGACAGGAATAGTATAGTGTAAAATTTAAGCACTTTAAAAATCTGCGATTAACCATTAAATATCATGCAATTAAATAATCGAATCATCTAACAGCACTAATGGAAAGGTATGGTAGTTAACATTGAAGAGACCATTAAGAACGCTACGTCTTAGTGAATTTGGTTTTGTTACCTGAGGTACTGACAGTCTGAACTTTATTTGCTGCGATGCAGGGAGCAGAACAGAAAAGTTCTCTGATGCCTTCAGAATTTGGACTGTCCACCATATCTGCAGTTGGTCGCATGACACGACACATTTTGCAGGTGACTGGTTTCAGACTCTTCTACAAGATAAACATTTATTTAATACCCAAGAACAGCCTTTAAATTAAAATGTTGGAAAGGTTGAACTTTTGTGAGTATTGTTCTCTTCTGTTTTGCATGGCTGTTACCTTTTTGAAGACTGAGAGACAGTTTTGGTTGCAGAACTTCAGAAAAGTACCATCTATATGTAGAGTCAGACTCTGACCATCTGCAGTATGACAGAATCCACCACAGCTTGCACAGGTGTTCAAGGTCAGATTATTGGAGGAACGGAACTGGTTGAAACAGTTGTCGCTGCACATCTTATGGACGATGCCCATCAAGTTCACTTCATGAGTATAAGCCTATGAGAAATTACATTTAATTTTAGATCTGATCAATTATAACCCCCGTATTTATATATAGTGCATACGGAAAGTATTCACAGCGCTTCAATTTTTACACATTTTGTTATGTTACAGCCTTATTCCAAAATGGATTAATTATTTTCCTCAATTCTAACAAACAATATCCCATAATGACAATGTGAAAGAAGTTTGTTTGAAATATTTGCAAATTTATAAAAAAAAAAAGAAACACACGTACATAAGTATTCACAGCCTTTGCCATAACACTCAAAATTGAGCTCAGGTGCATCCCGTTTCCACTGATCATCCTTGAGATGTTTCTACAACTTGGAGTCCACCTGTGGTAAAATCAGTTGATTGGACATGATTTGGAAAGGTACACACCGGTCTATATAGGGTCCCACAGTTAACAGTGCATGTCAGAGCACAAACCAAGCCATGAAGTCCAAGGAAATGTCTGTAGACCTCCGAGACAGGATTGTATCGAGGCACAGAAAAATTTCTGCAGCATTGAAGGTCCCAATGAGCACAGTGGCCTCAATCATCCGTAAATGGAAGTTTCGAACCACCAGGACTCTTCCTAGCGCTGGCCGCCCTGCCAAACTGAGTGATCGGGGGAGAAGGGTCTTAGTCAGGGAGGTGACCACGAACACGATGTTCACTCTGACAGAGCTCCAGCGTTTCTCTGTGGAGAGAGGAGAACCTTCCAGAACAACAACCATCTCTGCAGCACTCCGACAATCAGGCCTGTATGGTAGAGTGGCCACTGCTCAGTAAAAGGCACATTACAGCACGCCTGGAGCCTGCCCAAAAGGCACCTGAAGGACTCTCAGACCATGAGAAACAAAATTCTCTGGTCTGATGAAACAAAGATTGAACTCTTTGGCCTGAATGGCAAACGTCATGTCTGGAGGAAACCAGGCACCACTCATCACATGGTCAATACCATCCCTACAGTGAAGCATGGTGGTGGCAGCATCATGCTGTGGGGATGTATTTCAGCGGCAGGAACTGGGAGACTAGTCAGGATCAAGGGAAAGATGAATGCAGCAATGTACAGAGACATCCTTGATGAAAACCTGCTCCAGAGCGCTCTGGACCTTAGACTGGGGCAAAGGTTCATCTTCCAACAGGACAACGACCCTAAGCACAGCCAAGAAAACAAAGAAATAGCTATGGGACAACCCTGTGAATGTCCTTGAGTGGCCCAGCCAAAGCCCAGACTTGAACCCGATTGAAAATCTCTGGAGAGATCTGAAAATGGCTGTGCACCGACGATCGCCATATTGAGCAAATGTTGTGAATATACTTACTATTTTTTTTTTTTTTTTATAAATTTGCAAAGATTTCAAACAAACTTCGTTCAAATTGTAATTATGGGGTATTGTTTGTAGAATTTTGAGGAAAATAATTAAATTTAATCCATTTTGGAATAAGGCTGTAACATAACAAAATGCATTGTACATAAATCTTTTTCTTTGTAGATATCTATGCAGATTTTTTTTTTTTTTTTTTACCCAGATACAATCAAATCAACCTAAAATGAGTTAAGAATTCAGTTTCAGTCTTTTCAAACAGAGCAGACAACTACTCTGCCATATCACACAAGGAGATGGCCACTTACCACACCCATTTTCTTACATACACTGCACTTCAGGTTAAGAGCAGTAAGGCATGCCTGACTGCAGAAGTCCTTTACATTTCCTGATGCATCCACGGGGGAAACGATCAAATCCTTTAATTCAAGAATCTCTCTGCAGAGAAGTAGAGGATGTTGGATGTCGAGAAGTAGTGCATGTTAGGTATGTGCAAAACTACCAACTAGTCGGTTGTTTGGATGACTAGCCAACTAGTCTGTGTTAAAGGGTTAGTTCACCTAAAAATGATGGCATTTTCAGAAAGCCGTTTTGAAAACAAGTCCATTCTGTGGCACTAGTGTCAAAGATATTACATCAGTTTTAAAGAGACTAAACTTCTTGCAGTGGGTTTTTACTGTTCTTACTATTATTCACTTTTAAGCACAGCAAGCTATACTCATGCAAAAACACTCCAAGAAGTTACATCACCCATTAGAAGCACCACCACTAAAAATATGAATGTCAGTAGTTGACCCCACTAATCGACTAGTCAGTTGTTGGGATTCATTTCATGTAGCTTTGGGTGCATAAAATTTAATGTAGTGCAACTAGTCTGATCACCTGAAAAACGAAACCTTACTTGAGGCAGAAGTGACATGTTTTCTTCTGCGGTATCTTAACCACCATGGTAGAAGTGCTGCAGAGGCACTGAGGTGAGCAAAAGAGTTTAGAACAGCCTTTGCGCTGGAAAGCTGTCTGTCCCTTTACCAGGACTTTCTTACAGCCAGTGCAGATCACAGTCATCAGTGAGGCAGGGGCCAGAGGACGAAGTGTTACTGCAGGGACTGATGGTGTCTTTGCTGGTGCTGCTGCTGGAGAGGACAAGGTGAGACATTTAAGGACTGACTCCCTCAATGTTAATTTCCCATAATAAACTTATCTTCTTGTCTAGGTAACCCACAGTGAACCTTTCACCATCAGGTCTATTCATCTGCATTGTAAAGTATCTTAATATTTTTTCAATGATCATACCAATGCCTGAGGAGTTCCCTCCCACAGAGAACACTGCACTGATCTTAAACTCCTCAGGTGGCTGGTTAAACTCCTGTAAGCATTAACACAGTGAGATTATTCACAATTATTCAATACCATGAACAATTAAACATTTTTTTTATACCAGAGACATTAGGTACATCCAAGCAAGAAACTTCAGCAAATAAACTGCATACAGTAGAAGTCACAAGTATACACCTTAGACAAACACATTTAAACTCTGTTTTTCACAATTCCTGACATTTAAACGTAGAAAACCTTCCCTGTCTTAGGCCAGTTAGGATTGCTACTTTATTTTAAGAATGTGAAAATGTCAGAATAATAGTAGACAGAATGATTTTTCACCTTTTTTTTTCCATCGCATTCCCAGTGGGTCAGATGCGTACATACACTTTGTTAGAATTTGGTCGTATCAGACAGAACTGGTGTAACAAAGTCAGGGTTTTGGGCCTCCTTGCTCACACATGCTTTTTCAGTTCTGCCCACAAATTTGCTATTGGACTGAGGTCAGGTCTTTGCGATGGCCACTCCAATACCTTGACTTGGTTGTCCTTAAGCCATTTTGCCATAACTTTGGAAGTATCTGGGATTGAATTACACTTTTCACACCAAACTAGGTTCATCTCTAGGAGACAGAATGAGTTTCCTTCCTGAGCATTGATGGCTGCGCGGCCCCATGAACGTTGTACCTTTAGGCAATTGGAAATTGCTCCCAAGGATGTACCAGACAAGTGGAGGTCCTAACTTTTTTCTGAGGTCTTGGCTGATTTCTTTTGATTTTTTCGATGATGTCAAGCAAAGAGGCACGGAGTTCGAAGGTAGGCCTTAAAATAAATCCACAGGTACACCTCAAATTCAGTACACCTCCTATCAGAAGCGAATTGTCTAAAAGGCTTGGCATCATTTTCTGGAATTTTCTAAGCTGCTTAAAGGCACAGTTAACTTAGTGAATGTAAACTTCTGACCCACTGAAATTGTGAGTCAATTTTAAGTGAAACAATCTGTCTGTAAAACATTGTTGGATAAATTACTCGTGTCATGCACAAACTAGATGTCCTAAACGACTAATATGAAAGCTGTGGAGTGGTTGAATTTGTTTATACTTTTGTTTACGTAATCTTCTGACTTCAACTGTACAAGTATTTTAAACAATGTCACATTTCTATTAGTTGAAAACTTCACATGGTGTAACATTTTAGCTTTTAATAGAAAACATTATACATACGATGTTGTGAACAAATTGAAAAACCAACCTTCGATAATTGGATAGTCACAACATTGTGACGTTCAGCAAAAAATAAAAATCTGGATAGAAATACTTTAGAACTCGTATACTGAAATTTTTGTAAACTAATCATTTGATTACCAGCACAGACATTTTTAAAAACAGTACATAAATCTTTACTGCACCCTGATCCAGGATCGTCACCAGGGGCGATTGTAGGATTTCAATCTTATGGGGACTCAGCCCTTGATGATGCTGTTAGATGTGCACATTTAATGCATTTCATATTTTAGCATAGATTGTGTTTTTTTAAATTGTGTTCACATCATTCGAGATATCTAGCTAACATTAATTCAAAATATTTCAATTTTCTATAATAAACAGTTAGAAAAAATAAATAAATACTGAAACTGTTTAAAAGAACAATTAAAATTATTTTGTATTTTTATAATCCATACATTTTTTAAATAGTTCGTTTTAGAAAATGTATATTTTACATTTTCTATAGATTAACCCTCTGGTATCGGAGGCGTTTTTTTGGATCCTGGAGATGTTTTGACATGCCCGGAAGCCATTAAACTGTATTCAACACAAATTGTGCTACAGTAAGCAAGCAACATGTACTCGCTTGTCCATTCATTCAAATAAAACACTACAATGATTTAACTTCTGTATGACACCATTTGTTTTAGAAAGGTTGTATGTGAGGGAGTCAATAGTTATGTATGTTAATGAATATAACGAATGTGATAATGGCCCACCCTCTAATGCACTCAAACTGGAATGCCATGGTGATGAAACAAAAAGAATGTGAGGAGAATAAAATAAATATTTTTTCTTTTTGTAGTTTATTTAATCAAAACACATTCCTGTTCAACTGAAGACAAGTGAATGTCACAAGCCTGGCATTTCCAAGGTGTTTGCTGCTTCTTGCCAAGGTGTTTGCTGCTTCTTGCCATGCACTGCTTTGCAATGCGCACAGATCCAGCGACCAGTAGTGGCAATAATCCTGGCATCCGAGGTCAGCTCAGCTCCTGAAACCGGCACGTGGTCACTAATTGTCAGTTTTGGTGCTACTTTCTGTGACACACCACAGAGCTCTGCAATAAGCTGCTCCATACAATCCTTGTGGGCCATGTTGCTGTGTAACTCTTTGTGTAATAACAAAGTGTTGGTTGCAGCAATGTACAAGTGTAGAAATAACTTTCTGTACCACTTCATGGTTTTGTACGGTCCAGCACATCACTGCAACAGTTGATCGGACCGGTCAACCCCGCCCCCCCCATGTGGTTGTTGTATGCAGTCACAGGTGCAGGACATGGAAATGTATTGGTCTTCCATGTAACTTGTACTTTCACCCTCCTCTGCACAATGTCTCCTGTATTGGCAGCACGGATGGTGGAACAGACAGACACCTCTCATGTGCCCATTCACTTCACAAAAGATATCCATCCCAAATCCATCTGAATTGATCTCCTGGCAGAGCTTTTGGTCAATGAATTAGCTGCATTCCATGGGCAGTCCTTCCTATAGTCTCTGTAAGTCCCACAAACACAAAACTTCAAAGCAAACAAGTCTGTTAGGAGCTCTGGACTGGTATAGAAATTGTGCATGTACACATGGTAGCCAGAACCCAAAACTTTACTGTCCAAAAGAGATATCACAGCATCATATGACAGTCCATGGCCTGTGGGAAAGTTATTTCCTGTGTACACAGAAAAGTCCACAGTGTATCCCCATTTGAAGAGTCTGCAAGGACAAACAACTTAAAGCCCAACTTTGTTGGCTTGGCTTTCATGTACCATGTCATTCCAGTGTTTGCTCTGCATGCCACCATTCTTTCATCCACAGCTAAATTTCTTCTAGGATTATAGATGTCTTTGCACGAGTGACGGATAGTGTATATGAGGGATTTGACCATGAAAAGACGGTCATGTTCAGCTGTTACCCTCTTTCTCTCATCCTTGTCTGCGTCTAGGTGATTCATATGCACATTCCATGAAATGGTCCGGTATCCGTCTCTTGACATAACTGGCAGGAAAAAGCATGGATAAAAGACTGCCCTGCCACCTGTAGTCTGTGATGACTTACCTTCACCAGCTAGCTGACATCTGTCCATTTGTATTTGCGACCCTTCACAATTGCCTGGGCAACCTAAGAATTTGTGTTGTGGCACAGAGTTGACATAGCACTCTCAGAGAAAAACGGTTTGAAGAGACTCTGGGGGGGGTGGGGGAGAGAGAGAGCGAGTCAGCAGGACTGCAGGCTGCGGTCCAGGTTCCCATGTGGGCAGGAATCTCAGAGTCTGTGAAAGTGTCAACGTCAGTCTCTGCCTTCCATGACAGAGTGGACTGCCTGTAGCTTGCCTGCTTGTTTGTCTTGGCTCTCTTTGCAACTTGAAATAAGTCCTAGTAGGAATGCACATATCCTCACAGAATCTGATTTATGATCCAGGTTGGTGGCTGCACTCCAATCTGTGCAATCGAAGCAGCTTGTAGTTCCCCCTCTGCTTCATTGGTTCATCCCTTTACAGTCCTTACTACTGGCTTGGTTGATTTTAATTTCTACCTGTAGGTTGGAACATGATGAACCTTACAGTGATCATTGAGTCCAAAAGCTGCTCTAGGGACAGAGTGATATGCATCCTTTATTGATGTGTAGCAATGATCCAGTATGTTCCTGTCTCTGGTTGGGCATGTAATGTGCTGTTTGTATTTGGGCAATTCACGTGTGAGATTTTCTTTGTTAAAATCCCCAAGAATAATAACAACCGAGTCCAGGTATTGTTGTTCTGTGTCTGTGATTTGATCAGTCAGCTGTTGCAGCGCTGTTCACACAAGTGTTTGGTGCGACACACACACACACACACACACACACACACACACACACACACACACACACACACACACACACACCAGAATAAACGAGGAAAACTGCAGCGTCGAGTGCTTAGTTAATAAAGAGCGCTTCCAAATTAGGACATCACATCCTCTTAAACGGTGTTACATCTGTGTTAAATTCTGAATGTGAAAAGTCCTTGTTTTTATGGGTGAGGAGATGTAGTTCATCCATTTTGTTAGGAGCGTAGATTCGCTAGATGAATGCTCGGAAGCGCTATTCTAAATCCACACCGACGGAGTTTGACCAGTGCACCGGCTCGTCTCCCTCGCCTGCGTCTCAGTGTGTTTAAACAATACTGCTGCATATCTGAATAAGATGTTAAGCAAAACGTCCAAATATTCAAAAACTGGGAAAAGGTTGTCTGGTATATGCTGCCGAACGTTCAGCAGTTCGTGCCTAGTAAAACTGACTGGAAAAATATTACTAAACACAGGACAAACAAACAAAAGAGCTACACAACGAGGCAGCCATCCGCAGAGTCATCTTGTTACTAATAATAATCTCTTGTTGGTTTCATTCACATTACATAATCTGAGAAAAAAAAAATGGATTTGAATTGGTTAAAAGTATACATTTCAAGGATTCTATAGACATATTTATGATGTCTGTGTGACAATTCTACGCTGAATTTCTGATAATTTGTGTGACGTCTTTCAGAGAAATGTTCACATAGATGGATGCACCATAAAGTGCATCCTGTGTTTTCTGTATTTTACAAAAGCACAACATTGTTTTTAATGTGAGTGGACACAAATAAAAGTAGACCCTTTAAAGTTTTGAATGACATCTTCCTCTTATTTGTAGGACCATAAATGAAGGATAATTTTAGGGTTAAAGGGGTCACTTATCTTGGTCGTTCTTCAACTCCAACTCTGTATGTCTCCAACTCTGCATGTCATTAACTCATGACTAGAGTCTTTCGAATTCGTTCAAAAGGGATTTAATTTCAACAGACTACCTATAAAAGCTATAAATAATAATAGATTCATTCAGATTTGTTCACTTATTCAGTAACCTTTTTTGTGACAGTTTTAAGCCAGTAGGTGGCAACAAATGAACGTCTTTTAGGGTTTTGAACAAGTCATTAAAGGGTCAAAGACGAAAAGGGGGTTTCAAGCATAAAAAAAAATTAAAGTGTAAAAAATCTTTACATTTAGTCTTTTTCACATACATTAGAATGTTGTTTAAAATAATAAGCAAAAAATAATTACTACCATACATTTTACTGTGATTTTACAGAAGACACCCAGTAAAATGTCATTCAGTGTAACAATATTTTTATGCAAAAAAAATCAGACATTTTTAGAAAAACTATCATTTGATGACATATTACAGAACTCTATTTAAAGATCACAGTGCAGCCCCCAAATACTAATTGTTTGTCATTTCAAATCTTAATACTTCGCCAATATCCTTTAAACCATTAGGTTTTACCCATTTGTCAGCAAGAAGTTTTTGTAAGGAAGTGAAAATCAATTAAAATCTAATAAAATTTAGTAGGGGCACGTATTATTTTACATATTTTTATAATTACAGCTCAGAATAAGTATATTGTTTCATTTTTACATAAATATATTTGTTACGCCTAATGACATTTTGACAAAAATGGAGAAAATGTTGTCATTGTTTCTATTATTGTAATGTTTTGAATATTATTCTGTATCATTATATTCCTGAGCAAATCACAGAAGCAGATGCTGAAACAAATAATCATTTTATTCCACAATGCATATCATATTCGTAAAAATTAACTGAACTGGTGGTAATACTGTATAATCAATATCTCTCATTTCATTGAGAACTTGAAGGACAAACAAACACACACACACCCCTTAATGATTTCATCAATGAGAGAGAGAGCGAGAGCGAGAGAGAGAGAGAGAGAGAGAGAGACAGAGAGACACCTGCCTACTCAATAAATTTCTCCCAGTCTGCTGTAGTGAGTTTGGACTTCCTCAGGGTTAATGGCTCAGGTTCAGACACTATTGCCTTCACATCAGATGTGAAGTAAAATAGTTTGTCTGGTGTCTCAGGCCACACAAATGCATTCTTTCCAGCTCCACTTTGATGCATGCAGTTAACCTCTAATTCATCACCTTCAGCCCTCAAAACCTGCCCAACAAAGGGCTTGCCATCATAGAGGACCACCACAAATTTACCGGATAAGTCATCATCAGGTTCCAATGTCACAGAGGCTTCTGTATTTGTTCCACTGACATCTTGGAGGGTTTGGAAGTCGATATGCACTGATGGTCCACATTCACAAGTAGCATTGATTCTGGAGCAGAAACAGGATAACTCCCGATGCTGGATCTTCCCAGGCTTGTCTGCCACAATTTGGTGGATTTTTAAAGTGCCCTTCACAAGTGGCAACTCATTTGGAACAGCTTCGTCATATCGGTTTACCTCAGTCTCATCAATCCAAAAGTATTTGATGCTTGATGCTGTGTCTTGAAGGACATTGAAGAGATCTTTTGGGTCCTGTATGTCTCGTCCCTTTCGTACAAAGTCATCAGCACATCTCTTGGCAGCACCACCCACTCCATCTGGTGCCCCTTTGCCATGACTTTTCTCTGAGAAGTTCCATGTCACTTTTTTAAAACCAAAGAGAAAAGGAACTGTGCTCATCAGGTAAAAATTCTTGCGATTTCTGTACTGCGTTACTGGGCCATCACTCATGCAGTGTAGTGTGGTGATTGAAGGATTTTCTTCCCTCAAATTCTCCAGTACTGGTTTGAGGTGAGCCCAGATAGCACGCTCATCATGACGCAAAGAATTTGAAATTGTAACGTAGGACTGGTTACTCTTAGATGTGTATGCTACACTTGTGTGAATGGTAGCCTGTCTTCGGTTGCCACCAAAATGAAATGCCTGCACTTCAGTGGCCATTTTGCAGGCATAGTTTTCTGAAAAGTCCATGTGGAGTACAGCCTCTTCCTCAGACAGGGTCTCTTTTAGACTTCTACACTGTTCTGCCTGGTGGAGCCAATTATACTGGTGTCTTGCTAGAGAGTCAAACTTACTATTAAAGACTTTCAGAAGATCATCCCAGGTCCCATTGTTTGTCTTCTTCACAATGTTGGTGAATGGCTTATCCCCTACTACAGTCTTCTGTCTTTCCCACTGTTGCCACATAATCTGCACAGGTTCTTCAGGCACATCAGCCTCAATCTCATTATAGCAGCACTTGGCACAAACACGGTACATGCAGTTTCTTTGGCGGGGATCACAGACGATGGCTGCTATTAGTTCAGAAGTGCTTGACGTTTTAAGCAACCCTTTTTGCTTGAGTTTTTCGACCAGAAGTTTAACATTCTCATGATCTATACAAGCACATGTGTTCCGATCATTTGCTTTTGGCTCAGTGATATGAAATGGCCTTAACCGTAAGAACTGTCTGTCCTCTGGAGTCCTCTCTGGCCACCTCTGAGTTATACTCTCCATGGAGTTCTTTCAGTGTCTTGGCGAGGATGCGTCTCTGAAGTTTAGTTTGGTTTTTCGTTACAGTATCTTTCTTACCAGACAGCTGTCGGCTGTTCTCATCTCTGCTGAGAAAAGAATGGACCTTTTCTCATCGTGCTGACTATTCCTTCAAATACCCTTTCCTCTTACTGGCCATTTTTGCCCTGCTCTGTTTCTTAGACCTTTGTAACTCCTTCCTTAACTTTTCTTTTTGAGCTTGGGCTAGTTGTTTTTTCAATTGGAAGAGCTGTTTCCTCAATTTCAAATTTTGCTTTTTCAGTGTTTTGCACCTGTTAGACAGCTTTTCTTTTTTCTCTTTTGGGGTGGAAAACGCCAATGGTGGTTCTGGCAGAGACTGAGGCTGTTGAATGGGTTCTGCAGAAGAGGGTCTTTCAATATTTTCCTCAGGAGGTTCTTCAAAGGAATCTGGTGTAAGATCCAGAACTGCCCTTATACGTTTTACTTCTGCCCTGTGTTTTCTTTGATTTTTTTGCCATTGCTTTCGCCTCTTCTCAGCTGCAGCATCGGATAAATTCCTGATTGACGGGTGATCAGGATTTGCAGCCAAGCAAGCTTGTTTTCTTCTCTGGTAGCTGAAATACAGATTCCATGCATTATTGACACAAAATTAAAATTACTGACAGATATAAACCGTGTTATTCATTAAAAATACTTTCTGTTGGCAACATAAATTACATGTTATCAGGATTGGTATTATGGGCGGAGAATCCCCTCAGTGGCCTCTCTTGAACTTGTGGTATAGGTAGGGCAGACTATCTAAAAACAGCAGTAAGCTGTAGGACTAGGCTTTGACACAAATTTCACGATTTGATTCAATTTCAAATTAATTTGATATTGATTAACATCAACTGAAAACAGCATAGACTGATTCTTGGGATTTACAAATCAGTATTGTTTCTTAAAAATGAGAATCGATTAAAATCGAGAAATCGATATTTTTAACCCAGCCCTATTATTTTGACAATGCACTCCTCAATACCTTTCTCGTCTCCTTGTTAAAAGCGCTGCCCTAGCTACTGGGTCTGCATTAACTTTCTGTCGGTGCCTAGTAACTCTCTCTTTGTTTGTGGGCATCTAAAAGAAATCAGTAACAAAAAGACAAAAATGCATTAAAACATTAAAATGTATAAAGTTTAATATAGTTTAATATATTTTTTTAGTGCTAAACATCCCTCATTTATCTGAAATATAAATAAAATGCTAAAAATGTTATCTAAACCGTGACACTGTCATTCAGTGTAATGGAAGACACTGTGGTGTAACAGACAATTTTCATTACACCGAATGACAAAACATTACCCTGAATGACGAAACTTCTACTTAAGCTAATATTGCAGGCTAACAACTAGCCAGCTATATCAAACAGTGAACTTGACCAGAAAGGTTAATCATAATTATTCACAACATCTACTTATTTTTCAAAAAATCTATCAATAAAAGTGTTTTTTGGCATTTCACTGAATGACAAGTGTTTTTGTAACTCAAATTACCACACTATGAAAAGGTGAAATTATCAAATATTTAAGAGCAATAAACTTACCTTGCTGCAGCAGCACACGGTCTTCAGGGGGGGCTTTGATGATGTCACAGACTGCTTGATGACTATTGGTTGTTTATTTAATTTCAAAATGGCTTCCTGATCCTGTTACACTGAATGACCTCTGACAAACTGCATATTTGGGACAAAAGTCCCCAGTTATTTTCAATACTTAACGAAAAAAATAACACGCAGTCCTTTTACTATAATACAGCCAACACTTATGTGAACATGCCAAGTAAGCAAATATTTTTTTTAACATGGTATTTTATACTTTTATTTTAAAATGTATTAGTAAAATCATAGTCCGGACCATTACGCTGAATGACAATTTTACACTTTGGAGCATTATTTAACTCATATTTTGTCGTTGTATATTCACAAAAGTTATTTGAAACATGAAAGTAGACACTTTACTTGCATTTAATATGTTTTTTTTTATGTAAAATCCCTTTTGTACAGTTTATTTGATGCGGACACCAAAATGGTGACGTCTCGTCTTTGACCCTAAAACATTGATAAATCACCTCCTTCAAAACAAGTGTAATTATACTCTTAAAATCTGTGTATCTACTATGAGACTTCAGCAGAATGTTTAAACATCATAAGCATTTCCCCTGCAAATTACAAAAAAAATAATAATTTTGTGGTCTGCTGTGCATATGGCCATCAAGGTATACAACAAAAGACAACATTATAAACCTAAAAGTAATTCAAATGAGATCAGGAGTCAGGACGTAAATGAAAACTTTTCACTTTTACTCTTAAATCATCCAGCCCATTCCTCTGTTAAACAAGATTAGCAAACTAAATGAAAAACATGCCTTCTCCACACCTTCAATCAGTCAAAAGGGATGCCTTTCACTGATCTTCGCTAGTTCACATAGCGAATGAGGAAATAGGGTGCATTCATTCAGTGGGTGAAACCAACGATAAGCTCCATCACAGCCTGCACTCCAATGCTATTGGTCCATCTTTACAGGTAGGAAATGCCTCCAAAATAGTCTCGGGCTTCAAACAAGTGCAGCGCTGCAGCTGCCACTTCTTAAAGACACTTTGGTGTTTGCAAAGTCACAGATTTTTAGGGGGGCAGAGATACATTTTATAGGGGTTTAAGCAATGCCTATGATTGTAACAATACCAAAATTGACCAATTACCGATTTTGTTACCATAGCAAAAACAAACCCTAAAATGGGATTAATCATTAATATTGTTTTGGGGTGAACTAACCCCATGAATATTAACCCCTTTAACAAAAGGGGCGCCATGTTGCAAATACAGTTTATGCTCAACATGTTAAAGTCTCCATATACATATCAGGCATATGAGGTATCATTAAAAAGCTTAGAACCTTTTCAGAGATAACCATCACTTCTGGATGTATGCTAGTTAAAATAACATGGCCTCAAAACAGTCACATTTAAAATTAGCCCAAATTGCACAAGTTTAAATATTCAACTTAATTAAAATCAATGGCATGTAGCCTTCAAGCATTTCTCATTTAAGTAAACATAGCTAAACATGTTTTAAGTAATTAAGTAAACAGTCAAAGAAACAAAGAAATAAGAGAAATGAATGGTTCTCACTTTCTCGTGGCAAGGAAAGCACAGGATCCAGATGATGTTTCACACACTTGTCTAAAATCCTGTGTCGACCAACTGGCCCCCCATCTTCACACATATCTTCAATAGATCACGGGAGAAGTGTAAAGTTCCATGCTGCTTTAAACACTCCACTATCATTCCTGTCCCAACAAAATACACGTCGCTGAAGGGACATCACTGGAACCTTTCAAGAACCCCTTCAAATTTGCTTAGAGCAAACAGGTCTGTGGATGATGCAGTCAACATGGGATTGCATCGTATACTGCAACATCTGGACAGACCAGGGACATATGCAAGGATCCTTTTTGTGGACTTGAGTTCGGCTTTCAACACAATCATCCCAGCTATTCTCCGGACTAAGTTACACCAAATCTCTGTTACCACATCTATCTGTCAGTGAATCATCAGCTTTCTGATGGACTGGCAGCAGCTAGTGAGATGGGAAAATCACTTCCAGCATATATATGATCAGCACTGGTCCACCCCAGGAATGTGTCCCCTCCCAACTACTCTTCTCCCTGTATACCAATGACTGCACCGTTAAGGACCCCTCTGTTTGCAGACGACACTACGGTCATAGGCCTCAAAGATGATGATGATGATGATGATGATGAGTCTGTATACAGAAAGGAGGTTGAACGGCTGGCTCACTGGTGCAGTCAAAACAACCTGGAGCTGAACACGCTCAAAACAGTGGAGATTAGGGTGGACTTTAGGAGAAACAACTCAACAATGACCCCACTCACCATTCTAAACAGCACTGTGGCAGCAGTTGAGTCATTCAGGTACCTGGGCACTACCATCTAACAGGACCTGAAGCCTGACACCCACATTGCGAAAAAGGCTCAGCAGAGGTTGTACTTCCTTCATCAGCTTTGGAAGTTCAACCTGTCACAGGCACTGCTGATACAGTTCTATTCAGCAGTCATTGATTCTGTCCTCTGTACTTCAATAACCGTTTGATTTGGTTTGGTTCAGCTATGAAATCAGACATCAGAAGTCTAAAAAGGACAATTCAGACTGCTGAGAGGATTATTGGTTGACCCTTGCCCTCTCTTCAAGAACTGTAAACTTCTAGAGTGAGTAAAAGGGCTACAAAAATCACTCTGGACCCCACTCACCCAGCTCACCACCTGTTTGAACAGTTGCCTTCTGGACAGTGCTACGGAGCACTGCACACCAGTACAGTCAGGCACAGGAACACAGGGCTCTCAAGCGTCACGCATTGAGCGTGACAGTCACTAATTTCGGTCTTTTGTCACGCACTCCCGCCACACATTGTATTTCTCATGCAGAAAAACTATTTATAATATATTTAATATGCCGCAGCGCCCAAATTGTCTCTGGCCGCGCCGCTCTCACTGTGGAACTGGCAGGAATCAAGCGCGCGCGTCTCCCCTGCTCTTAATCGAGCCTGTCACTTATCAGCCAATAAAAAAAAAGGAAAGGCTACACAATTAGCCAATCAGAAAATAGCAGCACTATTGTATCTGGGTAAGATTTAACGCAACAACCAATAAAAAAAAAAGCATTTCCTGGAATTGTTCACGTGATTCTGCAATAACATCTCTTCCAAAAGTTTCGTTCACCCGCAGAGGAAACGACTGGAGCTCCGAGTATCACTTTGAGCAGAGTAAGTCATGATCTCCTATTTTAATGTTACAACAAATTTACAAATTGTTTGACACAAACAATGACAACTTGACTGCTGTTAGAGAATCATATTTTATAATTATCCTGGCCATGGATGCATTAATCATTGCATCTGTCTTTCAAAGATGTTGGGTAAAAAGCAAACAAGCATTCTCTCATTCGCCCTGAGAGGAAAGCCCCCTAAAAAGGCCAGGTTAGAGGATGCCGGCCCAGAGAAGGTGGCGAAAAGGGTAGGCCCATTAGAGGAGGAGACGGTGCAGGTGGATGAGGAAGAGACAGTGCAGGTGGATGAGGAAGAGACAGTGCAGGTGGATGAGGAAGAGACAGTGCAGGTGGATGAGGAAGAGGCAGTGCAGGTGGATGAGGAAGAGGCAGTGCAGGTGGAAGAGGAAGAAGAGGAAGAGACAGTGCAGGTGGAAGAGGAAGAGACTGTGGAGGTGGAAGAGGAAGAGACTGTGGAGGAGATGGCTAGGGTGTCAGAAGAGACCATCAAAACCAAAGGGAGAAAAGTACCAGGAGCAGCCACCTACAAGAGCTCTTTTAATAACGAATGGACCTCTAAATGGCCATTTATTACTGCAGGAAGCAGCAGCTCCTATTACTGGTGCTCTATCTGCCGCCAAGAGAACTCCTGTGCCCATCAAGGTGTTCGGGATGTGACAAGGCACATAGAAAGTAAGGGGCATCAGGCCAAACAGCAGGCACTGAAATCAACCAGCACAGTCAAAAACTTTTACTTGCCAGTGACTGCAGAAATGAGTGTGCAAGAGGTCAAGGTACATAGCACATTACAATGTTGATGTTGATTTTGATGTTGATTAAAATGTTCATTAATACGATTTTTCCTAAATAATACAACCAATTCTGTTTATGGCATACAGGTGAAACTCGAAAAATTAGAATATCGTGCAAAAGTTCATGTATTTCAGTAATTCAAATTAAAAGGTGAAACTAATATATTTAGTATATATAACTATATATATGCATGATTATACTTTTCAGAGGGCTGACATTTCTGTATTTAAAATCCTTTTTTTTAATTGATTTTATGTAATATTCAAATTGTCTGAGATTTTGAATTTGTAGTTTTCATAAACTAAGCCATAATCATCAAAATTATAACTTTTGCACGATATTCAAATTGTTCAAGTTTCACCTGTATATGAGACAATCATCCATGACATGGACAGAATACTGCTCTGTAATGTATTTTTATTGTTACTGAAATTCATAGATTTTAATGGACATGCAGACATGGGTTAAATCAGTGTTAACATTCAAATTTCTATTCAGCATAGCTATATCTTTTTTCATTTGTTTCTGTTGCAGACAAGGAGAGCCGAGGTAAAAGTTGCCGTAGCAATGGTTCAACACAATGTTTCATTTGCTGTGGCTGACCATTTCAGCCCCTTGTACAGGGAATGCTTCAAAGACTCTCCCACAGCTCAAAATTTCAAGAGTGCCAGCACAAAAACTACGTGCATCATTAATCAAGCAGTTGCACCACATTATAGGAACGAGCTGGTGATGAAGATGAGGGAAAATCCCTTTACACTGGTCACGGATGGCTCAAATGACACAGGTATACCTTTGACAGCTAAATTGTCTGTTTCCATTTCCTCATGTTCATGTCACACACACTGAAATAATACATGCATGCAGAGATAGTTATGTACCATATTGTTACAGGACTAGAGAAGATGAACCCCTTAACTGTAAGGGTATTTGATACCACCAAAGTTGTGCACAGATTTCTCGACATGTGCACCACAAGTGGAAGAAGCTGTGGCACAGCTGATGTCATATATAAAAAAAAAAATCAACGACATCCTGATAGAGCACAACATTCCATGGAAAAATTGTGTCGGCCTGTCAGTTGACAATGCCCCAGTTAACATTAGAGCCAAAAATTCAATTGCGGCAAAAATGCTTAAGGAAAATCCCAGCATTTACATTCATGGATGCCCCTGCCATATAATCCATAACACTGCCAAACACGCAGGGAAGAGGTTTTTGGAAGTAAGTTTCAACATGTTTGCTTTCCATTAGATATCTGTTAAGCTAAGGTGAAGTAAATAATTTGCTGTATAATGACATAATTAATACATCTTTGTGCTCATGCTGCAGGTATCTGGATTTGACACTGAGGACCTTGTGGTTGACGTTGGATACTGGTTTAAGGGCAGCACAAATCGTAAAGGTTACTTGAAAGGTTTGTAATTCAATTAGCTCCAGTGTTATACACCCAAAACTGAGGAAAAATTGGGTCAACTTTGTTTGTTTTTCTTACATATTTTACCAGAATTTTGTGAACTCCATGGCAGTGATTATATGGAAATGCTGCTGTACATTTCTGTGAGGTGGCTGAGTTTGGAGATGTGCATCACCCGCATTCTGCAGCGGTATGGCCCACTCACCAGCTACTTCAAATCTTTAAGTAAGTCACACATTATATTGGCACTAATTCAATATAGTTATATGGGACACCCAATACTAACAACCTGTCTATTTGCAGATGAGAAACAACCAAGGTTCAGAAGGCTGGTGGAGGCGTTCTCCAATCCCCTGACGGAAGTCTACCTCCTGTTCCTTCAGGCCACATTCCCAGTGTTCTCTACACTGAACCTCCTTCTCCAGAGAGAAAAGGCCTCCATATTCCAGCTGTATGAAGAGGTAAATGGGAAGGTTGGGTTATTTTTGTCTATTTTGATGTTTCCTTTCTTAAGTGCAACACCCCTGTGAAATATAGGTTGTGTTACTTTGTCAAGAAAGACAATTAAGCTATCTAAAGCTATCTAATTTCAAAACAGCTGACATATTTGTTGATTCTGTGCACTACATGTGTCCTTGATAAATTACTTGTACAGAGTTAAAAAATAACTTAATTATCTAAACTTAAATCTACTCATAGTCATTGAACTGAGTAGCAATTGCATTAATAATGCATTTGAATCTTTTATGACATTACATTTTGCAGATGACGAAATTCATCAAGAAACTCTGTTCGAGGTTCATGACACCAGCAGCACTACGAGGAGGAGAAGTCCATGACATCCCCTACAAAGACCCACTGCACCAACTGCCAGGTAATGCTTTGAAGTCACATAGGGAGATAAACCTGTATGATTATTGACAACAAATACACCTTTTATATGGATTGAGTGGTCTTTCTGATGATGGAAAATGGATAAAAAAAAATTGTAAAAAGTATGGTATCCCAGTCACAATTTATTCACCACTCTGCCTTCTGGTAGAAGATATAAGAGCATCAAAAACAGCACTAGTAGATTCAGAGACAGCTTCTATCCTCAAGCCATCAGGAAGCTTAACTCTACTCAACCATATTCACTCTCCTAAATGGCACACTTGTCACTTTTGAGAATTAATCCTTCAACTTAAATTAATCCTTTTTTTATTTTACCTCTACTATTGATCTACTTTTTATTTCAATTTTATTCTGTAAAGTTAAGATTACTTTGAGCACTACACATTTCATGACTGATAAATGTTATTTATGAGTATATGACAATAAACTTGAAACTTGTATAACCCAGAGATATCCTAAAATGCCTGTATTTGACTAGCTTTCTCTATGTCTTCTGTCTCACTGATAGGAGAAAAACTCAATGTGGGTTTCACCACCAGAGCTACGCTCAACAGACTCCTTGAGGCTGGAGAGGTCACATAACAGAAGGCTCAACAATTCCAGCAGGCAGCACTGGCCTTTTTGGTCGGAACTGTGGAGTATGCGATGGATAAACTCCCACTGAAAGATGCTCTCCTGAAGCATGCAAGATTTATTGATGTGCAGCTGAGAGCTGAGTGTGGGGTTGAAGATGCCCTGTACTTTGTAGACAGGCAAGGGTTTTCACATACTGATTATATATTTGTAAGTTTAATGGTCATGATCACAAAACAAATCTGTCTCTCACTGTATTCTAATCAGTCTTGTACACATGTGCTCTTTTTAAGATTTCAGGAACTCCTTCCTTTTCATGACCCAAAGGAACAGGACCAAGTTAAGTGAGGAGTTTATGGAGTACCAACTTATGGACATTGCCATGCCCCAGGACCCAACCGTCTTTGATGTTGAGGAGTTTTGGGGAAGAATGTCCTCAACAAAGAACAAGGTAAGATATATTTTGCGCACAACATGACTTGCTCATTATTAATTACAATGAAAGGAAAACATTTGAGTAATAGAGGCCCCTGGTTCCTTTTTTCAAAGGTGACTGGCTTGAACCAATTTGGGAGGCTATCAAAGATCGCAGCCTTGGTTTTAGTGCTTCCGCATTCTAATGCTGATGCCGAGAGGGTATTTTCGATGGTTGGTTTGAACAAAACCTCAACACGAAACAGCTTGTCTCTGGACGGGACATTGTCTTCAATCATGACCCTGAAAATGGCTGGGCTTGAGCCGAACTGTTTTAAATGGGAGCCAACACCACAAATGATAAAGGAGTCCAAAAAGGCAGCAAACACTTACAACAAACAACACCAGTCATAATCTCTCTCTCTCTCTCTCTCTCTCTGGTGAACGCCTCCACCAGCCTTCTGAACCTTGGTTGTTTCTCATGGATAACTTATCTGGATACAGATCGCATTTTAATACCAGGTGTAAATGGGGTGTCTCTCTCACTCTCTCTGTCTCTCTCTCTCTCTGAAATTGAATAAATACTTTGTATTTGGTTGAATTGTCAGTGCCATGTGTCAAATATTTTCTGAAAGTTTCAGCAATTATTAATAACAACAACACAAACACTAATAATAAAATTATTAATGAAACACCCCCATTCCAACACCCACCCCCACCTGCCGCCGCCGCCGCCACCACCCCCCCATCCCATTGGGGCGGGGAATGTCACTCTTGCCTGTCTTCAAAACTTGAGAGCCCTGGGAACAGTTTTTTCCCCTCAGGCCATTCATCTCATGAACAGTTAAACCTGCCCCATTGAGCAATCATGTGCGATACACAGTCTATATTTATCCAACATACCCTCCCTCTTCTGCCATACATTCCCTTTTATGAACAAATTTGTATTTGTACATGTGTATATTATACACAAAAAAAAAATTATATATGGGCTGTCGATTTAACGCGTTAATTCAGTGCGATTTGACTAAAAAAAAAAAATAAAAAATTAACGCCATTAAATCGCAATGCACCGCCGGAACGTAATATGGAAGATTCCTGAGAAATACAAGCTTGTAGTACCACCTGTTTACTCCAGAGGGCAGTAAGTGAAACTTCAGCTGCGTGGCAATGCAGTTTATACAGCGAAGATAAACACAATTGAGCAGCAGAACACAAACTTGCGTTATGTTCTTGCGTTCAAAACACTTGGAGCGCAAATCCAAACTAAGGGATCTCAACATGTGTTTTAAGTATTAAACTATATTTAACTTGACACAGTGACCTAAAATTTTTATGTTTATGACGCAACGCATCCAAAGACGCTACACAAGCATGTCTGACGCAGCTGTTCATTGACAGGTCCTTAAAAAAAAAAGTCCTCAAAATAAATCTCCAACTGATTTGACAAATTCACTTGTGAAATGGATTGCTGTGAACTGTATGTCAATGATTGACTTATGATCATTAATATGGTAGTAAACAATAAATTGTATTCTAAAGCCGCTTTATGTATTGTCTTATTAATGATTAACTCTTCAGCTACAGGAATGTAATGCATTGTAATTATCTGAATATGTTATATATAATATAACAAACATATTCAGATAATTACAACCGTCAAATTTCAAAAAGTGGTATACCGTGAAATCATGAACAACCTGTATTTAATGTATAGTTTTATGTTTAATCTATGGCAGGTCGACACTTGATGTCCAATGTGAAACCTGTTCTGAAGCACTGAGTTAAAGCTACAGACAGGAGCAGTATATGTTAACTGTTAATAATCATTGGACATAACTTCAAAAGCTTACACAGCTGATGTTGTTTTTCATTAATTAGTTCATTTAACATGCTATGCTAACATGTAAACTAACATGCTTTAGTTATATAACATGTTATTGTTACATGCTATTTTTATCATGTTTATAATTCGGTTTATTATAATTCTGTTAGCTTTCTTATATTTCTATTTATTTTATTTTTACACATACTTCAATAAAATATATGGTTTCAAGTTTCAATTATAATTAAGTGTTTGCTCAAATTAAATAAAATAACCCTTTTGTTTTCACTGATGATAGCAATTGTGTAATACCGTATACCGTGAAACATTGATATTTTCTGAGACGGTTATCATACAGTGAAAATCTCATACTGTTGCAACCCTAATATACAGGTGCTGGTCATATAATTAGAATATCATCAAAAAGTTGATTTATTTCAGTAATTCCATTCAAAAAGTGAAACTTGGATATTATATTCATTCATTAGACTGATATATTTCAAATGTTTATTTAATTGTGATGATTAAAACTGACAACTAATGAAAATCCCAAATTCAGTATCTCCGAAAATTAGAATATTACTTAAGACCAATACAAAAAAAGGATTTTTAGAAATGTTGGCCAACTGAAAAGTATGAGCATGTACAGCACTCAATACTTAGTTGGGGCTCCTTTTGCCTGCATTACTGCAGCAATGCGGCGTGGCATGGAGTCGATCAGTCTGTGGCACTGCTCAAGTGTTATGAGAGCCCAGGTTGCTCCGATAGTGGCCTTCAGCTCTTCTGCATTGTTGGGTCTGGCGCATCTTTCTCTTCACAATACCCCATAGATTTTCTATAGGGTTAAGGTCAGGCGAGTCTGCTGGCCAATTAAGAACAGGGATACCATGGTCCTTAAACCAGGTACTTGTAGCTTTGGCACTGTGTGCAGGTCTGCATCTCCATAAAATTGGTCAGCAGCAGGAAGCATGAAGTGCTCTAAAACTTCCTGGTAGATGGCTGCGTTGACCTTGGACCTCAGAAAACACAGTGGACCAACACCAGCAGATGACATGGCACCCCAAACCATCACTGACTGTGGTAACTTTACACTGGACTTCAAGCAACGTGGATTCTGTGCCTCTCCTCTCTTCCTCCAGACTCTGGGACCTTGATTTCCAAAGGAAATGCAAAATGTACCTTTCATCAGAGAACATAACTTTGGACCACTCAGCAGCACAGTCATTTTTGTCTTTAGCCCAGGCGAGACGCTTCTGACGCTGTGTCTTGTTCGAGAGTGGCTTGACACAAGGAATGCGACAGCTGAAACCCATGTCTTGCATATGTCTGTGCGTGGTGGTTCTTGAAGCACTGACTCCAGCTGCAGTCCACTCTGTGAATCTCCCCCACATTTTTGAATGGGTTTTGTTTCACAATCCTCTCCAGGGTGCGGTTATCCCTATTGCTTGTACACTTTTTTTCCAACCACATCTTTTTCTTCCCTTCACCTCTCTATTAATGTGCTTGGACACAGAGCTCTGTGAACAGCCAGCCTCTTTAGCAATGATCTTTTGTGTCTTGCCCTCCTTGTGCAAGATGTCAATTGTCGTCTTCTGAACAGCTGTCAAGTCAGCAGTCTTCCCCATGATTGTGTAGCCTACAGAACTAGACTGAGAGACCATTTAAAGGCCTTTGCAGGTGTTTTGAGTTAATTAGCTGATTAGAGTGTGGCACCAGGTGTCTTCAATATTGAACCTTTTCACAATATTCTAATTTTCTGAGATACTGATTTTGGGGTTTTCATTTATTTAGTTGTCAGTTATAATCATCAAAATTAAAAGGAATGAACACTTGAAATATATCAGTCTGTGTGGAATGAATGTATACATTATACAAGTTTCACTTTTTGAATGGAATTACTGAAATAAATCAACTTTTTGATGATATTCTAATTATATGACCAGCACCTGTATATATGAATTTTTAAATATTTAGATGTAACTATAAATCATTATATATTAAATGATTGTTATACAAATAAAGTTGCTGAGAAAGCCCTTCATATATGCGATTAATCGTGACACCATGTAATTAATTCGATTAAACATTTTAATCGATTGACAGCCCTAATAAATAAATAAATAAATATATATATAAATAAATACATACATACATACACACACACACACACACACACACACACACAAGCATACTTGGCAATAAAGCTCATTCTGATTGTCAATATTTTTTTCATTTTAATGATAAGACCAAACCAATTTTTGGATTAGTGGACAACCGATAGAAGCAGAGGCCAATAAATTGGGCAATATTCAGAATTTTTTAATTATCACATCAACTGATAAATTTCCCCTTTGGCCAGTTTGGTGCCGAGAAACGCCTGCTTGCATGTGAAGTGACTGAGACATGTAAACAACCAGTCACGGTTCATTTTGTTCTTATGTTACGTGCCATCGTGTTACTACAATAACAGACCGGTGTTCGACAGTTTCATTTAAACGGTCTGCATATCAGAGCTGTGGCAGATGCGTTTGAACTCATATTAAAGAGCACCTATTATGGTTTTTCAAATATTACCTTTCATGTAGTGTATTATATGGCCATTTGTGAATGTAAAAAAAGTCTGCAAAGTTCCAAAAATCGAAGTGCACGAAATATGGAGTTATTGACGCCCAAAAGAAAGAACTGATTCTGAATACCCGAAACGAGTCATTAGTAATTCCAGACTTACTTCCTGTACTAACCTATGTAATTTGGTAACAAAAAACCCACCTCTGGTTTGTTTACATGTAAAGCCAGTGCGCGTTGTTAGCCTCTGCTAACCGGCTAACTAACGCTATTGTCAAACTACATATAAACTTAACACTGAGAAACGTCCTGTTCTTGTCATGCTTGCGATGGTGGTTCAGGTTGATCTTTCGATGTATCACTATCGGACTCGGGCTCAAATTGGTAAGGTAAAACAGATATTTGTTCAGACAGAGCTGAAACTCAAAGTATGGTAGTGGACGTTTCCTTTCCGTCGATCGCTCATCTAATATCTTCCTCTGAAGCGCATACACTCACCAGGAAAATTCAGGATCAAAATCCGGTTCAGGATCAAAAGTTCCTCGGATTCACAAATCATGATGGTCAGTCCGTGACAATCCAAGCTGGCGATCCAGACCATTTAAACTGTCAGGAGATTGCTGCCCCATGCCATCTATGATTGCTGGACTACTTTGTTTACCGTTACTTCCTTCTAAAATATTAATTTACAAATAAATTACAAAACTTTAATGACTAAAACAAAAATAAGACTGCCATCAACCATTTTTTTTTACAAATTTAAAGTTTAGTGTGAAATTCAACAAATATAATGCTAAATAAGAGTAGATAATTTTTTTTGCAATTTTATGTTCATGTTATTTATTACATTAAATTGTGATACATCGGCATTGTATCGGCCACCCTGCTCTCTGAATATTTTTTTAAAAAAAACCTTATCGGTTGATCACAATTTGGATACTATATTTTTCTCTTTTCTTTACACGTTCTCATAAAAAAAAAAAAAAAGAAAGAATGTTAATACATCAAACTCTGCTGTGATGAGAAGGAGAGCGTGGCCGGGAAGGCGCTGGACCAGCTAATCAGCAGGAGAGCTAAATAAAGGGGAGCTGGAGGTACCAGTTTGAGAGAGATGCACACGGCCGCATTGCATGTGTATCCGTGTTTGTTTATGTTTGTTTTAAGTTTGGCATCAAAACTTTGTTTACTGTTCAGCCGCTTCCTGCCACCTCCATACCCATCCTTGAACTGTAACGCATGCATTTTGACCAAGAAGTTAATTTGACCATTCACATGAGAAGCCACAATACCATAAAAGTCCAATTGCTCTTTACAGACCTCAAGCCGAGTGTATTAAAAGTGTCAGACAGCACTTAGGTATGGATTAAGTTCTATTATTGAAGTCTCAACTTGGAACCAAAGTACTGGTACTTCTGACAACCCAACCTGAACCTATTCAAAACAAAAGATCTGTAACATATAGAAAGTTCTATATTCCAAGACTTTCACCCACTGTTGCACACTGGTGTATATGGTTGGGTGACAATAAAGGGATTTGAGTTTGATATTGAACCCGTTTACACCTAGTATTAAGATGGGTTCCGAGTGATCCGTTCACAAAGGGTCAGGTTAAATACAGGTGTAAATGGGGTGCAAAACTTTACAAACCACATGCAGAGGAAGTCAAAAATGCATGTGACCACATTACATTTGAAGTGTAAACTCAAATCTGTCCTGAAAGCATCCTAGACAGTAGTGAAGTGGCACTCCTCCCCTTTCAATCAACATTTGCGCTAAAACAAGAATTTCAACAATCGGATAAGAATATTTGAAAAAGCACGAGAACTTCAGACTTTCTTCGGTGTGTCCGAAATCAACATGCAGTGACACAAATGAGAAACACAAACATCTGAATCTCAGATAATACAATAAGAATTCTGCTCAAAATGTTTTGTTTGATTAGATAAAATTTCAAATGCCTTTGGGAGAAACAGCGTGCCTTTTTTTTGTGCTTACTTTGTCTTATTACTTTATCTGCATGCTACTTTGTGTTGATAAAGTGACTGATGTATGGCGTCATGAAATCAGTGACCCTACCCTCGAAATCCAAACACAAGTGGCACGGAAGACGCATTTAAGCATTTAACCAGGTGTAAACAGCAATGTGTTTAGCTTGACCACGTCATCAGATCACCCAAGGCGCATCTATACAAGGTGTAAATGAGGCACTGCCACCAAATGCACTGTCTGACCTCATATAAAAGAGGCAGAATACAATGTTGAAACTCACGGCTGCGGTGTCAGGTTCATCCTTAATGTTGTCAATTGGATGCTGTGGTGCAGATGCTTTCTCATACTCCTCATCCAATGGTTCATCCTTTATCTTCACAGGTTGGGTGACAGAGGGCTGGGCAACTTTTACCTCAGGTTTTGTGGAATGTTTTAACACTGGTTTCGTCTGCTGAATATAGATGAAAGTGATTTTAGTATTAGGAGTTTATTGCTCCATATATTAACACATTAACTTTAAAACTTGATTTCCTTCAATGGTAATAATATAATGATATTATGATTACCATTTCAGCAGGTGAGTTTGTAGTCTCATTTTTTATGCCTCCAGCTGTTCGCGTTTCTGTTAAAGTGAAAGTTTAATAAATTAAATTCACTAGCTCTTAAAAAAAAAAAAAAAAAAAAAGTTGTGTTGGTCATCGCGAATGTCAATACATTAGTGAAGTTAAATGATAAACTGAAATAGCCATCTGATGCATGGATTTTAAAGTTAGTTCCTCTGTTCTGATGTGTTGCGGTAATACACAAGATAAACTGTTTGCGTCAAAACATTCCAAATACAACACAGTACCTAAGAATATACCTTCCTACCATTTCGATTTTCAAAAGCCTATATTACAATGTTCAGCATTTTAAAAATTATGATTAGTTAAACTGTATCTTTGACCCACAACCTGACTGCTTCATGATCTCATCTATCATTTGTGTTTTGAGACTTAGAAACAATTTCAGCTTGAATATTTTTCCATTGATGTGAAAAATGTTTTTCACTTCTGATAATCAATGCATATAAGACATTTGCTCATAAATACCAATAACCACTTTTCCTTTCATTTAAATGGAAACTAAATAAAAATAATTAAAAAAAAACATCTATATCATAAAAAAAACAAAAACAAAAAAAAAAAAACAACTATCAGTTAATAATACCTACCTGCATTTTCTGGTTTATCCACCTCCATGTTCCCTTTAGGATCCTCAGTCTGGTCCACATCCACTTGCATTTCATCCCTCAAGTCCTCAACTTTAGCAATTACTAGCTCTTCTGAACACTGTGCTGTATCCTCCTTGTCACAGTTATTCTCCTCTAGTTCAATGGCGGCTTTCTTATGCTCAAAGAATTCCAGTACACTCATTTCTTCTTTGCCAGGATCTACTGGCTTGTTCTTTTCCGGACCACTTCCCTCCTCTACACATATATCCTGATTTAGTTTTAAATCCAGGTCTTCTTCCATCTCCTCTACTTTCTCCTGCTCCATCTGAAGCTCTTCCACCAAGCTCTCTTCAGGGTCAGGCTCTTTTATAACCACCTCAGCAGTGTTAAGCTTGCACAAGTCCTCTGTTGACTGTGAGGAAGCAGACATCTTTCCTGAAAGTGTTAAGTGAGTTTTGATTAATCCTTAAAAGCATACCTGGGGACCTCATTTCACACCCTGTACCATACCCACACCTCTTCAGTATTCCTCAATCTCTCTCTTATAGTGTAACAAAAAATAACAATACAATTTTTTTTAAATAATGTTTTGAGTACCAAAAGCATAGAAGGTAATTAGAGACCTTAGGTATTTAAGAGTGTTGTTTTTGTTTTTTGCAATGCACTTCCATAAATTTTCCTTCAATAAAATTGAGTACTCTATCCATACAAATAAAACATATAATATACTGATTTTCTGTGCAACAATGAATTATCATTTTTCCATATGCATGTAAACGTACATAATATACACGTTATTTCTTACTCAAGGTAGCACTGCTGAGTCAGTGGTTTACATTTAAAATTGCTATTCGATGAAGAAACAACATGGAAGTAAACTCTACCAAGTGTAACACATGAACACAATGACTATTATTATTTGGGTGTACTATTGAAATTACATAAGTTGTTCATCTATTGAGACTCAATAAGTGCCTGAGAAAATACTTGTGTAGTTCAATACGTGTTTGACAGCCAATTGTCTCGAAATGTCAGTGTGAAAGTAATTAATCCTGTTCTAGATTTGTCTGGTTGCATTTTCTCCTTGATTAAAAATAAAAATGAATCTAAATATATTTTGTTATTTTCTAATTGTCTTGAACATTTTTAAAATGTGACACTATCTGGGAATTTTGTAGATCAATTTGTGATATATACAAGTGCCGGGTCTCCAAGGACACAAATATGAAACAGTGTTTGGTGAAATTCCCATGCATTTAAGGGTTGTGAGAATCAGGAAACCGATGGGATATATAATATTATATTTATAATATTAATAATATTACAGAGATTATCACAGTCTGGTATGTGTCAATGATTAGCAACAACATTGATTCTGATGCATTATTCTTTTTATGTGAGGTGTCAGATAAAATATAAATAAATAACCACACTCATGACCTCAGGAAAAAAAAATATCTGACATAAAAATATTACATATGAATATTATTTTCCACTTTCTCTTACTATTTAACCAACATCAGTCCTGATCATAACTACCAAATATTAATTAATTCAGGATTTTAATCCTTTAATCTTATCCTTTTTTTTTTTTTTTTAAATAATACCACTGATGGTTTTTATACACACACACACTTCTCAATACACATATACAAAACACACTCTGACATCCATACCAACACATCCACACAATTTTAGCAGCATTATTTATTCAATCGGCCTGCGGTGCTCTATAACACACTAAACAGAAAATAAGAAAAAAAGCATGCATTTGCTCCATAGGCTAAAAGTGGCACCATCTGGCAGAAATTATAACAAATTAAAATTTTGAACCAGAGCTCCGGAATGAAATTATATCATATAATACATGATGTTATGCTTTGATGGCACTGGAATCAAATATTGCAGTTTTAATGGGTGTCAATGTGGATATTTTTGTCCTTAATGTCCTGAGTGTGACCATTTTTGTACACAGTGTATTATAGAAAGTGAGGTTTAAATATCAATATTCAACCCAAAATACACACCGTTGACATTAACACAGCCACGATTATAGGAAAAACGTGTCCTTACGGTTGCACAAGGGTTAAACAAATAAAAAGGTGATCCAAAAATAAAATGATTTTTCGCAAGGCTTGTGCCATTTTTTTATTCTTTTACTTGAGGAGCAAGTATTCCATAAGCAAAGGGAGTTGTTTTAGCAAACCTCTCGTGTTACATGAAACGTCAATGAAAGCTATAACTTTAAAAAAAAAAAAAAAAAAAAAACATACTCTCTTCAAACAGGGAACATTTAGCATTCAGCGTGTCATCTCTGTTACTCCGGTCCTGATGAGAAAATTCCTTTAGATGCGAGATTTAATTGAACCCACGTGAGATGTTCGACCTCGATTAGTTTGAAGTGATTCATAACTAAACCTTTATTGTAAACCATCAGCTGCCAGAATAGCAGCAAATGCTCGCAGTGAATTAATTGCAGCTGATATGCAGCCTCTGAATTATACACGTGCATTTCTGGCCAATAATTACACATACTAAAATTGCATTAACGGTCGATTATGTGATATCCGGGTCATTCTATTGTCTTTAGCTAACTATTCGATTATGGGTAAAATATGCAACACTCCATAATACGACAAGAAAATAAAATGTGCGTCCAGAATCAAGCGCATTAATGAAATATATCGCAAACAATATATGAATCTCTGCACAGAAGATAAACAACACGCGGGCCGCTCTTTCCAACAGTTTAAATACTCACTTTATGCCTCTTGCCGTCTTCTTTCAACAATCCCTCGCACGGGATACCCTAAGCACAATCCTATGAGACGCACGACTGATTAATGCAGTATTAAAACATTAAAAAGGCATGCATTTATTGATAACCAGGACAGTGAAAACGAGCTGCAACTCCCGCGAAAGTACTTCCCCCTCTGCGCGCACCAGTGCATTATGGGAAATGACCACAACAAGTGCGCGTGCGTGAAGTACATTACTTGATAACGTTTTTTAATGGTTTTATTTATGGTTTTAGTACTTGGTATATAGAGCAGAAACGTATCTTAACACAAAATGAAATAAACAAGTAAATATACATATAAAGATTTGAATTGTATACTACCACACTACTATTATAACAAGAGTATGTAAAGTACATAAATGTATTAATCAAAACAATCAGGGTTTAAATAAAGACAATTTACTGATTATCTTAACTAAAAGAAGATTTCAGTGGACAATCTGTAATGTAATCTTATAATTCTGGTCTAATATCATCATAAATATGTAAATTACGAGATAAACAAGTTATTCAAAAATCAAATACAAAATGCAATTCGCACTTACTTGAATACACCTCTTTGATGAACATGTTTTCAATGACTGAGGTCAAAGTCATTTTGATAATTTTTTTCTGAGACTTAAAGTACATTATTATTAGTATTTTTTTTTTTTTTTTTTTTAGTGTAATTGTCTGGAGATATGCCATCTATGGTTGTTGGACTACTGTGTGTACTGTTATTTCCTTCTTCCTAATACATTAACAATTTCTTCATGTGCAAATAAATGACTAAAATGTACACAAGTACTGAATGTACAAGGAAAATATTTTACTACCTTTAATTTTATGGTTATAATATGAGATATTAAAAGTCATTAAATAATTTATGTAGAAAAAGCTTTAAATATATATTTTTTTAATTATGAAACCAACAGAGACACAGTGGTTACACTTCTATGAACTTGATACATGTGTTATAAACTGCATTTTTAAGAGATTTCTCAATTTTATTAAATCAGACAACATAATCTGGCAATGGCCCAAATGCAAATTAACCAGTAAAAAAAAAATCAAAATTTATGGTCTTATTGAGTGGTCATACTGTACATTGACAGTAGTGTACTTAGACACACTCTAAATAAATAAGCTTTATAAATCTTAAAATTTAAAAGCTTTATAAGGCCTTTTAATTGAACTGCATATGTTTATTGAATAAAATAAAAAAATAGTAATAGTGTGCTATTCCGAACTCACCCTGTTATACTTATTATTTCAGTTTTAATTATAATATTTTGCACAGTTTTAAATACAGTTGAAGTCAGAAGTTTACATACAAGTTTTTCATAATTCCTGACATTTAATCGTAGAAAATATTCCCCGTCTTAGGTCAGTTAGGATCACTACTTTATTTTAACAATGTGAAATTTCAGAATAATAGTAAAGAGAATCATTTCAGCTTTTATTTCTTTCATCACACTCCCAGTGGGTTAGAAGTTGCATTACAAAATTACATTTCTCACAAAAAGTTGCTGGAATTTTGGCCCATTCCTCCAGACATAACTTGTGTAACTGAGTCGGGTTTGTAGGCCTCCTTACTCACACACTTTTTCAGTCTCAATCTGATTGAGGTCAGGGCTTTGTGATGGCAACTCCAATACCTTGACTTTGTTTTCCTTAAGCCATTTTGCCACAACTTTGGAGGTATGCTTGGGGTCATTGTCCATTGGAAGACCCATTGCGACCAAGCTTTAACTTCCTGGCTGATGTCTTGAGATGTTGCTTCAATATATCCACATAATTTTCCTTCCTCGTGATGCCATCTATTTTGTGAAGTACAGCAGTCCCACCTGCAGCAAAGCACCCTCACAACATGATCCTGCCACCCCCCATGCTTCACGATTGGGGTGATGTTCTTCAGCTTGCAAGTTCCACCCGTTTTCCTCCAAACATAATGTTTGTTATTATAACCAAACAGTTAACTTTTCATTTCATTAGACCAGAGGACATTTCTCCAAACAGTAAGATCTTTGTCACCACGTGCTCTTGCAAACTGTAGTCTTGCTTTTTTTTTATGGTAGTTCTGGAACAGTGGATCCTTCCTTGCTGAGCAGCCTTTCAGGTTATGTCATTATACAACTTGTTTTACTGTGGATATAGATACTTGTCTACTTGTTTCCTCCAGCATCTTCACAAGGTCCTTTACTTGATTTGCACATTTTGCACCAAACTACAGTCATCTCTAGGAGACAGAATGCACCTCCTTCCTGTATGATGGCTGCGTGTTCCCATTGTTTATACTTATGTACTATTGTTTGTACAGATGAAGGTGGAACCTTCAGGCATTTGGAAATTGCTCTAAAGTGCATACCATGAGCGCTCTGACTGCCCTGAGAAATATTTACTCTCAGAATATTTCATCAGTCATGATGAAGACTTGGGAGGGTTACTTTTTACATTTATTCCACTAAAGATTACATGCTGTAAAATGTAATTTGTAACGTATTCCATGAGACAAGGTCAGTAACATATTCTAAATAATTTAGATGACTTTTTCAGCACTGGCTGTAGTGTTTTGCCAGTACAGTAAGACAAAATACACGTTAAAAAACATTCTCTGAAAAACCTAAATATCAGTATTAAATATAAAGTACCTAAATATTGTTTCTAAAACAAGATACGTTTTTAGATATTTTTACAAGAAAACAATACAACAATGATCAAGAATAAAATTTTTGCTGTAATATCAAAGGTCTTAATAGAACTTGATCCAACGTGAATTTTCTTGATTCAAAAATATGATCGTGCCTGGCCACATGTGCATGTAAAATGGCTAGAAATAGCATTTTAGCTTAGCGTAAAGCTAACAATTTCCACAAGGTTTATTTCTATTTCTTTTTCACCAAACTTCAAACTTACTTATCTGTCTGCTCCTATGAATGTAACACATCATAAGAAAGTGTTTCACTGCTATTCAAATGCACTTTGGATCACATCATTTATAGGTATAAATGTTTTCCATCTGAAAGGACTAAATATTAAATTAAACAAATGACAATAAAATGCAAAGAAATCTCTTTAGTAATAAGAATACTATTTGAATGCAACTAATTTAATTACCAATTATTTAAATTGTAACTGTAGTGGAATACAGTTACTTATATTATGTATTTTAAATATGTAATCCCATTACATGTATTCCGTTACTCCCCAACGCTATATGAAAATGAATAATTATTTAGAGTCGGTTCTTTTCAGTAAATTGGCCAAACAGGCTTGCAAAATGGTCTGAATCGATTCATGATTCAGTATAATTTGTTCAGTCCGCTCTCTCACTGAATCATTTGGAGCGGTTTCTCACAAAGTAAAACAGTTTCTAGATATTTATGAACACAGAGAACACACAGAGAGCATGCCCCGAACCCCTCTAGATATAAGGTATATTAGGCAGGTTTCTGTGTGTACCCTCATATTAAATCCTGCAGGTGCCCCTGGTGTGAGGCTATATCACCCCTCTGCTATCACATAATGGGTGAATAACATGAGAAGCTAGTCAGGTGTCTCCTGGCAGCAACCTCTTCAGTTCCTGATGTGGTGTCTTGACTGGAACACTCATTTCATACTCACGTAAATAAATATAAATACAGTGTTCTAACTGAGGTTAAAAAAAAAAAAATCCATCAAAATTTTTTAAACATGTCCAAGTGCGCCACTCCCTATTTTCTGAAAATGTACAGATGGCAACTGAGTGACACTGACAGAGTTGATCCTCATTTTCACCTCACTATAATGGAAAAAATATAATTCTTCCATTACTTATGATTGTTGGGACATCTAAATTACTAACATTAAATTGTTTATCTTGAATTTGAACAGTCGCTAAGTTAATTAATATACATGCAGTTAATTCACATGTAGTCTTGACAGTATCACAACCCCATCAAACAGCTGTAAATGTACATGGATGTTATGTGTAGAGATATCCTTGTTCATCTATTCAAGGAATAGTTCACCCAAAAAAATACAATTCTCTCATCATTTACTTACCTTCATGCCATCCCAGATGCATATGACTTTCTTTCTTCTCTTGAACACAAACAAAGGTTTTTATAAAATATTTAAGTTCTGTAGGTTCATACAATGCAAGTTAATGGTGGCCAAAAAATTTTAACTGCAAAAAGAACAAAGGCAGCATAAAAGAAACCCATAAGGCTCCAGTGGTTTAATCTATATTTTCTGAAGCGATCCAATTTTGGGTGAGAACATCTTGCCATTGCAGTTGAAAGCCACGATCATGATTTCAAGCTGGGTAACACTTCCAAGTGCTTGACGCATGTGCATAACGCTAGATGGAGCTAAGAAGTGTAATCAAACTTGAAATCATGATCGTGCCTATAGACTGCAAAAGCAAGATGTATAGTTAAAAAGGAGTTTTATTGTGTTCTCACTCAAAACTTATTGGATCACTTCTGAAGAAAGGGACTGAACCACTGGAGTTGTGTAGATTACTTATATTCTGCTTATGTATACTTTTTGGAGCTTTTAAATTGTGGTCACCATTCACTTGTATTATATGGACCTACAGAGCAGAGATATTCTTCTAAAAATCTTTGTGTTCTTCAGAGGAAATAAAGTCTGGGATAGCATGAGGGTGAGTAAATGAGCATTTTTATTTTTGGGTGAACTTTTCTTTTAAGCTGAATAAAAACGCTAGAGCCCCAGTTTATTTTAGTATAGCCAAACTTTGAGTAGTGGTGAGGTGATTTGCAATGACTGGCAGGTAAATTTGTTATATACCCTTTTACTTAAAGGGATGGTTCACCCAAAAATTCTCATCATTTACTCAATCTCATACCATCCCAGATGAATATGACTTTCTTCAGCTAAACACATTTGAAGAAAAATAGAAAATGATCTCAGTAGGTCCTTACAATGCAAATGGATGGTGATTTCACCTTTGAAGCTTCAAAAAGCACAGTCAGCATTAATATTATCCATATGACTCCAGTGGTTAAATTAATGTCTTACGATCGCTTTTGGTGCAAAAGAGTTAAATATTTAAGTATTTTTTTTTATTTTTTAAATTAAAAATGCAGCTGTATAGACCCCTTCAATGTTTGTAAACATTAGAATGCTAGGTTGGGTGCGCGCGCAGCATGGAGTCAGAAAAATGGCGCGGATAATAGACCGGCATATTATTGTGTCAAGTTATGCACTGTCTTTGCCACCACAGGAACGGGAACAGTACCATAACAAACTTGTTTTAGTTAATGGCGATTGTCTGCCTGATCCCGAGCTCATAACAGAATGGGTAGACAACGTCAGCAAGTGGCCAGATATTCAATGGCCCGCCATATACAGCTATCTGGTGGACAAGCCTAGTGTTTACACGCGAGAAAAACTAAGAGCCTACAAATCGCTAGACGCGTATAATTACGTAGTCTGTGGGCATGTCCAGACGGTATTATATAGCGATATAGGCGATGACTTTTGTGTGTTAAAAGCGGAGGTTTTACCGAGCCAGCTTTAGTTAAAAAGCTTTACGTTAAAAAGATTATTCATACCATTGCAATGATCAATGGTACAGTCTTGTTCCATCTCAGCCATAGAAGCAGGTTGCATGTCAGGGCGCTCATCTCTCTTCCTTTTCCTCTGATACCTAAAGGAAAACAAAAGGAACAATTAGTGCTGTGTGAAACTATTTAATCATTGTCTAGTTAAACTAGGCCTGCACAATATTGAATTACATTTAAATTTAATTAATAATAATTTACCTGAACAAGGAATTAAAATGCTGTAATTGTAATCTTTTTAATTAGATATTATAGTATCTCCTTGAGGCATGCATATGCACTGACAAACATCAGACCAATATGACATTTGGATAAGGATTAGACTAGGTGGTCTAGACTACTCTGCCAATTTTCTGGACGTTGCAAGAGAGAAACAGACAAACCTTATAGATAGATACTTTTTTTATTCGTACCTTTCCATTTTTGTCTTTGGTGTCTGGCTTTGTTTTTTGTACACAAACAAGGAGGGCACAAAGTCAGGACTACTGGAGTCAAGTGATGCCTCTCCTACAAAAAAAAAAGAATTGCACACATTGATTACAACGCGATCTACTGTTGTCATAGTGAAAGCGCTAATGTAAAGCTAGTCTGCGAAGTGTGTAAGTTAGCATGACACAGGTCACAATTAATGCCAGATATCAAATTTCATATAACTATTAAATCAGTCTACAGTTTACAGAAAACAGTCGTTTACTTACTATGGCTAGAGTTGAGCCATGGTAAGTAACAGTTAAACAAATGTTGTCACAAAGTTGGCGCTAGCCTGCGGCTAACTGCTAGCTAGCAGCTGGCTGCTCTGAAACATGACAAAAGTCCATGACATTTAAAAAAAAAAAAAAAAAAACTATTAACCAGCATATCTTAACGTTATAGGCTAGTGTACAGAAAACTGTTAATGCAATCCAGGCTTTCGAGTTTATTCTAATAGAAAGTGATGATAAAGGATGACTTTACCTGATATGAAGTGAGCACTACAAACACGAGCCTCTTGGATCGAAGCATTGTCCCAGTCTGCCCGTTTAATTGCTTGCAGCCACAGATGTCGTCTATTTTTTTGAAAAGGATGAGATCCTGCAGGAATCCTGAAAAACTTGACTCCACAACTGGTGCGATTTGCACAGTCCACGACACAACAAGTAGGCATTTTGACGAGAAATTATCTGGTTAACACACGATGGAATGGAACGTTCTGACCCCGACATGCGCACTACGCACTTCGAATTTTCCCGTGACGTCAACCGTGAAGGGGTCTATATGCTTTCACAAAAGGGCTGAGTTCACGCAGTCTTGTGTGACGTTTTCGCGTTGGCATGTTTACTAGAGAGGTGACGCATGCGCAGCACACCCAGAAGAGCAGCACTCTTTACAACATAGTAAGATGAATGCTTTAAATTAAAATAAAAATATACTTTTTAACTACAATTGTTCGGATTGAGCTGATCTGCAACGCGCCGGCGAAAGTACCGCCCCACTGTTTACAAACACCCAGGATATGCACACGTAAGGACCATTTTAAACAATAATATGACACAAAGACATAAATATGTCATTCAACATACAATACAATTTGAACTATCCTCCTTCGCACGGTCGCTTTGTAAACAGTGGGGCGGTACTTCCGCCGGCGACACTTAATTTCTCTTTCACTGAGGAAAGAATGATATGGATATCTTGGATGGCATTGGGGTGAGTAAATTATTAGGACATTTTAATTTTGAGGTGAACTAATCCTTTAACTGTCAAGAGGAACACAACTGCCTAACAAGAGTTAACATTACCTTGCATACCAGTTAAACATCCGTTAACTTACCTGTGTCTGCTAACCTCTTAAAACGTCTCCTTGGAGTTTTTATTGGGTCTTCATAGCCCAGCCACTTTTCTGGTATCGGGTGGTCTTCTGTAGGTCTTGTGTCCACGAAATGAAAAGAACAAACATACGGTCGCTTTGGTGGTTTCTTCAAATTTAAAGCTTTTAACCACAGGCGAAGGGATTCCTCATTCTTCGGCGGGGGGTGAAGGTCGTAGGGCGCCTCGCATCCACACTCAGCTCTCATACGCTTTCGATGATTAAAACACTCCTGCTCTAAGTAAATCTTTCTTTTGTACCAGTTATTATGACAACCTCTAACTGCACAAACAATCCCGGTCTTCCTTGAAGCCATAATAACGAGTTAGCTGTTACGAAGACTTGTTTAATTAAATGCTATGGTGAAAAGCCAGTTAGATAGCCAGTGACCGGAAGTGCCAGACCGGAAGTCTCGCACAAAAAACCGTCAACTGGCTGTGTCCGTATTTCCATTAAAAATAAGGCGAATACATAGATGTTAGGGATGCTCCGACCAATTGGCCGCGTCCTATGACTTGATCGGTAATTTGGCCGATTGCATAAACCGATCGGTCATGTCTTAAAAGAATACAGAAAAAGAATGTAAACGATACAGTGAGAGAGGTATGGCGAATATGAAAAGTTTGTGTACTGTACTTTAATATGGCGTTTCACATGCAACAAGGCAAAGAGAAAACAGTTCGAGCGGTGAAACGGTCCTTATTATCATTCATGGCGGCAGCTTCTCAGCATCTCGGTAATGATGTGAGTTACAAGATGTGGTGTAATTCAGACATCTTTATTAAATATCTCCTGATTAAACAGCAGAAACGTGCTCTTTTTCCGCTTTCCTATCATATCTTGCCCTCATGAGAGAGCGCATATTCCCCTCATTAAAGTTCAAGCAGCAACAAGTAAAAAAGTAACTATTAATCATCCAGCTAAATGAAAAGGCAGGAATTTATAAAAATAATAATTCTTTATAAAATATTAAGATGTCATTATATAGTGTATTAAATCGAATGCAAAAATAAAATAGAAATAAAATAAATAATAATAATTATATGAAATAATGGCAATGAATCAATAACCAAAAATGTCACATTAGTTTTAATTGCACCTATGAGTTATCAGTTTGTCCTTAGTTTTGAGCAGAAAAGGGAATAAAGTTGATTGTTTATCTGTACAGTTAAGGTTTGAAGGAAAGAGTCTCCTGATCGGGTAAATCTAAATTGTATTAGTTACCCAGTAAGAGCATATGAACCACCTCCTCTGAGATGTTATTAATGTCAGATGTATGGGCAGACTGCAACAGTGTGCAAGTCAAAGAGAGAACACGACTACGGGAATTGTGGTGAGGGTGTTGGAGTTAAGTGCTGTAAATAAAAGCTGTTTATGGCAAAAAAAGGGTGAAAGGTTTTTGGATAGGAGGGCTGACATGGGAAACGGTGAGGGATGGACTAGAACAGGGGTGGCAAACCTGTGTCTCACAAGCTGGATGCAACTCTTTGCTGGCTCCTCTTCTATCCATCCATTTGGACTGTGTTTACAAAAAATATATTTTTTAATTAATTTAAACTAGCATTTAAATCAAAATACATTTAGAAGGAATAGTTCACCCAAAAATGAAAATGTACTCACCCTCAGGCCATCCAAGATATATTGGAGTTTCTTTCTTCATCAAAACTCCTTCATTTCAGGACTCCTTAAAACAATGCAAGTGAATGTCCTCCATTTCCATTAAAATAATCCACACAACCCGTCGACAAATAAAGTTCTTCTGAACCCAAATGATAAGCCAGATTTTATATTTTTCCTGCCGTGCATTTTCTTTGGGGTTTCTGAAGGTTGAAGCATCCAGGATACACACACCAAACAACCATTTTGAACAGTACACTTATACAAATCTACAACAAAGACAATTAAACTATTGTACAGCACTCCTCTTGTAAACAATGACACACTTCCTGCCTCCTCCTCTATGTGATGCATGACCTTATCAACAAGCTCATCCCTGTCAAGAGTGTGTGTCACAGAGATGTACGGAAGCACACATTTGTAGTTAAAAAGAATACAAGTATTGTTTTGTGTCTAAAAATAATCAATCGTTTGAGTCCAGAAGAAATGTATTTGTTGACTGGAGTCGTGTGGATGATTTTGATGCACCCTAAATATGCATTTTGACCATAAAAAAAAGGAGTACATTCACTTGCATTGTTTAAAGGAGGAGGCCTGAAATGAAATCCTTAAAATCTGTTTTGATGAAGAAAGAAACTAAAATACATCTTGGATAGCCTGAGGGTGAGTACATTATCAGTAAGTTTTAATTTTTGGGTGAACTCTTCCTTTAAGACAAATACTGCATGTGGAATTAATGTAACATTTCCTTAACGGAAACCTATTTACAAGATGTAATATAAGTCTCATGTGTCCCCAGAATGTGTCTGTCAAGTTTCAGCTCAAAATACCCCACAGATCATTTATTATACCATGTTGTAAATGCCTCTTTTTGGGTGGAATCAAAAACATCTGTTTTCGTGTCTCTCTTTAAATGCAAATGTGCTGCTGCTCCCTAAACCCTTTCTGGAAGAGGGCTGTGCTCATGCTTTGGTTACTACAGCAACAACAAATCAGAACCAATATGACTGACACCTTAAATACCGGAGTTCAACCATATATGTATGAACCAGAGTCGGACACTGATAAGGTGACAATCACCTTACTGTATTGTACATAATAAAGGTGTGATTATTGATTATACATAAAGCGTAAAAATAACGACATAGTGCTGGACTCTGTGAATACAATCAGAGATAATGGTAACTTTAGCTGCATTAGCCGTGGAATCAGCTAACAAGCACATTCAGAAAGACTATTTGCAAACATTCACAAAATGCAACACTTACATCTTCAGGATATAAAGCTGGAACACAAACAGTTGGTACTGATCCATGCAAGAGAATCACATTTTTAGAAAATCCTGCTATTTATTGACATGACACAATGCATTCCAGTGTAAAATGATTTGCACAAACATACATGAATTTTGGTGTGTTTTGGGGCACATTTCCTTCAATAACAAAAATTGTCCACTGTGTTTTCAGTGGCTCTGATGCCGGGAGTACATGAAGACTCGTATGTTCACTTTTACAGCCAACAACAGAACACTTATGACACTTACAAAGCTGAGATATTATTCTTCTCACATAGGCTGCTCCAGTGTGGAAAAAAGGTAGACTGTGTGTAGATCACTCAGGGTAGGATCTCTATGATAATCAGTCATGGTTGAGGCCTGCTCTAAAGTGACTTCACGTTTAAGTGGAAATTAAAACCAATCACTTTGAGGCACTGTTTTTTGATTAATAGAAATATAATAAAGAGGAGTGGGTGGACTTTTAACACTGTTGGGTGGTTATGTACACACGCTGCCAACTCACGTTTATGTTCAAACACCATGTAAAAGTGAATTTTGCATAATAGGTCTCCTTTAATGTAATGGGACAATGCATTTAAGGCAGTCATTATATAGTTCAGTGCACAGCACATTTGATCACATTTGTAATTTATTATAATGGCAGAAATCATATGTACGCACATTGATTCTAAACAAATATTTAAATGGTTATTCAAATAGAGAATGTAAAGCTATGTCACGCTGCATTGCATCCTGGGGCAGCGCCAGCATCTTGGGAGGATTGCGCTCTGCTAGTGTTAATACCGGAATTATATGGAGAAGGGAAAAGAAAAAGACTGTGGGCCCTACCGGGACAAACTGAATGCCAATGCCAAGCAATGGTATTTGGAGAAATTAAACACCATTAACGACATAGATCCATATGAGTTGGCAGCCTAAGAATGGATTTCAGACCCAGAAGCACTACCTCCACTGACAATAAAATAACCTCTTCCCGTTGTACCTCTTCGTCTTTTTGTGCCACATCCTCCTCTGCTTCACTTTGAACCCTGTCCTCCACTTTCTCTCCTATCCTGACCCCAAACTTCTCATGTCTCCTTAACAGACATGCAAACCTGTTTTTGTCTGTCGGTTTCACTTCATTGTGGCCCAAAAGCAAAGATATTGCCCATTCAGGATGGGTGTCAAGCATTTTATATGCTTGTTGTCCTGTAAATACAGCAATTTCCTACAAGCTAATGTGAATCTTTATATAATGTAAACAGCATCTCATGCTGGAAGAACTAAATTAAATGAACATATGTTGTGGTTTTAAATGACCAGTTTTTTTTTAGATTTCACCCATTACTACACACACACAAATCTATGTTTACAATTCACATGCCGTCATAACATGTTTTTGAAGAAATATATTGTACAATTAATGTCAAAGTACACACCACGTGACTCACCATACTGAAAATGCAGAGAAGCTCTCATTGATGTAGAGATGTTGCTATAACTAATGTATTTTCGTCTTGCTGCTGCTATCCACACCATGCAACATCTTCTCGTTACCTCTTCAACATGCTTTCCTTCGCGATGTTTACACGTCAGAAAAAGGAAAAAAACGTATCCCATTGTTCAGTTTATTTCCTGAATGACCTGCTATTGCAGTTTTTAATGCAGCAGGATTGACCAACCATGGTGATATTTTCTAAAATCAAAAAGAAAATCAAAACACGTCCCACCTCCGTAAATGCACAAGAAAAGAAGCTTGATCCTCATAATATGGGGTCTACACCATAGACATATAAATACATATGTATTTAAATGTCTATGGTCTACACACTAAACATTTACCCAGAATTCAACACAGACTAACTTCTTTTTTTTTTTAATGGTGGACTGGTGAGCACATGCCACCACCTACCGTTTAGTTTAATGCATCGTATTCCATGCCTTTCTCTTAATCCCTTAAAATAATATTAATAAAAAAAATACTTGTTTATCCAAAGTCTAGATCCATCATGATCCAGGTGTCAGTTGGCGCTGCTTGTTCAGCTCCTCCAACTTCAGAGAGTCCCTCTATCACTCAAACCTGTACAATACATGTATTGTATTAAAACCCTATATCCTAACCCATCTCTATTTACCTCTATTCCTAATAGACACTCCATCTCCCTATCTCTATGTCCATTATTGTTTAAATATTGTATTCTCTCCTGTATATACATTCTACAATCAAATATGACATGCTCTACAGTTTCTTTTTCTCTACAATATTCACATAAATCATTTCATTGGATTCCTATTAAAGCCAATGAAGAGTTCAATCCTGTATGACCAAGCCTTACTCTAATTATTATAAACTCTTCCCGTTTCTGACACATATATTTTTATTCATTTCTACCTGTTTTTTTATTTTATACAAATGTCTTCCCTTCTTGTCCTTATTCCATATTTCTTGCCACTCTTTCTTAATAATAGTATTTATTTCCCGCTTACCTAGTGTTAATCTAATATCCTCTTCATTTCTATTTAAAGCCTTCTTCGCTAACTCATCGGCTGCTTCATTTCCATGAATCCCTTTATGTGCTGGTATCCAACAGAATCCGACTGTCCCTCCTTTCCTTTGAATACGATACAAGAGCATGAATATTTCATTTATCAAATCTTCTCTGGATGATCTTCGGGTAGCCAATGATGTTAATATTGATGCTGAATCAGAACATATAACTACTCTGTCAGGTCTTGTTTCCTCTACCCAAGTTAAACTTATTATGTTGGCAGTTATCTCTACTGAATGTATAGATAAATTAGCCGTTCATCTTTTTGACATTTCAACACTTACTACTGGAATATACACTCCTATTCCTGTATTTCCTTTTGATCCATCTGTATATATTTGTAGATTTTCATAAAATTTTCCCTGAACATGCTTCTTTCATTAGATGTTATCATCTCTTATCTTTTCTTATATCTCCAGATCAATTTCCACCTCAGGAAAAACACAGCGTGACATCAGCTTCACTTTCTCTTATCTGTATCCGGGTTTAAAATAAGTCACACGGTTTTAACACAAGTCACACATCGAAGACGTATATGAGCCACACATGTGGCAGAGATTATGTCAAGCAAATATATGATAAATGCAAAAAAGAAAAAAAGCATAACACTAGGATGTTAATTGGACCATATCACCAGTCAGTGATTTTGCAATGTCAGACTGTTTGGGGGGTTTTGGATCATGTTGAAGCCTTAGGGTGGTAACTTTGTTATCCAGCTCATCCATGAAACCCTCATCAACTGACTCACTGTCTCTGTCTTCCTGCTTTCCAGTGCCCTCTGCAGGCAGGAAGACATGTAGCTGTGTACGGGATGTTGTAGATGCTGTTGTAGGTAAGGGTTGGGTGGGGAGGCAAGTCTTTCCTCTGACAGATAAAGTCTCATGGTTTAGGGGCCACCTGCCCTGCTTCACTAATGGCTGTAGGCCTCTGTGCTCTGAGGTTTGTCTACGACTATGACTAAGGGTCTTCCCAACTTTTGGTATAGGTCTCAGAGGCTGAGAGAAATGCATGTACAATTGGTGGTAGCTTTGCTGTGGCCTCTTTGTGTTTTCATGGGACTTGCAAGAGGGAAGAGATGGGGTACGTTTCCTTAAAGGAGGATGGAAGTTTCTTGTAAAACCCTCGAAAACCTGCTGTCCTGGGGTACACAAGGAAGGCTCGCTGATACTGAGAAAGATCAGAGGAGACCAAAAATGGAGATATATTTTGTTAACAAGAAAATAATTGTATTATATATATATATACATACACACACAGTTGAAGTCAGAAAGATGCGCTGGAAGAAACACACTTTAACATAGTTACACCTTAGCCAAATACATTTAAACTCAGCTTTTCACAATTTCTGACATTTAATCGTAGAAAACATTCCCTGTCTTAGGTCAGTTAGGTTCACTGCTTTATTTTAAGATGGTGAAATTTCAGGATAATAGTAGAGAGAATTATTTATTTCAGCTTTTATCACATTACCAGTGGTTAGAAGCTCACATACACTTTGTTAGAATTTGTAAGAACTTGGGTAAAATGTTTTGGGTAGCCTTCCACAAGCTTCTCACAATAAGTTGCTGGAATTTTGGCCCATTCCTCCAGACAGAACTGGTGTAACTGAGTCAGGATTGATGGCCTCCTTGCTCGCACACACTTTTTCAGTTCTGCCCACCTACAAATCTTCTATCAGACTGAGGTCAGTGCTTTGTGATGGCCATTCTAATTCCTTGACTTTGTTGTCATTAAGCCATTTGATGATATGAGCACGAAGCGATCATCTGTGTTCCGCAACTGCTTTCGGGTCCTTGAATAATCTATAACGTGAGAATAAGGGCAGCCAGTGGACTTTCTGGTGCCCTCCTAGGGTAAGATGGTTCCCCCCTAGGGAGTTAGTGCCCTACGCAGACTGTCGTAGTCTGCTTATAGGGAGCGGTGGTACTGCCAAACAGTAAACATTTTGTTTCGTCAGACCAGAGGACATTTCTCCAAAAAGTAAGATCTTTGTCCCCATGTGCACTGATACTCTGGCTTTTTTATGGCAGTTTTATGGAGGCTATACGTTATTCAAGGACCCGAAAGCAGTTGCGGAACACAGATGATCACTTCACGCTCATATCACTTGCTCCCAAGGATGAACCAGACATGTGGAGTTCCACAATTTTTTTTTCTGAGGTCTTGAATTTCTTTTGATTTTCCCATGATATCAAGCAAAGAGGCACTGAAAAGGTAGGCCTTAAAATACATCCACAGGTACACCTACAATTGACTCCAATTAGCATAGATAGATGGATAGATAGATCCTTCAAGCCTTGGCTGATTTCAAAATATGGCAAGAATACATTGTTATGCTTGAGAAATCCACAAAGTTTAAACATTAGCTGCTGTCATTCCATTAGACGGAATGGTATACTGCAACTGTTTGGCATGTGTTGACATGTGAAGAATATTTCTCAGGTGTCCTAGCGCATTCTCTGTTGTGTACTGTATGGTGGATTTGACACTTCCTCTTACTGGTCGGTGGGAAAGAGATGTTGATGTGTCTAACTCACATTTGTATATTTGTTGTTTTGTACGAACCCCAATGATCTAAAGTTCATCCACACAAACTTTTCTTTGTGCACAGCCAAACAATAGCATTAAAGAGATCAAGCTCTGATGCTGAGCCCCCAGGCCTTGAGGCGCCAGGTATCAGCTTACCTAAGAGGCACCGTGGTGGTCCGTCCATGTGTTGAACAGGGTAGCGATGGAAGCCTGAAATAATCTCTGATCTGTGAGCCACTGGAGGCAGGAAGGGGGAGCATGGAGCTGGAGAGCAGGTAAGTCCGGACCGTAGTGCGGTTCCTCTGCATTGCCCATTGATGCTTTAACTCCACAGTGTTCAAGCACTGTCCAGGAGGTCCACGGGCTCCACTCATGTCTGCACCGACAGCACCAGACTAACTGCAGCCGCCCCTTAGGGGTGCATTTGTCCACATACAGCGATCAATAATTCATGTGCATTAAAAATGTATCAGGCAATCCCATTGGTTGCACAACGCCAAATTCTCCCTCCCCGACTCCTTTTCCCTTGTTCCGATGTCAGCTTACAGTTATAGGAGGCACACAAAATGGCTGAAGCATTTCTGAGACGTCCTGAAACCCAGCAGGTATCTGATGTCAGTGCTGTCTTTTGAATCACATTCAGTGTTATAACTCTTTTTTGAAAATCATAAGACTTCTTTAAAATTTTAAAGATTGACTAAGTCTTTCTTTACGGTTACCGGATGGGTCAGACACGGTCTACAAAAGTGCAAATTGAATGAAATCCCAGATGCAGTTTATAGCATACCTGTCAACACTCACGTTTTTCCCTAGAGTCTCCCGTATTCCCGCCCCATCCCAAGTTGTTATTTCTCCCGTAATTTGTATGGCCCAAACCTCGTTATATGAATAATCACATCAATATATTATTCCAAGGTTGTCCAGTTGTCAGATCTTGTATGAAACGCATCCAACTCACACAATCAACACATCATACAAAATTCAACACATTTATGACCTCAACCTGGCAACCTACAACCCAGTTGAGCTGTTGATATCTGTTGATAGTAGACGCGGGAAGTTGAATCAAGCATCACTGGTAGATGGGGAGAGAAGACTTCAGTGCTCTGGCGGAAGAATTTAATTTAATTTCTCGAAGAAATATGGCCACCCCTTTTGCAAAGTGTGTCGCACTGATTTTAATGTCGGACACGGTGGTAAAAATGACGTTACTCAGGACATTAAATCACGGCGGCACAATTTGTATTTAGACTGCCTCTGCCATCCAGCACCTCTGCCCCCTCCAGAGGTCTCCCGAATTGTGTTACCAAATGTTGACAGGTAGGGTTTATTGTGCTTCTCCAATCCCAATCAATCATTACCACAATTGAAAAACTAAATAATACGTGACTTTCAATGATAAAGCCCGAAAATACACATGGGACGCTTATATTGAAATGTCTGCACTCCCAGTTGCAAAGCTCAAACTTTCAGTTCTTTTCGGGTTATTCGTGAAAAAGACATTGTTCAAATGAGTCATTTGTTGAGGAATCTCTCACGCTGGGTGTGTTGCTGCGTGCTGTGCAGCGAGCTCATAACAGAATGGGTGAAAAGAGGCGCGAGACACACTGGTGGTGCGCGCTGTAAAGATGTTTTCAACTCACAAGATGATATCTGCCGAAAACGCGTATGAAATTGTCGCAATCTATTATATTTGGTCGCACCTGTGACCATTTTAGTCGCAGTCTGGAGCCCTGAGGGGGGCACGTGCCCCAACTTTAATACCCATTATGTTTTTATATTAAGACGTTTAGATCGGTGTATGCATTATATTGATAGATGAACGACAGACAGACAGATAGGTAGATGAAAGACAGACAGACACACAGATAGATGGACAGATAGATACACAAATAGATGATAGACAGATTGATAGATGAACGACAGACAGATAGAAGACAGACAGACAGATAGATAGACACACAGATAGATAGATACACAGATAGATAGATGAAAGACAGACAGACAGAGAGATACACAGATAGATAGATGAAAGACAGACAGACAGATAGATAGATGAAAGACAGACAGACAGACAGAGAGATACACAGATAGATAGATGAAAGACAGACAGACAGATAGATACACAGACAGACACACAGATAGATAGATGAAAGACAGACAGACAGAGAGATACACAGATAGATAGATGAAAGACAGACAGACAGACAGATAGATGATAGACAGATAGATGAACGACAGACAGACAGATAGACACACAGATAGATGACAGACAGATAGATAGATGAACGACAGACAGACAGATAGACACACAGATAGATGATAGACAGATAGATAGATAGATGATAGATACAGACAGACAGACAGACGATAGATGGATGAACGACAGACAGATAGACACACAGATAGATGATAGATAGACAGACAGACAGACACACAGATAGATGGATGAACGACAGACAGATAGACACACAGATAGATGATAGATAGACAGATACACAGACAGATAGATACACAGATAGATGATAGACAGATAGATAGATGAATGACAGACACACAGATAGATGATAGATAGATAGACACACAGAGATACACAGATAGATAGATAGACAGACAGACAGAAAGACAGACAGATAGATGAAAGACAGACAGACAGATAGATAGATACATACATAGATAGATAGACAAACAGACAGATAGATAGATACACAGATAGATAGAGAAGTTTATTAGTACATATAGAATGGTTTAATTGAGTCTAGGGCTTCAGGGAGTTTAGATTTGAGTTTATTTGTTGTGCACTACTGGGCCACCGTAGTCTTGGCTCAATTTGAACTGTTGCAATGAAAGTCAATGGGATTTTTATGATTTTTAATATTAATTTAAGAAAACTCAGTCAAATCAGTTTGAAAAGATATAGCACACTAAGTCAGAACAGTCTGAAGGTCTGACCCGAGTTTGTAGAGTTAAAGCTATAGGAGGAGTTAGAGTCAGAACATTTTGGGTAAGAAAAAGAAGAATAAGAATATTAAGTTTAAGTACAATATCAGTAAGTTGGCTCTCACAAGCCAACTTAATAATATAAAAGCACTGAAAGGTCACAGAATGATATGTGTACTTGTGCTTACCATGCTCAGAGTCACCACTATCTTCATCATCATCATCATTCAGTCTAGATGTTGTAATCCCCCTTTGGTTTTTCAGCAGATGAGCTTTCTGAAGTTGAGTGTGGCTCCTGTCCATCTGTGCAGCATGAAAACAGTAAATGTTGACAAAATGTTGACATTTACATATTACAAACAGTGACAGTAGAGCCTTAAAGGTGCATCTCAAATTATGCAGTCAAAAACTGTGACTGGTTACATTCTCCATTTCCATGGACAATAATATATGCATGTCCAGACCTAATCATCTAAGTTAAAAACACAGTTCAGGTGGAAGCGTTAATGTTTTATATGGTGTCTAGTTCAACAGTGCAGTTTAGTGAAGCTGTCAGCTCCAGCCAGTCAATAATAATAATAATAATAATAATAATAAATTTTATTTGTTTGGCATCTTTCTAAGCACTCAGGGTCATCTTACAACAAAGGAAACACATTAAAGGGACACTTCACCCATTTGCATTAAGCTTTGTATCGTTAGAAACCCAGTCATATTTTTGAATGGTCGTGCATCATTCCCTCAGTTTCCCCTGAGAGATGCAGGTGCAGTGAGAGGTGCAGTTGCAGTGAGAGATGCAGTGAGAGGAGCAGGAGCAGTGAGAGGTGCAGTGAGAGGTGCAGTTGCAGTGAGAGGAGCAGGAGCAGTGAGAGGAGCAGGAGCAGTGAGAGGAGCAGGAGCAGTGAGAGGAGCAGTTACAGTGAGAGGTGCAGTGAGAGGTGCAGTTGCAGTGAGAGGAGCAGGAGCAGTGAGAGGTGCAGTGAGAGGAGCAGTTACAGTGAGAGGTGCAGTGAGAGGTGCAAGAGCGAGGTAGAGGTGTAAGAAACGCATGGTGGCATTTAACTAAATGTGTTTTTGAGAAGAAAATTATCCATTTGGCCAATTGTGATTTGTAGGTGTGAGTCTGTGTTGAGTCTAGAAAAAGTATCTGAAGTATGGGTAAGCTCTAGTTAGCGATTTAAAAAAAAACTGTAAATACAGTGGTGGTGTCCTTGAGTAAGACACTTAACTCCAGGTTGTTCCGGGGGGATTGTCCCTGTAATAAGTGACTGTAAGTCGCTTTGGATAAAAGCGTCTGCCAAATGCATAAATGTAATATAAATGTAATATGACTACTCGTGTGATTTTTAGAACATACCTTCACGAGCTTCCTGTTGAATTCCTGCATCTGACGTCCTTCTCTTTTTGACACCTTTCAGATCTTTAGTTGGGGTGGCTGCGTGTCTTTTGCCTATGAAAATATTCACAGTAGGAAATTGCTCAACTTTTACAGTGATATTAAAAGAAAGTCAAAAATATGCAGATAAATAAAGATGCTCACACAGTAGACCGAAAGTCAGAAGGAGAGATGAAGACAGACAGAAAGAAAGACCGATAGAAGACAGTGTAATTGGAAGAGGGAGAACTATAAAATTGTATAATAATAACTTAATTACCACTGAGAACGGAGTCCAGTGTTTGCAGACTCTTCCCTTTCAGTGACTCTGCTCCATGCTCCATCGCAAACAAAAGTTTGCCAATCTTGGCCAATTGGAATGTTTTATCTGTCTGTCGATAATACTCGCAGTGGACACGGATATCATGTCCCATAAAACGAGCAACTTGCTCAAGTTCCTGATTGCTGAGGTCGAGAAGCTGGCACAAGGTAGCAACGTGTTTCCTTAACTTTGTTGATCTCAGCAGTTCAGGGTTTTTGGCCTTGCTCTCTTCTGCATATCTTCTGAGGCAGTCACACCCGCGGAGATTGGTTGTTGTGCTAAGCCTGGCAAACAGAAAAGGGTTCTCCTCAAGTATGCCAACTTCCCTCCGTTTTTTAATCAGGAAGTCAAGCGAAGCTTTTGTGCGCTCAAGAAGAAGGATGGGCACCTTTCTGCCTCTCTTTCCGCGTGTCACCAAACGTGTCAGTCTGTGGCTCATTTGTTTTTCCACAGGCGATAGAGTCTCATAAATGTCCTTATTAACAGGACCGGTGTCTGCTTTTAGATATGTCTCAAGGGTTAAACGTGATGCTTCTCCTTCACGCTTCTTATTGAACACAATTATTTGTGCAAGAAGGCTCTCACTTAACTTCCTGTATGCTGTAGTACTCACGCCCTCTGTTAACTCTGCCTTTGCCTCATCCTCAACTTTCCTCAGGTAGTTCTGGAGAGTGATAACATCCTCTGTCAGAGGTACAGCGTCTTCTTTGCCCCACCGCCGTTGCTCCAATGAGCTATGAGCATTAGTTGACACATGAATGGACCATGAGTTCTCTAGCAACTCCTTGAACTTTTTTGCCTTCTCAGTTTTGACATCACAGTTCATCAAGCATTGGCCTATCCAGGCTTCAGTGGCCCCTTTGAGTGAAAACCCAATTTTAACAGCTGTAGATGGATTTCCATATTCATTCTTTTTTACATCATAGTTTGACACTTGTCTGGCTGCTTCAATTGCCAGTTTAAAATTTGCTGGATCACAAATGTCTTTAAGAGTTTTGGCACGTTTATCAATCTCCTTGGCAGCCAACATAAACCGTCCTAGTTCTCTCAGCTTTTGTGCAATGTATCTGTGCTGAGATTCTTCACGGCCCTTTTTTGCAAATAATGCATCTCCATACGCACAAATCATCTCATCACTTCTGATGTGAGAGGTTACATGATCTTGTAGCATAGAGTGGATGATCTTTTGTACTCCTTGGCCTGATTTGAGTGGAAGTAGATGCGAGGAAGATTTTTGTACTCTCTTGCCTTTCTGTCTTTCCTCTTTCCGTTCTCTACATGACTTCTCATGTCTCCAGAGTTCAGTCCTCTTGAACATTGCATAACAGTGTTGACATGGTAGGTAGCTCTCTACGTCTGCCTTCACAGAGGGCCGTTTCCATACTACAATCTCACCATTTCCTTCCTCAAAGACCTTGTGATTGTGTTGCCAGTCACCCTTATTACGAAGGCCTTCTATCAGAATCTTCCTTTGTTTTGAGCCAACTGGGAAACTAAAAGCATAGGCTACATTCCGTTCCATACTATGCTTTCTTTCTAGATGTCTAGCTATCTTCAATTGAGCCTTTTCACAGAATACACAGTAATGGACTTTGTCCCAGACTCTGGCACCATCCTTTTTTATGCTTCTTTTTACAGTAATCTTTTTGACATCTTTAAACTTCCCTTTTCCTTTTGAATTTGTACCTTTTTGAACTGCTTTACCTTTGGCCTTCTGGTTCTCAGCTTCTCTGGTGTCAGTTTCACTGGATGATGCATGACTGTACTGCTTCTCTGGAGTATTGTGGCAGGATGACTGGAACTCTAGTGCAAGCAACTCATCTTCACTGGATGATGGTGATGGAGATGGTTTGTAGTCCTCATCCAGTGGATCTGCATCAGACCCACTGGATGACAGAAGCTCCTCTCTGAGCAACTTGTCTTCTCTGGATGGTGATGGTGTTGATGGGGGGCTCCCAGGTTCATCACCACAACTCTCTTTGCTGTGGTCCTTTTTGGCCTTCACAGCAGGGCAAAAGAGGGAAAAAAAGGAAAATGATCAATTAGACACAGATACATTAGAGCAGGGGTTACATTAAATTAATTAAATTTCACCAAGTTCCAACTTGAATATATAATTATATATATATTATACACACACTAACACACAACAGGCCAAAAGTTTGGACACATTACTATTTGTAATGTTTTTGAAAGAAGTTTCTTCTGCTCATCAAGCCTGCATTTATTTGATCAAAAATACAGAAAAAAAATGTCATATTGTGATATATTATTACACATTAAAATAATTGGTTTCCAATTTATTGTACTTTAAATGATCATTTATTTCTGTTATGCAAAGCTGAATTTTCAGGATAAATTACTATACTTTATTAATTGAAAAACAATCATTTTAATGTGTAATTTTATTTTTCTGTATATTTGATCAAATAAATGCAGGCTTGATGAGCAGAAGAAACTTCTTTCAAAAACATTACAAATAGTAATGTGTCCAAATTTTGGCCTGTAGTGTAATATATATATATATATATATATATATATATATATATATATATGTATGTATGTATATATATGTGTGTGTGTGTGTGTGTGTGTCAATCAAAGGTCCGGAACATACAGGTTAATTCACAGTTATATGGTGATTTCAAAATAATGCAATTAATTGAATCCTGTTAATACAGTTTTCTATACTCTACATATGTGTTTTGGCTCCTAAATATCAAAATACATACAGCCCAGAAGTCACTATGGCAGACCTCGGTCCGTATACCACGTGCCAACCCGTCCGGACCCGAACCTTGGACCTAAGCGTGAATCCGTGTGCTCTCCCTACCTCTCTGACTGCTGCAGATTAGTATAACTACAGCCCAGATATACATAAAGAGAAACGTGTCCTTATTTTTTTCTAGAAACGGCCGCGGAATGACTGAAATACCGTTCTCTGGGGACACCCTAATTAAACATGTATCCCGATCGGCAGCGCGCATGTCTGTACCAGAGCTGAGTGAAGCTGGCCCCCTTTTAAACAAAAATTTATATGAAAAGAAAATGTAATGTGTCAAAAATATGTTGTTTGTGCTGTTTTCTTGTTTGAGATTTTGATGATTTGTTTGCATGCAGTGTGTGTTGCTGTGCGCCACAGACACGAGCGCGCGCCTCAGAGGAGGAAAAACGTGGACGCATCCAGGCTCTACAGTTTAAAATAGTTTAAAAGCCGAACCAGCACAAATTTATGGAAATATTTACATCACAAAACAGCACAGATGTAGATCAGGCGATTGACATATTTTTATATGAATTTGAGCATGATGAGGGGCCAAGTTCACGGAGGTCTATCTGAAAGAAGACTAAACCAGGTGTAAACCTGGATTAACCAGTACAAAACCAGGTGTAAACATAGACTAAACTAGGTCTAAACCAGGACTAAACTAGGTATAAACCAGAACTAAACGTGGACTAAACCAGTACTAAACAGGGCCCAGTCACGGTTTCATTAAACTGTACAAAGCAACCTTTAAATCATATTATACGCAAAGAAGAAAAAAAATACTTACCCTAGAATTTTCAAATTTCTGTTCACACTTTCGGTGGTGATTCCTTAAAGTTGCAAATCTTCTTTTAAATCTGTCCATGTCTTCTTTCAAATCTGTTCTGTTGTGGATGTCGCAGTCTGAGGGTCAGAATGGCGCGTGCAGGTGTCTGAACTCTAATTGGTTAATTAGCTATGAGCGCGCGAAAATGAGCAGCTCATCATGTCTTTTTACATTTCTCCTAATACAGCATCAGAATTACATATTTAACTTTCTGATATATATATATATATATATATATATATATATATATATATATATATATATATATATATGATGAACTAGAAAATAACTTAAATTAAATAAAATATATAATTTCTAAAACATGCTTTTTTTAGATCACATTTATGAAATATTGATTATGTATTGTTGATATTTTATGTCTGTCCCCTAATCTGGTTATAAAAGCTGATATTAAAGAAAGTTTGAGAATCTGCCCATCCCCCACACAGCCGCCCCTCCCCCTCCACTCCAGAGTTTGTCCAGGCAGGCCTATTAGGCCTTTATCGCATTTCCTGGTTTGGAACGTTCGAAATCGCCAAGCAGTGTACTCGCACTTCCGGTGGTTACTTAGTTACCAGATAAACTATGGCTGCCTCCTCTCGCCGGTGCTATTGCAGTGTACCGGGTTGTTCAACATCAAAACAAAGACAGCCATACCTTAGCTTCCATGACTTCCCAAAAGACAAACACCTCTGCAAGGCTTGGGTGAGATTGATAAGGAGAGACGAAGGTCCTTCGTTCCATATAAGTCGGGGTAGTACGTTTGTGTGCAGCTTGCACTTTGACGAGGAAAGCATTTACGTCTCGAAAAGTGGGCGGAGGAGACTAAAATCCGGTACTACACCAAGCCGATTTTCGTGGAACAGCTGGGGGGAGACTCGTGTGCTTCGCCAGTCAGTTTTCGATCGGGTTAATGCGCGTTTTGAAGTAACGTTAGCTGAAGAGTTTCAGAATAGCGACTCTGCTATAGAGAACGCGGATGAACAGCCTACAGTCGCGGAGGATCAAGAACCCGCCAGTGATCACAATTACACCCGCGACTCCGCAGGTGGACTAGATGCTGATGCTGCTGCCGAAACCATCAGGCAACTGGAGGCTAAGGTCAGAAGTTTAGAAAGACAACTGAGTGACCTGTCATGTACACTAAACATCAACAGATACTGTGCCACTGACGAGGAATTCCGGTTCTACACCCGTTTTCAATCAGAGAAGGTGTTTTGGTCGTTTTGGGAATCGGTTGCCCCCTCAGCATCTAGGCTAGTCTACTGGACCAGAGCTCAGAGGGCAAGCGATGTCATGGCACTGGAGAAACCGAGCCCGAACCGGAGGCTGGCACTTGTGGATGAACTGTTTCTTTACTGCTGTCGAGTTGCCGTTGGTATGAAGGAGAAGGTGATTGCCGACATATTTGGCATTAGTCTCACTACGGTGAGTAGAATAATAATTACATGGGCCAACTATCTATTCATTGTTTTGGGGTCAGTGCCAATCTGGATGACAAGGGAACAGGTGCAAGCAACAATGCCAACAAAGTTTGCACAGTACTGCCCGAATGTGCGTGTTATTCTGGACTGCACAGAAATCAGATGTGAGGCACCATCATCACTTACCCTCCAGTCAGAAACATTCTCCTCCTACAAGAACACCAATACTTTCAAAGGTCTAATTGGCATTGCCCCATGTGGTGTTATCACCTTTATCTCAAAGCTTTTTACAGGTTCAATATCAGATCGAGAAATTACACGCCAGTCAGGGATCCTCAGCCTGTTTGAGCCTGGAGATGCATGCATGGCTGATAAAGGCTTTGTCATTGAACAGATGCTGTCTGATGTTGGAGCAACCCTCATAATCCCCCCCTTAAAAAGAGGTACCAGGTTCAGCAAAGAGGACACAGAAAAAACCCAGAACATCGCCCGACTAAGAATCCTGGTGGAGAGAGCCATCAGAAGAGTGAAGGAATATCATATCTGGGACACAACCATTCCTTTGACCCTTTCAGGGTCCGTCAATCAGCTATGGGCAACTTGTTGCCTAATGTCCAACTACCAAGGCCCTCTGGATGTGAAGGGTGATGTCCCAGTGTGAAACCCTTAACATAGGCATAAGATGAATGATTCAGATTTGATTGGTTTCATTTTATTGCATTAAAACATGACATAGCATTTATTATATATATATATATAGCATGACATATATACATCTATAACAAATATATACATCTATCAAATAAAATTTATGTGAAAATTAATACAATAACATAACATTTATACACTAAAAAAAAATCAGACACTCATATTACATTTATATTTACATACATTTAATTTACAATTAAAACAATTCATTAATGGATTAAGTACAAGTGTGTGGGAACATTTGTGTGTGCGTAAGTGCGCACATGCATGTGGTGGTGGTGATGATTAGAGAGTAGGTATGTCGGTTCCATAAATAAAATCAGAAAGAGATCCCATTTGTTTGTGTGTCTATGTGTGTGTGTGGTGGGGGTGGATGTATAGATTTACTTTAGTTTCAGGTACGTTTCCATATATGTGTCAAAATAAAATATATCAAGTTTACCTTTCATTTCACTGATCAGTGACTCGTCGAGCCAAATTCGCTCTACTGTGAGGTCACTTTGTGTGGATGTAATGAAATCACACCATTTTAAACCAGTTATGGCTAACTGGCCTTGCACTTGCCAGAAATACTTGTGATATTTTTTTAGTTTGGCCTGACCACCAATAAACTTCACATGTGTAACCTCTGTTATACTGTTAACATCTGGGCATTTCACTTCAGCTAACCCAAAGGGTGGATTTGCAGTGGGATCATACACTTTGGCATCAGGGCTAGCACCGAGGTAAGGCGCATCAGGATTCACAACGAATCCAGAAGGAGCGACACTGACATTGCAAAGGTCACTGTACTGTTGTAAAACTTCTGGCTCAAGGTCAATACCCCTTTTCATGGCAGGTGTTTGCCTTACCCCCTTTATGATCCTGGCTGCCAGAGCCTGACTAGATGACTCCCCTCTAACGCTACAAACTTCGCCGAATCTACTGGAAGTTAGGCGGGGCTGTCGGACTTCCTTCCAAAAAGGATTCTCCGACTGCCCCCTTGTATTCTCTTCGATGATACTTGCACATTCACGGGTTAGTTCTAAACTCTGTATGTGATAAAACTGATGACAATTGGGGACAAAATGTAGATGCCGTTCTAATGATAAGCCACTAATTAATGGAAGTTGTGGGAATGAGGGAGCTTCTGGATGCTTAATGATTTCTCGGGGTATTACTGGTGTGCACTGATAAGAAAGAACTGAACCTCGAGGGACTAGTCCAAATTTAGAGTCCACTAAAGTCAGGTCAGAGAGGCCGCATAAGATTTTGCAAATGCCAGGTTGTGGCTGATGGTTGCGTAGTTGGGCTCCAACTGACAACACCGTCGGGTCAGGAAGGGGTCCTAAAAACACAAGTAACAGAAACCATTCATCAGTTAATAACTGCCAATGATTTACAAGCGACAGTGTAGCTAATCTGATATAAAGAACTATCTGCATGTTCTCATTTAAAAATTGCTGATGTTATCGGACTTTCAGCAATAGTAATAATAATGAATAATTGGATTCAGGTTTAATCATAACATAGTACAGACATTATCTTAATTCCATAATGTGCTTAAACAACAATATTGCTGGCCATAAACTGAGAAAGTGCACATCTGGTGTGCGATACCTCGAGTTGTCCTGGACACGGCGCTAAGGATGTTTACATTATATCTTCAACTAGTTGAAATGTTCCTCCTGCAAATATATTTCCCTTTCAAATGCGCATTCTGATTAATACATACATTTATTTCCAAACTAACCTGTATTTGTAGTAAAACCATGGTCTATTATTGTAAGAGCAGTATGAAAATAGATGAATTAATGTCTTAAACTGCCGTAAAGAAATGTAAAGATCCTACAAATTGAATTCATCTTAACAGGCTAAAAGTGCGATGAATTTTGGAATAAACGTGAGAATTACATACAGTGAAACGAAAAATGACTGAAATATTTAATACAAATATGACATATTATTCATCAGTGCTCATACACACTGCAGCGTTGTGGTCACTATTTAGACGAGCACTGACGTGGGGTGAAATTTTCACGCATGTTTAAGAGCCATGGCTTATCTTAGATTAAAAACCTACAAGTTCCTTTGAGTTTGAAAAATCATGTATGTACACAGTAATCATCAAAATATCTCTTCTCCTGTCTCTTAAAATGAACACCCGCAGGATGATTTACAAATCTGGACATTTTCAGAGGCGTTTATTCAACTAGATGTTAACAAAAGCACATTGAAAATATACAACCGGAAGAATCGATACACTGCTTCGACGAGCACTTCCACTAATCAATTCTGCCGTGATAAAAGTCTATAAGTAAATTACCGTAATTAAAACTTACCAGCGTAAGCGCGATACAGAGTAGATTTGACACTACTGCGTCCTAGCGCCTTTGGCTTTCGTACCACGAGTTCATCCGTGGGTTCGGGAAGAATCCCCTGTATCAACACAAAAAGAAATTAAATTCAGTTGCAAGTCTGAGAGAGTATCAGTTTAATTCAGCACACAAGTCATATTGTAGGTGTATGACCCAGACAAATCTTATATTACCATGTGAACAATTCATATGGATGAGGTGTAGGATAACTGAGGTCTCCCAGTCAGGAAGTCCAGGATCCAGTTGCAGAGGGAAGTGTCCAGGCCCAGCAGGTCCAGCTTTTCAATCAGGTGCTGAGGAATGATTGTGTTGAATGCTGAGCTGAAGTCTATGAACAGCATTCGAATGTATGAGTCCTTTTTGTCAAGGTGAGTGAGGGCCAGATGGAGGGTGGTGGCGATGGCGTCGTCTGTTGAGCGGTTTGGACGATACGCAAACTGCAGTGGGTCTAGTGAGGGGGACAGCTGGGTCTTAATGTGCTTCATGACGAGCCTCTCGAAGCACTTAATGATGATTGGTGTGAGTGCGACGGGACGGTAGTCGTTGAGGCAGGACACTGTAGACATCTTTGGCACGGGGACGATGGTGGTGCTCAGAGAGATGTTGAAGATGTCATTGGAACGACGGCACTGCTCAGAGAAATGTTGAAGATGTCGGTAAGAACATCTGCCAGCTGGTCTGCACATCCTCTGAGCACTCTGCCATGTATGTTGTCTGGTTCAGCGGCCTTCCGTGGGTTGACTCTGCATAGAGTTTTCTTCACATCAGCCGTGGTGAGACAGAGCACCTGGTCGTTGGGAGGAGGGGTGGTCTTCCTCGCCACCACATCGTTCTGTGCTTCAAACCGAGCGTAGAAGTCGTTCAGCGCATCTAGAAGGGAGGCATCTTTGTCACAGGCAACGGATGTTGTCCTGTAGTTTGTGATGGCCTGGATGCCCTGCCACATGCGCCGCGTGTCACCGCTGTCTTGGAAGTGGCTGTGGATTCTCTGGGCGTGTCCGCGCTTCGCCTCTCTGATGGCCCGGGACAGTTTGGCCCTCGCTGTTCTTAGGGCAGCCTTGTCACCTGCTCTGAAGGCGGAGTCTCGGGTCTTCAGCAGCGTGCGCTCCTCCGCAGTCATCCACGGCTTCTGGTTGGAGCGTGTTGTGATGGTCTTGGAGAAAGTTACATCATCAATGCATTTGCTGATGTAGCTGGTCACTGATGCTGTGTATTACTCCAAGTTGGTAGAGACGCCATATGTTGCAGCCTTCCTAAACATGTGCCAGTCAGTACACTCAAAACAGTCCTGAAGAGCAGAGATGGCTCCTGCTGGCCAGGTTTTCACCTGCTTCTGAAGCGGTTTTGTGCGTCTGACGAGCGGTCTGTATGCTGGAATTAGCATAACAGAGATGTGGTCTGAGTAGCCGAGGTGGGGGGCGGGGCTCTGCCTGGTACGCGCCTGGGATGTTCGTGTAAACAAGATCAAGCGCGTTCGCCCCTCTCGTTGCAAAGTCCACATACTGATGGAATTTAGGGAGCACTGTCTTGAGATTCGCATGGTTGAAATCTCCAGCGACAATAAAAGTCAGGGTGAGCGTTCTGCAGTTCGCTCATAGCCCCATACAGTTCACAGAGCGCGTCCTTAACGTTAGCGCTGGGGGGAATGTAAACTCCGGTTATAATGACAGTGGTGAATTCCCGTGGTAAATAAAAAGATCTGCATCTAACAGTCACAAGCTCCAACAGCGATGAACAGTAACTAGAGACTAGCACAGAGTTCTTGCACCATTCAGTGTTGATGTAAACACACAAGCCACCACCGCGAGTCTTACCACAGAGAGCTGCATTTCTGTCGGCACGAAACGAGGCGAGCCCGTCTAACTGAATAGCGGCGTCCGGAACTCTGTCGCTGAGTCACGTCTCCGTGAAAACAAAGACGCAGCAGTCTCTAAACTCACGCTGCTGGAGTCGGATATAGTCCAGTTTATTGTCCAGGGAGCAAACATTTGAGAGGAAGATGGATGGGAGAGCGGCCGGCTAGGGTTTGTTTTTAGCTTAGCATGGACTCCCCACCCTCTTGCAGTGCTTCCGCTTTCTTTCACATCACTTTCTTTCACCTCTCCTTCCACGACCACCGGCATCAGGCGGAGGTCTGGTCTCCATAGCAAGCCGAGTGCGCGAAGCGTCTCCTGTAGTTCTTCATGCAGCTTGATTTTTGCATGAGGCTTATAGCTTAAGAGTGTTTGGCGATGGTAGACACGAACAACGGTTGCTCCGATGTCCATGTCCATGTAAGTCGGGCTTTTTACACAAAAATAGCACCATTTCGCATCCGGAGTGGCCGCTGTGTGCTACCGCGCCGCCATCAAAAGGCTGTGCCACTAACTATCTGCCTCTCTCCCCTCTTCCAGGTACACCAGTGCCTGCTGCGTGATGACCCATTCAGCTAACCTATATTTTGTACATATTTAATTATTATCTAAGTTTTGTAAGCAATAAAAGTCGTCTAAATTTTATGCTGGTGTGGTCTCCCCCCTCTTTGTTGTGGTCCGTTTGAGCCACAAGCCGTAACACCGATGTAGAAAAACCAGCGCGTTTAAAAATATGACCAGCCTAGCCTTGTCATATGGGTCATAGCAATTTTTAGATAATGAAACTCTTTGGAGTCAGGCTTTAAGCAATATAAACGAGGCCCAAAGCTACATAGGAATCCTGTTTTCAAACTGTCTTTTGGAGTCGCCCCTGGCCTCCAGGGGATAGTATTACTGCAATGACAGCTCCCGACCATGAGGCCCATTGGCTCAGACCTACTTGTTTTAGCTCTCTTTGAACAGCAATATGGTCCTAACATTCATTGCAAGAAAAATACTGTGGTTTTGCGCTAATAGGCGTGTGTGCATAAGGTTGTGTTGATTGGTCATGCTTGACTGATAAATTGTGCTTCCAGAGAGTCTGTTGCTTTAATAGTTTATACTTCTTTACTACTTACTTACAATTTGTCCTGTGCCATTAATTATCGTAGTTTTTGCAAGTTCCATTTAACTGCATTAAAATCTCGTTCTGTCAATTACCACAGCTCGTGGAGTCTTATTCAAATGAATAAAAACCTCTGCCTGTTAAATAAGCACCTTCTCTGTCAGATAGTGCCAGAGTACCTATTGTAATCCTATCCAACCTAGCAACTGGTCTATACTTTTGAATTATCGGTACCTACTTAACGTGAGTCAGGGGTTACATTGCATTTTTACTCAGAAGTCTTCAGAAGAAAAAAAAAAATACTCAATAGCAATGGCTGTTTGTGCTGTTAAACTGTGAAACTAACTCTGTTTAAAGAAACGCTGTAAACATATGTATGAAATATCTCACTTAGCTTACCACTTGGAAATTCATATTTTAATCATAATCTTTTTAACTTTAAAGTAACCAGTAACACTGCAAGGCTTTTATATAACCATGGAAGTCAAGAGAAATGTATAAAAAGTATAAAATATTATATGTAATACATACAGATGTTATGTTTAAAATGGCATCTGGCAACAGTACTATGATTTATACTTAGTATAACCTAGCTATGACATGCATTTGTGCCACTCAACTTTACCATACCATATGAAATGCATGATCTCACCATTCCAGATTATATTTACTTTACATTATTAGCCTCGGCATGCAACAGGTAGAGTCATCATGCATACTAACATTTGACATTTCTGTATATATGACCTTGCTTTCTTCCATAGGTTGTAATTACTTCATGTTTACATTTCAGAAAATATATTGAACCCAGAAATCTGTTAGGTTCTCAGAAATCATTTTAAATTATTTAATACTTAAAAATACCACAAGGTTAGGGATATAAATCCAAAAGATTGGAGATAACTTGGGCGCAGTACCGATTTTGGCCATAGGTGGAGTAAGAGTGCAAAAATGTGTGAAACCCCCGAGTGAAATTCTCAACATTGGCCCAAACTGAGGACTTTATGTGAGAAGCTTCTAGAGGGCAGTAGAGGGCATTTAGTGGTGATTTAACAGGGGACAAAGTGAGGACTGGCCAAAATGTCCTCACTTTCCAAAAATGTCCTCACTCTGTTGGTTAAAAACTCACGCTGGTCCTCACAATGTCATAAACACACACACACACACACACACACACACACACACACACACCAGAATAAACGAGGAAAACTGCAGCGTCGAGTGCTTAGTTAATAAAGAGCGCTTCCAAATTAGGACATCACATCCTCTTAAACGGTGTTACATCTGTGTTAAATTCTGAATGTGAAAAGTCCTTGTTTTTATGGGTGAGGAGATGTAGTTCATCCATTTTGTTAGGAGCGTAGATTCGCTAGATGAATGCTCGGAAGCGCTATTCTAAATCCACACCGACGGAGTTTGACCAGTGCACCGGCTCGTCTCCCTCGCCTGCGTCTCAGTGTGTTTAAACAATACTGCTGCATATCTGAATAAGATGTTAAGCAAAACGTCCAAATATTCAAAAACTGGGAAAAGGTTGTCTGGTATATGCTGCCGAACGTTCAGCAGTTCGTGCCTAGTAAAACTGACTGGAAAAATATTAGTAAACACAGGACAAACAAACAAAAGAGCTACACAACGAGGCAGCCATCCGCAGAGTCATCTTGTTACTAATAATAATCTCTTGTTGGTTTCATTCACATTACATAATCTGAGAAAAAAAAAATGGATTTGAATTGGTTAAAAGTATACATTTCAAGGATTCTATAGACATATTTATGATGTCTGTGTGACAATTCTACGCTGAATTTCTGATAATTTGTGTGACGTCTTTCAGAGAAATGTTCACATGGATGCACCATAAAGTGCATCCTGTGTTTTCTGTATTTTACAAAAGCACAACATTGTTTTTAATGTGAGTGGACACAAAAGTAGACCCTTTAAAGTTTTGAATGACATCTTCCTCTTATTTGTAGGACCATAAATGAAGGATAATTTTAGGGTTAAAGGGGTCACTTATCTTGGTCGTTCTTCAACTCCAACTCTGTATGTCTCCAACTCTGCATGTCATTAACTCATGACTAGAGTCTTTTGAATTCGTTCAAAAGGGATTTAATTTCAACAGACTACCTATAAAAGCTATAAATAATAATAGATTCATTCAGATTTGTTCACTTATTCAGTAACCTTTTTTGTGACAGTTTTAAGCCAGTAGGTGTCAACAAATGAACGTCTTTTAGGGTTTTGAGCAAGTCATAAAACATTGATAAATCACCTCCTTCAAAACAAGTGTAATTATACTCTTAAAATCTGTGTATCTACTATGAGACTTCAGCAGAATGTTTAAGCATCATAAGCATTTCCCCTGCAAATTACAAAAAAATAATATAATTTTGTGGTCTGCTGTGCATATGGCCATCAAGGTATACAACAAAAGACAACATTATAAACCTAAAAGTAATTCAAATGAGATCAGGAGTCAGGACGTAAATTAAAACTTTTCACTTTTACTCTTAAATCATCCAGCCCATTCCTCTGTTAAACAAGATTACCAAACTAAATGAAAAACATGCCTTCTCCACACCTTCAATCAGTCAAAAGGGATGCCTTTCACTGATCTTCGCTAGTTCACATAGCGAATGAGGAAATAGGGTGCATTCATTCAGTGGGTGAAACCAACGATAAGCTCCATCACAGCCTGCACTCCAATGCTATTGGTCCATCTTTACAGGTAGGAAACGCCTCCAAAATAGTCTCGGGCTTCAAACAAGTGCAGCGCTGCAGCTGCCACTTCTTAAAGACACTTTGGTGTTTGCAAAGTCACAGATTTTTAGGGGGGCAGAGATACATTTTATAGGGGTTTAAGCAATGCCTATGATTGTAACAATACCAAAATTGACCAATTACAGATTTTGTTACCATAGCAAAAACAAACCCTAAAATGGGATTAATCATTAATTTTGTTTTGGGGTGAACTAACCCCATGAATATTAACCCCTTTAACAAAAGGGGCGCCATGTTGCAAATACAGTTTATGCTCAACATGTTAAAGTCTCCGTATACATATCAGGCATATGAGGTATCATTAAAAAGCTTAGAACCTTTTCAGAGATAACCATCACTTCTGGATGTATGCTAGTTAAAATAACATGGCCTCAAAACAGTCACATTTAAAATTAGCCCAAATTGCACAAGTTTAAATATTCAACTTAATTAAAATCAATGGCATGTAGCCTTCAAGCATTTCTCATTTAAGTAAACATAGCTAAACATGTTTTAAGTAATTAAGTAAACAGTCAGTGTTAAGAACAAAGAAATAAGAGCAATGAATGGTTCTCACTTTCTCGTGGCAAGGAAAGCACAGGGTCCAGATGATGTTTCACACACTTGTCTAAAATCCTGTGTCGACCAACTGGCCCCCCATCTTCACACATATCTTCAATAGATCACGGGAGAAGTGTAAAGTTCCATGCTGCTTTAAACACTCCACTATCATTCCTGTCCCAACAAAATACACGTCGCTCTGATGTCTGTGGTCATGAAGTCATGTGAGAGACTGGTGTTGGCCCACCTGAAGGGACATCACTGGAACCTTTCTAGAACCCCTTCAATTTGCTTAGAGCAAACAGGTCTGTGGATGATGCAGTCAACATGGGATTGCATCTTATCCTGCAACATCTGGACAGACCAGGGACATATGCAAGGATCCTTTTTGTGGACTTGAGTTCAGCTTTCAACACAATCATCCCAGCTATTCTCCGGACTAAGTTACACCAAATCTCTGTTACCACATCTATCTGTCAGTGAATCATCAGCTTTCTGATGGACTGGCAGCAGCTAGTGAGATGGGAAAATCACTTCCAGCATATATATGATCAGCACTGGTCCACCCCAGGAATGTGTCCCCTCCCCACTACTCTTCTCCCTGTATACCAATGACTGCACCGTTAAGGACCCCTCTGTTTGCAGACGACACTACGGTCATAGGCCTCAAAGATGATGATGATGAGTCTGTATACAGAAAGGAGGTTGAACGGCTGGCTCACTGGTGCAGTCAAAACAACCTGGAGCTGAACACGCTCAAAACAGTGGAGATTAGGGTGGACTTTAGGAGAAACAACTCAACAATGACCCCACTCACCATTCTAAACAGCACTGTGGCAGCAGTTGAGTCATTCAGGTACCTGGGTACTACCATCTAACAGGACCTGATGCCTGACACCCACATTGCGAAAAAGGCTCAGCAGAGGTTGTACTTCCTTCATCAGCTTAGGAAGTTCAACCTGTCACAGGCACTGCTAATACAGTTCTATTCAGCAGTCATTGATTCTGTCCTCTGTACTTCAATAACCGTTTGATTTGGTTTGGTTCAGCTATGAAATCAGACATCAGAAGTCTAAAAAGGACAATTCAGACTGCTGAGAGGATTATTGGTTGACCCTTGCCCTCTCTTCAAGAACTGTAAACTTCTAGAGTGAGTAAAAGGGCTACAAAAATCACTCTGGACCCCACTCACCCAGCTCACCACCTTTTTGAACAGTTGCCTTCTGGACAGTGCTACGGAGCACTGCACACCAGTACAGTCAGGCACAGGAACAGTTTTTTCCCCTCAGGCCATTCATCTCATGAACAGTTAAACCTGCCCCATTGAGCAATCATGTGCGATACACAGTCTATATTTATCCAACATACCCTCCCTCTTCAAAATTTTTTATATATATATATATATATATATATATATATATATATATATATATATATATATATATATGCTGTCGATTTAACGCGTTAATTCAGTGCGATTAATTTGACTAAAAAAATAAAATAAAAATTAACGCCATTAAATCGCAATGCACCGCCGGAGAAGATTCCTGAGAAATACAAGCTTGTAGTACCACCTGTTTACTCTAGAGGGCAGTAAGTGAAACTTCAGCTGCGTGGCAATGCACAGTTTATACAGCGAAGATAAACACAATTGAGCAGCAGAACACAAACTTGCGTTATGTTCTTGCGTTCAAAACACTTGGAGCGCAAATCCAAACTAAGGGATCTCAACATGTGTTTTAAGTATTAAACTATATTTAACTTGACACAGTGACCTAAAATTTTTATGTTTATGACGCAACGCATCCAAGACGCTACACAAGCATGTCTGACGCAGCTGTTCATTGACAGGTCCTTAAAAAAAAGTCCTCATAATAAATCTCCAACTGATTTGACAAATTCACTTGTGAAATGGATTGCTGTGAACTGTATGCCAATGATTGACTTATGATCATTAATATGGTAGTAAACAATAAATTGTATTCTAAAGCCGCTTTATGTATTGTCTTATTAATGATTAACTCTTCAGCTACAGGAATGTAATGCATTGTAATTATCTGAATATGTTATATATAATATAACAAACATATTCAGATAATTACAACCGTCAAATTTCAAAAAGTGGTATACCGTGAAACCATGAACAACCTGTATTTAATGTATAGTTTTATGTTTAATCTATGGCAGGTCGACACTTGATGTCCAATGTGAAATCTGTTCTGAAGCACTGAGTTAAAGCTACAGACAGGAGCAGTATATGTTAACTGTTAATAATCATTGGACATAACTTCAAAAGCTTACACAGCTGATGTTGTTTTTCATTAATTAGTTCATTTAACATGCTATGCTAACATGTAAACTAACATGCTTTAGTTATATAACATGTTATTGTTACATGCTATTTTTATCATGTTGTTCGGTTTATTATAATTCTGTTAGCTTTCTTATATTTCTATTTATTTTATTTTCAAAAGGGAGACTTTTTTTTCCACACATACTTCAATAAAATATATGGTTTCAAGTTTCAATTATAATTAAGTGTTTGCTCACATTAAATAAAATAACCCTTTTGTTTTCACTGATGATAGCAATTGTGTAATACCGTATACCGTGAAACATTGATATTTTCTTAGACTGTTATCATACCGTGAAAATCTCATACTGTTGCAACCCTAATATACAGGTGCTGGTCATATAATTAGAATATCATCAAAAAGTTGATTTATTTCAGTAATTCCATTCAAAAAGTGAAACTTGGATATTATATTCATTCATTACACACAGACTGATATATTTCAAATGTTTATTTAATTGTGATGATTAAAACTGACAACTAATGAAAATCCCAAATTCAGTATCTCCGAAAATTAGAATATTACTTAAGACCAATACAAAAAAAGGATTTTTAGAAATGTTGGCCAACTGAAAAGTATGAGCATGTACAGCACTCAATACTTAGTTGGGGCTCCTTTTGCCTGCATTACTGCAGCAATGCGGCGTGGCATGGAGTCGATCAGTCTGTGGCACTGCTCAGGTGTTATGAGAGCCCAGGTTGCTCCGATAGTGGCCTTCAGCTCTTCTGCATTGTTGGGTCTGGCGCATCTTCCTCTTCACAATACCCCCATAGATTTTCTATAGGGTTAAGGTCAGGCGAGTCTGCCTGGTAGATGGCTGCGTTGACCTTGGACCTCAGAAAATACAGTGGACCAACACCAGCAGATGACATGGCACCCCAAACCATCACTGACTGTGGAAACTTTACACTGGACTTCAAGCAACGTGGATTCTGTGCCTCTCCTCTCTTCCTCCAGACTCTGGGACCTTGATTTCCAAAGGAAATGCTAAATTTACCTTTCATCAGAGAACATAACTTTGGACCACTCAGCAGCAGTCCAGTCCTTTTTGTCTTTAGCCCAGGCGAGACGCTTCTGACGCTGTGTCTTGTTCGAGAGTGGCTTGACACAAGGAATGCGACAGCTGAAACCCATGTCTTGCATATGTCTGTGCGTGGTGGTTCTTGAAGCACTGACTCCAGCTGCAGTCCACTCTTTGTGAATCTCCCCCACATTTTTGAATGGGTTTTGTTTCACAATCCTCTCCAGGGTGCGGTTATCACTATTGCTTATACACTTTTTTTCTACCACATCTTTTTCTTCCCTTCACCTCTCTATTAATGTGCTTGGACGCAGAGCTCTGTGAACAGCCAGCCTCTTTAGCAATGATCTTTTGTGTCTTGCCCTCCTTGTGCAAGATGTCAATTGTCGTCTTCTGAACAGCTGTCAAGTCAGCAGTCTTCCCCATGATTGTGTAGCCTACAGAACTAGACTGAGAGACCATTTAAAGGCCTTTGCAGGTGTTTTGAGTTAATTAGCTGATTAGAGTGTGGCACCAGGTGTCTTCAATATTGAACCTTTTCACAATATTCTAATTTTCTGAGATACTGATTTTGGGGTTTTCATTAGTTGTCAGTTATAATCATCAAAATTAAAAGGAATGAACACTTGAAATATATCAGTCTGTGTGGAATGAATGTATACATTATACAAGTTTCACTTTTTGAATGGAATTACTGAAATAAATCAACTTTTTGATGATATTCTAATTATATGACCAGCACCTGTATATATATATGAATTTTTAAATATTTAGATGTAACTATAAATCATTATATATTAAATGATTGTTATATGAAGGGCTTTCTCAGCAACTTTATTTGTATATGCGATTAATCGTGACACCATGTAATTAATTCGATTAAACATTTTAATCGATTGACAGCCCTAATAAATAAAATATATTTTATATATATATATATATATATATATATAAATAAATACATACATACATACATACACACACACACACAAGCATACTTGGCAATAAAGCTCATTCTGATTGTCAATATTTTTTTCATTTTAATGATAAGACCAAACCAATTTTTGGATTAGTGGACAACCGATAGAAGCAGAGGCCAATAAATTGGGCAATATTCAGATTTTTTTAATTATCACATCAGCTGATAAATTTCCCCTTTGGCCAGTTTGTTTCTTGAGGGTGCCGAGAAACGCCTGCTTGCATGTGAAGTGACTGAGACATGTAAACAACCAGTCACGGTTCATTTTGTTCTTATGTTACGTGCCATCGTGTTACTACAATAACACACCAGTGTTCGACAGTTTCATTTAAACGGTCTGCATATCAGAGCTGCGGCAGATGCGTTTGAACTCATATTAAAGAGCACCTATTATGGTTTTTCAAATATTACCTTTCATGTAGTGTGTTATATGGCCATTTGTTAATGTAAAAAAAGTCTGCAAAGTTCCAAAAATCGAAGTGCACGAAATATGGAGTTATTGACGCCCAAAAGAAAGAACTGATTCTGAATACCCGAAACGAGTCATTAGTAATTCCAGACTTACTTCCTGTACTAACCTACAGTGAGGAAAATAAGTATTTGAACACCCTGCTATTTTGCAAGTTCTCCCACTTAGAAATCATGGAGGGGTCTGAAATTGTCATCGTAGGTGCATGTCCACTGTGAGAGACATAATCTAAAAAAAAAAATCCAGAAATCACAATATATGATTTTTTAACTATTTATTTGTATGATACAGCTGCAAATAAGTATTTGAACACCTGTCTATCAGCTAGAATTCTGACCCTCAAAGACCTGTTAGTCTGCCTTTAAAATGTCCACCTCCACTCCATTTATTATCCTAAATTAGATGCACCTGTTTGAGGTCGTTAGCTGCATAAAGACACCTGTCCACCCCATACAATCAGTAAGAATCCAACTACTAACATGGCCAAGACCAAAGAGCTGTCCAAAGACACTAGAGACAAAATTGTACACCTCCACAAGGCTGGAAAGGGCTACGGGGAAATCGCCAAGCAGCTTGGTGAAAAAAGGTCCACTGTTGGAGCAATCATTAGAAAATGGAAGAAGCTAAACATGACTGTCAATCTCCCTCGGACTGGGGCTCCATGCAAGATCTCACCTCGTGGGGTCTCAATGATCCTAAGAAAGGTGAGAAATCAGCCCAGAACTACACGGGAGGAGCTGGTCAATGACCTGAAAAGAGCTGGGACCACCGTTTCCAAGGTTACTGTTGGTAATACACTAAGACGTCATGGTTTGAAATCATGCATGGCACGGAAGGTTCCCCTGCTTAAACCAGCACATGTCAAGGCCCGTCTTAAGTTTGCCAATGACCATTTGGATGATCCAGAGGAGTCATGGGAGAAAGTCATGTGGTCAGATGAGACCAAAATAGAACTTTTTGGTCATAATTCCACTAAACGTGTTTGGAGGAAGAAGAATGATGAGTACCATCCCAAGAACACCATCCCTACTGTGAAGCATGGGGATGGTAGCATCATGCTTTCGGGGTGTTTTTCTGCACATGGGACAGGGCGACTGCACTGTATTAAGGAGAGGATGACCGGGGCCATGTATTGCGAGATTTTGGGGAACAGCCTCCTTCCCTCAGTTAGAGCATTGAAGATGGGTCGAGGCTGGGTCTTCCAACATGACAATGACCCGAAGCACACAGCCAGGATAACCAAGGAGTGGCTCTGTAAGAAGCATATCAAGGTTCTGGCGTGGCCTAGCCAGTCTCCAGACCTAAACCCAATAGAGAATCTTTGGAGGGAGCTCAAACTCCGTGTTTCTCAGCGACAGCCCAGAAACCTGACTGATCTAAAGAAGATCTGTGTGGAGGAGTGGGCCAAAATCCCTCCTGCAGTGTGTGCAAACCTGGTGAAAAACTACAGGAAACGTTTGACCTCTGTAATTGCAAACAAAGGCTACTGTACCAAATATTAACATTGATTTTCTCAGGTGTTCAAATACTTATTTGCAGCTGTATCATACAAATAAATAGTTAAAAAATCATACATTGTGATTTCGGGATTTTTTTTTTTTAGATTATGTCTCTCACAGTGGACATGCACCTACGATGACAATTTCAGACCCCTCCATGATTTCTAAGTGGGAGAACTTGCAAAATAGCAGGGTGTTCATATACTTATTTTCCTCACTGTATGTAATTTGGTAACAAAAAACCCACCTCTGGTTTGTTTACATGTAAAGCCAGTGCGCGTTGTTAGCCTCTGCTAACCGGCTAACTAACGCTATTGTCAAACTACATATAAACTTACCACTGAGAAACGTCCTGTTCTTGTCATGCTTGCGATGGTGGTTCAGGTTGATCTTTCGATGTATCACTATCGGACTCGGGCTCAAATTGGTAAGGTAAAACAGATATTTGTTCAGACAGAGCTGAAACTCAAAGTATGGTAGTGGACGTTTCCTTTCCGTCGATCGCTCATCTAATATCTTCCTCTGAAGCGCATACACTCACCAGGAAAATTCAGGATCAAAATCCGGTTCAGGATCAAAAGTTCCTCGGATTCACAAATCATGATAGTCAGTCCGTGACAATCCAAGCTGGCGATCCAGACCATTTAAACTGTCAGGAGATTGCTGCCCCATGCCATCTATGACTGCTGGACTACTTTGTTTTACCGTTACTTCCTTCTAAAATATTAAAATTTACAAATAAATTACAAAACTTTAATGACTAAAACAAAAATAAGACTGCCATCAACCATTTTTTTTACAAATTTAAAGTTTAGTGTGAAATTCAACAAATATAATGCTAAATAAGAGTAGATAATTTTTTTTGCAATTTTATGTTCATGTTATTTATTACATTAAATTGTGATACATCGGCATTGTATCGGCCACCCTGCTCTCTGAATATTTTTTTTAAAAAAACCTTATCGGTTGATCACAATTTGGATACTATATTTTTCTCTTTTCTTTACACGTTCTCATAAAAAAAAAAGAATGTTAATACATCAAACTCTGCTGTGATGAGAAGGAGAGCGTGGCCGGGAAGGCGCTGGACCAGCTAATCAGCAGGAGAGCTAAATAAAGGGGAGCTGGAGGTACCAGTTTGAGAGAGATGCACACGGCCGCATTGCATGTGTATCCGTGTTTGTTTATGTTTGTTTTAAGTTTGGCATCAAAACTTTGTTTACTGTTCAGCCGCTTCCTGCCACCTCCATACCCGTCCTTGAACTGTAATGCATGCATTTTGACCAAGAAGTTAATTTGACCATTCACATGAGAAGCCACAATACCATAAAAGTCCAATTGCTCTTTACAGACCTCAAGCCGAGTGTTTTAAAAGTGTCAGACAGCACTTAGGTATGGATTAAGTTCTATTATTGAAGTCTCAACTTGGAACCAAAGTACTGGTACTTCTGACAACCCAACCTGAACCTATTCAAAACAAAAGATCTGTAACATATAGAAAGTTCTATATTCCAAGACTTTCACCCACTGTTGCACACTGGTGTATATGGTTGAGTGACAATAAAGGGATTTGAGTTTGATATTGAACCCGTTTACACCTAGTATTAAGATGGGTTCCGAGTGATCCGTTCACAAAGGGTCAGCGTTAAATACAGGTGTAAATGGGGTGCAAAACTTTACAAACCACATGCAGAGGAAGTCAAAAATGCATGTGACCACATTACATTTGAAGTGTAAACTCAAATCTGTCCTGAAAGCATCCTAGACAGTAGTGAAGTGGCACTCCTCCCCTTTCAATCAACATTTGCACTAAAACAAGAATTTCAACAATCGGATAAGAATATTTGAAAAAGCAGATTCATATACAAGCACGAGAACTTCAGACTTTCTTCGGTGTGTCCGAAATCAACATGCAGTGACACAAATGAGAAACACAAACATCTGAATCTCAGATAATACAATAAGAATTCTGCTCAAAATGTTTTGTTTGATTAGATAAAATTTCAAATGCCTTTGGGAGAAACAGCGTGCCTTTTTTTTGTGCTTGCTTTGTCTTATTACTTTATCTGCATGCTACTTTGTGTTGATAAAGTGACTGATGTATGGCGTCATGAAATCAGTGACCCTACCCTCGAAATCCAAACACAAGTGGCACGGAAGACGCATTTAAGCATTTAACCAGGTGTAAACAGCAATGTGTTTAGCTTGACCACGTCATCAGATCACCCAAGGCGCATCTATACAAGGTGTAAATGAGGCACTGCCACCAAATGCACTGTCTGACCTCATATAAAAAAGGCAGAATACAATGTTGAAACTCACGGCTGCGGTGTCAGGTTCATCCTTAATGTTGTCAATTGGATGCTGTGGTGCAGATGCTTTCTCATACTCCTCATCCAATGGTTCATCCTTTATCTTCACAGGTTGGGTGACAGAGGGCTGGGCAACTTTTACCTCAGGTTTTGTGGAATGTTTTAACACTGGTTTCGTCTGCGGAATATAGATGAAAGTGATTTTAGTATTAGGAGTTTATTGCTCCATATATTAACACATTAACTTTAAAACTTGATTTCCTTCAATGGTAATAATATAATGATATTGTGATTACCATTTCAGCAGGTGAGTTTGTAGTCTCATTTTTTATGCCTCCAGCTGTTCGCGTTTCTGTTAAAGTGAAAGTTTAATAAATTAAATTCACTAGCTCTTAAAAAAAAAAAAAAAAAAAGTTGTGTTGGTCATCGCGAATGTCAATACATTAGTGAAGTTAAATGATAAACTGAAATAGCCATCTGATGCATGGATTTTAAAGTTAGTTCCTCTGTTCTGATGTGTTGCGGTAATACACAAGATAAACTGTTTGCGTCAAAACATTCCAAATACAACACAGTACCTAAGAATATACCTTCCTACCATTTCGATTTTCAAAAGCCTATATTACAATGTTCAGCATTTTAAAAATTATGATTAGTTAAACTGTATCTTTGACCCACAACCTGACTGCTTCATGATCTCATCTATCATTTGTGTTTTGAGACTTAGAAACAATCTCAGCTTGAATATTTTTCCATTGATGTGAAAAATGTTTTTCACTTCTGATAATCAATGCATATAAGACATTATTTGCTCATAAATACCAATAACCACTTTTCCTTTCATTTAATTGGAAACTAAATAAAAATAATTAAAAAAAACATCTATATCATAAAAAAAAAAACCAAAAAAAAAAAAAACAACTATCAGTTAATAATACCTACCTGCATTTTCTGGTTTATCCACCTCCATGTTCCCTTTAGGATCCTCAGTCTGGTCCACATCCACTTGCATTTCATCCCTCAAGTCCTCAACTTTAGCGATTACTAGCTCTTCTGAACACTGTGCTGTATCCTCCTTGTCATAGTTATTCTCCTCTAGTTCAATGGCGGCTTTCTTATGCTCAAAGAATTCCAGTACACTCATTTCTTCTTTGCCAGGATCTACTGGCTTGTTCTTTTCCGGACCACTTCCCTCCTCTACACATATATCCTGATTTAGTTTTAAATCCAGGTCTTCTTCCATCTCCTCTACTTTCTCCTGCTCCATCTGAAGCTCTTCCACCAAGCTCTCTTCAGGGTCAGGCTCTTTTATAACCACCTCAGCAGTGTTAAGCTTGCACAAGTCCTCTGTTGACTGTGAGGAAGCAGACATCTTTCCTGAAAGTGTTAAGTGAGTTTTGATTAATCCTTAAAAGCATACCTGGGGACCTCATTTCACACCCTGTACCATACCCACACCTCTTCAGTATTCCTCAATCTCTCTCTTATAGTGTAACAAAAAATAACAATACAATTTTTTTAAATAATGTTTTAAGTACCAAAAGCATAGAAGGTAATTAGAGACCTTAGGTATTTAAGAGTGTTGTTTTTGTTTTTTGCAATGCACTTCCATAAATTTTCCTTCAATAAAATTGAGTACTCTATCCATACAAATAAAACATATAATATACTGATTTTCTGTGCAACAATGAATTATCATTTTTCCATATGCATGTAAACGTACATAATATACACGTTATTTCTTACTCAAGGTAGCACTGCTGAGTCAGTGGTTTACATTTAAAATTGCTATTCGATGAAGAAACAACATGGAAGTAAACTCTACCAAGTGTAACACATGAACACAATGACTATTATTATTTGGGTGTACTATTGAAATTACATAAATTGTTCATCTATTGAGACTCAATAAGTGCCTGAGAAAATACTTGTGTAGTTCAATACGTGTTTGACAGCCAATTGTCTCGAAATGTCAGTGTGAAAGTAATTAATCCTGTTCTAGATTTGTCTGGTTGCATTTTCTCCTTGATTAAAAATAAAAATGAATCTAAATATATTTTGTTATTTTCTAATTGTCTTGAACATTTTTAAAATGTGACACTATCTGGGAATTTTGTAGATCAATTTGTGATATATACAAGTGCCGGGTCTCCAAGGACACAAATATGTAACAGTGTTTGGTGAAATTCCCATGCATTTAAGGGTTGTGAGAATCAGGAAACCGATGGGATATATAATATTATATTTATAATATTAATAATATTACAGAGATTATCACAGTCTGGTATGTGTCAATGATTAGCAACAACATTGATTCTGATGCATTATTCTTTTTATGTGAGGTGTCAGATAAAATATAAATAAATAACCACACTCATGACCTCAGGAAAAAAAAATATCTGACATAAAAATATTACATATGAATATTATTTTCCACTTTCTCTTACTATTTAACCAACATCAGTCCTGATCATAACTACCAAATATTAATTAATTCAGGATTTTAATCCTTTAATCTTATCCTTTTTTTTTTTTTTTTTTTTTTAAATAATACCACTGATGGTTTTTATACACACACACACTTCTCAATACACATATACAAAACACACTCTGACATCCATACCAACACATCCACACAATTTTAGCAGCATTATTTATTCAATCGGCCTGCGGTGCTCTATAACACACTAAACAGAAAATAAGAAAAAAAGCATGCATTTGCTCCATAGGCTAAAAGTGGCACCATCTGGCAGAAATTATAACAAATTAAAATTTTGAACCAGAGCTCCGGAATGAAATTATATCATATAATACATGATGTTATGCTTTGATGGCACTGGAATCAAATATTGCAGTTTTAATGGGTGTCAATGTGGATATTTTTGTCCTTAATGTCCTGAGTGTGACCATTTTTGTACACAGTGTATTATAGAAAGTGAGGTTTAAATATCAATATTCAACCCAAAATACACACCGTTGACATTAACACAGCCACGATTATAGGAAAAACGTGTCCTTACGGTTGCACAAGGGTTAAACAAATAAAAAGGTGATCCAAAAATAAAATGATTTTTCGCAAGGCTTGTGCCATTTTTTTATTCTTTTACTTGAGGAGCAAGTATTCCATAAGCAAAGGGAGTTGTTTTAGCAAACCTCTCGTGTTACATGAAACGTCAATGAAAGCTATAACTTTAAAAAAAAAAATAAAAAAAAAACATACTCTCTTCAAACAGGGAACATTTAGCATTCAGCGTGTCATCTCTGTTACTCCGGTCCTGATGAGAAAATTCCTTTAGATGCGAGATTTAATTGAACCCACGTGAGATGTTCGACCTCGATTAGTTTGAAGTGATTCATAACTAAACCTTTATTGTAAACCATCAGCTGCCAGAATAGCAGCAAATGCTCGCAGTGAATTAATTGCAGCTGATATGCAGCCTCTGAATTATACACGTGCATTTCTGGCCAATAATTACACATACTAAAATTGCATTAACGGTCGATTATGTGATATCCGGGTCATTCTATTGTCTTTAGCTAACTATTCGATTATGGGTAAAATATGCAACACTCCATAATACGACAAGAAAATAAAATGTGCGTCCAGAATCAAGCGCATTAATGAAATATATCGCAAACAATATATGAATCTCTGCACAGAAGATAATTTGTTTTTTTTTTTTTGTTTTTGTTTTTTTATTGCATGAACAACAATTACAGAACATGAACAAAAAATATAAAAATAAAAATACAAAAAGTAGATACATAAATAAATAAATATATGCCAGGGTTAAAAGGTACACAAATACACAATAAACAATGAAAACAAAACTAAATGGACCAAACACACAATAAAAGGCTTTGACATTTCACAAAATCTGAAAAGTATTCAACAAATACATGGTTTTAACAGCTTTTTTGTTTGTACTGTCCTTAATGGAAACCATATAATTCTCTAATTCTTTCAATAGCACAGAAAAAAAAGGTTTCTGATTAGTAAATTTACACCGATGAATATGAAACTCAACTAAAATAATCAAAAGATTAATAATATAAGCTTCCTTTTCCATACTCTTTTCATATTGTAAAAAACCAAATATTACATGTTCGTATAGCAAAAGAAAATTACATCCCAATTTGTTATTTATAAATTTAGAAACTTCCCACCACAACCTTTTGGTGTATTGACAGTGCCAAAAAATATGAGGTACAGTTTCTGGTTGCAAAAAACAAAATGAACAGTTAACATCTATGTCTTTGTTAAATTTGGATAGAAAATGTTTAGCAGGGTAAAATTTATGCAGTATCTTAAATGAAATTTCCTTGACCTTATTTGTAATAATATATTTATTAGGTAACAACCAGACCTTATTCCAATTAATATTTCTAATAAACCTTGACCAATAGGAAATGACATATGGTTTGCTGGCTAGCTCTTTTTGAAAAAGGGAACGTATAGCCTTATTATTTTTGCTTGTCGAAAAACAAACTTTACCACAAATGGTATCAGCTAGATGCAATAAAGACATACGTTTAGAGTATGAAATACCTCTACATAAAGAGACAACACCTGAAGAGATAGCACCAATTACAGAGGCAAATTCTTTAGGGGAAACAGGGAAGTTGAAGTATGAAAGAAACTCATCATAAGTCATTAAATACCCCTGATAATTCAACAACTGTCCAACCACAAGAATGCCCTCATCAAACCATGCTTTCAAAAATATACTCTTATGTTTGTACAAAATATTACCATTATTCCAGATGTAATAATGATGAGGAGAAAAATTATGCTTGTAAATTAACTTCCAAGCCAAAAGTGCTTGCCTATGAAAAGCTGACAGTTTAACTGGAAGTTTCTCAATTCTGTAGTCACACATAAGCAAAAATGAAAGGCCACCAAGTTTGTCAAAAACCGATTTAGAAATCATATTCCAGACAGTATTAATGTTTTTTAGAAAATATTTCAACCAGTTAATTTTGAAAGTATTATTTAAAATAGAAAAATCTAAATAATCAAGCCCACCATTTTTATATGAATTAACAATTACTGATTTTCTAATATAGTGTATACGGTTTTTCCACAAAAAACTCAACATAATTTGATCGATTATCTTATTTATTTTATTATCCGAGTGTATTGAGGAAGCTACATAAGTAAGCCTAGAGATACCTTCCGCTTTAGCCAGCAGAACACGCCCTTTAAGAGACAAGTCCCTCTGCAACCAAATATTAAACCTATTCTTTACTTTTCTAATCACCGGGTCGAAATTTTGTGAGATTCTCTCCTGTTCATCTTTAGTAATAACCAAACCCAAATAAGTTGGTGTATCCTTTACAGGGATATTACAAATAGTTCTGGAATGGCAACTTTTTAAAGCAAATAGTTCACATTTTTGTAAATTAAGGCAAAGACCTGAGGCACTGGAAAAAACTTCAATGATCTTGACAGCTGACTGAATTTGATCAACATTTTTCAGGAAAAGAGCCGTGTCATCAGCCAACTGACTTATCAGGACACTTCTCCCTTCAACTTGAATTCCTTTTAAATTGGATAATTTAATAAAGTGACAAAACACCTGAGCAACAATAAGAAAAAGGTAAACAGAAACTGGGCAGCCTTGCCTAACTCCTCTTTCCAAATCAAATCTTTGAGTAGTGCCATTATTTAATTTCACAGAACTATTTCCACCTGCATAAAGAGTTTTCATAGCATTACAGAAATAAGCCCCAAAACCAAAACGTTCTAAACAGTAGAAAATAAAAGGATGCTCAACAGAATCAAAGGCTTTGAAAAAGTCTAAAAAAAGTATAAAGCTATCATCCTTTATAAGGTCAGAATAATCAATGAGATCAAAAATAAGTCTAATATTGTTACATATATGACGGTTTCTCATAAACCCAGATTGATTTTCATCAATAATGGAATCTAATACTAATTTGAATCTTTGGGCAAATATCTGAGCAAATATTTTATAGTCATTATTTAACAGACTAATGGGCCTCCAATTATCAATAAGCAACACATCTTTCTTGGGCTTAGGAATCAAACAAATTAAACCTTGCGTCATAGTTGTAGGAAGCTGTGAGCACTGTAAGCTTTCAGAGAATACTTCAAAAAGAAATGGGGCAAGAATCTCAGAGAACTGCTTATAGAACTCCGCAGTAATTCCATCATTACCGGGTGATTTATTACATTTTAAACGTTCAATAGCTTGCTTAATTTCCGTAATAGTTATTGGAAAATCACATAATTTTTTGTCCTCCTCAGTAATTGTTTTAACATTCTTAAGCTGTTTACAAAAATAAGTCATATTATGCTCACTGAATTTAGAAGTATATAATTTAGAGTAATAATCATAGCAAAAGCTAGAAATTGTGTCAACATTATCTGTAATACAGCCATTAATGTTCATTTTAGAAACAGAATTTAGTTTAGCCCTCGACTTTTCAAGATTAAAAAAATAAGCAGACATCTGTTCTCCGTGCTCTAACCATTTTTTGCCTTGATCGAATAAAGGCACCTTGTGCTCGCACTTTGTACAAATTGTCAAGCTCATTTTGCAGCTCTGTTAAACGCAGTCTCTGTCCTTCTACCAGGTCCACCGCAGAAATGTTAGAAATAGCTAAGATTTCACTAACAACTTTCTCTTCCATAAGACGTTGTGATTTAACTAATGCTCTGCACAGAAGATAAACAACACGCGGGCCGCTCTTTCCAACAGTTTAAATACTCACTTTATGCCCCTTGCCGTCTTCTTTCAACAATCCCTCACACGGGATACCCTAAGCACAATCCTATGAGACGCACGACTGATTAATACAGTATTAAAACATTAAAAAAGGCATGCATTTATTGATAACCAGGACAGTGAAAACGATCTGCAACTCCCGCGAAAGTACTTCCCCCTCTGCGCGCACCAGTGCATTATGGGAAATGACCACAACAAGTGCGCGTGCGTGAAGTACATTACTTGATAACGGTTTTTAATGGTTTTATTTTATTTTAACAGTACTTGGTATATAGAGCAGAAACATATCTTAACACAAAATGAAATAAACAAGTAAATATACATATAAAGATTTGAATTGTATACTACCACACTACTATTATAACAAGAGTATGTAAAGTACATAAATGTATTAATCAAAACATTCAGGGTTTAAATTGAGACAATTTACTGATTATCTTCACTAAAAGAAGATTTCAGTGGACAATCTGTAATGTAATCTTATAATTCTGGTCTAATATCATCATAAATATGTAAATTACGAGATAAACAAGTTATTCAAAAATCAAATACAAAATGCAATTCGCACTTACTTGAATACACCTCTTTGATGAACATGTTTTCAATGACTGAGGTCAAAGTCATTTTGATAATTTTTTTCTGAGACTTAAAGTACATTATTATTAGTATTATTATTTTATTTTTTTTTAGTGTAATTGTCTGGAGATATGCCATCTATGGTTGTTGGACTACTGTGTGTACTGTTATTTCCTTCTTCCTAATACATTAACAATTTCTTCATGTGCAAATAAATGACTAAAATGTACACAAGTACTGAATGTACAAGGAAAATATTTTACTACCTTTAATTTTATGGTTATAATATGAGATATTAAAAGTCATGAAATAATTTATGTAGAAAAAGCTTTAAATATATATTTTTTTAATTATGAAACCAACAGAGACACAGTGGTTACACTTCTATGAACTTGATACATGTGTTATAAACTGCATTTTTAAGAGATTTCTCAATTTTATTAAATCAGACAACATAATCTGGCAATGGCCCAAATGCAAATTAACCAGTAAAAAAAAAATCAAAATTTATGGTCTTATTGAGTGGTCATACTGTACATTGACAGTATAGTACTTAGACACACTCTAAATAAATAAGCTTTATAAATCTTACAATTTAAAAGCTTTATAAGGCCTTTTAATTGAACTGCATATGTTTATTGAATAAAATAAAAAAATAGTAATAGTGTGCTATTCCGAACTCACCCTGTTATACTTATTATTTCAGTTTTAATTATAATATTTTGCACAGTTTTAAATACAGTTGAAGTCAGAAGATTACATACAAGTTTTTCACAATTCCTGACATTTAATCGTAGAAAATATTCCCTGTCTTAGGTCAGTTAGGATCACTACTTTATTTTAACAATGTGAAATTTCAGAATAATAGTAAAGAGAATCATTTCAGCTTTTATTTCTTTCATCACACTCCCAGTGGGTTAGAAGTTGCATTACAAAATTACATTTCTCACAAAAAGTTGCTGGAATTTTGGCCCATTCCTCCAGACATAACTTGTGTAACTGAGTCGGGTTTGTAGGCCTCCTTACTCACACACTTTTTCAGTCTCAATCTGATTGAGGTCAGGGCTTTGTGATGGCAACTCCAATACCTTGACTTTGTTGTCCTTAAACCATTTTGCCACAACTTTGGAGGTATGCTTGGGGTCATTGTCCATTGGAAGACCCATTGCGACCAAGCTTTAACTTCCTGGCTGATGTCTTGAGATGTTGCTTCAATATATCCACATAATTTTCCTTCCTCGTGATGCCATCTATTTTGTGAAGTACAGCAGTCCCACCTGCAGCAAAGCAGCCTCACAACATGATGCTGCCACCCCCCATGCTTCACGGTTGGGGTGATGTTCTTCAGCTTGCAAGCTCCACCCATTTTCCTCCAAATATAATGATTGTTATTATACTTGTCTACTTGTTTCCTCCAGCATCTTCACAAGGTCCTTTACTTGATTTGCACATTTGGCACCAAACTACAGTCATCTCTAGGAGACAGAATGCGCCTCCTTCCTGTATGATGGCTGCGTGTTCCCATTGTTTATACTTATGTACTATTGTTTGTACAGATGAAGGTGGAACCTTCAGGCATTTGGAAATTGCTCTAAAGTGCATACCATGAGCGCTCTGACTGCCCTGAGAAATATTTACTCTCAGAATATTTCATCAGTCATGATGAAGACTTGGGAGGGTTACTTTTTACATTTATTCCACTAAAGATTACATGCTGTAAAATGTAATTTGTAACGTATTCCATGAGACAAGGTCAGTAACATATTCTAAATAATTTAGATTACTTTTTCAGCACTGGCTGTAGTGTTTTGCCAGTACAGTAAGACAAAATACACGTTAAAAATACATTCTCTGAAAAACCTAAATATCAGTATTAAATATAAAGTACCTAAATATTGTTTCTAAAACGAGATACATTTTTTGATATTTTTACAAGAAAACAATACAACAATGATCAAGAATAAAATTTTTGCTGTAATATCAAAGGTCTTAATAGAACTTGATCCAACGTGAATTTTCTTGATTCAAAAATATGATCGTGCCTGGCCACATGTGCATGTAAAATGGCTAGAAATAGCATTTTAGCTTAGCGTAAAGCTAACAATTTCCACAAGGTTTATTTCTATTTCTTTTTCACCAAACTTCAAACTTACTTATCTGTCTGCTCCTATGAATGTAACACATCATAAGAAAGTGTTTCACTGCTATTCAAATGCACTTTGGATCACATCATTTATAGGTATAAATGTTTTCCATCTGAAAGGACTAAATATTAAATTAAACAAATGACAATAAAATGCAAAGAAATCTCTTTAGTAATCAGAATACTATTTGAATGTAACTGTAATTTAATTACCAATTATTTAAATTGTAACTGTAGTGGAATACAGTTACTTATATTATGTATTTTAAATATGTAATCCCATTACATGTATTCCGTTACTCCCCAACGCTATATGAAAATGAATAATTATTTAGAGTCGGTTCTTTTCAGTAAATTGGCCAAACAGGCTTGCAAAATGGTCTGAATCGATTCATGATTCAGTATAATTTGTTCAGTCCGCTCTCTCACTGAATCATTTGGAGCGGTTTCTCACAAAGTAAAACAGTTTCTAGATATTTATGAACACAGAGAACACACAGAGAGCATGCCCCGGACCCCTCTAGATATAAGGTTTATTAGGCAGGTTTCTGTGTGTACCCTCATATTAAATCCTGCAGGTGCCCCTGGTGTGAGGCTATATCACCCCTCTGCTATCACATAATGGGTGAATAACATGAGAAGCTAGTCAGGTGTCTCCTGGCAGCAACCTCTTCAGTTCCTGATGTGGTGTCTTGACTGGAACACTCATTTCATACTCACGTAAATAAATATAAATACAGTGTTCTAACTGAGGTTAAAAAAAAAAAAATCCATCAAATTTTTTTAAACATGTCCAAGTGCGCCACTCCCTATTTTCTGAAAATGTACAGATGGCAACTGAGTCACACTGACAGAGTTGATCCTCATTTTCACCTCACAATAATGGAAAAAATATAATTCTTCCATTACTTATGATTGTTGGGACATCTAAATTACTAACATTAAATTGTTTATCTTGAATTTGAACAGTCGCTAAGTTAATTAATATACATGCAGTTAATTCACATGTAGTCTTGACAGTATCACAACCCCATCAAACAGCTGTAAATGTACATGGATGTTATGTGTAGAGATATCCTTGTTCATCTATTCAAGGAATAGTTCACCCAAAAAAAATACAATTCTCTCATCATTTACTTACCTTCATGCCATCCCAGATGCATATGACTTTCTTTCTTCTCTTGAACACAAACAAAGGTTTTTATAAAATATTTAAGTTCTGTAGGTTCATACAATGCAAGTTAATGGTGGCCAAAAAATTTTAACTGCAAAAAGAACAAAGGCAGCATAAAAGAAACCCATAAGGCTCCAGTGGTTTAATCTATATTTTCTGAAGCGATCCAATTTTGGGTGAGAACATCTTGCCATTGCAGTTGAAAGCCACGATCATGATTTCAAGCTGGGTAACACTTCCAAGTGCTTGACGCATGTGCATAACGCTAGATGGAGCTAAGAAGTGTAATCAAACTTGAAATCATGATCGTGCCTATAGACTGCAAAAGCAAGATGTATAGTTAAAAAGGAGTTTTATTGTGTTCTCACTCAAAACTTATTGGATCACTTCTGAAGAAAGGGACTGAACCACTGGAGTTGTGTAGATTACTTATATTCTGCTTATGTATACTTTTTGGAGCTTTTAAATTGTGGTCACCATTCACTTGTATTATATGGACCTACAGAGCAGAGATATTCTTCTAAAAATCTTTGTGTTCTTCAGAGGAAATAAAGTCTGGGATAGCATGAGGGTGAGTAAATGAGCATTTTTATTTTTGGGTGAACTTTTCTTTTAAGCTGAATAAAAACGCTAGAGCCCCAGTTTATTTTAGTATAGCCAAACTTTGAGTAGTGGTGAGGTGATTTGCAATGACTGGCAGGTAAATTTGTTATATACCCTTTTACTTAAAGGGATGGTTCACCCAAAAATTCTCATCATTTACTCAATCTCATACCATCCCAGATGAATATGACTTTCTTCAGCTAAACACATTTGAAGAAAAATAGAAAATGATCTCAGTAGGTCCTTACAATGCAAATGGATGGTGATTTCACCTTTGAAGCTTCAAAAAGCACAGTCAGCATTAATATTATCCATATGACTCCAGTGGTTAAATTAATGTCTTACGATCGCTTTTGGTGCAAAAGAGTTAAATATTTAAGTATTTTTTTTTATTTTTTAAATTAAAAATGCAGCTGTATAGACCCCTTCAATGTTTGTAAACATTAGAATGCTAGGTTGGGTGCGCGCGCAGCATGGAGTCAGAAAAATGGCGCGGATAATAGACCGGCATATTATTGTGTCAAGTTATGCACTGTCTTTGCCACCACAGGAACGGGAACAGTACCATAACAAACTTGTTTTAGTTAATGGCGATTGTCTGCCTGATCCCGAGCTCATAACAGAATGGGTAGACAACGTCAGCAAGTGGCCAGATATTCAATGGCCCGCCATATACAGCTATCTGGTGGACAAGCCTAGTGTTTACACGCGAGAAAAACTAAGAGCCTACAAATCGCTAGACGCGTATAATTACGTAGTCTGTGGGCATGTCCAGACGGTATTATATAGCGATATAGGCGATGACTTTTGTGTGTTAAAAGCGGAGGTTTTACCGAGCCAGCTTTAGTTAAAAAGCTTTACGTTAAAAAGATTATTCATACCATTGCAATGATCAATGGTACAGTCTTGTTCCATCTCAGCCATAGAAGCAGGTTGCATGTCAGGGCGCTCATCTCTCTTCCTTTTCCTCTGATACCTAAAGGAAAACAAAAGGAACAATTAGTGCTGTGTGAAACTATTTAATCATTGTCTAGTTAAACTAGGCCTGCACAATATTGAATTACATTTAAATTTAATTAATAATAATTTACCTGAACAAGGAATTAAAATGCTGTAATTGTAATCTTTTTAATTAGATATTATAGTATCTCCTTGAGGCATGCATATGCACTGACAAACATCAGACCAATATGACATTTGGATAAGGATTAGACTAGGTGGTCTAGACTACTCTGCCAATTTTCTGGACGTTGCAAGAGAGAAACAGACAAACCTTATAGATAGATACTTTTTTTATTCGTACCTTTCCATTTTTGTCTTTGGTGTCTGGCTTTGTTTTTTGTACACAAACAAGGAGGGCACAAAGTCAGGACTACTGGAGTCAAGTGATGCCTCTCCTACAAAAAAAAAAGAATTGCACACATTGATTACAACGCGATCTACTGTTGTCATAGTGAAAGCGCTAATGTAAAGCTAGTCTGCGAAGTGTGTAAGTTAGCATGACACAGGTCACAATTAATGCCAGATATCAAATTTCATATAACTATTAAATCAGTCTACAGTTTACAGAAAACAGTCGTTTACTTACTATGGCTAGAGTTGAGCCATGGTAAGTAACAGTTAAACAAATGTTGTCACAAAGTTGGCGCTAGCCTGCGGCTAACTGCTAGCTAGCAGCTGGCTGCTCTGAAACATGACAAAAGTCCATGACATTTAAAAAAAAAAAAAAAAAAACTATTAACCAGCATATCTTAACGTTATAGGCTAGTGTACAGAAAACTGTTAATGCAATCCAGGCTTTCGAGTTTATTCTAATAGAAAGTGATGATAAAGGATGACTTTACCTGATATGAAGTGAGCACTACAAACACGAGCCTCTTGGATCGAAGCATTGTCCCAGTCTGCCCGTTTAATTGCTTGCAGCCACAGATGTCGTCTATTTTTTTGAAAAGGATGAGATCCTGCAGGAATCCTGAAAAACTTGACTCCACAACTGGTGCGATTTGCACAGTCCACGACACAACAAGTAGGCATTTTGACGAGAAATTATCTGGTTAACACACGATGGAATGGAACGTTCTGACCCCGACATGCGCACTACGCACTTCGAATTTTCCCGTGACGTCAACCGTGAAGGGGTCTATATGCTTTCACAAAAGGGCTGAGTTCACGCAGTCTTGTGTGACGTTTTCGCGTTGGCATGTTTACTAGAGAGGTGACGCATGCGCAGCACACCCAGAAGAGCAGCACTCTTTACAACATAGTAAGATGAATGCTTTAAATTAAAATAAAAATATACTTTTTAACTACAATTGTTCGGATTGAGCTGATCTGCAACGCGCCGGCGAAAGTACCGCCCCACTGTTTACAAACACCCAGGATATGCACACGTAAGGACCATTTTAAACAATAATATGACACAAAGACATAAATATGTCATTCAACATACAATACAATTTGAACTATCCTCCTTCGCACGGTCGCTTTGTAAACAGTGGGGCGGTACTTCCGCCGGCGACACTTAATTTCTCTTTCACTGAGGAAAGAATGATATGGATATCTTGGATGGCATTGGGGTGAGTAAATTATTAGGACATTTTAATTTTGAGGTGAACTAATCCTTTAACTGTCAAGAGGAACACAACTGCCTAACAAGAGTTAACATTACCTTGCATACCAGTTAAACATCCGTTAACTTACCTGTGTCTGCTAACCTCTTAAAACGTCTCCTTGGAGTTTTTATTGGGTCTTCATAGCCCAGCCACTTTTCTGGTATCGGGTGGTCTTCTGTAGGTCTTGTGTCCACGAAATGAAAAGAACAAACATACGGTCGCTTTGGTGGTTTCTTCAAATTTAAAGCTTTTAACCACAGGCGAAGGGATTCCTCATTCTTCGGCGGGGGGTGAAGGTCGTAGGGCGCCTCGCATCCACACTCAGCTCTCATACGCTTTCGATGATTAAAACACTCCTGCTCTAAGTAAATCTTTCTTTTGTACCAGTTATTATGACAACCTCTAACTGCACAAACAATCCCGGTCTTCCTTGAAGCCATAATAACGAGTTAGCTGTTACGAAGACTTGTTTAATTAAATGCTATGGTGAAAAGCCAGTTAGATAGCCAGTGACCGGAAGTGCCAGACCGGAAGTCTCGCACAAAAAACCGTCAACTGGCTGTGTCCGTATTTCCATTAAAAATAAGGCGAATACATAGATGTTAGGGATGCTCCGACCAATTGGCCGCGTCCTATGACTTGATCGGTAATTTGGCCGATTGCATAAACCGATCGGTCATGTCTTAAAAGAATACAGAAAAAGAATGTAAACGATACAGTGAGAGAGGTATGGCGAATATGAAAAGTTTGTGTACTGTACTTTAATATGGCGTTTCACATGCAACAAGGCAAAGAGAAAACAGTTCGAGCGGTGAAACGGTCCTTATTATCATTCATGGCGGCAGCTTCTCAGCATCTCGGTAATGATGTGAGTTACAAGATGTGGTGTAATTCAGACATCTTTATTAAATATCTCCTGATTAAACAGCAGAAACGTGCTCTTTTTCCGCTTTCCTATCATATCTTGCCCTCATGAGAGAGCGCATATTCCCCTCATTAAAGTTCAAGCAGCAACAAGTAAAAAAGTAACTATTAATCATCCAGCTAAATGAAAAGGCAGGAATTTATAAAAATAATAATTCTTTATAAAATATTAAGATGTCATTATATAGTGTATTAAATCGAATGCAAAAATAAAATAGAAATAAAATAAATAATAATAATTATATGAAATAATGGCAATGAATCAATAACCAAAAATGTCACATTAGTTTTAATTGCACCTATGAGTTATCAGTTTGTCCTTAGTTTTGAGCAGAAAAGGGAATAAAGTTGATTGTTTATCTGTACAGTTAAGGTTTGAAGGAAAGAGTCTCCTGATCGGGTAAATCTAAATTGTATTAGTTACCCAGTAAGAGCATATGAACCACCTCCTCTGAGATGTTATTAATGTCAGATGTATGGGCAGACTGCAACAGTGTGCAAGTCAAAGAGAGAACACGACTACGGGAATTGTGGTGAGGGTGTTGGAGTTAAGTGCTGTAAATAAAAGCTGTTTATGGCAAAAAAAGGGTGAAAGGTTTTTGGATAGGAGGGCTGACATGGGAAACGGTGAGGGATGGACTAGAACAGGGGTGGCAAACCTGTGTCTCACAAGCTGGATGCAACTCTTTGCTGGCTCCTCTTCTATCCATCCATTTGGACTGTGTTTACAAAAAATATATTTTTTAATTAATTTAAACTAGCATTTAAATCAAAATACATTTAGAAGGAATAGTTCACCCAAAAATGAAAATGTACTCACCCTCAGGCCATCCAAGATATATTGGAGTTTCTTTCTTCATCAAAACTCCTTCATTTCAGGACTCCTTAAAACAATGCAAGTGAATGTCCTCCATTTCCATTAAAATAATCCACACAACCCGTCGACAAATAAAGTTCTTCTGAACCCAAATGATAAGCCAGATTTTATATTTTTCCTGCCGTGCATTTTCTTTGGGGTTTCTGAAGGTTGAAGCATCCAGGATACACACACCAAACAACCATTTTGAACAGTACACTTATACAAATCTACAACAAAGACAATTAAACTATTGTACAGCACTCCTCTTGTAAACAATGACACACTTCCTGCCTCCTCCTCTATGTGATGCATGACCTTATCAACAAGCTCATCCCTGTCAAGAGTGTGTGTCACAGAGATGTACGGAAGCACACATTTGTAGTTAAAAAGAATACAAGTATTGTTTTGTGTCTAAAAATAATCAATCGTTTGAGTCCAGAAGAAATGTATTTGTTGACTGGAGTCGTGTGGATGATTTTGATGCACCCTAAATATGCATTTTGACCATAAAAAAAAGGAGTACATTCACTTGCATTGTTTAAAGGAGGAGGCCTGAAATGAAATCCTTAAAATCTGTTTTGATGAAGAAAGAAACTAAAATACATCTTGGATAGCCTGAGGGTGAGTACATTATCAGTAAGTTTTAATTTTTGGGTGAACTCTTCCTTTAAGACAAATACTGCATGTGGAATTAATGTAACATTTCCTTAACGGAAACCTATTTACAAGATGTAATATAAGTCTCATGTGTCCCCAGAATGTGTCTGTCAAGTTTCAGCTCAAAATACCCCACAGATCATTTATTATACCATGTTGTAAATGCCTCTTTTTGGGTGGAATCAAAAACATCTGTTTTCGTGTCTCTCTTTAAATGCAAATGTGCTGCTGCTCCCTAAACCCTTTCTGGAAGAGGGCTGTGCTCATGCTTTGGTTACTACAGCAACAACAAATCAGAACCAATATGACTGACACCTTAAATACCGGAGTTCAACCATATATGTATGAACCAGAGTCGGACACTGATAAGGTGACAATCACCTTACTGTATTGTACATAATAAAGGTGTGATTATTGATTATACATAAAGCGTAAAAATAACGACATAGTGCTGGACTCTGTGAATACAATCAGAGATAATGGTAACTTTAGCTGCATTAGCCGTGGAATCAGCTAACAAGCACATTCAGAAAGACTATTTGCAAACATTCACAAAATGCAACACTTACATCTTCAGGATATAAAGCTGGAACACAAACAGTTGGTACTGATCCATGCAAGAGAATCACATTTTTAGAAAATCCTGCTATTTATTGACATGACACAATGCATTCCAGTGTAAAATGATTTGCACAAACATACATGAATTTTGGTGTGTTTTGGGGCATATTTCCTTCAATAACAAAAATTGTCCACTGTGTTTTCAGTGGCTCTGATGCCGGGAGTACATGAAGACTCGTATGTTCACTTTTACAGCCAACAACAGAACACTTATGACACTTACAAAGCTGAGATATTATTCTTCTCACATAGGCTGCTCCAGTGTGGAAAAAAGGTAGACTGTGTGTAGATCACTCAGGGTAGGATCTCTATGATAATCAGTCATGGTTGAGGCCTGCTCTAAAGTGACTTCACGTTTAAGTGGAAATTAAAACCAATCACTTTGAGGCACTGTTTTTTGATTAATAGAAATATAATAAAGAGGAGTGGGTGGACTTTTAACACTGTTGGGTGGTTATGTACACACGCTGCCAACTCACGTTTATGTTCAAACACCATGTAAAAGTGAATTTTGCATAATAGGTCTCCTTTAATGTAATGGGACAATGCATTTAAGGCAGTCATTATATAGTTCAGTGCACAGCACATTTGATCACATTTGTAATTTATTATAATGGCAGAAATCATATGTACGCACATTGATTCTAAACAAATATTTAAATGGTTATTCAAATAGAGAATGTAAAGCTATGTCACGCTGCATTGCATCCTGGGGCAGCGCCAGCATCTTGGGAGGATTGCGCTCTGCTAGTGTTAATACCGGAATTATATGGAGAAGGGAAAAGAAAAAGACTGTGGGCCCTACCGGGACAAACTGAATGCCAATGCCAAGCAATGGTATTTGGAGAAATTAAACACCATTAACGACATAGATCCATATGAGTTGGCAGCCTAAGAATGGATTTCAGACCCAGAAGCACTACCTCCACTGACAATAAAATAACCTCTTCCCGTTGTACCTCTTCGTCTTTTTGTGCCACATCCTCCTCTGCTTCACTTTGAACCCTGTCCTCCACTTTCTCTCCTATCCTGACCCCAAACTTCTCATGTCTCCTTAACAGACATGCAAACCTGTTTTTGTCTGTCGGTTTCACTTCATTGTGGCCCAAAAGCAAAGATATTGCCCATTCAGGATGGGTGTCAAGCATTTTATATGCTTGTTGTCCTGTAAATACAGCAATTTCCTACAAGCTAATGTGAATCTTTATATAATGTAAACAGCATCTCATGCTGGAAGAACTAAATTAAATGAACATATGTTGTGGTTTTAAATGACCAGTTTTTTTTTAGATTTCACCCATTACTACACACACACAAATCTATGTTTACAATTCACATGCCGTCATAACATGTTTTTGAAGAAATATATTGTACAATTAATGTCAAAGTACACACCACGTGACTCACCATACTGAAAATGCAGAGAAGCTCTCATTGATGTAGAGATGTTGCTATAACTAATGTATTTTCGTCTTGCTGCTGCTATCCACACCATGCAACATCTTCTCGTTACCTCTTCAACATGCTTTCCTTCGCGATGTTTACACGTCAGAAAAAGGAAAAAAACGTATCCCATTGTTCAGTTTATTTCCTGAATGACCTGCTATTGCAGTTTTTAATGCAGCAGGATTGACCAACCATGGTGATATTTTCTAAAATCAAAAAGAAAATCAAAACACGTCCCACCTCCGTAAATGCACAAGAAAAGAAGCTTGATCCTCATAATATGGGGTCTACACCATAGACATATAAATACATATGTATTTAAATGTCTATGGTCTACACACTAAACATTTACCCAGAATTCAACACAGACTAACTTCTTTTTTTTTTTAATGGTGGACTGGTGAGCACATGCCACCACCTACCGTTTAGTTTAATGCATCGTATTCCATGCCTTTCTCTTAATCCCTTAAAATAATATTAATAAAAAAAATACTTGTTTATCCAAAGTCTAGATCCATCATGATCCAGGTGTCAGTTGGCGCTGCTTGTTCAGCTCCTCCAACTTCAGAGAGTCCCTCTATCACTCAAACCTGTACAATACATGTATTGTATTAAAACCCTATATCCTAACCCATCTCTATTTACCTCTATTCCTAATAGACACTCCATCTCCCTATCTCTATGTCCATTATTGTTTAAATATTGTATTCTCTCCTGTATATACATTCTACAATCAAATATGACATGCTCTACAGTTTCTTTTTCTCTACAATATTCACATAAATCATTTCATTGGATTCCTATTAAAGCCAATGAAGAGTTCAATCCTGTATGACCAAGCCTTACTCTAATTATTATAAACTCTTCCCGTTTCTGCCACATATATTTTTATTCATTTCTACCTGTTTTTTTATTTTATACAAATGTCTTCCCTTCTTGTCCTTATTCCATATTTCTTGCCACTCTTTCTTAATAATAGTATTTATTTCCCGCTTACCTAGTGTTAATCTAATATCCTCTTCATTTCTATTTAAAGCCTTCTTCGCTAACTCATCGGCTGCTTCATTTCCATGAATCCCTTTATGTGCTGGTATCCAACAGAATCCGACTGTCCCTCCTTTCCTTTGAATACGATACAAGAGCATGAATATTTCATTTATCAAATCTTCTCTGGATGATCTTCGGGTAGCCAATGATGTTAATATTGATGCTGAATCAGAACATATAACTACTCTGTCAGGTCTTGTTTCCTCTACCCAAGTTAAACTTATTATGTTGGCAGTTATCTCTACTGAATGTATAGATAAATTAGCCGTTCATCTTTTTGACATTTCAACACTTACTACTGGAATATACACTCCTATTCCTGTATTTCCTTTTGATCCATCTGTATATATTTGTAGATTTTCATAAAATTTTCCCTGAACATGCTTCTTTCATTAGATGTTATCATCTCTTATCTTTTCTTATATCTCCAGATCAATTTCCACCTCAGGAAAAACACAGCGTGACATCAGCTTCACTTTCTCTTATCTGTATCCGGGTTTAAAATAAGTCACACGGTTTTAACACAAGTCACACATCGAAGACGTATATGAGCCACACATGTGGCAGAGATTATGTCAAGCAAATATATGATAAATGCAAAAAAGAAAAAAAGCATAACACTAGGATGTTAATTGGACCATATCACCAGTCAGTGATTTTGCAATGTCAGACTGTTTGGGGGGTTTTGGATCATGTTGAAGCCTTAGGGTGGTAACTTTGTTATCCAGCTCATCCATGAAACCCTCATCAACTGACTCACTGTCTCTGTCTTCCTGCTTTCCAGTGCCCTCTGCAGGCAGGAAGACATGTAGCTGTGTACGGGATGTTGTAGATGCTGTTGTAGGTAAGGGTTGGGTGGGGAGGCAAGTCTTTCCTCTGACAGATAAAGTCTCATGGTTTAGGGGCCACCTGCCCTGCTTCACTAATGGCTGTAGGCCTCTGTGCTCTGAGGTTTGTCTACGACTATGACTAAGGGTCTTCCCAACTTTTGGTATAGGTCTCAGAGGCTGAGAGAAATGCATGTACAATTGGTGGTAGCTTTGCTGTGGCCTCTTTGTGTTTTCATGGGACTTGCAAGAGGGAAGAGATGGGGTACGTTTCCTTAAAGGAGGATGGAAGTTTCTTGTAAAACCCTCGAAAACCTGCTGTCCTGGGGTACACAAGGAAGGCTCGCTGATACTGAGAAAGATCAGAGGAGACCAAAAATGGAGATATATTTTGTTAACAAGAAAATAATTGTATTATATATATATATACATACACACACAGTTGAAGTCAGAAAGATGCGCTGGAAGAAACACACTTTAACATAGTTACACCTTAGCCAAATACATTTAAACTCAGCTTTTCACAATTTCTGACATTTAATCGTAGAAAACATTCCCTGTCTTAGGTCAGTTAGGTTCACTGCTTTATTTTAAGATGGTGAAATTTCAGGATAATAGTAGAGAGAATTATTTATTTCAGCTTTTATCACATTACCAGTGGTTAGAAGCTCACATACACTTTGTTAGAATTTGTAAGAACTTGGGTAAAATGTTTTGGGTAGCCTTCCACAAGCTTCTCACAATAAGTTGCTGGAATTTTGGCCCATTCCTCCAGACAGAACTGGTGTAACTGAGTCAGGATTGATGGCCTCCTTGCTCGCACACACTTTTTCAGTTCTGCCCACCTACAAATCTTCTATCAGACTGAGGTCAGTGCTTTGTGATGGCCATTCTAATTCCTTGACTTTGTTGTCATTAAGCCATTTGATGATATGAGCACGAAGCGATCATCTGTGTTCCGCAACTGCTTTCGGGTCCTTGAATAATCTATAACGTGAGAATAAGGGCAGCCAGTGGACTTTCTGGTGCCCTCCTAGGGTAAGATGGTTCCCCCCTAGGGAGTTAGTGCCCTACGCAGACTGTCGTAGTCTGCTTATAGGGAGCGGTGGTACTGCCAAACAGTAAACATTTTGTTTCGTCAGACCAGAGGACATTTCTCCAAAAAGTAAGATCTTTGTCCCCATGTGCACTGATACTCTGGCTTTTTTATGGCAGTTTTATGGAGGCTATACGTTATTCAAGGACCCGAAAGCAGTTGCGGAACACAGATGATCACTTCACGCTCATATCACTTGCTCCCAAGGATGAACCAGACATGTGGAGTTCCACAATTTTTTTTTCTGAGGTCTTGAATTTCTTTTGATTTTCCCATGATATCAAGCAAAGAGGCACTGAAAAGGTAGGCCTTAAAATACATCCACAGGTACACCTACAATTGACTCCAATTAGCATAGATAGATGGATAGATAGATCCTTCAAGCCTTGGCTGATTTCAAAATATGGCAAGAATACATTGTTATGCTTGAGAAATCCACAAAGTTTAAACATTAGCTGCTGTCATTCCATTAGACGGAATGGTATACTGCAACTGTTTGGCATGTGTTGACATGTGAAGAATATTTCTCAGGTGTCCTAGCGCATTCTCTGTTGTGTACTGTATGGTGGATTTGACACTTCCTCTTACTGGTCGGTGGGAAAGAGATGTTGATGTGTCTAACTCACATTTGTATATTTGTTGTTTTGTACGAACCCCAATGATCTAAAGTTCATCCACACAAACTTTTCTTTGTGCACAGCCAAACAATAGCATTAAAGAGATCAAGCTCTGATGCTGAGCCCCCAGGCCTTGAGGCGCCAGGTATCAGCTTACCTAAGAGGCACCGTGGTGGTCCGTCCATGTGTTGAACAGGGTAGCGATGGAAGCCTGAAATAATCTCTGATCTGTGAGCCACTGGAGGCAGGAAGGGGGAGCATGGAGCTGGAGAGCAGGTAAGTCCGGACCGTAGTGCGGTTCCTCTGCATTGCCCATTGATGCTTTAACTCCACAGTGTTCAAGCACTATCCAGGAGGTCCACGGGCTCCACTCATGTCTGCACCGACAGCACCAGACTAACTGCAGCCGCCCCTTAGGGGTGCATTTGTCCACATACAGCGATCAATAATTCATGTGCATTAAAAATGTATCAGGCAATCCCATTGGTTGCACAACGCCAAATTCTCCCTCCCCGACTCCTTTTCCCTTGTTCCGATGTCAGCTTACAGTTATAGGAGGCACACAAAATGGCTGAAGCATTTCTGAGACGTCCTGAAACCCAGCAGGTATCTGATGTCAGTGCTGTCTTTTGAATCACATTCAGTGTTATAACTCTTTTTTGAAAATCATAAGACTTCTTTAAAATTTTAAAGATTGACTAAGTCTTTCTTTACGGTTACCGGATGGGTCAGACACGGTCTACAAAAGTGCAAATTGAATGAAATCCCAGATGCAGTTTATAGCATACCTGTCAACACTCACGTTTTTCCCTAGAGTCTCCCGTATTCCCGCCCCATCCCAAGTTGTTATTTCTCCCGTAATTTGTATGGCCCAAACCTCGTTATATGAATAATCACATCAATATATTATTCCAAGGTTGTCCAGTTGTCAGATCTTGTATGAAACGCATCCAACTCACACAATCAACACATCATACAAAATTCAACACATTTATGACCTCAACCTGGCAACCTACAACCCAGTTGAGCTGTTGATATCTGTTGATAGTAGACGCGGGAAGTTGAATCAAGCATCACTGGTAGATGGGGAGAGAAGACTTCAGTGCTCTGGCGGAAGAATTTAATTTAATTTCTCGAAGAAATATGGCCACCCCTTTTGCAAAGTGTGTTGCACTGATTTTAATGTCGGACACGGTGGTAAAAATGACGTTACTCAGGACATTAAATCACGGCGGCACAATTTGTATTTAGACTGCCTCTGCCATCCAGCACCTCTGCCCCCTCCAGAGGTCTCCCGAATTGTGTTACCAAATGTTGACAGGTAGGGTTTATTGTGCTTCTCCAATCCCAATCAATCATTACCACAATTGAAAAACTAAATAATACGTGACTTTCAATGATAAAGCCCGAAAATACACATGGGACGCTTATATTGAAATGTCTGCACTCCCAGTTGCAAAGCTCAAACTTTCAGTTCTTTTCGGGTTATTCGTGAAAAAGACATTGTTCAAATGAGTCATTTGTTGAGGAATCTCTCACGCTGGGTGTGTTGCTGCGTGCTGTGCAGCGAGCTCATAACAGAATGGGTGAAAAGAGGCGCGAGACACACTGGTGGTGCGCGCTGTAAAGATGTTTTCAACTCACAAGATGATATCTGCCGAAAACGCGTATGAAATTGTCGCAATCTATTATATTTGGTCGCACCTGTGACCATTTTAGTCGCAGTCTGGAGCCCTGAGGGGGGCACGTGCCCCAACTTTAATACCCATTATGTTTTTATATTAAGACGTTTAGATCGGTGTATGCATTATATTGATAGATGAACGACAGACAGACAGATAGGTAGATGAAAGACAGACAGACACACAGATAGATGGACAGATAGATACACAAATAGATGATAGACAGATTGATAGATGAACGACAGACAGATAGAAGACAGACAGATAGATAGACACACAGATAGATAGATACACAGATAGATAGATGAAAGACAGACAGACAGAGAGATACACAGATAGATAGATGAAAGACAGACAGACAGATAGATAGATGAAAGACAGACAGACAGACAGAGAGATACACAGATAGATAGATGAAAGACAGACAGACAGATAGATACACAGACAGACACACAGATAGATAGATGAAAGACAGACAGACAGAGAGATACACAGATAGATAGATGAAAGACAGACAGACAGACAGATAGATGATAGACAGATAGATGAACGACAGACAGACAGATAGACACACAGATAGATGACAGACAGATAGATAGATGAACGACAGACAGACAGATAGACACACAGATAGATGATAGACAGATAGATAGATAGATGATAGATACAGACAGACAGACAGACGATAGATGGATGAACGACAGACAGATAGACACACAGATAGATGATAGATAGACAGACAGACAGACACACAGATAGATGGATGAACGACAGACAGATAGACACACAGATAGATGATAGATAGACAGATACACAGACAGATAGATACACAGATAGATGATAGACAGATAGATAGATGAATGACAGACACACAGATAGATGATAGATAGATAGACACACAGAGATACACAGATAGATAGATAGACAGACAGACAGAAAGACAGACAGATAGATGAAAGACAGACAGACAGATAGATAGATACATACATAGATAGATAGACAAACAGACAGATAGATAGATACACAGATAGATAGAGAAGTTTATTAGTACATATAGAATGGTTTAATTGAGTCTAGGGCTTCAGGGAGTTTAGATTTGAGTTTATTTGTTGTGCACTACTGGGCCACCGTAGTCTTGGCTCAATTTGAACTGTTGCAATGAAAGTCAATGGGATTTTTATGATTTTTAATATTAATTTAAGAAAACTCAGTCAAATCAGTTTGAAAAGATATAGCACACTAAGTCAGAACAGTCTGAAGGTCTGACCCGAGTTTGTAGAGTTAAAGCTATAGGAGGAGTTAGAGTCAGAACATTTTGGGTAAGAAAAAGAAGAATAAGAATATTAAGTTTAAGTACAATATCAGTAAGTTGGCTCTCACAAGCCAACTTAATAATATAAAAGCACTGAAAGGTCACAGAATGATATGTGTACTTGTGCTTACCATGCTCAGAGTCACCACTATCTTCATCATCATCATCATTCAGTCTAGATGTTGTAATCCCCCTTTGGTTTTTCAGCAGATGAGCTTTCTGAAGTTGAGTGTGGCTCCTGTCCATCTGTGCAGCATGAAAACAGTAAATGTTGACAAAATGTTGACATTTACATATTACAAACAGTGACAGTAGAGCCTTAAAGGTGCATCTCAAATTATGCAGTCAAAAACTGTGACTGGTTACATTCTCCATTTCCATGGACAATAATATATGCATGTCCAGACCTAATCATCTAAGTTAAAAAACACAGTTCAGGTGGAAGCGTTAATGTTTTATATGGTGTCTAGTTCAACAGTGCAGTTTAGTGAAGCTGTCAGCTCCAGCCAGTCAATAATAATAATAATAATAATAAATTTTATTTGTTTGGCATCTTTCTAAGCACTCAGGGTCATCTTACAACAAAGGAAACACATTAAAGGGACACTTCACCCATTTGCATTAAGCTTTGTATCGTTAGAAACCCAGTCATATTTTTGAATGGTCGTGCATCATTCCCTCAGTTTCCCCTGAGAGATGCAGGTGCAGTGAGAGGTGCAGTTGCAGTGAGAGATGCAGTGAGAGGAGCAGGAGCAGTGAGAGGTGCAGTGAGAGGTGCAGTTGCAGTGAGAGGAGCAGGAGCAGTGAGAGGAGCAGGAGCAGTGAGAGGAGCAGGAGCAGTGAGAGGAGCAGTTACAGTGAGAGGTGCAGTGAGAGGTGCAGTGAGAGGTGCAGTTGCAGTGAGAGGAGCAGGAGCAGTGAGAGGTGCAGTGAGAGGAGCAGTTACAGTGAGAGGTGCAGTGAGAGGTGCAAGAGCGAGGTAGAGGTGTAAGAAACGCATGGTGGCATTTAACTAAATGTGTTTTTGAGAAGAAAATTATCCATTTGGCCAATTGTGATTTGTAGGTGTGAGTCTGTGTTGAGTCTAGAAAAAGTATCTGAAGTATGGGTAAGCTCTAGTTAGCGATTTAAAAAAAAACTGTAAATACAGTGGTGGTGTCCTTGAGTAAGACACTTAACTCCAGGTTGTTCCGGGGGGATTGTCCCTGTAATAAGTGACTGTAAGTCGCTTTGGATAAAAGCGTCTGCCAAATGCATAAATGTAATATAAATGTAATATGACTACTCGTGTGATTTTTAGAACATACCTTCACGAGCTTCCTGTTGAATTCCTGCATCTGACGTCCTTCTCTTTTTGACACCTTTCAGATCTTTAGTTGGGGTGGCTGCGTGTCTTTTGCCTATGAAAATATTCACAGTAGGAAATTGCTCAACTTTTACAGTGATATTAAAAGAAAGTCAAAAATATGCAGATAAATAAAGATGCTCACACAGTAGACCGAAAGTCAGAAGGAGAGATGAAGACAGACAGAAAGAAAGACCGATAGAAGACAGTGTAATTGGAAGAGGGAGAACTATAAAATTGTATAATAATAACTTAATTACCACTGAGAACGGAGTCCAGTGTTTGCAGACTCTTCCCTTTCAGTGACTCTGCTCCATGCTCCATCGCAAACAAAAGTTTGCCAATCTTGGCCAATTGGAATGTTTTATCTGTCTGTCGATAATACTCGCAGTGGACACGGATATCATGTCCCATAAAACGAGCAACTTGCTCAAGTTCCTGATTGCTGAGGTCGAGAAGCTGGCACAAGGTAGCAACGTGTTTCCTTAACTTTGTTGATCTCAGCAGTTCAGGGTTTTTGGCCTTGCTCTCTTCTGCATATCTTCTGAGGCAGTCACACCCGCGGAGATTGGTTGTTGTGCTAAGCCTGGCAAACAGAAAAGGGTTCTCCTCAAGTATGCCAACTTCCCTCCGTTTTTTAATCAGGAAGTCAAGCGAAGCTTTTGTGCGCTCAAGAAGAAGGATGGGCACCTTTCTGCCTCTCTTTCCGCGTGTCACCAAACGTGTCAGTCTGTGGCTCATTTGTTTTTCCACAGGCGATAGAGTCTCATAAATGTCCTTATTAACAGGACCGGTGTCTGCTTTTAGATATGTCTCAAGGGTTAAACGTGATGCTTCTCCTTCACGCTTCTTATTGAACACAATTATTTGTGCAAGAAGGCTCTCACTTAACTTCCTGTATGCTGTAGTACTCACGCCCTCTGTTAACTCTGCCTTTGCCTCATCCTCAACTTTCCTCAGGTAGTTCTGGAGAGTGATAACATCCTCTGTCAGAGGTACAGCGTCTTCTTTGCCCCACCGCCGTTGCTCCAATGAGCTATGAGCATTAGTTGACACATGAATGGACCATGAGTTCTCTAGCAACTCCTTGAACTTTTTTGCCTTCTCAGTTTTGACATCACAGTTCATCAAGCATTGGCCTATCCAGGCTTCAGTGGCCCCTTTGAGTGAAAACCCAATTTTAACAGCTGTAGATGGATTTCCATATTCATTCTTTTTTACATCATAGTTTGACACTTGTCTGGCTGCTTCAATTGCCAGTTTAAAATTTGCTGGATCACAAATGTCTTTAAGAGTTTTGGCACGTTTATCAATCTCCTTGGCAGCCAACATAAACCGTCCTAGTTCTCTCAGCTTTTGTGCAATGTATCTGTGCTGAGATTCTTCACGGCCCTTTTTTGCAAATAATGCATCTCCATACGCACAAATCATCTCATCACTTCTGATGTGAGAGGTTACATGATCTTGTAGCATAGAGTGGATGATCTTTTGTACTCCTTGGCCTGATTTGAGTGGAAGTAGATGCGAGGAAGATTTTTGTACTCTCTTGCCTTTCTGTCTTTCCTCTTTCCGTTCTCTACATGACTTCTCATGTCTCCAGAGTTCAGTCCTCTTGAACATTGCATAACAGTGTTGACATGGTAGGTAGCTCTCTACGTCTGCCTTCACAGAGGGCCGTTTCCATACTACAATCTCACCATTTCCTTCCTCAAAGACCTTGTGATTGTGTTGCCAGTCACCCTTATTACGAAGGCCTTCTATCAGAATCTTCCTTTGTTTTGAGCCAACTGGGAAACTAAAAGCATAGGCTACATTCCGTTCCATACTATGCTTTCTTTCTAGATGTCTAGCTATCTTCAATTGAGCCTTTTCACAGAATACACAGTAATGGACTTTGTCCCAGACTCTGGCACCATCCTTTTTTATGCTTCTTTTTACAGTAATCTTTTTGACATCTTTAAACTTCCCTTTTCCTTTTGAATTTGTACCTTTTTGAACTGCTTTACCTTTGGCCTTCTGGTTCTCAGCTTCTCTGGTGTCAGTTTCACTGGATGATGCATGACTGTACTGCTTCTCTGGAGTATTGTGGCAGGATGACTGGAACTCTAGTGCAAGCAACTCATCTTCACTGGATGATGGTGATGGAGATGGTTTGTAGTCCTCATCCAGTGGATCTGCATCAGACCCACTGGATGACAGAAGCTCCTCTCTGAGCAACTTGTCTTCTCTGGATGGTGATGGTGTTGATGGGGGGCTCCCAGGTTCATCACCACAACTCTCTTTGCTGTGGTCCTTTTTGGCCTTCACAGCAGGGCAAAAGAGGGAAAAAAAGGAAAATGATCAATTAGACACAGATACATTAGAGCAGGGGTTACATTAAATTAATTAAATTTCACCAAGTTCCAACTTGAATATATAATTATATATATATTATACACACACTAACACACAACAGGCCAAAAGTTTGGACACATTACTATTTGTAATGTTTTTGAAAGAAGTTTCTTCTGCTCATCAAGCCTGCATTTATTTGATCAAAAATACAGAAAAAAAATGTCATATTGTGATATATTATTACACATTAAAATAATTGGTTTCCAATTTATTGTACTTTAAATGATCATTTATTTCTGTTATGCAAAGCTGAATTTTCAGGATAAATTACTATACTTTATTAATTGAAAAACAATCATTTTAATGTGTAATTTTATTTTTCTGTATATTTGATCAAATAAATGCAGGCTTGATGAGCAGAAGAAACTTCTTTCAAAAACATTACAAATAGTAATGTGTCCAAATTTTGGCCTGTAGTGTAATATATATATATATATATATATATATATATATATGTATGTATGTATATATATGTGTGTGTGTGTGTGTGTGTGTCAATCAAAGGTCCGGAACATACAGGTTAATTCACAGTTATATGGTGATTTCAAAATAATGCAATTAATTGAATCCTGTTAATACAGTTTTCTATACTCTACATATGTGTTTTGGCTCCTAAATATCAAAATACATACAGCCCAGAAGTCACTATGGCAGACCTCGGTCCGTATACCACGTGCCAACCCGTCCGGACCCGAACCTTGGACCTAAGCGTGAATCCGTGTGCTCTCCCTACCTCTCTGACTGCTGCAGATTAGTATAACTACAGCCCAGATATACATAAAGAGAAACGTGTCCTTATTTTTTTCTAGAAACGGCCGCGGAATGACTGAAATACCGTTCTCTGGGGACACCCTAATTAAACATGTATCCCGATCGGCAGCGCGCATGTCTGTACCAGAGCTGAGTGAAGCTGGCCCCCTTTTAAACAAAAATTTATATGAAAAGAAAATGTAATGTGTCAAAAATATGTTGTTTGTGCTGTTTTCTTGTTTGAGATTTTGATGATTTGTTTGCATGCAGTGTGTGTTGCTGTGCGCCACAGACACGAGCGCGCGCCTCAGAGGAGGAAAAACGTGGACGCATCCAGGCTCTACAGTTTAAAATAGTTTAAAAGCCGAACCAGCACAAATTTATGGAAATATTTACATCACAAAACAGCACAGATGTAGATCAGGCGATTGACATATTTTTATATGAATTTGAGCATGATGAGGGGCCAAGTTCACGGAGGTCTATCTGAAAGAAGACTAAACCAGGTGTAAACCTGGATTAACCAGTACAAAACCAGGTGTAAACATAGACTAAACTAGGTCTAAACCAGGACTAAACTAGGTATAAACCAGAACTAAACGTGGACTAAACCAGTACTAAACAGGGCCCAGTCACGGTTTCATTAAACTGTACAAAGCAACCTTTAAATCATATTATACGCAAAGAAGAAAAAAAATACTTACCCTAGAATTTTCAAATTTCTGTTCACACTTTCGGTGGTGATTCCTTAAAGTTGCAAATCTTCTTTTAAATCTGTCCATGTCTTCTTTCAAATCTGTTCTGTTGTGGATGTCGCAGTCTGAGGGTCAGAATGGCGCGTGCAGGTGTCTGAACTCTAATTGGTTAATTAGCTATGAGCGCGCGAAAATGAGCAGCTCATCATGTCTTTTTACATTTCTCCTAATACAGCATCAGAATTACATATTTAACTTTCTGATATATATATATATATATATATATATATATATATATATATATATATATATATATATATATGATGAACTAGAAAATAACTTAAATTAAATAAAATATATAATTTCTAAAACATGCTTTTTTTAGATCACATTTATGAAATATTGATTATGTATTGTTGATATTTTATGTCTGTCCCCTAATCTGGTTATAAAAGCTGATATTAAAGAAAGTTTGAGAATCTGCCCATCCCCCACACAGCCGCCCCTCCCCCTCCACTCCAGAGTTTGTCCAGGCAGGCCTATTAGGCCTTTATCGCATTTCCTGGTTTGGAACGTTCGAAATCGCCAAGCAGTGTACTCGCACTTCCGGTGGTTACTTAGTTACCAGATAAACTATGGCTGCCTCCTCTCGCCGGTGCTATTGCAGTGTACCGGGTTGTTCAACATCAAAACAAAGACAGCCATACCTTAGCTTCCATGACTTCCCAAAAGACAAACACCTCTGCAAGGCTTGGGTGAGATTGATAAGGAGAGACGAAGGTCCTTCGTTCCATATAAGTCGGGGTAGTACGTTTGTGTGCAGCTTGCACTTTGACGAGGAAAGCATTTACGTCTCGAAAAGTGGGCGGAGGAGACTAAAATCCGGTACTACACCAAGCCGATTTTCGTGGAACAGCTGGGGGGAGACTCGTGTGCTTCGCCAGTCAGTTTTCGATCGGGTTAATGCGCGTTTTGAAGTAACGTTAGCTGAAGAGTTTCAGAATAGCGACTCTGCTATAGAGAACGCGGATGAACAGCCTACAGTCGCGGAGGATCAAGAACCCGCCAGTGATCACAATTACACCCGCGACTCCGCAGGTGGACTAGATGCTGATGCTGCTGCCGAAACCATCAGGCAACTGGAGGCTAAGGTCAGAAGTTTAGAAAGACAACTGAGTGACCTGTCATGTACACTAAACATCAACAGATACTGTGCCACTGACGAGGAATTCCGGTTCTACACCCGTTTTCAATCAGAGAAGGTGTTTTGGTCGTTTTGGGAATCGGTTGCCCCCTCAGCATCTAGGCTAGTCTACTGGACCAGAGCTCAGAGGGCAAGCGATGTCATGGCACTGGAGAAACCGAGCCCGAACCGGAGGCTGGCACTTGTGGATGAACTGTTTCTTTACTGCTGTCGAGTTGCCGTTGGTATGAAGGAGAAGGTGATTGCCGACATATTTGGCATTAGTCTCACTACGGTGAGTAGAATAATAATTACATGGGCCAACTATCTATTCATTGTTTTGGGGTCAGTGCCAATCTGGATGACAAGGGAACAGGTGCAAGCAACAATGCCAACAAAGTTTGCACAGTACTGCCCGAATGTGCGTGTTATTCTGGACTGCACAGAAATCAGATGTGAGGCACCATCATCACTTACCCTCCAGTCAGAAACATTCTCCTCCTACAAGAACACCAATACTTTCAAAGGTCTAATTGGCATTGCCCCATGTGGTGTTATCACCTTTATCTCAAAGCTTTTTACAGGTTCAATATCAGATCGAGAAATTACACGCCAGTCAGGGATCCTCAGCCTGTTTGAGCCTGGAGATGCATGCATGGCTGATAAAGGCTTTGTCATTGAACAGATGCTGTCTGATGTTGGAGCAACCCTCATAATCCCCCCCTTAAAAAGAGGTACCAGGTTCAGCAAAGAGGACACAGAAAAAACCCAGAACATCGCCCGACTAAGAATCCTGGTGGAGAGAGCCATCAGAAGAGTGAAGGAATATCATATCTGGGACACAACCATTCCTTTGACCCTTTCAGGGTCCGTCAATCAGCTATGGGCAACTTGTTGCCTAATGTCCAACTACCAAGGCCCTCTGGATGTGAAGGGTGATGTCCCAGTGTGAAACCCTTAACATAGGCATAAGATGAATGATTCAGATTTGATTGGTTTCATTTTATTGCATTAAAACATGACATAGCATTTATTATATATATATATATAGCATGACATATATACATCTATAACAAATATATACATCTATCAAATAAAATTTATGTGAAAATTAATACAATAACATAACATTTATACACTAAAAAAAAATCAGACACTCATATTACATTTATATTTACATACATTTAATTTACAATTAAAACAATTCATTAATGGATTAAGTACAAGTGTGTGGGAACATTTGTGTGTGCGTAAGTGCGCACATGCATGTGGTGGTGGTGATGATTAGAGAGTAGGTATGTCGGTTCCATAAATAAAATCAGAAAGAGATCCCATTTGTTTGTGTGTCTATGTGTGTGTGTGGTGGGGGTGGATGTATAGATTTACTTTAGTTTCAGGTACGTTTCCATATATGTGTCAAAATAAAATATATCAAGTTTACCTTTCATTTCACTGATCAGTGACTCGTCGAGCCAAATTCGCTCTACTGTGAGGTCACTTTGTGTGGATGTAATGAAATCACACCATTTTAAACCAGTTATGGCTAACTGGCCTTGCACTTGCCAGAAATACTTGTGATATTTTTTTAGTTTGGCCTGACCACCAATAAACTTCACATGTGTAACCTCTGTTATACTGTTAACATCTGGGCATTTCACTTCAGCTAACCCAAAGGGTGGATTTGCAGTGGGATCATACACTTTGGCATCAGGGCTAGCACCGAGGTAAGGCGCATCAGGATTCACAACGAATCCAGAAGGAGCGACACTGACATTGCAAAGGTCACTGTACTGTTGTAAAACTTCTGGCTCAAGGTCAATACCCCTTTTCATGGCAGGTGTTTGCCTTACCCCCTTTATGATCCTGGCTGCCAGAGCCTGACTAGATGACTCCCCTCTAACGCTACAAACTTCGCCGAATCTACTGGAAGTTAGGCGGGGCTGTCGGACTTCCTTCCAAAAAGGATTCTCCGACTGCCCCCTTGTATTCTCTTCGATGATACTTGCACATTCACGGGTTAGTTCTAAACTCTGTATGTGATAAAACTGATGACAATTGGGGACAAAATGTAGATGCCGTTCTAATGATAAGCCACTAATTAATGGAAGTTGTGGGAATGAGGGAGCTTCTGGATGCTTAATGATTTCTCGGGGTATTACTGGTGTGCACTGATAAGAAAGAACTGAACCTCGAGGGACTAGTCCAAATTTAGAGTCCACTAAAGTCAGGTCAGAGAGGCCGCATAAGATTTTGCAAATGCCAGGTTGTGGCTGATGGTTGCGTAGTTGGGCTCCAACTGACAACACCGTCGGGTCAGGAAGGGGTCCTAAAAACACAAGTAACAGAAACCATTCATCAGTTAATAACTGCCAATGATTTACAAGCGACAGTGTAGCTAATCTGATATAAAGAACTATCTGCATGTTCTCATTTAAAAATTGCTGATGTTATCGGACTTTCAGCAATAGTAATAATAATGAATAATTGGATTCAGGTTTAATCATAACATAGTACAGACATTATCTTAATTCCATAATGTGCTTAAACAACAATATTGCTGGCCATAAACTGAGAAAGTGCACATCTGGTGTGCGATACCTCGAGTTGTCCTGGACACGGCGCTAAGGATGTTTACATTATATCTTCAACTAGTTGAAATGTTCCTCCTGCAAATATATTTCCCTTTCAAATGCGCATTCTGATTAATACATACATTTATTTCCAAACTAACCTGTATTTGTAGTAAAACCATGGTCTATTATTGTAAGAGCAGTATGAAAATAGATGAATTAATGTCTTAAACTGCCGTAAAGAAATGTAAAGATCCTACAAATTGAATTCATCTTAACAGGCTAAAAGTGCGATGAATTTTGGAATAAACGTGAGAATTACATACAGTGAAACGAAAAATGACTGAAATATTTAATACAAATATGACATATTATTCATCAGTGCTCATACACACTGCAGCGTTGTGGTCACTATTTAGACGAGCACTGACGTGGGGTGAAATTTTCACGCATGTTTAAGAGCCATGGCTTATCTTAGATTAAAAACCTACAAGTTCCTTTGAGTTTGAAAAATCATGTATGTACACAGTAATCATCAAAATATCTCTTCTCCTGTCTCTTAAAATGAACACCCGCAGGATGATTTACAAATCTGGACATTTTCAGAGGCGTTTATTCAACTAGATGTTAACAAAAGCACATTGAAAATATACAACCGGAAGAATCGATACACTGCTTCGACGAGCACTTCCACTAATCAATTCTGCCGTGATAAAAGTCTATAAGTAAATTACCGTAATTAAAACTTACCAGCGTAAGCGCGATACAGAGTAGATTTGACACTACTGCGTCCTAGCGCCTTTGGCTTTCGTACCACGAGTTCATCCGTGGGTTCGGGAAGAATCCCCTGTATCAACACAAAAAGAAATTAAATTCAGTTGCAAGTCTGAGAGAGTATCAGTTTAATTCAGCACACAAGTCATATTGTAGGTGTATGACCCAGACAAATCTTATATTACCATGTGAACAATTCATATGGATGAGGTGTAGGATAACTGAGGTCTCCCAGTCAGGAAGTCCAGGATCCAGTTGCAGAGGGAAGTGTCCAGGCCCAGCAGGTCCAGCTTTTCAATCAGGTGCTGAGGAATGATTGTGTTGAATGCTGAGCTGAAGTCTATGAACAGCATTCGAATGTATGAGTCCTTTTTGTCAAGGTGAGTGAGGGCCAGATGGAGGGTGGTGGCGATGGCGTCGTCTGTTGAGCGGTTTGGACGATACGCAAACTGCAGTGGGTCTAGTGAGGGGGACAGCTGGGTCTTAATGTGCTTCATGACGAGCCTCTCGAAGCACTTAATGATGATTGGTGTGAGTGCGACGGGACGGTAGTCGTTGAGGCAGGACACTGTAGACATCTTTGGCACGGGGACGATGGTGGTGCTCAGAGAGATGTTGAAGATGTCATTGGAACGACGGCACTGCTCAGAGAAATGTTGAAGATGTCGGTAAGAACATCTGCCAGCTGGTCTGCACATCCTCTGAGCACTCTGCCATGTATGTTGTCTGGTTCAGCGGCCTTCCGTGGGTTGACTCTGCATAGAGTTTTCTTCACATCAGCCGTGGTGAGACAGAGCACCTGGTCGTTGGGAGGAGGGGTGGTCTTCCTCGCCACCACATCGTTCTGTGCTTCAAACCGAGCGTAGAAGTCGTTCAGCGCATCTAGAAGGGAGGCATCTTTGTCACAGGCAACGGATGTTGTCCTGTAGTTTGTGATGGCCTGGATGCCCTGCCACATGCGCCGCGTGTCACCGCTGTCTTGGAAGTGGCTGTGGATTCTCTGGGCGTGTCCGCGCTTCGCCTCTCTGATGGCCCGGGACAGTTTGGCCCTCGCTGTTCTTAGGGCAGCCTTGTCACCTGCTCTGAAGGCGGAGTCTCGGGTCTTCAGCAGCGTGCGCTCCTCCGCAGTCATCCACGGCTTCTGGTTGGAGCGTGTTGTGATGGTCTTGGAGAAAGTTACATCATCAATGCATTTGCTGATGTAGCTGGTCACTGATGCTGTGTATTACTCCAAGTTGGTAGAGACGCCATATGTTGCAGCCTTCCTAAACATGTGCCAGTCAGTACACTCAAAACAGTCCTGAAGAGCAGAGATGGCTCCTGCTGGCCAGGTTTTCACCTGCTTCTGAAGCGGTTTTGTGCGTCTGACGAGCGGTCTGTATGCTGGAATTAGCATAACAGAGATGTGGTCTGAGTAGCCGAGGTGGGGGGCGGGGCTCTGCCTGGTATGCGCCTGGGATGTTCGTGTAAACAAGATCAAGCGCGTTCGCCCCTCTCGTTGCAAAGTCCACATACTGATGGAATTTAGGGAGCACTGTCTTGAGATTCGCATGGTTGAAATCTCCAGCGACAATAAAAGTCAGGGTGAGCGTTCTGCAGTTCGCTCATAGCCCCATACAGTTCACAGAGCGCGTCCTTAACGTTAGCGCTGGGGGGAATGTAAACTCCGGTTATAATGACAGTGGTGAATTCCCGTGGTAAATAAAAAGATCTGCATCTAACAGTCACAAGCTCCAACAGCGATGAACAGTAACTAGAGACTAGCACAGAGTTCTTGCACCATTCAGTGTTGATGTAAACACACAAGCCACCACCGCGAGTCTTACCACAGAGAGCTGCATTTCTGTCGGCACGAAACGAGGCGAGCCCGTCTAACTGAATAGCGGCGTCCGGAACTCTGTCGCTGAGTCACGTCTCCGTGAAAACAAAGACGCAGCAGTCTCTAAACTCACGCTGCTGGAGTCGGATATAGTCCAGTTTATTGTCCAGGGAGCAAACATTTGAGAGGAAGATGGATGGGAGAGCGGCCGGCTAGGGTTTGTTTTTAGCTTAGCATGGACTCCCCACCCTCTTGCAGTGCTTCCGCTTTCTTTCACATCACTTTCTTTCACCTCTCCTTCCACGACCACCGGCATCAGGCGGAGGTCTGGTCTCCATAGCAAGCCGAGTGCGCGAAGCGTCTCCTGTAGTTCTTCATGCAGCTTGATTTTTGCATGAGGCTTATAGCTTAAGAGTGTTTGGCGATGGTAGACACGAACAACGGTTGCTCCGATGTCCATGTCCATGTAAGTCGGGCTTTTTACACAAAAATAGCACCATTTCGCATCCGGAGTGGCCGCTGTGTGCTACCGCGCCGCCATCAAAAGGCTGTGCCACTAACTATCTGCCTCTCTCCCCTCTTCCAGGTACACCAGTGCCTGCTGCGTGATGACCCATTCAGCTAACCTATATTTTGTACATATTTAATTATTATCTAAGTTTTGTAAGCAATAAAAGTCGTCTAAATTTTATGCTGGTGTGGTCTCCCCCCTCTTTGTTGTGGTCCGTTTGAGCCACAAGCCGTAACACCGATGTAGAAAAACCAGCGCGTTTAAAAATATGACCAGCCTAGCCTTGTCATATGGGTCATAGCAATTTTTAGATAATGAAACTCTTTGGAGTCAGGCTTTAAGCAATATAAACGAGGCCCAAAGCTACATAGGAATCCTGTTTTCAAACTGTCTTTTGGAGTCGCCCCTGGCCTCCAGGGGATAGTATTACTGCAATGACAGCTCCCGACCATGAGGCCCATTGGCTCAGACCTACTTGTTTTAGCTCTCTTTGAACAGCAATATGGTCCTAACATTCATTGCAAGAAAAATACTGTGGTTTTGCGCTAATAGGCGTGTGTGCATAAGGTTGTGTTGATTGGTCATGCTTGACTGATAAATTGTGCTTCCAGAGAGTCTGTTGCTTTAATAGTTTATACTTCTTTACTACTTACTTACAATTTGTCCTGTGCCATTAATTATCGTAGTTTTTGCAAGTTCCATTTAACTGCATTAAAATCTCGTTCTGTCAATTACCACAGCTCGTGGAGTCTTATTCAAATGAATAAAAACCTCTGCCTGTTAAATAAGCACCTTCTCTGTCAGATAGTGCCAGAGTACCTATTGTAATCCTATCCAACCTAGCAACTGGTCTATACTTTTGAATTATCGGTACCTACTTAACGTGAGTCAGGGGTTACATTGCATTTTTACTCAGAAGTCTTCAGAAGAAAAAAAAAAATACTCAATAGCAATGGCTGTTTGTGCTGTTAAACTGTGAAACTAACTCTGTTTAAAGAAACGCTGTAAACATATGTATGAAATATCTCACTTAGCTTACCACTTGGAAATTCATATTTTAATCATAATCTTTTTAACTTTAAAGTAACCAGTAACACTGCAAGGCTTTTATATAACCATGGAAGTCAAGAGAAATGTATAAAAAGTATAAAATATTATATGTAATACATACAGATGTTATGTTTAAAATGGCATCTGGCAACAGTACTATGATTTATACTTAGTATAACCTAGCTATGACATGCATTTGTGCCACTCAACTTTACCATACCATATGAAATGCATGATCTCACCATTCCAGATTATATTTACTTTACATTATTAGCCTCGGCATGCAACAGGTAGAGTCATCATGCATACTAACATTTGACATTTCTGTATATATGACCTTGCTTTCTTCCATAGGTTGTAATTACTTCATGTTTACATTTCAGAAAATATATTGAACCCAGAAATCTGTTAGGTTCTCAGAAATCATTTTAAATTATTTAATACTTAAAAATACCACAAGGTTAGGGATATAAATCCAAAAGATTGGAGATAACTTGGGCGCAGTACCGATTTTGGCCATAGGTGGAGTAAGAGTGCAAAAATGTGTGAAACCCCCGAGTGAAATTCTCAACATTGGCCCAAACTGAGGACTTTATGTGAGAAGCTTCTAGAGGGCAGTAGAGGGCATTTAGTGGTGATTTAACAGGGGACAAAGTGAGGACTGGCCAAAATGTCCTCACTTTCCAAAAATGTCCTCACTCTGTTGGTTAAAAACTCACGCTGGTCCTCACAATGTCATAAACACACACACACACACACACACACACACACACACACACACCAGAATAAACGAGGAAAACTGCAGCGTCGAGTGCTTAGTTAATAAAGAGCGCTTCCAAATTAGGACATCACATCCTCTTAAACGGTGTTACATCTGTGTTAAATTCTGAATGTGAAAAGTCCTTGTTTTTATGGGTGAGGAGATGTAGTTCATCCATTTTGTTAGGAGCGTAGATTCGCTAGATGAATGCTCGGAAGCGCTATTCTAAATCCACACCGACGGAGTTTGACCAGTGCACCGGCTCGTCTCCCTCGCCTGCGTCTCAGTGTGTTTAAACAATACTGCTGCATATCTGAATAAGATGTTAAGCAAAACGTCCAAATATTCAAAAACTGGGAAAAGGTTGTCTGGTATATGCTGCCGAACGTTCAGCAGTTCGTGCCTAGTAAAACTGACTGGAAAAATATTAGTAAACACAGGACAAACAAACAAAAGAGCTACACAACGAGGCAGCCATCCGCAGAGTCATCTTGTTACTAATAATAATCTCTTGTTGGTTTCATTCACATTACATAATCTGAGAAAAAAAAAATGGATTTGAATTGGTTAAAAGTATACATTTCAAGGATTCTATAGACATATTTATGATGTCTGTGTGACAATTCTACGCTGAATTTCTGATAATTTGTGTGACGTCTTTCAGAGAAATGTTCACATGGATGCACCATAAAGTGCATCCTGTGTTTTCTGTATTTTACAAAAGCACAACATTGTTTTTAATGTGAGTGGACACAAAAGTAGACCCTTTAAAGTTTTGAATGACATCTTCCTCTTATTTGTAGGACCATAAATGAAGGATAATTTTAGGGTTAAAGGGGTCACTTATCTTGGTCGTTCTTCAACTCCAACTCTGTATGTCTCCAACTCTGCATGTCATTAACTCATGACTAGAGTCTTTTGAATTCGTTCAAAAGGGATTTAATTTCAACAGACTACCTATAAAAGCTATAAATAATAATAGATTCATTCAGATTTGTTCACTTATTCAGTAACCTTTTTTGTGACAGTTTTAAGCCAGTAGGTGTCAACAAATGAACGTCTTTTAGGGTTTTGAGCAAGTCATAAAACATTGATAAATCACCTCCTTCAAAACAAGTGTAATTATACTCTTAAAATCTGTGTATCTACTATGAGACTTCAGCAGAATGTTTAAGCATCATAAGCATTTCCCCTGCAAATTACAAAAAAATAATATAATTTTGTGGTCTGCTGTGCATATGGCCATCAAGGTATACAACAAAAGACAACATTATAAACCTAAAAGTAATTCAAATGAGATCAGGAGTCAGGACGTAAATTAAAACTTTTCACTTTTACTCTTAAATCATCCAGCCCATTCCTCTGTTAAACAAGATTACCAAACTAAATGAAAAACATGCCTTCTCCACACCTTCAATCAGTCAAAAGGGATGCCTTTCACTGATCTTCGCTAGTTCACATAGCGAATGAGGAAATAGGGTGCATTCATTCAGTGGGTGAAACCAACGATAAGCTCCATCACAGCCTGCACTCCAATGCTATTGGTCCATCTTTACAGGTAGGAAACGCCTCCAAAATAGTCTCGGGCTTCAAACAAGTGCAGCGCTGCAGCTGCCACTTCTTAAAGACACTTTGGTGTTTGCAAAGTCACAGATTTTTAGGGGGGCAGAGATACATTTTATAGGGGTTTAAGCAATGCCTATGATTGTAACAATACCAAAATTGACCAATTACAGATTTTGTTACCATAGCAAAAACAAACCCTAAAATGGGATTAATCATTAATTTTGTTTTGGGGTGAACTAACCCCATGAATATTAACCCCTTTAACAAAAGGGGCGCCATGTTGCAAATACAGTTTATGCTCAACATGTTAAAGTCTCCGTATACATATCAGGCATATGAGGTATCATTAAAAAGCTTAGAACCTTTTCAGAGATAACCATCACTTCTGGATGTATGCTAGTTAAAATAACATGGCCTCAAAACAGTCACATTTAAAATTAGCCCAAATTGCACAAGTTTAAATATTCAACTTAATTAAAATCAATGGCATGTAGCCTTCAAGCATTTCTCATTTAAGTAAACATAGCTAAACATGTTTTAAGTAATTAAGTAAACAGTCAGTGTTAAGAACAAAGAAATAAGAGCAATGAATGGTTCTCACTTTCTCGTGGCAAGGAAAGCACAGGGTCCAGATGATGTTTCACACACTTGTCTAAAATCCTGTGTCGACCAACTGGCCCCCCATCTTCACACATATCTTCAATAGATCACGGGAGAAGTGTAAAGTTCCATGCTGCTTTAAACACTCCACTATCATTCCTGTCCCAACAAAATACACGTCGCTCTGATGTCTGTGGTCATGAAGTCATGTGAGAGACTGGTGTTGGCCCACCTGAAGGGACATCACTGGAACCTTTCTAGAACCCCTTCAATTTGCTTAGAGCAAACAGGTCTGTGGATGATGCAGTCAACATGGGATTGCATCTTATCCTGCAACATCTGGACAGACCAGGGACATATGCAAGGATCCTTTTTGTGGACTTGAGTTCAGCTTTCAACACAATCATCCCAGCTATTCTCCGGACTAAGTTACACCAAATCTCTGTTACCACATCTATCTGTCAGTGAATCATCAGCTTTCTGATGGACTGGCAGCAGCTAGTGAGATGGGAAAATCACTTCCAGCATATATATGATCAGCACTGGTCCACCCCAGGAATGTGTCCCCTCCCCACTACTCTTCTCCCTGTATACCAATGACTGCACCGTTAAGGACCCCTCTGTTTGCAGACGACACTACGGTCATAGGCCTCAAAGATGATGATGATGAGTCTGTATACAGAAAGGAGGTTGAACGGCTGGCTCACTGGTGCAGTCAAAACAACCTGGAGCTGAACACGCTCAAAACAGTGGAGATTAGGGTGGACTTTAGGAGAAACAACTCAACAATGACCCCACTCACCATTCTAAACAGCACTGTGGCAGCAGTTGAGTCATTCAGGTACCTGGGTACTACCATCTAACAGGACCTGATGCCTGACACCCACATTGCGAAAAAGGCTCAGCAGAGGTTGTACTTCCTTCATCAGCTTAGGAAGTTCAACCTGTCACAGGCACTGCTAATACAGTTCTATTCAGCAGTCATTGATTCTGTCCTCTGTACTTCAATAACCGTTTGATTTGGTTTGGTTCAGCTATGAAATCAGACATCAGAAGTCTAAAAAGGACAATTCAGACTGCTGAGAGGATTATTGGTTGACCCTTGCCCTCTCTTCAAGAACTGTAAACTTCTAGAGTGAGTAAAAGGGCTACAAAAATCACTCTGGACCCCACTCACCCAGCTCACCACCTTTTTGAACAGTTGCCTTCTGGACAGTGCTACGGAGCACTGCACACCAGTACAGTCAGGCACAGGAACAGTTTTTTCCCCTCAGGCCATTCATCTCATGAACAGTTAAACCTGCCCCATTGAGCAATCATGTGCGATACACAGTCTATATTTATCCAACATACCCTCCCTCTTCAAAATTTTTTATATATATATATATATATATATATATATATATATATATATATATATATGCTGTCGATTTAACGCGTTAATTCAGTGCGATTAATTTGACTAAAAAAATAAAATAAAAATTAACGCCATTAAATCGCAATGCACCGCCGGAGAAGATTCCTGAGAAATACAAGCTTGTAGTACCACCTGTTTACTCTAGAGGGCAGTAAGTGAAACTTCAGCTGCGTGGCAATGCACAGTTTATACAGCGAAGATAAACACAATTGAGCAGCAGAACACAAACTTGCGTTATGTTCTTGCGTTCAAAACACTTGGAGCGCAAATCCAAACTAAGGGATCTCAACATGTGTTTTAAGTATTAAACTATATTTAACTTGACACAGTGACCTAAAATTTTTATGTTTATGACGCAACGCATCCAAGACGCTACACAAGCATGTCTGACGCAGCTGTTCATTGACAGGTCCTTAAAAAAAAGTCCTCATAATAAATCTCCAACTGATTTGACAAATTCACTTGTGAAATGGATTGCTGTGAACTGTATGCCAATGATTGACTTATGATCATTAATATGGTAGTAAACAATAAATTGTATTCTAAAGCCGCTTTATGTATTGTCTTATTAATGATTAACTCTTCAGCTACAGGAATGTAATGCATTGTAATTATCTGAATATGTTATATATAATATAACAAACATATTCAGATAATTACAACCGTCAAATTTCAAAAAGTGGTATACCGTGAAACCATGAACAACCTGTATTTAATGTATAGTTTTATGTTTAATCTATGGCAGGTCGACACTTGATGTCCAATGTGAAATCTGTTCTGAAGCACTGAGTTAAAGCTACAGACAGGAGCAGTATATGTTAACTGTTAATAATCATTGGACATAACTTCAAAAGCTTACACAGCTGATGTTGTTTTTCATTAATTAGTTCATTTAACATGCTATGCTAACATGTAAACTAACATGCTTTAGTTATATAACATGTTATTGTTACATGCTATTTTTATCATGTTGTTCGGTTTATTATAATTCTGTTAGCTTTCTTATATTTCTATTTATTTTATTTTCAAAAGGGAGACTTTTTTTTCCACACATACTTCAATAAAATATATGGTTTCAAGTTTCAATTATAATTAAGTGTTTGCTCACATTAAATAAAATAACCCTTTTGTTTTCACTGATGATAGCAATTGTGTAATACCGTATACCGTGAAACATTGATATTTTCTTAGACTGTTATCATACCGTGAAAATCTCATACTGTTGCAACCCTAATATACAGGTGCTGGTCATATAATTAGAATATCATCAAAAAGTTGATTTATTTCAGTAATTCCATTCAAAAAGTGAAACTTGGATATTATATTCATTCATTACACACAGACTGATATATTTCAAATGTTTATTTAATTGTGATGATTAAAACTGACAACTAATGAAAATCCCAAATTCAGTATCTCCGAAAATTAGAATATTACTTAAGACCAATACAAAAAAAGGATTTTTAGAAATGTTGGCCAACTGAAAAGTATGAGCATGTACAGCACTCAATACTTAGTTGGGGCTCCTTTTGCCTGCATTACTGCAGCAATGCGGCGTGGCATGGAGTCGATCAGTCTGTGGCACTGCTCAGGTGTTATGAGAGCCCAGGTTGCTCCGATAGTGGCCTTCAGCTCTTCTGCATTGTTGGGTCTGGCGCATCTTCCTCTTCACAATACCCCCATAGATTTTCTATAGGGTTAAGGTCAGGCGAGTCTGCCTGGTAGATGGCTGCGTTGACCTTGGACCTCAGAAAATACAGTGGACCAACACCAGCAGATGACATGGCACCCCAAACCATCACTGACTGTGGAAACTTTACACTGGACTTCAAGCAACGTGGATTCTGTGCCTCTCCTCTCTTCCTCCAGACTCTGGGACCTTGATTTCCAAAGGAAATGCTAAATTTACCTTTCATCAGAGAACATAACTTTGGACCACTCAGCAGCAGTCCAGTCCTTTTTGTCTTTAGCCCAGGCGAGACGCTTCTGACGCTGTGTCTTGTTCGAGAGTGGCTTGACACAAGGAATGCGACAGCTGAAACCCATGTCTTGCATATGTCTGTGCGTGGTGGTTCTTGAAGCACTGACTCCAGCTGCAGTCCACTCTTTGTGAATCTCCCCCACATTTTTGAATGGGTTTTGTTTCACAATCCTCTCCAGGGTGCGGTTATCACTATTGCTTATACACTTTTTTTCTACCACATCTTTTTCTTCCCTTCACCTCTCTATTAATGTGCTTGGACACAGAGCTCTGTGAACAGCCAGCCTCTTTAGCAATGATCTTTTGTGTCTTGCCCTCCTTGTGCAAGATGTCAATTGTCGTCTTCTGAACAGCTGTCAAGTCAGCAGTCTTCCCCATGATTGTGTAGCCTACAGAACTAGACTGAGAGACCATTTAAAGGCCTTTGCAGGTGTTTTGAGTTAATTAGCTGATTAGAGTGTGGCACCAGGTGTCTTCAATATTGAACCTTTTCACAATATTCTAATTTTCTGAGATACTGATTTTGGGGTTTTCATTAGTTGTCAGTTATAATCATCAAAATTAAAAGGAATGAACACTTGAAATATATCAGTCTGTGTGGAATGAATGTATACATTATACAAGTTTCACTTTTTGAATGGAATTACTGAAATAAATCAACTTTTTGATGATATTCTAATTATATGACCAGCACCTGTATATATATATGAATTTTTAAATATTTAGATGTAACTATAAATCATTATATATTAAATGATTGTTATATGAAGGGCTTTCTCAGCAACTTTATTTGTATATGCGATTAATCGTGACACCATGTAATTAATTCGATTAAACATTTTAATCGATTGACAGCCCTAATAAATAAAATATATTTTATATATATATATATATATATATATATAAATAAATACATACATACATACATACACACACACACACAAGCATACTTGGCAATAAAGCTCATTCTGATTGTCAATATTTTTTTCATTTTAATGATAAGACCAAACCAATTTTTGGATTAGTGGACAACCGATAGAAGCAGAGGCCAATAAATTGGGCAATATTCAGATTTTTTTAATTATCACATCAGCTGATAAATTTCCCCTTTGGCCAGTTTGTTTCTTGAGGGTGCCGAGAAACGCCTGCTTGCATGTGAAGTGACTGAGACATGTAAACAACCAGTCACGGTTCATTTTGTTCTTATGTTACGTGCCATCGTGTTACTACAATAACACACCAGTGTTCGACAGTTTCATTTAAACGGTCTGCATATCAGAGCTGCGGCAGATGCGTTTGAACTCATATTAAAGAGCACCTATTATGGTTTTTCAAATATTACCTTTCATGTAGTGTGTTATATGGCCATTTGTTAATGTAAAAAAAGTCTGCAAAGTTCCAAAAATCGAAGTGCACGAAATATGGAGTTATTGACGCCCAAAAGAAAGAACTGATTCTGAATACCCGAAACGAGTCATTAGTAATTCCAGACTTACTTCCTGTACTAACCTACAGTGAGGAAAATAAGTATTTGAACACCCTGCTATTTTGCAAGTTCTCCCACTTAGAAATCATGGAGGGGTCTGAAATTGTCATCGTAGGTGCATGTCCACTGTGAGAGACATAATCTAAAAAAAAAAATCCAGAAATCACAATATATGATTTTTTAACTATTTATTTGTATGATACAGCTGCAAATAAGTATTTGAACACCTGTCTATCAGCTAGAATTCTGACCCTCAAAGACCTGTTAGTCTGCCTTTAAAATGTCCACCTCCACTCCATTTATTATCCTAAATTAGATGCACCTGTTTGAGGTCGTTAGCTGCATAAAGACACCTGTCCACCCCATACAATCAGTAAGAATCCAACTACTAACATGGCCAAGACCAAAGAGCTGTCCAAAGACACTAGAGACAAAATTGTACACCTCCACAAGGCTGGAAAGGGCTACGGGGAAATCGCCAAGCAGCTTGGTGAAAAAAGGTCCACTGTTGGAGCAATCATTAGAAAATGGAAGAAGCTAAACATGACTGTCAATCTCCCTCGGACTGGGGCTCCATGCAAGATCTCACCTCGTGGGGTCTCAATGATCCTAAGAAAGGTGAGAAATCAGCCCAGAACTACACGGGAGGAGCTGGTCAATGACCTGAAAAGAGCTGGGACCACCGTTTCCAAGGTTACTGTTGGTAATACACTAAGACGTCATGGTTTGAAATCATGCATGGCACGGAAGGTTCCCCTGCTTAAACCAGCACATGTCAAGGCCCGTCTTAAGTTTGCCAATGACCATTTGGATGATCCAGAGGAGTCATGGGAGAAAGTCATGTGGTCAGATGAGACCAAAATAGAACTTTTTGGTCATAATTCCACTAAACGTGTTTGGAGGAAGAAGAATGATGAGTACCATCCCAAGAACACCATCCCTACTGTGAAGCATGGGGATGGTAGCATCATGCTTTCGGGGTGTTTTTCTGCACATGGGACAGGGCGACTGCACTGTATTAAGGAGAGGATGACCGGGGCCATGTATTGCGAGATTTTGGGGAACAGCCTCCTTCCCTCAGTTAGAGCATTGAAGATGGGTCGAGGCTGGGTCTTCCAACATGACAATGACCCGAAGCACACAGCCAGGATAACCAAGGAGTGGCTCTGTAAGAAGCATATCAAGGTTCTGGCGTGGCCTAGCCAGTCTCCAGACCTAAACCCAATAGAGAATCTTTGGAGGGAGCTCAAACTCCGTGTTTCTCAGCGACAGCCCAGAAACCTGACTGATCTAAAGAAGATCTGTGTGGAGGAGTGGGCCAAAATCCCTCCTGCAGTGTGTGCAAACCTGGTGAAAAACTACAGGAAACGTTTGACCTCTGTAATTGCAAACAAAGGCTACTGTACCAAATATTAACATTGATTTTCTCAGGTGTTCAAATACTTATTTGCAGCTGTATCATACAAATAAATAGTTAAAAAATCATACATTGTGATTTCGGGATTTTTTTTTTTTAGATTATGTCTCTCACAGTGGACATGCACCTACGATGACAATTTCAGACCCCTCCATGATTTCTAAGTGGGAGAACTTGCAAAATAGCAGGGTGTTCATATACTTATTTTCCTCACTGTATGTAATTTGGTAACAAAAAACCCACCTCTGGTTTGTTTACATGTAAAGCCAGTGCGCGTTGTTAGCCTCTGCTAACCGGCTAACTAACGCTATTGTCAAACTACATATAAACTTACCACTGAGAAACGTCCTGTTCTTGTCATGCTTGCGATGGTGGTTCAGGTTGATCTTTCGATGTATCACTATCGGACTCGGGCTCAAATTGGTAAGGTAAAACAGATATTTGTTCAGACAGAGCTGAAACTCAAAGTATGGTAGTGGACGTTTCCTTTCCGTCGATCGCTCATCTAATATCTTCCTCTGAAGCGCATACACTCACCAGGAAAATTCAGGATCAAAATCCGGTTCAGGATCAAAAGTTCCTCGGATTCACAAATCATGATAGTCAGTCCGTGACAATCCAAGCTGGCGATCCAGACCATTTAAACTGTCAGGAGATTGCTGCCCCATGCCATCTATGACTGCTGGACTACTTTGTTTTACCGTTACTTCCTTCTAAAATATTAAAATTTACAAATAAATTACAAAACTTTAATGACTAAAACAAAAATAAGACTGCCATCAACCATTTTTTTTACAAATTTAAAGTTTAGTGTGAAATTCAACAAATATAATGCTAAATAAGAGTAGATAATTTTTTTTGCAATTTTATGTTCATGTTATTTATTACATTAAATTGTGATACATCGGCATTGTATCGGCCACCCTGCTCTCTGAATATTTTTTTTAAAAAAACCTTATCGGTTGATCACAATTTGGATACTATATTTTTCTCTTTTCTTTACACGTTCTCATAAAAAAAAAAGAATGTTAATACATCAAACTCTGCTGTGATGAGAAGGAGAGCGTGGCCGGGAAGGCGCTGGACCAGCTAATCAGCAGGAGAGCTAAATAAAGGGGAGCTGGAGGTACCAGTTTGAGAGAGATGCACACGGCCGCATTGCATGTGTATCCGTGTTTGTTTATGTTTGTTTTAAGTTTGGCATCAAAACTTTGTTTTCTGTTCAGCCGCTTCCTGCCACCTCCATACCCGTCCTTGAACTGTAATGCATGCATTTTGACCAAGAAGTTAATTTGACCATTCACATGAGAAGCCACAATACCATAAAAGTCCAATTGCTCTTTACAGACCTCAAGCCGAGTGTTTTAAAAGTGTCAGACAGCACTTAGGTATGGATTAAGTTCTATTATTGAAGTCTCAACTTGGAACCAAAGTACTGGTACTTCTGACAACCCAACCTGAACCTATTCAAAACAAAAGATCTGTAACATATAGAAAGTTCTATATTCCAAGACTTTCACCCACTGTTGCACACTGGTGTATATGGTTGAGTGACAATAAAGGGATTTGAGTTTGATATTGAACCCGTTTACACCTAGTATTAAGATGGGTTCCGAGTGATCCGTTCACAAAGGGTCAGGTTAAATACAGGTGTAAATGGGGTGCAAAACTTTACAAACCACATGCAGAGGAAGTCAAAAATGCATGTGACCACATTACATTTGAAGTGTAAACTCAAATCTGTCCTGAAAGCATCCTAGACAGTAGTGAAGTGGCACTCCTCCCCTTTCAATCAACATTTGCACTAAAACAAGAATTTCAACAATCGGATAAGAATATTTGAAAAAGCAGATTCATATACAAGCACGAGAACTTCAGACTTTCTTCGGTGTGTCCGAAATCAACATGCAGTGACACAAATGAGAAACACAAACATCTGAATCTCAGATAATACAATAAGAATTCTGCTCAAAATGTTTTGTTTGATTAGATAAAATTTCAAATGCCTTTGGGAGAAACAGCGTGCCTTTTTTTTGTGCTTGCTTTGTCTTATTACTTTATCTGCATGCTACTTTGTGTTGATAAAGTGACTGATGTATGGCGTCATGAAATCAGTGACCCTACCCTCGAAATCCAAACACAAGTGGCACGGAAGACGCATTTAAGCATTTAACCAGGTGTAAACAGCAATGTGTTTAGCTTGACCACGTCATCAGATCACCCAAGGCGCATCTATACAAGGTGTAAATGAGGCACTGCCACCAAATGCACTGTCTGACCTCATATAAAAAAGGCAGAATACAATGTTGAAACTCACGGCTGCGGTGTCAGGTTCATCCTTAATGTTGTCAATTGGATGCTGTGGTGCAGATGCTTTCTCATACTCCTCATCCAATGGTTCATCCTTTATCTTCACAGGTTGGGTGACAGAGGGCTGGGCAACTTTTACCTCAGGTTTTGTGGAATGTTTTAACACTGGTTTCGTCTGCGGAATATAGATGAAAGTGATTTTAGTATTAGGAGTTTATTGCTCCATATATTAACACATTAACTTTAAAACTTGATTTCCTTCAATGGTAATAATATAATGATATTGTGATTACCATTTCAGCAGGTGAGTTTGTAGTCTCATTTTTTATGCCTCCAGCTGTTCGCGTTTCTGTTAAAGTGAAAGTTTAATAAATTAAATTCACTAGCTCTTAAAAAAAAAAAAAAAAAAAGTTGTGTTGGTCATCGCGAATGTCAATACATTAGTGAAGTTAAATGATAAACTGAAATAGCCATCTGATGCATGGATTTTAAAGTTAGTTCCTCTGTTCTGATGTGTTGCGGTAATACACAAGATAAACTGTTTGCGTCAAAACATTCCAAATACAACACAGTACCTAAGAATATACCTTCCTACCATTTCGATTTTCAAAAGCCTATATTACAATGTTCAGCATTTTAAAAATTATGATTAGTTAAACTGTATCTTTGACCCACAACCTGACTGCTTCATGATCTCATCTATCATTTGTGTTTTGAGACTTAGAAACAATCTCAGCTTGAATATTTTTCCATTGATGTGAAAAATGTTTTTCACTTCTGATAATCAATGCATATAAGACATTATTTGCTCATAAATACCAATAACCACTTTTCCTTTCATTTAATTGGAAACTAAATAAAAATAATTAAAAAAAACATCTATATCATAAAAAAAAAAACCAAAAAAAAAAAAAACAACTATCAGTTAATAATACCTACCTGCATTTTCTGGTTTATCCACCTCCATGTTCCCTTTAGGATCCTCAGTCTGGTCCACATCCACTTGCATTTCATCCCTCAAGTCCTCAACTTTAGCGATTACTAGCTCTTCTGAACACTGTGCTGTATCCTCCTTGTCATAGTTATTCTCCTCTAGTTCAATGGCGGCTTTCTTATGCTCAAAGAATTCCAGTACACTCATTTCTTCTTTGCCAGGATCTACTGGCTTGTTCTTTTCCGGACCACTTCCCTCCTCTACACATATATCCTGATTTAGTTTTAAATCCAGGTCTTCTTCCATCTCCTCTACTTTCTCCTGCTCCATCTGAAGCTCTTCCACCAAGCTCTCTTCAGGGTCAGGCTCTTTTATAACCACCTCAGCAGTGTTAAGCTTGCACAAGTCCTCTGTTGACTGTGAGGAAGCAGACATCTTTCCTGAAAGTGTTAAGTGAGTTTTGATTAATCCTTAAAAGCATACCTGGGGACCTCATTTCACACCCTGTACCATACCCACACCTCTTCAGTATTCCTCAATCTCTCTCTTATAGTGTAACAAAAAATAACAATACAATTTTTTTAAATAATGTTTTAAGTACCAAAAGCATAGAAGGTAATTAGAGACCTTAGGTATTTAAGAGTGTTGTTTTTGTTTTTTGCAATGCACTTCCATAAATTTTCCTTCAATAAAATTGAGTACTCTATCCATACAAATAAAACATATAATATACTGATTTTCTGTGCAACAATGAATTATCATTTTTCCATATGCATGTAAACGTACATAATATACACGTTATTTCTTACTCAAGGTAGCACTGCTGAGTCAGTGGTTTACATTTAAAATTGCTATTCGATGAAGAAACAACATGGAAGTAAACTCTACCAAGTGTAACACATGAACACAATGACTATTATTATTTGGGTGTACTATTGAAATTACATAAATTGTTCATCTATTGAGACTCAATAAGTGCCTGAGAAAATACTTGTGTAGTTCAATACGTGTTTGACAGCCAATTGTCTCGAAATGTCAGTGTGAAAGTAATTAATCCTGTTCTAGATTTGTCTGGTTGCATTTTCTCCTTGATTAAAAATAAAAATGAATCTAAATATATTTTGTTATTTTCTAATTGTCTTGAACATTTTTAAAATGTGACACTATCTGGGAATTTTGTAGATCAATTTGTGATATATACAAGTGCCGGGTCTCCAAGGACACAAATATGTAACAGTGTTTGGTGAAATTCCCATGCATTTAAGGGTTGTGAGAATCAGGAAACCGATGGGATATATAATATTATATTTATAATATTAATAATATTACAGAGATTATCACAGTCTGGTATGTGTCAATGATTAGCAACAACATTGATTCTGATGCATTATTCTTTTTATGTGAGGTGTCAGATAAAATATAAATAAATAACCACACTCATGACCTCAGGAAAAAAAAATATCTGACATAAAAATATTACATATGAATATTATTTTCCACTTTCTCTTACTATTTAACCAACATCAGTCCTGATCATAACTACCAAATATTAATTAATTCAGGATTTTAATCCTTTAATCTTATCCTTTTTTTTTTTTTTTTTTTTTTAAATAATACCACTGATGGTTTTTATACACACACACACTTCTCAATACACATATACAAAACACACTCTGACATCCATACCAACACATCCACACAATTTTAGCAGCATTATTTATTCAATCGGCCTGCGGTGCTCTATAACACACTAAACAGAAAATAAGAAAAAAAGCATGCATTTGCTCCATAGGCTAAAAGTGGCACCATCTGGCAGAAATTATAACAAATTAAAATTTTGAACCAGAGCTCCGGAATGAAATTATATCATATAATACATGATGTTATGCTTTGATGGCACTGGAATCAAATATTGCAGTTTTAATGGGTGTCAATGTGGATATTTTTGTCCTTAATGTCCTGAGTGTGACCATTTTTGTACACAGTGTATTATAGAAAGTGAGGTTTAAATATCAATATTCAACCCAAAATACACACCGTTGACATTAACACAGCCACGATTATAGGAAAAACGTGTCCTTACGGTTGCACAAGGGTTAAACAAATAAAAAGGTGATCCAAAAATAAAATGATTTTTCGCAAGGCTTGTGCCATTTTTTTATTCTTTTACTTGAGGAGCAAGTATTCCATAAGCAAAGGGAGTTGTTTTAGCAAACCTCTCGTGTTACATGAAACGTCAATGAAAGCTATAACTTTAAAAAAAAAAATAAAAAAAAAACATACTCTCTTCAAACAGGGAACATTTAGCATTCAGCGTGTCATCTCTGTTACTCCGGTCCTGATGAGAAAATTCCTTTAGATGCGAGATTTAATTGAACCCACGTGAGATGTTCGACCTCGATTAGTTTGAAGTGATTCATAACTAAACCTTTATTGTAAACCATCAGCTGCCAGAATAGCAGCAAATGCTCGCAGTGAATTAATTGCAGCTGATATGCAGCCTCTGAATTATACACGTGCATTTCTGGCCAATAATTACACATACTAAAATTGCATTAACGGTCGATTATGTGATATCCGGGTCATTCTATTGTCTTTAGCTAACTATTCGATTATGGGTAAAATATGCAACACTCCATAATACGACAAGAAAATAAAATGTGCGTCCAGAATCAAGCGCATTAATGAAATATATCGCAAACAATATATGAATCTCTGCACAGAAGATAATTTGTTTTTTTTTTTTTGTTTTTGTTTTTTTATTGCATGAACAACAATTACAGAACATGAACAAAAAATATAAAAATAAAAATACAAAAAGTAGATACATAAATAAATAATATATATGCCAGGGTTAAAAGGTACACAAATACACAATAAACAATGAAAACAAAACTAAATGGACCAAACACACAATAAAAGGCTTTGACATTTCACAAAATCTGAAAAGTATTCAACAAATACATGGTTTTAACAGCTTTTTTGTTTGTACTGTCCTTAATGGAAACCATATAATTCTCTAATTCTTTCAATAGCACAGAAAAAAAAGGTTTCTGATTAGTAAATTTACACCGATGAATATGAAACTCAACTAAAATAATCAAAAGATTAATAATATAAGCTTCCTTTTCCATACTCTTTTCATATTGTAAAAAACCAAATATTACATGTTCGTATAGCAAAAGAAAATTACATCCCAATTTGTTATTTATAAATTTAGAAACTTCCCACCACAACCTTTTGGTGTATTGACAGTGCCAAAAAATATGAGGTACAGTTTCTGGTTGCAAAAAACAAAATGAACAGTTAACATCTATGTCTTTGTTAAATTTGGATAGAAAATGTTTAGCAGGGTAAAATTTATGCAGTATCTTAAATGAAATTTCCTTGACCTTATTTGTAATAATATATTTATTAGGTAACAACCAGACCTTATTCCAATTAATATTTCTAATAAACCTTGACCAATAGGAAATGACATATGGTTTGCTGGCTAGCTCTTTTTGAAAAAGGGAACGTATAGCCTTATTATTTTTGCTTGTCGAAAAACAAACTTTACCACAAATGGTATCAGCTAGATGCAATAAAGACATACGTTTAGAGTATGAAATACCTCTACATAAAGAGACAACACCTGAAGAGATAGCACCAATTACAGAGGCAAATTCTTTAGGGGAAACAGGGAAGTTGAAGTATGAAAGAAACTCATCATAAGTCATTAAATACCCCTGATAATTCAACAACTGTCCAACCACAAGAATGCCCTCATCAAACCATGCTTTCAAAAATATACTCTTATGTTTGTACAAAATATTACCATTATTCCAGATGTAATAATGATGAGGAGAAAAATTATGCTTGTAAATTAACTTCCAAGCCAAAAGTGCTTGCCTATGAAAAGCTGACAGTTTAACTGGAAGTTTCTCAATTCTGTAGTCACACATAAGCAAAAATGAAAGGCCACCAAGTTTGTCAAAAACCGATTTAGAAATCATATTCCAGACAGTATTAATGTTTTTTAGAAAATATTTCAACCAGTTAATTTTGAAAGTATTATTTAAAATAGAAAAATCTAAATAATCAAGCCCACCATTTTTATATGAATTAACAATTACTGATTTTCTAATATAGTGTATACGGTTTTTCCACAAAAAACTCAACATAATTTGATCGATTATCTTATTTATTTTATTATCCGAGTGTATTGAGGAAGCTACATAAGTAAGCCTAGAGATACCTTCCGCTTTAGCCAGCAGAACACGCCCTTTAAGAGACAAGTCCCTCTGCAACCAAATATTAAACCTATTCTTTACTTTTCTAATCACCGGGTCGAAATTTTGTGAGATTCTCTCCTGTTCATCTTTAGTAATAACCAAACCCAAATAAGTTGGTGTATCCTTTACAGGGATATTACAAATAGTTCTGGAATGGCAACTTTTTAAAGCAAATAGTTCACATTTTTGTAAATTAAGGCAAAGACCTGAGGCACTGGAAAAAACTTCAATGATCTTGACAGCTGACTGAATTTGATCAACATTTTTCAGGAAAAGAGCCGTGTCATCAGCCAACTGACTTATCAGGACACTTCTCCCTTCAACTTGAATTCCTTTTAAATTGGATAATTTAATAAAGTGACAAAACACCTGAGCAACAATAAGAAAAAGGTAAACAGAAACTGGGCAGCCTTGCCTAACTCCTCTTTCCAAATCAAATCTTTGAGTAGTGCCATTATTTAATTTCACAGAACTATTTCCACCTGCATAAAGAGTTTTCATAGCATTACAGAAATAAGCCCCAAAACCAAAACGTTCTAAACAGTAGAAAATAAAAGGATGCTCAACAGAATCAAAGGCTTTGAAAAAGTCTAAAAAAAGTATAAAGCTATCATCCTTTATAAGGTCAGAATAATCAATGAGATCAAAAATAAGTCTAATATTGTTACATATATGACGGTTTCTCATAAACCCAGATTGATTTTCATCAATAATGGAATCTAATACTAATTTGAATCTTTGGGCAAATATCTGAGCAAATATTTTATAGTCATTATTTAACAGACTAATGGGCCTCCAATTATCAATAAGCAACACATCTTTCTTGGGCTTAGGAATCAAACAAATTAAACCTTGCGTCATAGTTGTAGGAAGCTGTGAGCACTGTAAGCTTTCAGAGAATACTTCAAAAAGAAATGGGGCAAGAATCTCAGAGAACTGCTTATAGAACTCCGCAGTAATTCCATCATTACCGGGTGATTTATTACATTTTAAACGTTCAATAGCTTGCTTAATTTCCGTAATAGTTATTGGAAAATCACATAATTTTTTGTCCTCCTCAGTAATTGTTTTAACATTCTTAAGCTGTTTACAAAAATAAGTCATATTATGCTCACTGAATTTAGAAGTATATAATTTAGAGTAATAATCATAGCAAAAGCTAGAAATTGTGTCAACATTATCTGTAATACAGCCATTAATGTTCATTTTAGAAACAGAATTTAGTTTAGCCCTCGACTTTTCAAGATTAAAAAAATAAGCAGACATCTGTTCTCCGTGCTCTAACCATTTTTTGCCTTGATCGAATAAAGGCACCTTGTGCTCGCACTTTGTACAAATTGTCAAGCTCATTTTGCAGCTCTGTTAAACGCAGTCTCTGTCCTTCTACCAGGTCCACCGCAGAAATGTTAGAAATAGCTAAGATTTCACTAACAACTTTCTCTTCCATAAGACGTTGTGATTTAACTAATGCTCTGCACAGAAGATAAACAACACGCGGGCCGCTCTTTCCAACAGTTTAAATACTCACTTTATGCCCCTTGCCGTCTTCTTTCAACAATCCCTCACACGGGATACCCTAAGCACAATCCTATGAGACGCACGACTGATTAATACAGTATTAAAACATTAAAAAAGGCATGCATTTATTGATAACCAGGACAGTGAAAACGATCTGCAACTCCCGCGAAAGTACTTCCCCCTCTGCGCGCACCAGTGCATTATGGGAAATGACCACAACAAGTGCGCGTGCGTGAAGTACATTACTTGATAACGGTTTTTAATGGTTTTATTTTATTTTAACAGTACTTGGTATATAGAGCAGAAACATATCTTAACACAAAATGAAATAAACAAGTAAATATACATATAAAGATTTGAATTGTATACTACCACACTACTATTATAACAAGAGTATGTAAAGTACATAAATGTATTAATCAAAACATTCAGGGTTTAAATTGAGACAATTTACTGATTATCTTCACTAAAAGAAGATTTCAGTGGACAATCTGTAATGTAATCTTATAATTCTGGTCTAATATCATCATAAATATGTAAATTACGAGATAAACAAGTTATTCAAAAATCAAATACAAAATGCAATTCGCACTTACTTGAATACACCTCTTTGATGAACATGTTTTCAATGACTGAGGTCAAAGTCATTTTGATAATTTTTTTCTGAGACTTAAAGTACATTATTATTAGTATTATTATTTTATTTTTTTTTAGTGTAATTGTCTGGAGATATGCCATCTATGGTTGTTGGACTACTGTGTGTACTGTTATTTCCTTCTTCCTAATACATTAACAATTTCTTCATGTGCAAATAAATGACTAAAATGTACACAAGTACTGAATGTACAAGGAAAATATTTTACTACCTTTAATTTTATGGTTATAATATGAGATATTAAAAGTCATGAAATAATTTATGTAGAAAAAGCTTTAAATATATATTTTTTTAATTATGAAACCAACAGAGACACAGTGGTTACACTTCTATGAACTTGATACATGTGTTATAAACTGCATTTTTAAGAGATTTCTCAATTTTATTAAATCAGACAACATAATCTGGCAATGGCCCAAATGCAAATTAACCAGTAAAAAAAAAATCAAAATTTATGGTCTTATTGAGTGGTCATACTGTACATTGACAGTATAGTACTTAGACACACTCTAAATAAATAAGCTTTATAAATCTTACAATTTAAAAGCTTTATAAGGCCTTTTAATTGAACTGCATATGTTTATTGAATAAAATAAAAAAATAGTAATAGTGTGCTATTCCGAACTCACCCTGTTATACTTATTATTTCAGTTTTAATTATAATATTTTGCACAGTTTTAAATACAGTTGAAGTCAGAAGATTACATACAAGTTTTTCACAATTCCTGACATTTAATCGTAGAAAATATTCCCTGTCTTAGGTCAGTTAGGATCACTACTTTATTTTAACAATGTGAAATTTCAGAATAATAGTAAAGAGAATCATTTCAGCTTTTATTTCTTTCATCACACTCCCAGTGGGTTAGAAGTTGCATTACAAAATTACATTTCTCACAAAAAGTTGCTGGAATTTTGGCCCATTCCTCCAGACATAACTTGTGTAACTGAGTCGGGTTTGTAGGCCTCCTTACTCACACACTTTTTCAGTCTCAATCTGATTGAGGTCAGGGCTTTGTGATGGCAACTCCAATACCTTGACTTTGTTGTCCTTAAACCATTTTGCCACAACTTTGGAGGTATGCTTGGGGTCATTGTCCATTGGAAGACCCATTGCGACCAAGCTTTAACTTCCTGGCTGATGTCTTGAGATGTTGCTTCAATATATCCACATAATTTTCCTTCCTCGTGATGCCATCTATTTTGTGAAGTACAGCAGTCCCACCTGCAGCAAAGCAGCCTCACAACATGATGCTGCCACCCCCCATGCTTCACGGTTGGGGTGATGTTCTTCAGCTTGCAAGCTCCACCCATTTTCCTCCAAATATAATGATTGTTATTATACTTGTCTACTTGTTTCCTCCAGCATCTTCACAAGGTCCTTTACTTGATTTGCACATTTGGCACCAAACTACAGTCATCTCTAGGAGACAGAATGCGCCTCCTTCCTGTATGATGGCTGCGTGTTCCCATTGTTTATACTTATGTACTATTGTTTGTACAGATGAAGGTGGAACCTTCAGGCATTTGGAAATTGCTCTAAAGTGCATACCATGAGCGCTCTGACTGCCCTGAGAAATATTTACTCTCAGAATATTTCATCAGTCATGATGAAGACTTGGGAGGGTTACTTTTTACATTTATTCCACTAAAGATTACATGCTGTAAAATGTAATTTGTAACGTATTCCATGAGACAAGGTCAGTAACATATTCTAAATAATTTAGATTACTTTTTCAGCACTGGCTGTAGTGTTTTGCCAGTACAGTAAGACAAAATACACGTTAAAAATACATTCTCTGAAAAACCTAAATATCAGTATTAAATATAAAGTACCTAAATATTGTTTCTAAAACGAGATACATTTTTTGATATTTTTACAAGAAAACAATACAACAATGATCAAGAATAAAATTTTTGCTGTAATATCAAAGGTCTTAATAGAACTTGATCCAACGTGAATTTTCTTGATTCAAAAATATGATCGTGCCTGGCCACATGTGCATGTAAAATGGCTAGAAATAGCATTTTAGCTTAGCGTAAAGCTAACAATTTCCACAAGGTTTATTTCTATTTCTTTTTCACCAAACTTCAAACTTACTTATCTGTCTGCTCCTATGAATGTAACACATCATAAGAAAGTGTTTCACTGCTATTCAAATGCACTTTGGATCACATCATTTATAGGTATAAATGTTTTCCATCTGAAAGGACTAAATATTAAATTAAACAAATGACAATAAAATGCAAAGAAATCTCTTTAGTAATCAGAATACTATTTGAATGTAACTGTAATTTAATTACCAATTATTTAAATTGTAACTGTAGTGGAATACAGTTACTTATATTATGTATTTTAAATATGTAATCCCATTACATGTATTCCGTTACTCCCCAACGCTATATGAAAATGAATAATTATTTAGAGTCGGTTCTTTTCAGTAAATTGGCCAAACAGGCTTGCAAAATGGTCTGAATCGATTCATGATTCAGTATAATTTGTTCAGTCCGCTCTCTCACTGAATCATTTGGAGCGGTTTCTCACAAAGTAAAACAGTTTCTAGATATTTATGAACACAGAGAACACACAGAGAGCATGCCCCGGACCCCTCTAGATATAAGGTTTATTAGGCAGGTTTCTGTGTGTACCCTCATATTAAATCCTGCAGGTGCCCCTGGTGTGAGGCTATATCACCCCTCTGCTATCACATAATGGGTGAATAACATGAGAAGCTAGTCAGGTGTCTCCTGGCAGCAACCTCTTCAGTTCCTGATGTGGTGTCTTGACTGGAACACTCATTTCATACTCACGTAAATAAATATAAATACAGTGTTCTAACTGAGGTTAAAAAAAAAAAAATCCATCAAATTTTTTTAAACATGTCCAAGTGCGCCACTCCCTATTTTCTGAAAATGTACAGATGGCAACTGAGTCACACTGACAGAGTTGATCCTCATTTTCACCTCACAATAATGGAAAAAATATAATTCTTCCATTACTTATGATTGTTGGGACATCTAAATTACTAACATTAAATTGTTTATCTTGAATTTGAACAGTCGCTAAGTTAATTAATATACATGCAGTTAATTCACATGTAGTCTTGACAGTATCACAACCCCATCAAACAGCTGTAAATGTACATGGATGTTATGTGTAGAGATATCCTTGTTCATCTATTCAAGGAATAGTTCACCCAAAAAAAATACAATTCTCTCATCATTTACTTACCTTCATGCCATCCCAGATGCATATGACTTTCTTTCTTCTCTTGAACACAAACAAAGGTTTTTATAAAATATTTAAGTTCTGTAGGTTCATACAATGCAAGTTAATGGTGGCCAAAAAATTTTAACTGCAAAAAGAACAAAGGCAGCATAAAAGAAACCCATAAGGCTCCAGTGGTTTAATCTATATTTTCTGAAGCGATCCAATTTTGGGTGAGAACATCTTGCCATTGCAGTTGAAAGCCACGATCATGATTTCAAGCTGGGTAACACTTCCAAGTGCTTGACGCATGTGCATAACGCTAGATGGAGCTAAGAAGTGTAATCAAACTTGAAATCATGATCGTGCCTATAGACTGCAAAAGCAAGATGTATAGTTAAAAAGGAGTTTTATTGTGTTCTCACTCAAAACTTATTGGATCACTTCTGAAGAAAGGGATTGAACCACTGGAGTTGTGTAGATTACTTATATTCTGCTTATGTATACTTTTTGGAGCTTTTAAATTGTGGTCACCATTCACTTGTATTATATGGACCTACAGAGCAGAGATATTCTTCTAAAAATCTTTGTGTTCTTCAGAGGAAATAAAGTCTGGGATAGCACACTTTAATGTTGGACTTAAGTGCTGTAAATAAAAGCTGTTTATGGCAGATAAAATGAGGATGCATGGAGAAGATTCTGATTATCGTCAAAAAAGAGCTAAAGGTTTTTGGATATAGGAGGGCTAACATGGAAAACAGTGAGGGATGGACTAGAACAGGGGTGGCAAACCTGTGTCTCACAAGCTGGATGCAACTCTTTGCTGGCTCCTCTTCTATCCATCCATTTGCACTGTGTTTACAAAAAAAATTGAAAATTGAAAATTAAATTAAAATTAATTTAAACTAGCATTTAAATCAAAATACATTTAGAAGGAATAGTTCACCCAAAAATGAAAATGTACTCACCCTCAGGCCATCCAAGATATATTGGAGTTTCTTTCTTCATCAAAACTCCTTCATTTCAGGACTCCTTCTTAAAACAATGCAAGAGAATGTCCTTCAGTTCCATTAAAATAATCCACACAACCCCAGTCGACAAATAAAGTTCTTCTGAACCCAAATGATAAGCCAGATTTTATATTTTTCGTGGCGTGCATTTTCTTTGGGGTTTCTGAAGGTTGAAGCATCCAGGATACACACACCAAACAACCATTTTGAACAGTACACTTATACAAATCTACAACAAAGACAATTAAACTATTGTACAGCACTCCTCTTGTAAACAATGACACACTTCCTGCCTCCTCCTCTATGTGATGCATGACCTTATCAACAAGCTCATCCCTGTCAAGAGTGTGTGTCACAGAGATGTACGGAAGCACACATTTGTAGTTAAAAAGAATACAAGTATTGTTTTGTGTCTAAAAATAATCAATCGTTTGAGTCCAGAAGAAATGTATTTGTTGACTGGAGTCGTGTGGATGATTTTGATGCACCCTAAATATGCATTTTGACCATAAAAAAATGGAGTACATTCACTTGCATTGTTTAAAGGAGGAGGCCTGAAATGAAATCCTTAAAATCTGTTTTGATGAAGAGAGAAACTAAAATACATCTTGGATAGCCTGAGGGTGAGTACATTATCAGTAAATTTTAATTTTTGGGTGAACTATTCCTTTAAGACAAATACTGCATGTGGAATTAATGTAACATTTCCTTAACGGAAACCTATTATTACCCTATTTACAAGATGTAATATAAGTCTCATGTGTCCCCAGAATGTGTCTGTCAAGTTTCAGCTCAAAATACCCCACAGATCATTTATTTACCTCTTTTTGGGTGGAATCAAAAACATCTGTTTTCGTGTCTCTCTTTAAATGCAAATGTGCTGCTGCTCCCTAAACCCTTTCTGGAAGAGGGCTGTGCTCATGCTTTGGTTACTACAGCAACAACAAATCAGAACCAATATGACTGACACCTTAAATACCGGAGTTCAACCATATATGTATGAACCAGAGTCGGACACTGATAAGGTGACAATCACCTTACTGTATTGTACATAATAAAGGTGTGATTATTGATTATACATAAAGCGTAAAAATAACGACATAGTGCTGGACTCTGTGAATACAATCAGAGATAATGGTAACTTTAGCTGCATTAGCCGTGGAATCAGCTAACAAGCACATTCAGAAAGACTATTTGCAAACATTCACAAAATGCAACACTTACATCTTCAGGATATAAAGCTGGAACACAAACAGTTGGTACTGATCCATGCAAGAGAATCACATTTTTAGAAAATCCTGCTATTTATTGACATGACACAATGCATTCCAGTGTAAAATGATTTGCACAAACATACATAAATTTTGGTGTGTTTTGGGGCACATTTCCTTCAATAACAAAAATTGTCCACCGTGTTTTCAGTGGACTCGTATGTTCACTTTTACAGCCAACAACAGAACACTTATGACACTTACAAAGCTGAGATATTATTCTTCTCACATAGGCTGCTCCAGTGCAGAACAAAGGTAGACTGTGTGTAGATCACTCAGGGTAGGATCTCTATGATAATCAGTCGTGGTTGAGGCCTGCTCTAAAGTGACTTCACGTTTAAGTGGAAATTAAAACCAATCACTTTGAGGCACTGATTTTTGATTAATAGAAATATAATAAAGAGGAGTGGGTGGACTTTTAACACTGTTGGGTGGTTATATACACACACTGCCAACTCACGTTTATGTTCAAACACCGTGTAAAAGTGAATTTTGCATAATCGGTCTCCTTTAATGTAATGGGACAATGCATTTAAGGCAGTCATTATATATTTCAGCGCACAGCACATTTGTAATTTATTATAATGGCAGGAATCATATGTACACACATTGATTCTAAACAAATATTTAAATGGTTATTCAAATAGAGAATGTAAAGCTATGTCACGCTGCATTGCATCCTGGGGCAGCGCCAGCATCTTGGGAGGATTGCGCTCTGCTAGTGTTAATACCGGAATTATTTGGAGAAGGGAAAAGAAAAAGACTGTGGGCCCTACCGGGACAAACTGAATGCCAATACCAAGCAATGGTATTTGGAGAAATTAAACACCATTAACGACATAGATCCATATGAGTTGGCAGCCTAAGAATGGATTTCAGACCCAGAAGCACTACCTCCCACTGACAATAAAATAACCTCTTCCCGTTGTACCTCTTCGTCTTTTTGTGCCACATCCTCCTCTGCTTCACTTTGAACCCTGTCCTCCACTTTCTCTCCTATCCTGACCCCAAACTTCTCATGTCTCCTTAACAGACATGCAAACCTGTTTTTTTTCTGTCGGTTTCACTTCATTGTGGCCCAAAAGCAAAGATATTGCCCATTCAGGATGGGTGTCAAGCATTTTATATGCTTGTTGTCCTGTAAATACAGCAATTTCCTACAAGCTAATGTGAATCTTTATATAATGTAAACAGCATCTCATGCTGGAAGAACTAAATTAAATGAACATATGTTGTGGTTTTAAATAACCAGTTTTTTTAGATTTCACCCATTACTACACACACACACAAACCTATGTTTACAATTCACATGCCGTCATAACATGTTTTTGAAGAAATATATTGTACAATTAATGTCAAAGTACACACCACGTGACTCACCATACTGAAAATGCAGAGAAACTCTCATTGATGTAGAGATGTTGCTATAACTAATGTATTTTCGTCTTGCTGCTGCTATCCACACCATGCAACATCTTCTCGTTACCTCTTCAACATGCTTTCCTTCGCGATGTTTACGCGTCAGAAAAAGGAAAAAAAAACGTATCCCATTGTTCAGTTTATTTCCTGAATGACCTGCTATTGCAGTTTTTAATGCAGCAGGATTGACCAACCATGGTGATATTTTCTAAAATCAAAAAGAAAATCAAAACACGTCCCACCTCCGTAAATGCACAAGAAAAGAAGCTTGATCCTCCTAATATGGGGTCTACACCATAGACATATAAATACATATGTATTTAAATGTCTATGGTCTACACACTAAACATTAACCCAGAATTCAACACAGACTAACTTCTTTTTTTTTTGAGCACATGCCACCACCTACCGTTTAGTTTAATGCATCGTATTCCATGCCTTTCTCTTAATCCCTTAAAATAATATTAATAAAAAAATACTTGTTTATCCAAAGTCTAGATCCATCATGACCCAGGTGTCAGTTGGCACTGCTTGTTCAGCTCCTCCAACTTCAGAGAGTCCCTCTATCACTCAAACCTGTACAATACATGTATTGTATTAAAACCCTATATCCTAACCCATCTCTATTTACCTCTATTCCTAATAGATACTCCATCTCCCTATCTCTATGTCCATTATTGTTTAAATATTGTATTCTCTCCTGTATATACATTCTACAATCAAATATGACATGCTCTACAGTTTCTTTTTCTCTACAATATTCACATAAATCATTTCCTTGGATTCCTATTAAAGCCAATGAAGAGTTCAATCCTGTATGACCAAGCCTTACTCTAATTATTATAAACTCTTCCCGTTTCTGACACATATATTTTTATTCATTTCTACCTGTTTTTTTATTTTATACAAATGTCTTCCCTTCTTGTCCTTATTCCATATTTCTTGCCACTCTTTCTTAATAATAGTATTTATTTCCCCCTTACCTACTGTTAATCTAATATCCTCTTCATTTCTATTTAAAGCCTTCTTCGCTAACTCATCGGCTGCTTCATTTCCATGAATCCCTTTATGTGCTGGTATCCAACAGAATCCGACTGTCCCTCCTTTCCTTTGAATACGATACAAGAGCATGAATATTTCATTTATCAAATCTTCTCTGGATGATCTTCAGGTAGCCAATGATGTTAATATTGATGCTGAATCAGAACATATAACTACTCTGTCAGGTCTTGTTTCCTCTACCCAAGTTAAACTTATTATGTTGGCAGTTATCTCTACTGAATGTATAGATAAATTAGCTGTTCATCTTTTTGACATTTCAACACTTACTACTGGAATATACACTCCTATTCCTGTATTTCCTTTTGATCCATCTGTATATATTTGTAGATTTTCATAAAATTTTCCCTGAACATGCTTCTTTCATTAGATGTTATCATCTCTTATCTTTTCTTACATCTCCAGATCAATTTCCACCTCAGGAAAAACACAGCGTGACATCAGCTTCACTTTCTCTTATCTGTATCCGGGTTTAAAATAAGTCACACGGTTTTAACACAAGTCACACATCGAAGACGTATATGAGCCACACATGTGGCAGAGATTATGTCAAGCAAATATATGATAAATGCAAAAAAGAAAAACACTAGGATGTTAATTGGACCATATCACCAGTCAGTGATTTTGCAATGTCAGACTGTTTGGGGGGTTTTGGATCATATTGAAGCCTTAGGGTGGTAACTTTGTTATCCAGCTCATCCATGAAACCCTCATCAACTGACTCACTGTCTCTGTCTTCCTCCTTTCCAGTGCCCTCTGCAGGCAGGAAGACATGTAGCTGTGTACGGGATGTTGTAGATGCTGTTGTAGGTAAGGGTTGGGTGGGGAGGCAAGTCTTTCCTCTGACAGATAAAGTCTCATGGTTTAGGGGCCACCTGCCCTGCTTCACTAATGGCTGTAGGCCTCTGTGCTCTGAGGTTTGTCTACGACTATGACTAAGGGTCTTCCCAACTTTTGGTATAGGTCTCAGAGGCTGAGAGAAATGCATGTACAATTGGTGGTAGCTTTGCTGTGGCCTCTTTGTGTTTTCATGGGACTTGCAAGAGGGAAGAGATGGGGTACGTTTCCTTAAAGGAGGATGGAAGTTTCTTGTAAAACCCTCGAAAACCTGCTGTCCTGGGGTGCACAAGGAAGGCTCGCTGATACTGAGAAAGATCAGAGGAGACCAAAAATGGAGATATATTTTGTTAACAAGAAAATAATTGTATATATATATATATATATATATATATATATATATATATATATATATATATACATACACAAACAGTTGAAGTCAGAAAGATGCGCTGGAAGAAACACACTTTAACATACAGTTACACCTTAGCCAAATACATTTAAACTCAGCTTTTCACAATTTCTGACATTTAATCGTAGAAAACATTCCCTGTCTTAGGTCAGTTAGGTTCACTGCTTTATTTTAAGAAGGTGAAATTTCAGGATATTAGTAGAGAGAATGATTTATTTCAGCTTTTATTTCTTTCATCACATTACCAGTGGTTAGAAGCTCACATACCACATACACTTTGTTAGAATTTGTAAGAACTTGGGTAAAATGTTTTGGGTAGCCTTCCACAAGCTTCTCACAATAAGTTGCTGGAATTTTGGCCCATTCCTCCAGACAGAACTGGTGTAACTGAGTCAGGATTGATGGCCTCCTTGCTCGCACACACTTTTTCAGTTCTGCCCACCCACAAATCTTCTATCAGACTGAGGTCAGTGCTTTGTGATGGCCATTCTAATTCCTTGACTTTGTTGTCATTAAGCCATTTGATGATATGAGCACGAAGCGATCATCTGTGTTCCGCAACTGCTTTCGGGTCCTTGAATAATCTATAACGTGAGAATAAGGGCAGCCAGTGGACTTTCTGGTGCCCTCCTAGGGTAAGATGGTTCCCCCCTAGGGAGTTAGTGCCCTACGCAGACTGCGTAGTCTGCTTATAGGGAGCGGCAGTACTGCCAAACAGTAAACATTTTGTTTCGTCAGACCAGAGGACATTTCTCCAAAAAGTAAGATCTTTGTCCCCATGTGCACTGATAGTCTGGCTTTTTTATGGCAGTTTTATGGAGGCTATACGTTATTCAAGGACCCGAAAGCAGTTGCGGAACACAGATGATCACTTCACGCTCATATCACTTGCTCCCAAGGTTGAACCAGACATGTGGAGTTCCACAATTTTTTTTCTGAGGTCTTGAATTTCTTTTGATTTTCCCATGATATCAAGCAAAGAGGCACTGAAAAGGTAGGCCTTAAAATACATCCACAGGTACACCTACAATTGACTCCAATTAGCCTATATATATATATATATATATATATATATATATATATATATATATATATATATATATATAGAGAGAGAGAGAGAGAGAGAGAGAGAGAGAGATTTAATAGGTAGATTAATAGATTCTTCAAGCCTTGGCTGATTTCAAAATATGGCAAGAATACATTGTTATGCTTGAGAAATCCACAAAGTTTAAACATTAGCTGCTGTCATTCCATTAGACGGAATGGTATACTGCAACTGTTTGGCATGTGTTGACATGTGAAGAATATTTCTCAGGTGTCCTAGCGCATTCTCTGTTGTGTACTGTATGGTGGATTTGACACTTCCTCTTACTGGTCGGTGGGAAAGAGATGTTGATGTGTCTAACTCACATTTGTATATTTGTTGTTTTGTACGAACCCCAATTTTAGAGAGTTTGTGTTGTTTTCAGTATATCTAATTGGAAAAATGCTTTATTATATTCAGGCCTTAATATTTCAGTTTCACATACAAAGTTGTATGCTTATTTTAGGGATATTGTAACATGAAATAGCTTCAATTAGGTCTAAGCAATGCAAGCAGTCTTCGTTATGATCTCATAGCAAATAAATTGTTTTTTTTTAGATTCAGTAGAACTTTTCTAAAGTTCATCCACAACAAACTTTTCTTTGTGCACAGCCAAACAATAGCATTAAAGAGATCAAGCTCTGATGCTGAGCCCCCAGGCCTTGAGGCGCCAGGTATCAGCTTACCTAAGAGGCACCGTGGTGGTCCGTCCATGTGTTGAACAGGGTAGCGATGGAAGCCTGAAATAATCTCTGATCTGTGAGCCACTGGAGGCAGGAAGGGGGAGCATGGAGCTGGAGAGCAAGTAAGTCCGGACCGTAGTGCGGTTCCTCTGCATTGCCCATTGATGCTTTAACTCCACAGTGTTCAAGCACGGTCCAGGAGGTCCACGGGCTCCACTCATGTCTGCACCGACAGCACCAGACTAACTGCAGCCGCCCCTTAGGGGTGCATTTGTCCACATACAGCGATCAATAATTCATGTGCATTAAAAATGTATCAGGCAATCCCATTGGTTGCACAACGCCAAATTCTCCCTCCCCGACTCCTTTTCCCTTGTTCCGATGTCAGTTTACAGTTATAGGAGGCACACAAAATGGCTGAAGTATTTCTGAGACGTCCTGAAACCCAGCAGGTATCTGATGTCAGTGCTGTCTTTTGAATCACATTCAGTGTTATAACTCTTATTGGCAAAGCATAAGACTTCTTTAAAATTTTAAAGATTGACTAAGTCTTTCTTTACGTTTACCGGATGGGTCAGACACAGTCTACAAAAGTGCAAATTGAATGAAATCCCAGATGCAGTTTATAGCATACCTGTCAACACTCACGTTTTTCCCTAGAGTCTCCCGTATTCCCGCCCCATCCCAAGTTGTTATTTCTTAAACTAAATAATACGTGACTTTCACTGATAAAGCCCGAAAATACACATGGGACGCTTATATTGAAATGTCTGCACTCCCAGTTGCAAAGCTCAAACTTTCAGTTCTTTTCGGGTTATTCGTGAAAAAGACCTGGTTCAAATGAGTCATTTGTTGAGGAATCTCTCACGCTGGGTGTGTTGCTGCGTGCTGTGCAGCGAGCTCATAACAGAATGGGTGGAAAAGAGGCGCGAGACACACTGGTGGTGCGCGCTGTAAAGATGTTTTCAACTCACAAGATGATATCTGCCGAAAACGCGTATGAAATTGTCGCAGTCAATTATTTTTGGTCGCACCTGTGACCATTTTAGTCGCAGTCTGGAGCCCTGAGGGGGGCACGTGCCCCAACTTTAATACCCATTATGTTTTTATATTAAAACGGTTAGATCGGTGTATGCATTATATTGTCAAAAAACTCTCAGTAACTATCTATGATAATGAAGGGATCATGTTAATTGATTCAAATTGATCAAACTATAGAAGTGAGATTTAAATTGTATTAATTGATGTTTGTTTAACATTATATATATATAAAAAGAAAGAAAACACTAACTCATTTACTGCACCACACTTCTCAGACTGCAGGCTCCTTTCTTATTTTGAACTACTTCCAGAAGTAACTGTCAGCCAATGGGACACAACAGTGATAAAACAAGAGAAACATAGCACCTTGACCTTAATTGCTACTGGAAGGCAGCCTAAGTGGTACTAGGTTACAGAGGTCTGTCTGCGTTTATATAAACTACAGAACAAGCTTAAGATTGTGCTGTCTTTTTCCTATAGAAACTTGGCCAGTAGTTTCATAAGCAGACAAGCAGAGCAAAGAAAAATAGAGATTAAACCAAAATACTAATATTCTAACAACAATTCAAATATATTGGTTGGTCACATGACCAAGCCCAAGTAAAACTCACATTGGGTTTATTCAGAAAATCATGTAAACAAACCACACATTTATAACAGTTAAATATGTTTAATTAAATAAAATAAATAATCATGAGGCATCTAATGCTGCTTTACTCAATTTCCTCCAGTCATCACGTCACATCTGTTCACTCCTTCTGGACTAATAAAGGACAAAGAAAATACAGGGTATCCATTAGCAATGCAGTTTCCTAACTGTATTCTAAATGTTTGCATTAAAACAGCACAATTTAACACCAAGCAGTGTTTCATAAACATTTGAATATAGAAATATGGCATATAGACTTGCAGTCTTCTAAATATACTATAAAGAAAGCATTTAAGGATCTTACAATTAATCAAGTTAAGCAACTAAAAAAAAGAGAATAAATTATTTTACCCCAACACACCTTTAGATTATTGTCCACTATACAGGAACATCCAGTGCAGAACAGTCACTACTTCAGGGAACAGTTTCTTAGGTTTATCTAAAAAGAGATAAATATCAAATGTTAAAAGAAATTTGAACAACCAAGTAAATGTCTGTCAGGGAGCGTGTTTACATGCGCAGTCTCACACAATTATGCTACTAACAATTAACTAACAATGAAATTTTTATTTTATTTATTAACCAACAATAACAGAGTAATAAATGTAAAATGAAATGTAAAAAAAGAAAAAAAAATAGTTAATTGTTAATTATATGATACCTAATGCATTGTTTGATAATGTAAAATTAGCCATATTTAAAGTCATATTTCAACAAACACATTGTTGATTAGGGCTGCCCTGACCAAAGATTTTTCTATTTGACTAGGTGGTGTTAATTTAATCCATTAGTCGACTAGTCATCGCACGTTTATGATATTAATTACACATATATATATATATATATATACATATATATATATATATACACATATATATATATATATATATATATATACATATATATACATATATATATATATATATATATATATATATATATATATACATATATATATATATATATATATATATATATATATATATATATATATATACACACACATAAATGTATACACACACATATACATAACACAATTTTATCACTATTTATTTGCTTTTTCGTTTGGAGTGCAATTTGAATTTAGAAATGTATTTGATTTAAGTTTTTTTTTTTTTTTTTTTTTAAAATACATAAATTTTCAATGCATTATAACTAAAGCAAGAATATTCACCAATCCCTCAGCCCAGAGTTTGGATAATTGGATAAAATAAATAAATATATATAAATATATAAATATAAATATAAATATAAATATATATATATCTATCTATCTATCTCAACACACAATTTATTTTCCCGGACAACGTAATACCCAAACGGTAGAGAATGCACAGATGAAGTAGGTTCTTTGCCAGAGAAACGTTAACAACTGTTTTAAAGCCATTTTTCAAATAGTTGAACACCACAGATTTTAAATGCAAATTTTTCCAGTTTCATTTGAACTTTTAAATGAAAAATAAAGTTCAAAGTTTGAAATCAAGGTGTATTGCTATATTGTGTAGACTTAATGCAAACCCTTTTTAACAAAAATTACCCCATAGTACCACCTAGCGTCCAACCAGGGGTAATGCCGGTGTTCGACTTTTTCGAGTTTTTTTTTTTCCTGTGACCGGCCTACCAATCAAAACTTGGTCGACCAAGACTCTTCTCATGGACTAACGTTTGGTTGACTATCAGGGGGCAGCCCTATTGCTGATTAGCACAAAATCACCCAAACAGAGCTCAGAAGTTATGACATCTATTGCCAACATTTGGGAAGGGATCATTTTGACAAGCTTCGTGATTTGGACCAATTATGATAAACATTGGATAATCTCATATGATGCGCTGCTTACTGTTTTCAAGCACACAGCTGCTAGATGGTGCCACTTGCTCATGCTTTGCTGACTGAAGCAGTCAAAGTATACCGTTTTAAACGTGGTTTAGTGATCTTTGATAACTTTTCATGCAAGGCCATATCATGATTCAATCTTAAATTCATAATGCTCCATTAACGGATTACATACCAATGTCTCAGAGGTCAACGTTTGCAGATTTGAAAAAGATTTCCCTCAAAATGTACTTATGTATATGCTGCTTTTACAAATGTCATGCTAATTGTTCCACATTATTGTGAAAATGACAATAAATAAAAATTTGATATTGCATGTTCTTAGGAGGGCTGAACCCTCTTCATTGTGTTGCTAGTATTATTTCAAGACTGTGCTTTTAAATCAACAGTTTTTACAAAGAGTGGTCACCCAAAAAGCATGTCCATTTTTATTACATCCGTAACCCCAGTTCATTTCCGAGCTAAACAGGAAAACAATTTGTATGTACTGAACATTTTCTAATTTCTAATCTCATTTTCAGGACTGTATCTGCAAGGTTTTATGATTGTACTTACAAACGGCTCGAAATAATGGGAATGAACACTTTATATGTGAAGATAAATTTCACAATTTCACTGCAATATCACATGGAATGGCAGCTAGACAATGGAATGGCAGCTAGACAACAGTGGCAATGGTTCAAACCTATTTTATATCCAACCATTTTATTTCTCTTGAATTACTATAAACCTGTCTTACTTGAATGAAGTCCTCACAGCAAAAATCAGGAGCTTCCATCTCTTGCGTTCTCAACAGTGTGTGCGTGACGTATAAGCACCAATGAAGTTTGAGAGTGAAGTTCCGAGGGAAGGTTGAATGACAATTTTTGGGTGAAAAATGCTTAATGAGATGCACCAGACAGGACATTGTCCATAACATTAACTCCCAATGAAATATTAACACCCCACCCGTTCTTTTTTTTCCCCTCCCTTTTTTCACCCAATTTGGAATGCCTAATTCCCTATGCACTCGAAGTCCTCATGGTGGCGTTGTGACTCGCTTTAATCCGGGTGGCAGAGGACAAATTTCAGTTGCTTCCACATTATATGTAAATATTATTTGTTAGTAAAACCTGTGTATGTTGATGAATTCCAAACATTCGTAAATAGGGGGTGTGTGCATGTTAATTAATATTATCATAATCCACGCCCATGAAAACACCATATAACGAAGACACCAGACTCGCTTGTAAATGCTGAAATCGTTTTTTTTTTAAAGTGCATACACATAGTAAAACTTTGATTTAGGAAGCACAATAGCACCTCAAAGAAAGTGAGGACTTACTGTCATTGCATGTTTTTGCTTTCATATGATGCTCTTTTGTGTATCAAACAGTTCAAGAAGTCAATATTTATGATCTGACGAGTGTAAAAATGTTCAGATCACACCAGCAGGAGGATGTCCAACACCATTAACCTTCTCTGGTTTATTTCGCAGCGCATTGCCAGCTTCATTTGTGAAACTTCTTGGGAAAATCATGATGAATCTTCAGAGAAATTAATCTTAAGATTTTGAAGCCCAAAAAAGCGCATCCATCCATCAAAAAAGTAATCCATACGGCTCCAAAGGGGGGTTAATAAAGACCTAATGAAGCGAAGTGATGAGTTTGTAAGAAAAATATCCATATTTATAACTTTATAAACCATAATCACTGGCTTCCAGTGCAGACGGCTTTTACCGGAAGCCAGTGATTATAGTTTATAAAGTTATAAATCTAAAAAAAACTATTACTTTTTTGATGGATGTGTTTTTTTGGGCTTCAAAATCTAAGGTACCATTAATTCAGATTATAAAGCTTGGAAGAGCCAGGATATTTTTTATATAACTCTGTGTTTGGCTAAAAGAAGAAAGTCATGTACACCTAGGATGGCTTGAGGGTGAGTAAATTATGGGCTGATTTTTATTTTGGGGAGAACTAACCCTTTTTAATGCCTGTAGATTTGACCGAAACGTTGTAAAGTAATAAAGATTTGCAATCTTTGACAGTGTGTAGGCCTTTTCTATTTAATTTCCCTGTTGAACTGTATACGCAGCTGCCCATGATGTGTTTATTTATGGGTTTAACAGAATTAGCATTGACCTGATTTTACTGATGCCTATACCAATTATTAAACCTAAATTATAGAGATCGATTTAAAAAAAAAAAAAAAAAAAAAACTGTTCCACCAGATATTAGAGGGCATTAATTTTTTCAAGAAAATCAAACAAACTTTTGTCTTGGTGTCTTCCCATGAATTTTTCAACCCACGTCAACAAACGTCTGGAAAAAATTATAAGCAGAGTTGGGGGGAAAAGGAAACTTTGAAAAAATAAATGTAAGCAGCAGAGAAATGTTTCTAAATAAGTATAGGCTATGGTTAAAATATCTAATTTTTATTTATTACTTATAATTATTAGATAACTAATTTTTTTCCATTACTTATTTAATTTCACTTCTATCAAAATGTAGTCATGTCACTCTGCCTGAAAGAAAACATGTTTGGATGTTTTATGCACAATTTACACGTGGTCAGGTGCAGGTGTACATTTTGTTCGAACCTACTAATGTTTTGAAAATACGAAAATTTTCAGGAATCAGAGAATGTGTGTCAGCATGGCTTCATGAACGATTTACACCAAAGTTCTGCTTGTGTTTCAAGAATGATGCCCAATGTGTGCATGCCTGTATACATTAAGTCAAAAGCAGAGAATAACGACTGATTTCATGTGTCAAATGCCGGTTTCTTACATCGTGTTTTTTTAACAAGCTGACTTTTCATAGTGTAGTCCAGTGCATGTAAACACACTGTGAACTCAACTGAATGCTTACCTTCGTCTTTAGCTCTATGATGACTCTCAGCCTCCTTTAATCACCCGAGGCCCCTGCAGTGAGAGAAAGATAGTGAGGATATAGGTAGCAAATTAATGTAATAAGTCCTAACTTAGCCTAACTTCATTAAGGGATGGAAGGAATTAACTCAAAATATTCCATTATGTTTAAACAGAGAAACTACTCTTCTTAAAATTATGCCACAAGGAGTTCCACAAGCACATAACTTGCACCATGTAAAGGCATATCAGGTAAAGCTAAGTCACATTTTATAGAAATAATGTTGATTGAGGCCAAAAGGCAAAACAATTTATTTTCAACTCCACTTAAATCATGCAGATCTTTATGTATATTATGGTTGGTGTACAGCCCCCTAATTGACCAGGTAATGACAGTTAGACAGTATCTCCATACAGACAACACCACCTCAAACACAAAGCAGGATTTTTCTAAAGTGTTTACAGTGTAGGTACAAAGTTCATGTTGGGTTACGGTCCGCCACACCTGGGGCAGCCATTAGGCCACAAGGGTGGTTCTGGCATCACACTCGATATAGTGAAAAACTTAAAATGGCCCATTTTGGGGCTGTCAAGATCATAAATTTCATCAAAGTTTAATGGATCACAGTGCAGATACACAGACTTGTACACACCCAGACAGTCCAAATGCTGATCCAGCACTATGCAAATGTTGTATAGAACAGTTTTGATAACTCCTTAGGTGCAGGCATACGAGAACACACTGAAGTAAATTTAAGGCACCATCAATACAGCCTGTTCAGTAACATGGCTGCAATACACTACTGGAGTATGTGCGTTGAGTCACAGGCATGAGTGCAATACTTTGTGAAGGATAAAGGTCACAGTATATTTGAGAAAAAAGCACCAAATAACAGTTGTCTAAAGATGTACTAGCGTTATCCAGAGTACTTCCCACCCAGTCCACTTAAGAAAGCTATGAAAGATGGAGGCAGTATAACTAAACAGCCATGAATCAAACAGACTGGTTAGACAGCCAGGTTTGAGAAGAGAATTGAGGGGGGTAAATACCAATCCCTTACACTGCCATAAATGCATTTTTGAAACAAAAAGAAAACCAATATTGAATTGCTGCAGACAACAGATCAATGTTGAGACAAGTTGTTTTTATATACATTTAAATAGTGAGAGCAAGGCAAAACAGTCCAAGTTCTTTTAGGTGAGTCAGTTCACTTGGTAGCCATCTTGGTAATGTCCCTGAACAGTTTTTTTTTCTGTCTAGGCAATAGACATGCACGTACAGCTTCTACCTGCTTGAATGAGTCAAGGCTGAATACTCAAAGCCTGTTTTTCTAGGATAACATGTAAAAAACATGTCAAATTAACAATAAAATCAGACAACAGCCACTTTTCCACCATCGTGCCAGGGCTATCAACTGGTCAGCCAGGGTCAATAGCCTCGGACCTTGAGCCGCAAGACTAAAATTGATCTGCATTCCCACCATTGGGCCAATAGCCCCGCAGCGTTTCTCTAAAATCCACGCTTAATACATCGCCCTGGTGCCAATGTCACACACCCCTCCCATTTTACAAGCAAGAGGAAAGCTCAAGCTGAGGTATCAGTCTCTGGTCTGATCTAGATGATAGTCAAAATGAATACTCAAAAGGATTTGTATTGTGCCCGCAATTTTTTTTCCCAAACCTGTAACGCTGTGTGCTGATAACACATCTTGGCAAGATCGGCGACAACATACTTAATCTGACATGACACATTTTCATCAGCCCAAATTATTCAGAAGAGGCCTGATTTCATTAACTAACCAGTACTGATGATTTCTATTCTACTTTGATCTATTGAAGCTGGTAGCTAGATTTAAAAATGTGGGAGATAAGTATCTTGGTGCTGACCCCCTGACCTGACTCAGCTAAACTCCACATTTGACATCGAAGGTGTAATTGGCGAGGCCCAAAGATGGCACAATGAAGTGACAGCAGGAATGCAACTGGCCCTGGCACATACCAGCATGTCCTCATTTGGATCGATAGTGGAAACGTGGCTAATGATACCATGCATTTTACCAAAGAATTACTTTAGCTACCTTTTTAGCTAATCCAGCTATTGCACATTCTAGTGTAGGGGTTCTAAACGGGGGTATTCAAAGTATGCCAGGAGCGCTGAGAACAAATTAGTAGAAAGGGGCCGTTAGATTACAAATGGGAGATTTATCAGTCAAAATAATAAAATCTATCATCAAGCTCCACTTTGCATTAAAACATTTATCTTGACTTTGAGTATATCATATGAATTATACGGGTTGGTACGCATTTGTACCATGGTTCATCTGATTTTGAAGTCTAGCGACGCATCTGAAGTATCTGGTTTAGCAGTGTTAAATACACAGGTGGAGGCACAACCTCAGCTAATGCACCTCTATGGCTTTGTAGATGGATAAGCCCCAACAGACAGAGCAGTGCAAGTGCAAAGCTCTTTAAGCTCGAGCTCTTAAAACTCGCAGCCTGCAAAAATCAGTGAGAAGCAAGGCGCAAGAAGCAGAAACCATTTGAATTAGGCTCAGAGTTCTACATTACCACCCTTGAATTTACTATAGTAACACTAACTGTACTTTAGGCAGAAATAGAAATGGATCTCTAATAAATATTAAATCACTACTTCAGCTCAATTAAATTAGTCATAGGCTACATTAGGGGAGTGAGGGAATAATTTTTTTTTTAACAACTTATATTTATATTTATTTTATTATGTGTTTAGAGTAGGTCTACTGTTTATAATTACAAAAATGTCTGTTTTATAGAAATCATGTTACATCTAACCATTGTAGTGAAGATCCATGTGTTTACTATGGTCTTGTTACAAATACCACTGTTAAAACTAAAAAAATATACAAAATATACAATTCATGAATAAATAAATTAAAAAAAGGCAAATGTATATATATTAACAATATCACTTATATTATTAGTCTCTGTCGTAGTAGTGGGGCATTCATAAAAAAGGTTTGAGAACCACTGTTCTAGTGTAAACGATAAAGGCAATGGCAGAATGGCATCCTACTCTTACTAGTTAAAAGTAGTATGCCATTTCAAACCCAGGCTATATCTATCAAAAAACCTGATTGGCAAAACCTTAGAGCACCATGCTTGCTTCCATTTATTTGGAAATGTTCATCTTCACGCAACACAATCAATCGAAAATGGTTTATGATTACAGCTGCTTAGATTTGAACTAATCTTGAAAATGTATGATTATGGTATTCCATTCCATTAAATTATACTCCTGTTGCATTCAACAGTTTCAATTTACAATGTGTTTTATGCAGTTGAGTGTTCCAACCAATCCCAGACATATCCATTGAGCAATGAAACAATGGTGAATCCTAATGCACAAGTTTAAAATGTATGAGCTTGATCTGAAAATGTCCATCCAGATGCAAGCACCAAAACCGTCACCACATACACTACTGAAACATTTTCAGACAATCATATTTCATGCTCCCCTACGGGGTGGGGTTACATCAGGTCATCAGAATGCCACCACCGCCCAGTCACAAGGCCCTTGATCATATTTTATAAGTGTGCAGTACTTAAATACATAATGCCTGGTGAAGCAATGAAGATGCAAAGACATTATAGAGCACCTGAGAACACACACAAAGTGAGCCAAAGTACCAATCACATTTCATATATTGAGTAATATTGAATATGTTTACAAAAAAACAACAAAAGAAACTAGTTCTGCACTGTGAATCCATTATAGGAAGTGTGATGCCAGAACCTCAGAAGTATTTAATCACGAATAACGATTCATGGAACAGAAGACAAGATCACTTACCTTTTCTGGTGATATGCAAGCAAACCTCTTGATGCAAACAAGTCCAGGCTCAACTGTCCATTGATCTGTAGAACTACTCATCCTCAATGTAACCAACTGCTGGAGTCTCAAATGTGGTGTAGGGGGTGAGCTGGACACTGGCCCCTAATGCTCAACTATAGCACCACCATTCACTCAATAAACATTACAGAGACAGAGACAAGCTCTTGCCACATTTCCTAAAATCTCTGAAAAACGCACTCAAGAGTCTGAAAAACGCACACTTCCACTGTATACTGCCAGGGGTAAAACACTTGTAGGAATCAAGTAGCCTGGTCACCCTATAAGGTGTATACTGAAATTCAAGGTCCCAGTGTACAGTATACTACATGCATGGGTGTCAAAATATTGGTTGAGATGTACTCCGTATAAACGACTACTAGCCTTTGACTACTGAATCCAGAGTTTCTCTCCAAGTAATAATTTATTACCTTAAAATAAGCCTCTAATTGACCCTCAGCCAAGCTCTGCCCCCCATGGTTATCGTGTATTGTTCTGCCAAGGTTTTCGGATCTTCCCATTGGAATGAATAAGAGATTGCTGCAAATAGCTTGTTGTTTGGCGAAATATTCTCTAACTTAATGGATATTATTCTTACGTTGGCTATAATGGAGTACACTGCAAAGCATTTTTCTGACTTTTAAAAAAAATTCAAGCCAAATTAATTTAGTTATTCACTTTAATTTAACTTAAAGCAAATATCAGCGTCCTTTACATCAGTGGTTCTCAACCAGCGGGCCAGGACCCATTGGGGGCCTCAGCATACTTCCTAAAGTTGACTCAACATTTATTTAAAATAAGAAATATTAAAATAATTCAGCTTAATTAAAATGCTAAAAAATAACTTTAAGATGTATGCCTACAAATTATAAACAGACTCTTTCTGAAACTTCTAGAATCAAACTTTAGTCATGATTAATTATTTTAAACAGGTTTAATCAGTAGTTTCTGGCAAGGGGGCCTTCAAATATTGTCTTAGACAGTGGGAGGCCTTGGAGTCAAAAAGGTTGAGAACCACTGCATTACATATTAATTTTGGAATGAGCGATGACCGTTTCATCCAAAGAATGCCATTAAGGATTCTTAATACTGTGCATTTCCTCTCTGGGTACTTTGTGTCATAATTATAAGTGACCGGAAACACAATTTTTCCCATAATTTTGGAATGTAACTGTAAATTCTACTTAAAACTCCTCAAACACAGACGGCTTCAATTAAAAAAAGAAAAAAGGCGGAAGGCAACAGTTGCTAAGACAGGGTAAGTCACATCACTTAGCAAAGGGTCAATTTTATGATTTAGGATATTCCTAATGGCTCCAAGCTGGAATTAAACAGTGTTTAAATGAATTGTTCACCCAAAATTTGAAACTCCATAATTTACTCAACCTCATGTCCTTTTAAATCCATATGCCTTTCTTCAGTTACACAAAAATGATTGAAGAATGTTCACAGCTTTTTTACATAGAGTGAAGAATATAGTAACCAGTTACTGTCTAGCTCCAAAAAGAACTGCACTATACTGTACTAAGAAGTGCACTATATTCTAGGTCTTTTGAAGCAACACGATAGTGTGGTATATTCATTACAAAAAGTACTATTGTTTCAGAAGACTGGAAAATAGTGCCCAACTCATGTGGACCAATTCTGTTGTCCTTTTTGGAGCTTGACAGTCTCTGGTCACTATTAATTTCATGTAAAAAAAAAAAAAAAAGGACAAATGTTCTGTTTATAAAGATATCTTGTTCCTGTAAGAGTGAGTACATTACATTTTTAGGTGAACTATCCCTTCCTAATTTGGTGTGAAATTGATCAGTGATTCTTCTCCAGACCCCTCTTCCCCCCAAATGTACACTTTATAGCTGAACAGAGAAAAAGAAAGCAAGCAAATTACAATTGTTTGGTTGCAGCACTTGGCAGACTGTCAAATAATCATGCGTTATGCACTTACCAAGCCTGGAGATGTGCTTTGTCCTTGAAAATTGTGAAGTAATTTTAATTTTTCCTTTCCTCCCAGCAATTAGGCTATGTTCAGGCTGCAGGCAAATCATATTTTTTCTCAAATCAGATATTTTCAGGCAGACTGTCCACACTATTAATTGCAAGTGATCAAATCAGATTTGCGCATTCAGACATAACCAACCGATCCGCATGGGTTGCTTTGGTAATGATGTAGGCATTCCCCCATGAAGATGTTTTCAATACGGATGCAGGAAAAATGGAGGTGCATCATCTCGCTCTCCAAGCACCCTGTCCATTCGCGGAGCAGAACTCCCCCATCGCACAAGAAAAACTTAGCGACGGAGGAGACTGGTAAATATTGTGATGCTCTGTGCTGCAGTCACCGAATTGTATTTTTTTTTGTCACGTTAAGAGTGATGCAAAAGACCATTTGAAATCTGATTTGAGCAGCCAGAGCGTCCAGACTAAGATGCATCTGGAAAAATTAGATTAAAATCGTATTTGAAACCACTTCATGATGTGGTTTGAATCAGATTCTGAAAAATCTGATTTCATGTGTTTTTTTGCTGTCAAGACTATCAAAACTCATCTGGATACAATCTGGATATGCAAAAAATAGGAGTTTGAATGGCAGTCTGAATATAGTCTTAGTAGCTAGCTAGTCCATATGCTCCAACAAGGCTTTTATCAAGATCAATGTAATTTGAGGAAAGGACAAAAGGCAGGTGAAATGTTCAAAAATCCAGACTAATAATTTGAAATTCACAGTAGATCCTCGTTTAATTAATTTCCTGGTGTTTCTAAACTGGCCTCATGCCCATCTCACTGTTGTAAACATCCACAGCCTTTTCTTTGATAGCTAAAAGGCCATCCACCATTTAAAACACATTAATTCTAGCTGTTAACAGATTTGTAAATTATGCAGATAATGCATGACATTGATTAAACATCAGTGGCACAGTGGTTAATCTAGGACATTTTGGGCTATTTTCTTCCAGAATTGAAATCAATGATGACAAAATATCCTCTGTTTTAATTAACACTACATTTCAGCATGTCATTGGTTTCTCTCGATATTATCCATGAGACGGATGCTTTCTCAGCCATTCATAAGTATTGGTAGTGAATATGAAATTGCATGGTCCAAATGTCTGAGCGAGTTGAACATTTTCCAACCCAAAGCTGACAGAGCGTCATGCTCATCAATAACGGTCACAATGCTCGTGTGAAACAAGCAGTTTTAACGGGAGTGTCTAGATTTATAGTATGAACATTGGACAGACTGGAGCTTGTTTGAAACTGATGCTGTCTGAAGTGACAGGGATAGATCGTCAACACAAACACTAATCCATCTTTATTGGGAGCATGTTAAATCAACCCCCTTGAAATAGCCTTTCAAATTTAAAAGGGGTATTTACAGTTGGACACTTCATGCAAATTAAAATTTTACTTCCTTTTTTGGGTAGTGAAGTTTGAGAAGTTTTATTTATTGTTTGATTTCAAGACTTTGCACTGTGCATATCTTTGTATTTCTGCGATGCTGCATGCAGTACATTTTTTCCATAGGGACTTGCCTTGGGCAAAATGTCCATTAACTAGCACCTGCTGTGAATGGTTTCATTTCGGTTTCTTCATCGAGCTGCGTTAACCTCTTACACTCGGAGCAGCCCGGTACTAGGCTGAGATGGGGTGCTGGTCACAAAAATATATTATGGTATTACTCAACCACTTGCTTCATCTGCACAAAATAGGTGCTATTTTAAAATCTAGACTCTTATCTTTACAATGAATATAGCCGATACTGCTTTTAAATTAGCTGATAAACTAGACAGTTCCATTTACAGAATTCGTAAATTTGCGATAAAAATATTTAGAACTAGTAAAAGAAAAAAAGATCACACAGGCATGTCATATCTTTTTAAAGGTCTTGATTAGTAGAATATAACGAGCAGATTTGTTTCACTCAGAGATCAAACTACCAGTGATTATTAGCATGTGAAATGAACATGTATGATAAACGGAATCATCGTCACATTTTGGTATATAACATCATTAAAAATTAACATGATATAAAAGGTGGCATATCACAACTTAAAGCAGACAGCTCTGAATAAAACAAGCCTACACTATGTAATAGGATAAGTAGATCCTGAAATATTAGTCAAAGAGTGTGATAAGTGGTAAGTGATGGTGAAGGTTTCTCTGGGATCAATTCACTGAAATGCAATCCTTTACATCAAAGATGTGTCAGATCGTCCTCATTGTCTGTCTAGAGCTTGTTAGATTCCATATTTGGAAATATACAGGTGATACACATGGAGGTAAACACACCCAGATTGCACATACATAGACTTCAACACAAGAGGGTGCTCAACAGACATTGTGAAGTGATGAAATAGGAAGCCAAAGTGATCTGTAATTTATGATTATGAACTTGGTTGTTAATTTATATATTTTTGCATTTATAGGTTTCAGTTGTTCTGTTTTAGTGTTCAATAAAACTTGTTTGGAGATGTTTTTGGATATATTGATAAATAAAAGTCCACCTTTGGAACCATGGTTCCAAATGCTCCATCTTTGGATTGCTTTATACAAATCAACTATTTTTTTTTTCCTGGTATAGCTGACATCTTGGGGAACAACATCCAAGTTAATTAAATAACCTTCCATATACTGTAATACTTACAAAGTATAATGCCAAATCTGAATAATAACTGAAAAGTTTTAGCGCTAATGTTTTGTGTGTTTTGTCAGCAGTGTTGATCATGAAAGACTCTGAATGTGATCAAAATACATTTTCTTAAATTTTGAAAGGTTTTCTAAAAATGGATACCATGCATTAGACCTTCATTGCGATTTAATTTTTAAAGCTCTTTTAGGTACACAATTTAAGCATTTAATCCATGATTACACATACATATGCCTTCAGTGTAATGTCAAATAAATGAAAGAAGTTCTGCCTCTCCCAAGTGTACCCCTTTCTTATTTTGTAATTATTTACTGTTTAAGTGAACCCTAATACTCTCCCAGCGGTTACATACCACATTTTACAAATGCTGACAGTCCTATTTTAAAGGAGTAAAGTTTACATATGTGGCTTCATATAACTGGAATCATTTACATTTGACTGAGTTCAGTATCAATGCATCTTGGAGGGCATTCACACTTGGTCTTTTCATGATCGGACTGCTTTCCAATCAGTAAAAACACTTGAAGTGACCAAGTGTAAACACCCCCAAAATTACCCGTGCGTATTTTTGGATCGGATTGTGAACTTACAAAACGATGTACAATATTTGTACAATATAACGTAATTAAGAGTTAATTTGTGGGAAACTTTGATACTATTTATTCCATTAAAGCGAAATAAAACTGACTGCATAAGACAATACGCCACTGCTTACCATGACCAATTTTTTCTTTGCTTCTTTTAACTGTTTCATGATAGTTTAATTTGTCCACACTGAAGTGTATTTGAGATGAACAATATTTGACTTAAGTCAATATATGACAAAACTTTATAGTTCTCCTAAAATGGAAAAAAAAGCAGTTTTGCCACAAAAAATGTTTAACAAGTTCTGGAAACTGTAGATCTTCTGGAGTTGGAGTGAAGTCAAAAATCCTTGAACCAGGTAAACCTCAAAGTTAAAACAAATGGGATTCATCTCTGCTCAATGGACTGAAGTTCACAGAACAAAAAATTCAATTTGCCAACATCAAGGACAATCCGACATTCTCATACATTACAGACCTTGCTTCTTGAATTCAGCTTCTGCCATTTGAATCCATATGAAGATCCATGAAGGATTTAAAAAAAAAAAAAAAAAAAAAAAAAAAGTAAAAAAAAAATTGTTTCCTCAATTTCCTAAATAATGTCACTTTTAGGAAAGTATAGGAAATGGAAGTATAGGAAATGTAGGCTAAACTGAACTAAGCTGGTTAATAAGGAACCATGCTTCTAACAGAACTAATCTTTAATAACACTACAAAAATTTGCAGCTATGATTAGACTTGTGAAAATCAGCATGCAGTTTAAGCTATTATTTTTCATGTAATGAACAGCTTTTAAAACGCATTTATATATATATATATATATAAAAAAAATGTTCTGGGCCTAGGTAGCTCAGCAAGTATTGATGCTGACTACCAACCCTGGAGTCACAAGTTCGAATCCAGGATGTGCTGAGTGACTCCAGCCAGGTCTCCTGAGCAACCAAAAATGTCCCAGTTGCTAGGGAGGGTAGAGTCACATGGGATAACCTCCTTGTGGTCGCGATTAGGGGTTCTCACTCTCGATGGGGCGCGTGGCAAGTTGTGAGTGGATCGTGGAGTGTAGCATGAGCCTCCCTTGCTGCGAGTCTCTGCGGTGTCATGCACGTCGCACCACGTGATAAGATGTGCGTATTGACAGTCTCAGACGCGGAGGCAACTGAGACTTGTCCTCGACCACCCAGATTGAGGTGAGTAACCGTACCACCACGAGGACCTACTACGTAGTGGGATTGGGCAATCCAAATTGGGAGAAAAGGGGATACAAATGTTCCAGGTTCAATACAAGTTAAGCTCAATCGACAGCATTTGTGGCATAATGCTTTGTAACACAAAAAGTTGACTCGTACTTAACTTTTCTTTATAAAAAAAAATAAATAAATAATAATAAAAAAAAGTGTTCCGGTGAGGCAATTAATATGGAAGATTTTTTTAAAGGGAACCTATTATGCCCCTTTTCACAATATGTAATTTAAATATTTGGTGTCCCCAGAATGTGCCTGAAGTTTCAGCTCAAACTACCCTACAGATCATTTATATATTGAAAATGTCCCAATCAAAATTTTTGGGAATAAAAACAAGCTGTTTTTGTGTATCTTTAAATGCAAATGAGCTGGTGCTCCCTGCCCTGTATCCAGAATATGGAGTTTTGACATGTAGGCTTCGGATAACTAGACATCATAATCAATATGACTGACAGCAAAAATAGTGGTGTTCAGCCCAATATGTTTGAACTGGAGTCAGACACTGATGAGGAAAGACTCAGTCAGAAGTAACAACTTTGAGAATGAACCAGGAAGATTCTGAATTGTCATTTGATAAATGTATTTATTTGTTGTAGAGTTTTTTCAGCAGTTTTGCAACTATGGATTAGCAACACACAAATACCTTTACGTTTGCTATGTGCTACAACGAAACACAAACATGTACTTCAAGAGTTGTGGGCAGGGCCTGTACAAATTGACATCACTTTGTACAGAATTTGCGAACGGCTTGTTCTCAGACAGTGCTTATGATTAATGGGGTTGACGACGCGCCGTCGTCCCAATTACCCTCAGGGGTTGATGGATGTGCTGGAAACAACTTAATACTCAGTCATTTTTGGGCATACAAATAATTGTAAGATATCATTAGAAACTATAAATGGTCTACTTTTATCAATGTCCACTCACAACAACAAAACCTTGTGCTTTTGTAAAATTAAGAAAATTATTAAGGTGCGCTTTCAGTCGTCTCTGTCTCCATGAACATATTTCTGAAACTCTTTGAATACTTAACACACAAACATGAATCATACGTCTAAAGAAAGCTTAAAATGTCTTTTAAATAAAACAATTTAAATTTAAAACAAATATTCTCCTGCAATGTAATCTGTATGAAACTAAGCAATGTAGTTTCTCCTGGCTCAGGTATTTATCCATAATGTGATCACACCCACGTGCAGAGGGCGCTATTCATACGGTAATGTCCTGAGGAGATTAATCAAATGGTAAACGCCCCCCAAGGCAAGTTGTAAAATAAATGAATATAAAAATATATATAAATAAATAAATAAATATATGAAATGCAATTTACTCCTGTGATGTAAAGCTGAATTTTCAGCATCATTACTTAAGTATTCAGTGTCACATGATCCTTCAGAAATCATTCTAATTGGTTTCTTGATTAGCTGCTCAAGAAACATTTTTATTATTATCAATGTTGAAAACAGCTGTGTACTATTTTTTTCAGGATTCTTTGAATAGAAAGCTCAAAATAACAGCATTTATCTGAAATAGAAAGCTTTTATAACATTATACACTATCGGTCAAAATTTTGGGGTCAGTAAATGTTATTTTATTTTTTTTAAAGAAATTAAACACTTATTCAGCAAGGATGCATTATATTGATAAGTGACAGTAAATACATTTATAATGTTACAAAAGCTTTCGATTTCAGATAAATGCTGTTATTTTGAACTCTATTCATGAAATAATCCTGACATTTTTATTATATAGCGTGTAAATGCTCTATAAATCACATTTTATTCAGTTCCCAGGGGAGGGGTCTTTGTCTCCTCAGGTGTGAATTACACCAATATTCATGATAATTCACGCCTCCTCGCATATGGCTTTTCTAACACAGTGTCTTACAAAAGTTAAATGACTGTATTGCTTTGTATGAATGAGTGATTAGGATGTTTTTCCACATCATTTTGTAGCAAAAACTCTAGGCTACAAGATCTAGTTATCAAAAGTCTTGTGAACAAATATTTAGTGTGTTATATGGCCTTATTTCAGTGACTTAATTTTTTATTTTATTTCCCAAAAACCATGCATAAACATTATTTTCTTAAAAATACAAATATGTACATACATATTGCTCAAATATTATTGCAGCCCAGTTTGTGCTGAATACAGTGTTAGCAGACTTTAGCCATTAATATGCTTTTAAAGCAGCAGAAAAAGGCAAGTCACAAATGCCAAGACATGTCAAAGCTTCTCCAGGGTCCAAAAACACCCTCAGACCACAGAGGGTTAAAAAAAAAAAAAAGGACTGGGTGAATTTTTATCATAAGGTGGTTATGTGTACACACATGTATGTTCAAATACCATGAAAAAGTGAATAATAGGTCCACTTTAAAGAGGGATGAGTCCATTTTTTGGTGGTAATCAATTGTGTCACAAATGCAGTTGATTGAGCTCAACTTGTACTGAACCTGGAACATTCCTTTAAAAATGTTCCAAATCTGACAAAAAAAAACAACAAATATCTGGTTTAAAAAATAAATAAAGTTGCTTCACCAGTAGTGGTAGTTTATTAATCCCAGATAATCAGACTTTTGAAAAATCAATATAAATCAACCCCATTTACACCTGGCAATTTGGATGCGTTTTAGGTGATACAATCAAAAGTGGTCAGCTTTAAACAGGTATTAACAGGGTGCAAAACATTGTGATCATGCATTAAAACACTAACATAATTTGTCATCATGAAATCAGAGACCCTCCCCCCAAAATCAAACACAAGTGACCACAGGAGAGGCATTTAACTACCAGGTGTAAACAGGGTCAATTTGGTCAACATTACAGCTTATTCTGGCCAAGAATCTACGCAAAAGGGGCTGTTTGTCTGACACACAATATGACCCCAGTCTTGAAGACGTTTTGGGGTGGGTAAATCCAAAAACAGATCTAACTATAAAGAATATTTGGGTGTGCTCAAGAATCTCTTTTAATTGTTTCAAAGTGTCTCAAAATAAACTCCTGAATAATTTTAAGATTTGATGCCACAAATCCAGTTACTAGTTTTTTTTTTTTTGTTGTTTTTTTTAATCTTGGATTTTCTTTATTATTTTAAGCACTTTCAACTGCCATATGTGAAATGTGCTCTATAAATAAACATGCTTTCCCTTAAGTGATTATTGAAGCACCCTGGGAACATTTCCTGGTGGACTGACAAAAATCTGAGCACCCTGAATCTAGAATCTAAAGTTAACCTATTAGATTAGATCTTGTCATTCTGAGTAAGCTCGTCATTTTGTATGCAAAATGCATAAGATGATTGTCCATGGGCATGCCTTACGAGACTGAGACAAGTGGTGGATAAATGGCTATAATCCGAAACAATCCACATTCGAAGATACTTCGGAACAGTCACGAACAAACCTGTTAAGGAAAAAAAAATGTACAGAACACCAGCAAAATAGACATTGATAAATTTTTCCACAATATTTCGGTCTAATGCCAAACTATGAAATTACCTCTTTCAGTGCCGTTCTTGACATCACAATCCTGCTTGCACCAGCATTTTATGCTTCAGAAATTAAAAAGTGTCAACTCAAATTTACTAAGTATATCTTTCAAATTAAAGGCTAAAACGTAATTTGATGCGGACTCATCATTATGGCTACCGCTCAAAATTGAAATGGCACAAATGTTTAATGTAAACAAAGGAAAAGTACACAATTGTTAATAGCAGTGTCCTCACTCCAAATGCAATAGCCAAATAAAGTGACTTTGTACATGGGCGACAAGCAAAAATTCCTATAATTATAAATATTTAGTTAGTCTTAATTTTCTCTTTGAATGTAAAGTGATAGGAATACCCATATAGCAGTATTGAAAATGTATACTGGTTGACCGATTTCAACCAGCTTATCATGTCAACAAAAAGATGATTGTGTAAAATAATGCCATTATGGTTTTCCAGTATACCAACAGTTCACCAATAATACTGTAAAATACACAAGCCAAACTATGCATAAAACACTGTGTTATATGGCAAGTGTAACAATGATAATGAATATCTATTGCGGGAAAACAACATTTCTAAAAGGTTTGCATGCATACCCATGTTGTATTTACTAAAAGGTTTAAATTATTTCTTCACAAAAACTGTGACTGCAACAAAGGAAAAAATTCTGGTTAATTTGAATCTTAGCTTCTTTTAATACAATAGCTATATCTACAAGTAATATTCATAGTTTACAGTGTGTACCACTTAATGTTTTTTTTTTTTTTTTTTTTTACTGGTGAAATTAAATTTGATATGCAAGTTGTGTATGAGTTTGGCTGGAATAACAAACCAAAACTAATTTGGAAAGCTGGGATGCATAATTAAGAATCATAATGGTTTAATTTTTCCCTTGATATTAAGTATTTGTTTTATTATTATTTATATAAATAAATTATTTTAATCTAAATTTTATTAACTTCAATTAACACAATTTTCATTAAATATTGTTTTGGATGTGTAACCTAGATGATAAAAATGACAGTTTATACACTCAAGAACTGTTTCTGAATTACTTTAGCGTTTTTAAGTAAATTAATACAGTGCCTAAGTGGTCCACTTTAGCAGCAGGAACAAAACGGTTATTCAAACTTTGAATTATACACAAAAGTTAGCAACAGACATGTGATTGGTTGCAACCACTGGAACAACAGTTTACATTGTAAAATAAATCAAACATTTTTTGACCAAAAAAGTCCAAATAAAAAGCCATTATCACAGGTTACATAATTTACAAAACTATTACACTCACATCTCACTTACAGACTAAAGACATGGAAGGTAAAATAATTTGGATATTCTAGCACATGGAAAATGGTGTGAAATTACATAATCTAATACACAAGGTTCATAGACTACTCGTTCTGTAACTAAAAAGGCAGGTAGTAAGTTAAAGCTCACATTGATATTGTTTTGCCTGTGGTCCAAATGTAAAAAGACTGAACTCATTAGTTGTCAACATAAAATACAACTATTTAAATACATTCATACAAGTGTGGCAATATTTATAAAGTTTAACAGAAGTCATCTATGATACTGGATGACAATCTGCTTGAGGTGGAAATTAAATTGGTACGACTTCAAGAAATGTTGCTTTAGAGCAGGTATCCGTGCGTCCATGCAATCGCTGTAGTCTACTTTTCAAATTAGTTTAGTGTACACTCTGGTGTTAATGTGAATGCAAATATTGCATTTGCATTTCAAGTGATTTTGTAGTTAATTATTCAGTCAGTGTACACGTGTTTAAGTCTCCCTAAAATACTGCATAGTTCTGAATTTCTTCCTCAGAATAACTTTTTTAAATTAATTGACAAAAAAAATGTCTTTAAATTGTATACTTTAAAATCAATATCTTGAAGAGAATGGGATTATGGGGATAAAACAGTCCTCCAAATTAAATTTTATTTATTTATTTTACCAAAATTTATCAAACGAGTTGCTTGTGTTCAATGGTTTTACAAGCCAGGCTCCACTTGTAGATTAGTTTCTAATTGCCAAAATATTATTTTAAAATTCCAGCAAGTCCTTTTGAGAAGAATGTGCTAAAAAGTGCAATAGGTGAAATACTCCGGTTACTCCGATATCAGTGTTATGATTTCCAAGATCCCAATCAACTCTCCAACCAGGGGCTTCCGGTGCTGGGTGATATTAAATAATTATATAGTGATATTTTTCAGGCTGTTGACGACATCTGAAATATTTCTATTTGAATGTCTATGTTTATTTGCTCAGAAATGACAATTAGTTTTAAATAATTTTATTATACATTGTCATTTTTTGCCAAGTAGATTCAAAATGTTTGATTAAATAAATCTAGTTTTTCAACTTAATAAACATAAGAATGGTATTTAATTTATAATAAATATAATTTGTATGCACCAATACAGTTATAAAAAAGTAATTTTTACCTACATATATTTTAAGAAAACATGTTTGTGCTTGAACACAATTTCAACTTCACTCACTTATATTTGAATACCTAGCTGAATATTATTTAATATTATTGTCCATTCAAGTTTATTATTATTATTATTATTATTATACAATGCTGGTATTATTTTGAGCGCTAGTTTTAAACAATAGTAACATTTGTCGTATTGACTTCACCTTCACCTGGAGCTTTTATTTGACGGAAAAATGGTGGTTCACTCCAGTGTCAATGTGTATTTCAGTTTACAATATTACTCATTACAAATCTGGTGAAATGATGCAACCTCCATTTATGTGATACTGTGTCACATTTTTAGATTAGTATAACTAAGTGGCTTCAAATGTTTGGAATTGCCCGAATGGGTATCCCTGCAGCACTTTGCCTTCACAATGCAGATAAACCACTAAAAACAGCATCTACACACATGAACACAGAACAGCGCGTCACCACTTGAGTGTTTTGGTGTCCAACCGGGGGCTCCCCCGCAATTGTGTGGTTGTTAACCGCTACAGACCACAATTTTAGTATCAATACTAAATACTTGAGCAACAAATTAACAGCCTCAGATTACTGATGAAATTACACAGAAAATTAATTAAAAGAATTAATTAAAAGAACGGCATAAAGTGCCGTTCTTTTAATTATTTTATTTTTCTGGATTCCATGATTTGTTCTAATAAAATGTCAATTTATCATCATCAAAATGGTGCTTAATTAAATTAATAAAAAAAAAAAAACAAGTTATTTGTCGAAAGTGCTAGCACAATATATCTTACAGCTTCCGTAAATCCGGCGCCACACGTGCCTCAGACCCTTTACTGCTTATTTGAAATATGGTAATTTATCGTAATCTTGTAAACCCTTTCAAATAGATAGGAGCTGCACTGTCGTGATGCTTGTTTACATAAAAAAAAAATGGCTGCCCTCTCTGCTGTGTGTTCCAAAAATGGCTGCCGAGTGGACCGACTTAACTTTGTTGAAAGGCTGAAATACGTTTAGAACTTTCTAATTAATTTTTTTTATATTCTTGAAATGGTCTATACTGTAGTGCAGTACAGAAATGAGCAACAAGATGATATTGTACAGTTTAAAACATTTTGGTATTGCGGAATTCAGTTTTTACCGGTATATTGCGCTACCTTTTGAAATACTAATTAAAGTGATGTACTAAGCCTTATAAATAAATTAAAATGAAGTGCCATAAATTTAAATTTGACTGAAAACTGGTATAAGAGTGTCTTAAAACACCTTTTTCTTAAAAAGCAGTCAGGACTGTTTCACACCACATGCAAGGGTAGTGTATTTCGGTCCCAGATTACAGAATTTAAACTCTGCATGAAAGCAGAGCAGTGATGGGTAACAGAAACAGAGCAGCAAATAGAGCAAACTACTCACCCATTGTTTGAGAAGAAAATAATTATTTCAGAACTGATGCACAAACACTTTCTATTCAGTAAGTCTGACTGAAACAAAGAATATTAAGCAGTTTATTGTATGCACTATGGGGTTTGAGTTTCAAGTCAATTGCCATTTGGATGCAAATGTGATTCCTTATTCCCATGACAATCAAGTTCTTAATAGTTCTCAATGTCCTATTCCCAATGCCAATTTTATAATTACGGCCATTAAACCAATACTCAACGTAGTAAACCAGAAATCATTTTATTTTCATTGTAGAGCCACAGCTCTATTATGCAGCAGAAACGCTAACAGTGTGAACGCTCTATACATGCCTGCTGTTGCAGTTACGCTGCAGTGCTGCTTGAACGTGCAGTGTGAAACAGGCCTAAAGCTGAGCTGTCTAATATACAGGGGTTGCATCTTCAAGTTTAAGAAAAAAAGTACCAGCTCCAATGCCCTTTGCAAAAATAAAATATTGTGCCAAAAACACCTGAATGGGATTTGGGAGAACCAACTGTACTCTTTATTGAAAAATTTACATGTATTACTTCAAATTTGAATGGCACAGAACACAGCCATTGAAAGATCAGAACAACTTACATATTCACCAGTATAACACAAGTAACATGACAAGATAGAGTAATAGGATATGGAATTACATATTGCTAGCACTAAGCCAGTACTGACTTTGTGAGCAGTTTTACTATTAAACCTAATACAAAATAAAAATGGGAAGAAAAAAAAATCTCGCCAATAAAGGGATAAGTCTTCAGGCTAAAATTGCAATAAATTGTTTCAACTTAAACACATCAATTCTGACTCCAGAACCGAGCTTCTGGAATTCCACATACAAACTCTGCTTTTAAAGTGCCAGATCAGAAGCGTGGCTTCTTGGCAGGTCCATCAAACTCTTCACGGACCCTGCCAAATCCTGGGTTTCCAGCACCCATGCCCCTTGAGCCACCTTGTTGGAAACGCTCATTGCGCTACAAGGTACATGTTCAGTTATTTATCAGCGGAGGGGTTTAGGTTTGGAGAAATTATAGCGTTTAAGTCCATGTGTATGCAACAGGGGCAATAAGTTCCAAGAGTTCATATTTTAAGTATTATAAAAGTGGGATCCAAGGAAAACAATCGATGAAACAGTTCCAACACGCAGATCCATGGGTGCCACAGGTGACATAGGAAAAGGAAGAGAGGGTAATGTATTCATTAGTCAAATCCCATTACATTGCATTAGAATAGCGCAGCTATAAAAATAAATAAAAATACTACTGTATACAGATACGGACTAAATTTGCACGAGCGATTTAGAAGTAGCAACGCGATAAAGGCTTTGATACCCCAAAGTTACGATTATGTCAAAGAGGTTGGTTTTGATTTTACTGCTTGGATAAAAAAAAAAAAAAAAAACCTGAGCCATCTGGGAAAATATCAACCCTCTAAATTGAGCACAAAATGGGTTAGTTAAATATAATTATTTAATAACATATTCTGTTCTTGAAATCACTTTGAATGCATATTTAAAAGTAGAAATTTTCCACTGAAGAATTGAAAGATCTGTGACTAGTAAAAATTTAGCACAATGATCACATTTTTAAGTTTGATAATTTGTTACTGGCGTAACATATTGCCACAGTTAAAGACATTGATTCTTTTAAAAATGTCCTACTCGGCTGACTTTATTTGGATAAGACATTTTTTCCAATGTATTTTTAAATATGACATTCATGAGACATTCATCTGACATGTTTGCAAAGGCAATTCTTAAAACTTGCAGCCATTAAAAAGATTACTCGGATCAGATGGTATGTCTGCATATTTGAGACAAATGGCCCCAATTGAGCCAAAATATTGCTGCATTTTTCTGGTTTACAAGCTTCTGAGCTACATGCTTCTCATCACCATGTTAATTTAAAGGGTTCATACAAGCTGAAACTATCTAGAATGAAAACACAAGTGATACAGTGGACAAAAGTTTTCTATATTCCAGATTAGAATTCTTTGATAACTTCAATAAAAGCATACTGTCGTTAATCTTAACATTTCATTAAGCATTGATATAACATTAATTTGCATTATGCAGCAAGAATTGACACCATCTACACTCACTGCATGCAAATTCTTTATGCAAAAATTGTTGATAAAAATCAACATGAAACTGCATTCACAACCCATTTTACTTCCATAATGTGACATTTATGGGTGAAACAATGTTCAATGAGGACAAAAAATTGATTTGAAAAAAGTTCAATGAGGACTTCAGGAATTGAATCATGAAGGTGCAGATTCCATATCAGAATAGAGAGACTAGAATGAAAGTGTAGAGGACAACTCACATCCTAAGACATCCTCAATGTTTTTAAAACTTGACTGAATTACACTTTTGAAAATCAAACCATTTCTTTGGAATAACGTGCACTCATGAATCATGCACAATAAGAACAGGAATGTGTATTAAGTAAATAAGAGTCATTTTGATTTGGTATTGCCTTTAAATTATTATTACAGATTCTTAAGAGATTCTACATTTAACATCCAGATATACTAAAAACATTCCTTATATGGCAATGCTCAAGTTAAAAGAATTGCAAGTAAAGAAGGTCACACACCGGATTAGAAGTGCCATGCCATATGTATTGCACACAGAACACATCAGGTGTGGCACATAGAGGTGACAGTCCAGAAACAGTGAATGCAGTCACCATACAGACAAAAGTAGTAGTTTTGTATTCCAAGAATAAGCAGTGATGAGTAGCGGTCAACCGATATGTTTTTTTTTTTTTTTTTTTTTTTAAATGGCCGATATCTAGAGAGCAGGGTGGCCAATATAAATCACACAATTTAATATAGTAATATAAAAAATTTGCTATTTAATTTCACACAAAATTGTAACTTTGTATAAGTAATAAAAAATATATAAAGACCTGATCTTAGTGCATGTAAAGCACTTTTTCTTTGAAGTTGCTCTCATTCGCTAGCGAGGATCGAGTGAGCGTCACGGACTGACCGTCACGCCACATTCGCAAGTCAGAGGGAAAGAAATTTGTTCCTGCTAGATGAGGTGCTCCGAAGGAAGAAAATGCCGGATCTGCACTAGGGCTGGTCGATAGGACGATGTACTGTTATCGATGATGTCTTAAAGATCCCGATACGATTGCAAACAGACGATGATCGACAATATTGGGAAATGACAAAACCATGGATCTGGGATGCCGTCAAATATATTAAACAGTGGTCAGGGTGTGAAACTAGCACCTCCATCTACAAAATATGACAAGGCTGAATCCAGTTCGCAAGCTCCTCATCCAAACGCATTTCATGCGGGGATAATTTTGCTCATCTGCCCGCAACAGGCGGGCAACCTGCAAGACGTAGTGACACATTACAAGAAATGCTATTAGTCCCTAAGACGCGCTTGAAGAAACACACTTTAATATACAGTTTAAACAATGTATACGCCTTAGCCAAATACATTTAAGCTCAGTTTTTCATAATTCCTGACATTTAATCGTAGAAAACATTCCCTCTCTTAGGTCAGTTAGGATCACAAGTTTATTTTAAGAATGTGAAAATGTCAGAATAATAGTAGAATTATTTAAGCTTTTAGTTCTTTCATCACATTCCCAGTGGTTCAGAAGTTTACATACGCTGTTAGTATTTAGTAGCATTGCCTTTAAACTCTTTAACTTGGTTCAAATGTTTTGGGTAGCCTTCCACAAGCTTCTTACATTAAGTTGTTGAAATATTGGTCCATTCCTCCAGACTGAACTGCTGTAACTGAGTGAGGTTTGTAGGCCTCCATGCTCACACACGCTTGTTCAGTTCTGATTCACAAAATCAGATTGAGGTCAGGGCTTTGTGATGGCCACTCCAATACCTTGACTTTGTGCTTAAGCCATTTTGCTACAACTTGAGGTATTGCTTGTGGTCATTGTCCATTTGGAAGACTCATTTGCCACAGAGCTTTAACTTCCTGGCTGATGTCTTGAGATGTTGCTTCAACATAACGTTTTCCTTCCTCATGATGTCATCTATTTTGTGAAGTGCAGCAGTCCCTACTGCAGCAAAGCACCTACACAACATGCTGCCGCCACCCAAATGCTTAATGGATGGTGTTCTTCAGCTTGCACGCCTCACCCTTTTCCCACCAAACAATGGTCATTATGCCCAAAAAGTTATATTTGTGTTTCATCAGCCATTGGCATTGATTTTCACTATTCGCTCTAAACTATGTTCATCTCTAGGAGACAGAATGTGTCTCTTTCCTGAGCGGTATGAAGGATGTGTGGTACCATGGTTTTTATACTAGCATACTATTGTTTGTACAGATGAACGTGGTACCTTCAGACATTTGGAAATTGCTCCCAACTTGGAGGTCCATAATTAGTTTTCTGAAGTTATATTCCCATGATGTCAAGCAAAGAGGCACTGAGTTTGAAGGTTGGCCTTAAAATACATCCAGAGGTACACTTCCAATTCAGTACACATCTTATAAGAAGCTAACTGGCCAATTGTCTAAAGGCTTGTCAATTTTCTAAGCTGCTTAAAAGGTACAATTAACTTGGTGTTTGTAAACTTCTGCACCACTGGAATTGTGATAGTCTGTGTAAATTGTTGGAAAAATTACTTGGGTCATGCACCAAGTAGATGTCCTAAACGACTAGCCAAAACTATAGTTTGCGTCAAAAAAGTGGTTAAAAAATGTGTTTTAAATGACCCAAGTGTATGTAAACGTCTGACTTGGGGAACTGGCCCCCACAGTGAGTCTGGTTTCTCCCAAGGTTATTTTTCTCCATTAACAATCATCTTTTGGAGTTTTGTGTTCCTTGCCACAGTCGCCTTCGGCTTGCTCACTGGGGTTATTAATACAATTATTATTTAATTATTTTTAAACACGATAAAGAATCATATCTTATCTAATTCCACAACAGGGCTCCAAACAAAAAATCAATTAAGGAGCCAATGGCTCCTACAGGGGGAAAAACAGGCGCCAAATATTTTAAATTTTTTAACTCCATCCATTCCTTTTCGTCCCGCAGCTCGCTAACAGTGTAGTCTGTGGAGCATTCTTCGCAATTATGTGATCACGTGCATTTTTATGCTTGTTACTGTCACCGTGTTTTCTAACAGTCTCTTTTTTTGAAATGGTTAGTTCCTGCAATGAACTCCGTTTTCCCCGCTATTTCTTTGATATAAACTTTTGTTATGTATCTCGGGAAATGTAATGCAAATTTTAAAATCAAAAGGGAGTAAACTTTTACTGTCGCCAATGGCGACCTTGACAGAAATTACACTCACAAATAAATTTATTTGGTCACAAATGCGACCATTTTTAGTCGCAGTTTGGAGCCCTGCACAAGGATGATGATTTATCGACTTTATAGACATTACATTTTTATCGTCTGTTAATGCTGAACTTCTGTAAAGCTGCTTTGAAACGATGTGTGTTGTGAAAGGCGCTATACAAATAAAATTGACTTGACTTGACTTCAACTGTATTTTTAAGAACAGACAAAAGCCAACAATGTCTGATTTGCTGTTTGTTCAGATGCGTGCATCTTTACATTTATAATTGTCTTTAGTTCTTAATCTGTAGGCTAGTAGTAATTTTTAGTAAGTGTCGTTGACGGATGCTTGCGTTGGAGACGGTAAATATTTGGATATGGGGAGGTGGTAATAAGATTTTTTTTGATCACTTATTTTATAGCTTTTTTTCATTTAGTTTAAAGTACAATTTTAAGTTAGAAATGTTTTATGTGTTTCAATATATGAATACAATTTTAAAGTATGTCAACTATGCAGGGGAGTTGCCGATGTATTTGGATATCACTAAAGCTATTATCATTAAAATATTTGTTACATATTGCCCAGTCCTAATCTGCGCATATTTTGTGAGGTTTGTGAATTACATCAGTTTAAAAAGGGTAGGCTACATGATAGAAGTTGTATTGTTATTTGCCTTTATCACTAGACAAGACAGGAAAGTTACAGGGAACTGTTAAGAAGAGAGAAGAATGAAAAGCACAAGCAACTGAAACACGAGCTCATGCGAGTCTGTCGCAGCTCTGATATGCAGGACTGTTTAAGCTGTACGCTGCTGCACATTATCCTATTAGAAACACGATAGCATCCAACAACAAAACATACTGTGATTGGGCATTTACATGTTTAAGACAGCTCTTTCACATTCAAACAGGCAATTCGTGGAGCCCTTGTGGCTTAAGAAACTAACTGGCCAAAAAGAAAAACATATCAACCAATGCAATAACAGTTAAAAAAGGAATATTGGCCAATTTATAGGCATCTGCGATATATCAGTCGACTACTAGTGGCAGCCAGAGTCAAAGGTTATATCCAAGGTTTTTTCATTAAAAATAAATAGAGACTATGAGTTTGCAGGTTGGTGTTATGGATATGCCATGACGGTCTACCAATTGCCCAACAATCGACTAGTCGATTAATGGGGTCAACTATTTGCATTAATATTTTTAGTGGTGATGATTCTCAAATTAATTGAGATGCAATTTCTCAAGAGCGTTTTTGCATAATGATAACTTGCTGTGCTTCCCAGAGAAACGTCGGTAATACCATCTTCAAGAAGTTTCGTCAATGTGAAAATAGTTTAAGACCATGAGTTCGGTTTTATTCAACTGCACTCCGTCAAGCTGTTTGAAAGGAAGAACTCGCCTATAGTGTATGTTCTTCTCCAGAGCTATATGTGCGATTTAACATGCCCGGTGTTCACGCTTCTCCAGCTTCTCCAGTTTGAGTGCTGTCGCTATGCCCCAGAAAGAAAGACACAGTGCGCTGTGTTGAAGCTTGATGCCATGGTGATTCAGACAGCAAGGTACCACTGAAAAGCATGACAATCAATCTCAAAATTAAACAAAGCCACTCTTTAACACATTTGTGGGTAGTTGTCACTGGAATTTCAAACTTAGTGAAATGTAACGTCACGCATGATCATGATCCATAATTTTCATTATCGATCAATACGGTCACGTCACAGTACTCGTGGCCATCCATACAACATTATGGAGACTAATTATACATGGGTCCTTAACACAGCCAAGTCTAGTAGTTCAGACAACCCACCCACCGAAACACTAGTCAATAATGAAATTGGTAGTTTTACACAACCCAAAGTGCAGCTGTGCAAACTGAAAGATTAGAAATTTCTCAAGTAGGCTAGGCTTTAAGCTGTGAAATCACAAAAAAGAAACTTGTTAATGGAAAATGAACACACAATGTATCTCCTAACATAGGGTAATGCATGTCAATGATTTGGGTCAAAATTCATGGAAAATTTGCATGGCGTTGCAAATTTTTTTTAGCAGTCCCAAAGTCATATCTGGGTGCCGCCGGCAGTGTCAAGTGACAAGCATAGAAAACATTGCATTCAAATTTTAGGACGCTGTATGTGATCCACCTAATGCCTCCGGTGTGCGACCCCTTTAAATGCTTCATAATCTGCTTCAATTAAGTATAACATTTTTTTTTGCTAAATATTTGAGTTCCAGAAGTGAGTTCCTCTTTAATGTAGAAATTAATAAGTTATGTCTGACAACAGGATGAGAAGAGATTCTTGTTTAGGTTTTATCTCTCAAAATACCACAGAAATGCATTCTTGGGTTTCACCAAAGAATCTAAACATTAAATACCCATTTATAGTCTAAAAGAAAAGATCTTTTAGGCCTAATCCTAGTTCTCATAGATGCATAACCCAAATACAATTTTGCACACAGTCCCCATCAACACTGACTGTAATTCTGGCATCAAGGGTATGGCTAAGATAATACTGCAGAGAGAAAAGCACACTGAAATTCCAACGATTTGGAAAGCATTGGCCTTGCTACAGAGATTACATTTTCATTGCACCTTACACCCACCACGGATTGAGGTCTGATCAAATTCACCAGTCTGTTATTTAATTTCTGGACATGGATTAAACAGTAGGTCTCAGTGTACCCACTTCAATAATAATAAAAAAAGGTTGAATATATTGAGACATACATGCTTCAATTTGTAATAATAATAAAAAAAAATCTCCTAAGTACACCAGATAAGACAAAATGTATTTCTTGGTGATGAGAGAATGTGCCATAGGTACACTACAGTGCATAGACTAAGAAAAACTGCCAATCTTCTTTATGGCAAATATGGACCAAGCCCAGCTCAATTCTTGCCATTAAAAAAAATAAATGCAAGTATAGATGCCAACCAACAGCAGCTCCTCAAATGCTCAGCCAAGTAATCTGCACTGTAAATTCATTTGACATTAATTTTATGATCAAGTTGCTTTAAAGTCAATCTGTACTAAAAAACCCTAGTCTCTCCAAAAAATTATTATTTATTAAATTAAAAAAAGTTCACCACAAAATCAACCACAGAATTTCATAAGGCATTGTTTTAACAAATATTAAGAACAGTCTAGGATTTTTCTTTAAAACTATGACATTGCTTAAACTACTCAAACACAGGATAAATGTGTCTTTATTTGCAACTTAGACAGGACTTACAAATAAGCACTGTAAGCAAACAATTGCATAAAATGTATTTGGTCTTAGTACAGGCAGACTTGCAAAGCAACATGAGAAGGTGGGCGTAGCTGAGCTTGTGTGCTGACATCAACTTCTGCCACTAGGTGGTGGCAATACAGTCAATCATACAGGAAACAAAACGCTCTGTCTACGGACTCCAAATAATCCACACCCACGGCTACAAATGGCCACAGTTCTCATGGATCACAACAGCTCAACCGACAGATTAACACTTACACAATACACACTCATTCTTTCAACTCAGGGATACATTACCATTTCGTTGGTCGACATGCCCCCAGCTGGTGATCCTCCCAATCCCTGATGTGAATCGAAATTCATTCCTGTCAATGGGAACTTCTGGCCAGGTGACCCAAAAGGCATTTCTATTTATTTTTAAACAAAGAGTACAAAATTGGTATCATGAACAGCATCCAGTAGAGGAAGCACACAACTGAATTTCTAGAGCTACAAAAGGAAAACCAATAATGATAGGGCCCTATGGTTTCCGCACTCTGGAAAACACATACGGAAATGCGGAATCCAGTCATAAAAAGGGAATTAACTATAAAACGTGGAATTTCACACATTGGGATGAACGAATATATAAATGCACAATTAATCTATTCAAATTGTGATATGACCTAGATGTGATGATTAAACCACAAAAGGCTGAGATTTGATAAAAGAAATATATGGTCTGCATGATCTTCAACAGTAAGTGAATGTGAGAAGCCAGTCACTCAAACTCTATCTGCATCATTAATAAATATAATGTGTGCACTGTGTATAAATGACAAAGAGCAGAGCACTTCATTCCCTGTGAATAGAAGCACATGCAGACTATATATTTACATAATTAAATCATAGCCTTTTGCAGTTTAATAAGGGGATTAGCCAATATAGCAAACTGCTTTTCCAGAGGTGAGAAGTCAAAAACATCTAGTTTTCTGCCAAAAGAAAATCTCCATTTAACTAGACAAGTGAAATTTAAAAAAAAAAGTATTACATAGTAAAATGTAATATTGAATGTAGTAGTACTAATTGTGATATAATTATATTTAAGCAACATCTCACAAGCAAGAGCTTCATCACTGCTTTCATTAATACTGTGGTGGCTCTACTGTGTAGCATTGTATTCAAACAAAAAATAAAGTTTGGGTTTTCCATTGTGCTGTGAGGTATCAGTATTAAAACACTTCATTAGATAAATTATGTTAAGCATGTTGAAAAGTAATTGTTCTGTTCTCATTTGATCACAATTCTATGAATTCATTTGATTAGACAGTTTTTTTTTTTTAAAGCTAAAATGTAATTAAACTGTTAAACCCGAAATTCAGAGAAAATAAAATGGAACACAGAATTTGGGATAAAATAAAACGGAATTAGGATTTATTTTTTTTACGGATTTTATAAGGCCCTACAATGATTCAGAGACATCATTTTTTTTTATATACACACTCTTAAATGCTCCATATATCTTTCTGAAATCAAACCACAGCATATAATTTGTAGCTCAACCGGTAGAGAATGTCACTAGCAACACCAGGCCATGAGTTCCATTCCCAGGGAACAGACAAACTAATATAATAATGTATACCTTGAATGCACAGCAGGTTGCTTTGGATAAAAGTGTCTGCCAAATGCATAAATGTTCAATTTAATTGTCTGAACTTTCAGATCTAAAATGCATCGTACCTGCCAAACCCATGCCTCCACCAGAATTCATTCTCATCTCCCTTTCCCTCTGTAGAGGAAAAAAAATGCCAATTAAGAGATATATATACCATTAAAGATTACATCAAGGTGGCATTTGAATGTTAAAAGCATTCTGAAACACATTATTTACATTATCCATGAAGCCCCCCATTCTGTAGGACTCCTCACGCTTGCGCCTCATCTGTTCCTCCATCTCCCTCTGGCGCATCATCTCCTCCTCTCTCCTACGGCGTTCCTCTTCTTGCCTTTTGATGAGAATCGATCAATGGGTGCAAAAGTTTAACTAATGACAAAACTCATATCAATTGTTCACACCAGACAAGGTTCTCCAGCACCAAAGACCACAACAGACAGACATACCTGAGCTGCATCTCTTTACGTTTCTGCATCTCCTGACTATGTAACTCTTCCATGCGCCGGAGTTCCTCTTGACGTCTAAGAAGGTCTATTGAAACAAATACATATTTATTAAATAATCTACAACAATTTGTGCATAATCTACAAACACTAATACAATACATACCCTGTCTGAGCAAATTCGCTTGATGCTCATGATAGGCATCATCCATCTCTGACTCTAGCTTCTCACGGGCCTCACAAATGTTCTTTTCCACTTGCTGCCTCTGCTGTTTCTCCATCTCATCAAGCGACTTCCACCGCTGGGAGTATTCAAACTCAAAGGTGCCAGGACGGGCAAACCGTGGAGGCTGATCTCGCTCCCTGATGTGAAATCAGAATGCGTTAAAAAGAAGTCAAGTACCATTATCAAGCAGCAGCAGAAAAAAAGATTCTGTCCACAGGAAAAAAAAAAAAGTATTTAGAACTTACTTCTGATAATTGGGGTTCTTTTGCGCAAGCTTCTCTGGCAAACCATCCTCAATATCGTACTGCTCTAACAATTCAACAATAATTGGTCGGGGTGACCTAAAAAAATAAAGCAGTGGCATAAATTCTTCAAATCTATCCAATAAAACAAATTACTTGGCACACAGAAGATAAAAAGCACAATCTTACGATGTGAGAAGGAACACTCCATCGTTACAACGATCAATGGCCTTCCGTGCAGCGGGTTTGGAAGAAAACTCAACAATGCCTTTCCCTGTTGAGCGCCCGCGGTCATCTACGATCACGATAGCTCTTTCTACTACTCCAAACTGGGAGAAGGCCTCTTCCAGAAGCTCATTGGAAACATAGGGAGAGAGATTGCGCACAGATAGCGCAGCAGAGTGAGTGGCAAAGCGAACTCTGAGTGGTCTGCCTTTCATTGGAATGTCATCCAGCTCAGCCTTCGCAATCTCAGCCAAGGCACGAGATTCCTGAAGACAAAACGTTTGAGTTGGTTTAATGTGCGTGTGTGTATATGTGTATATATATATATATATATATATATATATATATATATATATATATATATATATATATATATGTGTGTATAAACACAATAACAGGAAAGTTTCCTTGAGTGAAGTGTGCTTTAAATCTTACCAGTCGAATGAAGCCAAAACCTTTGCTTTGATTGATGAAAATCTCACTGGGCTCCCCATACTTTGCAAACAATTTCCTGAATTCTGTTTCAGTTATGTCGTTAGGCAGATTCCCAATAAACAGACGGCAACGTTGAGTATACGTCTTCTCCCCAGGTTTGCGCAGCAATGAGAGCGTTGCCCTAAATTCCTAAAAAATTAAGTAGGTTTAAACTGACAAGTTTTACTATCATAATCTTTAAATGTTACATAAAGAGGTACACTCAGCAAGGATAAAGCCTGAGTGGCACATAAATCCAACACAAAACTAACCTAAATCTCAGTAACAAATTGCAAATTATTAAAGGAATCTCATACCATCACAGATTTGTATGACTTTATTCTGCATAACACTAACGCGGATAGAATGATGTTTCATAGATGAGAGAATTTTAATATAATAATAATATAGGTACGGTTACATAATTTACTGACGCAAAAAAAACTACATCCACAACAAAAACATAACATATTTTACAAGCAAAAAAACGTCACAAAAACGTCTAAAATACTGCCCAAAGACATTTTATGCATATTTAATGCACGGGCAGATACCACCAGCTGGGACTAGCGCTATGAATCCAACCTTTGTTTAAGCGTCCACAAAATGGCGGATCTGTTTCAGCGTCCAGATGCTAGCGAGCTAATGTTAGCTTGGACGATACTATTAGACATTTGCTCAAATCTACAATTTTCTTATTAAAATTACTCCAAATCGTGGCATCTTATCTTTAAGTCATTTTACCTGCGCCTGAGAGCCTTCCACGTTCTCTGGGGTTTGTTGCGGTGTCTGCTCCTTTACAGTGACAGGAGGTTTCTGATCGTTTCCCATTCCACTTTTGGGTTGAAACTTTTTGGGCTGGTTCTGTGGGGAACCGAGGCCCGGGTTCTTAACGGTGGTGGCATTTTGTGGCAATGGAGATTGGATCTTCGGAGGAGTAACGCTGGGAGTCTGCTGTGGCAACGGGCCTTTATTGTTACCCTGCTGGGCCAGACCAGGGCCTTGCGCCGGCGGTGACTGGATCACAGGCTTATTCAGAGTGGATTCCTGTGGGGTAGAGGCCTGGATCGGTTGGTTTCCCGGATTCGATTGTTTCCCCAGATTCGGTTGGTTCCCCGGATTCGCCTTAAATCCGCCACCCATCTGAGGCCCTCGGTTCTGATAAGGATGCTGGTTTTGATTTCGAAAGTTGTTGTTTCCCATTCCGCCGCGCATCCCGACTCCTCCGCGGCCTCGATGCTGGAATCCTCCGCGATTGTGGGACCGATCGCGAGACATCATTACACACAAGCTGGATGGAAAAACGTTACAAAGTAATATATACGACCAGAACGAAGTATTTTCGAGAACAACCGATAAATATTGTGAGGGGACTGTCACCTACACTGTCGACGTCTGCTTTGTAAAATGGCCGTTGGACGTGAAGTTGGAATATCTTAGAAATGGGATGGGCTAATGCGCTCATGAGCCTCCGCCCAAAATCAAAGCCTACAACAAATCTAACTGGTTACTGGCGCGCTCTGGTGGCGTTCGTGAGTTTTGTCAAATGTTTCTTGAGAAGTGATTTCATAGACCTTTTGAATGAACTACTTCTGATCTTTTTACAAGGGTGAAAACTGTACGTGAATGCATTTAATGTTGGAGATATCAAATTGGAATATCCCACATCCAACTTGAATGGAACGCAGCATATACCCTGACGCATTGCAAGCAACATTTAAATTGCAAATATCATTAGTTATATTTTTCCATTATAGACCTCCTTGGTGGATTAATATGAAAAATTATGATTTTTGACATTCATTTCACAAAACAGTCATACTGAAGTTAAAATTAGGCTTGCTTGAACATTTAGTGTCATTTCAAGTTCTGGCTTTCGAGGGTGGACGTGTTTTTAAAATGTCAGTTGGTATAATTATTTGACTGCCACGTAAGGTATGATAGTCATTGTGCTGGCATAGTGTATTATTCATTGTGAAACTGTGTTATTTTTTAATGGAATGAATCACACTGAAGGCCTAGACTTGCAATGCATGGCCCACGGCTGACTTCTGGGCTATAAAGATACAACTATGCAGACATTTTTGTCTTCTCTCTTCCATGTTCTACTTAATGGCTGATGTGGCACCTGTACCAAAATAACTGCACACCTCTGCTGAATTAAATATTTAAGACTAATACTGTAAATTGGCAAGCAGATTTTCATTGAATCCCAGCAAACACACAAAAATCCCTGCATTTTGTGTACATACAAAATTCTGCATCAACCTATGTCCTAATCTGCAGGTGCAGCATATTGCTGTCATTTACAGCAAAAAAAAAATTGGAAAAAAAAGCGAAGCAATAAATGTTATATACATGAAAAACTATTATTTATGTTGTTTTAGTAGCATTTAAACATGATTTAATCTATTAATTTTTTTTAAATTACGATACATCTCCACTTCATACAAAGATTGTATTTTCATACAAATTTGTATTTGGAACCGGGCCTTTAGTTGGCTAACATCTACAGATACATTAAATTATATAGCCTATATTTTGTAGGTCTATTTTGGGTACATATTTCATATGGCTTTCTCTTTTTTTACCCTTGGTTTTATTAACTACTTGTGTAAACATAGGAACAGTTGTTTATGTGTGTGTGTGTTTGGATTTCAAAGTAAAGCACTTGCGTCCTAAACCTGAGGCCCGCACAGTGGTTTCCATCAGCACTGAAGATGAGGACGCCATGTCTATGGCAACATCGGATTATGAAGGTTTTGGTGGCGGCCAGCCTTGCCTCCTAGCAGCCGGATTTCTAGACCTTCGGAAACTTATATTGAGTTGTTGGAGGTTAATACACGTGCAGTGGAGAAGTTGCATCTGAACTGGCCAGGTGAAACGTAGTCGGAGGATAGTAAATCAATCTTGGTTGACTGTTTTTTAGCAGGCCAATACGCAGGTACGCCTCGTAGACTGCTCCCTTTTTCCCAGACCTCCATAGTGAGATTTCAAAGTCCTGGGATCAGCTTTACTTAGCCAGGATTACAAATCAATCAGCCTCAGAATTTTCTAATGCATGTCGAGATTCCAACCACGGATATACTTCGGTCCCGGTGATGGAAGAGACACTGGCTGCCCATCTCTCTCCTTCTTCGGTGACCACATGGAAATTGAGGTCTGCTCTTCCCTTGAAGCCATGCAGGGTGACATCGTCCTTGTTGAGCAAGACCTACCAGGCTTCGGGTCAGGCGATTTCAGCTTTGCATACACTGGCGGTTTTGCAAGCCTACCAGGCCCATTTTATGTGGATTTTAGATGAGGGAGCTGGGCTGGATGCTAAGGCCATCATGGAACTACTCCGGTCTTCTGATTTACCGCTTACAGCCGCTGACACATTGCTTGTGTTGTTGGTCAGAATATGGCAGGCCTCATGGCAGTGGAATGGCATCTGTGGCTTACACTCAAGGATATTTGTGACGGACAAGGCCTTGCTAATGCACAATCCGGACTATTCAGTGAAACAGTCCAGTCAGTGCTGGACAAATTCCATGCTGTGAAACAACACACTGCTGCGTTCCAGCAGATCCTTCCCCGCAGAGAGTGAAAAGCCAGCTGAAGCTCCGGTTCACATTCGGTATACTCGCAACATTCCCCCCAATGTCCATAAAATTTTCCCCATTCAAAATACCAGGGAAAGGGTTTATTCTGTCAGTGATCCTGCAGCAGACACATTTCAGAGCACTCATAATTTATGCCTAAATACAATAAAGATAAAAACATTATCAAATTACTTTCAACCAGCCACAGTATTGGAGGAGTGAAGTCCTCCTTCCGCTGTGCTGCTGGGTCTGTGGCAGTTGCCAAAATTAAGCCAAGCATGCCATCTAGTGGTTACAGGTTGCGCTGCAGGCAGGAGCCATGCATTAATCCCTTTGCCTGCCTATCTGTCAGCTTGGCAGCAGCTGAAAGTCATTTAGAACTAGGCACTTTGAACGATAAAGCATGGTTATGTAATTCAGTTCAGGCGGCATCTGCCGGTATTCAATGGGGTTGTTCCGACAGAAGTTTATGTTCAGGAAGCCCCATTTTTGATTCAGGAAATTCACTCTCTCTTAGAAAAGTGTGCAATAGAGATCGCTAAGACATGTGACCAACTGGGCGGCAACGTCATCAGAACGCAAAGAATTATGGGTATGTTTGGCCAGTTTACATGGGCTGGCATAGCAGGCTTGCTTTCTGGGATGAAAAAAACAACAGTAGTGTGAAAAACATATTATAATCCTACAGCATGCAGCGGGCTAAAGATAACATTGTCGGACCATACCGCCTAAAGCTAAATCCTAATGCAAAGACGAGATACGAGGAGAAAATAAAGGGAATCAAAGGACTGGAGCCATATGAGCATAGTGACTGGTCAGGAGACGTCAACCTGTTGCCCAACTTCCAGCACCCATATATATATACAACTACATGATATTAAATGTTAGTGCATACACACACGAAGTTTTCAGTAACTTCAAGTCGCTGCAGCAGGCCCAAGTCTTTATTACAGATGGATGGGTCCAGGACATGGAGATTGTAAAAGTGGGGCAGAAAACTGTCGTCCGTTCAAAGGTATGCTAATGTTTTAAGCACCACACTCATCGCTCTCTCTCATCTGTCTGCATGCAGCATGCAGTCAGAATTCATGTCAAGATTGCAATGCTGGAGTGTGCGTGTGTGCCCGCGAGAGAGAGAGGCGCGGGCGCGATCGAACTGCGTGTGAGAGAGAGAGAGACGCGGGCGTCGAACGTCATTTTGTTCATACAGGACATAATTCAAACAGAACTGCAAAGTGTTTACTTATATGTTTGTACACTCGCAATAAAACACAACTTAATACATGTAAAGGAGGCAGAATTTCATTGTCTTTGTGTTTTTTATTTACAGAGATGGCTAAAAACCATTACATGTGAGAAGTGACATTACAAAATCTTTTGAAAAAAAAAAAAACATTTACATATTAGATGCGAGCATGGTAAATAATTCTAACACGATGGCTTCACAACAATACTTGGACACATATTGGTCAAAGCACAGCACACAACCACAATTTTATCCAGCAAAGTCTTATCCTCCCCCTCACTGTGACCTCGTCGCTCTTCTCCTAAACCGCTTGAACCGGTCTGTGTTCGTAGCTTTGACCTCAGTATGGCCGAGGTACAGAGAAGGGGCCCAGTCAGGATCACACTCCAACATTTCATAGGCAGGTTTGCCTGCAAACACAGTCACCAAATAAATTGCTCTGTAGCCTAGATGTACAACATTTAAAACTGATTAACGTTACGCTTTAGTACATTGGTAACTTAAGCTCATTTTCTAGCCATTTCATGCTAGTTAACTGTTAACATTGGCCTAACGTCAAATCTAATGGTCTGGTTAAATCAAACAAAACACGCTGGTTATTTGCCCACAACATAATATTTACACAAGAGTAATTGTAACTTACCTTTGTGAAAATGCTTTGAACACACCATCATGTGTGGAGTGTTATCGAAGGTAATCTTGGGCCTCCTTGCTGCTGCTATCCATGCCATTCGTCGCCTTTTTGTCACCTCTGAAACATGGCTTGTACTATTATTTTTCCACGCTGGAAACCGATAAAAGGATTTTCCGTCCTTAAGCTTTATGCCACTTCTATCGTGAGAACGGCTATTACAGTTTACAACACAGCAGGTAGACGGCATCTTGTACACTGCGTTCTTCCCTCCATGCAATCAAGTCTGGCGCCTTCTGTTTGTGCCGCGGATTCCCAAAATGCTTTGCGTTCACCACTGGTAATACGTCACTGGTGACGTCACATTAGCAATCTCTATAGAGGAGATTCCCCCTTCTCAGAGAGCATGCAGCTTTTACATGTCCCCAGACCCGCATTAATGCACTGGCTTACTGGGGCTGAAGCCCCAGGGCCTATGAGGACAAGGGGCCTATCATAAGCCAATAAAAAAATCACATTGTTTTGTAGTTTGTCGAATTTTCTGTCAATCACTTGATATTCATGTTTTTGGCTGCTGATTGATCCAATTTACAAGTGACCCACGTGGGAAACATGATATGACAGCCTATCAGAATGTAGAGAAACAGTTGTATGATAAGAAGTGAAAAATAGACTTAGGGGGGTCCCTCAGATATTTTGGCTGATTAATTGCATGAAATGGATACGGTAAATTTCGTGAATTAATTATTTACAATTATTTATATTAAGTTTGTTTATAGGCTAGTTGCCATGACTCTTCAAAATGTAAACGCCCCGGCCCACATCTAAAGAGCGCCGTATTTATGCAGGATTCACTCTTGAAATAGCAATGATTGACATTGATAGCCATAGCATTGTTTGTTCCTGAATAAAGCAGCCTTTTACACTGAAATGGTTGAATAGTCTGCTGACTGACTTACTCATAACAGTCCTTTCCCGCCTCCTACTGGACGTAACTAACGTTATGTACAAATCGTATGCACTAAAATCGTTGAAAAATCCCCACCAACACACACTGTTTTGTCACAATTTATATGTTTAATATCTAATAAACTAGTTTCATGCATTTAATTAAGTCTTTTGGAACAAACATAATTATCACAGTGTCACATTAATCTTCCAGTTGTATTTAGGGTACATTCTACATCGGTAAATAAAGCTAGAATCATTCTGTTGGATGTTCAAAAGTTCATAAGTATCTTCTGCTCACCAAGCCTGCATTGATTTGATCAAAAATATACTAAAAACAGTAATACTATGAAATATTATTACAATTTAAAGTAATAATACAATAAAATATAATTTATTTCTGCGATTAAAGCTGAATTTTCACCATCATTACATCAGTCTTCATCACATGATCCTTCAGAAATCATTCTCATATGATTTGATGCTCAACAAACATTTATGATTATTATCAATGTTGAAAACAGTTGTGTACATTTTTGTTTTTTGTTTTTTTTTACTCTGATGAATGGAAAGTTCAAAAGAACTGTATAATGCTAAAAAAAAAACTTTTGTAGTATTATACACTACCATTCAAAAGCTTGCGGTTAGTAAGAATTTATATTAAAAAAAACATGTTGGGAAAGAAATTAATGCTTTTATTGTTGTGGATTTTTTTATGGAATAGGCCTACTGTCTTCGTTAGGCTATATCTCCCCAAGAGAAACTTATTTCTGCTTTTGTTGTATATAGACAAACGTGGTCATTAGACTTTTTTTTTATTGTGGGCCTACAAAACCTCTCAGCCTCAGGGCCTGACGGCAGGTTAATGCGGGCCTGCATGTCCCGAAAAAAGATCCCGGCTTGCGTTCCATTCTGAATCTGAGATGTTTGAATTTCACTCTAATGAAATGTAAATTCAGAATGCTGACGCAGAAACAAATAATGCCACAGTAAAGTACAGCCGGGGGACTGATTTGTGACAATAGATTTGAAGGACGCTTATTTCCATATTCGAAGCACAGGTGCTTTATCAGATTCACTTTTGGGGGCAAAGTGTATCAACTTTGCATCCTTCCATTTGTAATTGCTCAGGCACCAGGCACTTTCACAAAATGCATGGATACAGCTTTGATGCACTTGAGGCTTCAAGGCATCCACGTTTTTTAATCTCGATGATTGGTTGGTGTTAGCTCACTCAGAGTCTTTGGCTGTCCAACATTGAGATGTCGTTCTCAGCCATGTGAGCAATCTAGGACTGTGTGTAAACCTAGACAAGAGTGTTCGAATGGAGCTGGATTCACAGGCGTTGTATGCGTGTCTATCTCCAGTTTGTGTTCTGTTATTTCGCCAGTGTCTAGCGATGTTCAGAGTGGGAAGCGTTCTCCCTACAAGAACATTTTACAGGCTTTTGGGGCTCATGTTTGTGGCTTTTGCTGTCGTTCCCCTGGGTATGTTGCATGTGAGACCTTTTCATTGATAAATTAACTCCACAAAGGGACATCAACCACTGATGCATGTGTCCCGTCTCTTCAAAGTGTTGCGTGGGTGCTACCAAACTCTGATACCATGGAAATGGACCCGGCTTCTGATGTTGGGCATTCCATTGGGACAGGTGTGTCACTGCAAGGTTATAACGACAGATGCCTCCTTCACTGGTTGGTGAGCTGTATATGAGGGCATCCAGCCTATGGGGTTTGGGCAGGCCAAGGCAATATTGGTATAAATTGTCTGGAGATGTTCACGGTGCTGCTGCCATTAAAGTTTCTTCTCGCAGAGATTCAGGACAGCTATGTCCTCATTCGGTCGGACAATAGGACGGTGGTGTCCTACATCAATCGCCAGGGAGGAGTGCACACTCTTGCCATGCTGAGGCTAGTTTGGCTTCTGATTTTTTGACACTGGTTTCTCTCCTAGAGAAAGTGCCGTGGGAGATTCCAGTCAGAACAGACATGTTGTCTCAGGCTCGGGGTAGTATTTGGCACCCCTGGCTGGACTTGTGGGTATGGCCCCTCAATGGGTTATCCCCCACTGTGGTTGATACCATTCTAAATGCTAGAGCTCCATCAACTAGGAGCCTTTCTACATTCAAGTGGCGTATTTTTGCTGCTTGGTGTACAGCGTGAGGTGAAAATCCAGTTCACTGCCCTGTCGGTACAGTGCTGGAATGTTTGAGCAATGCTTAAAGTCTGTGTTGCCGCTGTAGCGGCTGTGCATGCACATATCAATGGAGTCCCTGTCAATAGACATTCTCTTGTCTCTCGTTTTATGCATGGGGTATGCAGGTTTAGACCTTTTCGTCCCGTCACTGATATCAGATATCACCGGTCATCAGTCACTGATAAGCTTTTGACTCTTATAATGGCCCTGCTAGTAGCATTGGCTTAGTTTAATAGAGTCAGTGATTTGCATGCCCTGTTGAAAAATCCCTTATGTATGGATTTTCAACCAGAGTGTTTAAGGGTTGTGTTAAGACCTTGTTTGGGCTATTTGCCCAAGGTTATTCCTGCTCGAAGATCATTCATTTTCAGGCTTTCTATCATCCCCAGTTTGAGTCGGAGGAGCATGTAAGGTTGCAAATGCTTTGCCTAGTTCAGGCACTGTGAGTTTATGTTGACCGCACTAGCCATTGGCATAAGTCAGAGCAGTTGTTTGTGTACTTTGGTGGCCACAACAGAGGTGTTTTGGTGTCCAAGCAAAGACTGTCTCATTGGCTTATTGATGCAATTTCAAGTGCTTATGAAGCGTGTAGTTTACTTTTGCCTTTGGGTTTTTGAGCACATTCTACGAGGAGCATGGCGTCCTCATGGGCTTTGGCTAGAGGTGCATCCTCGGAGGACATTTGTATAGCACAGGCTGATCCTCTCTGCATACATTTGTTATATTTTATAATCTGGATGAGGGTTTGACTCCTGCTTCTTAGGTTCTCTCTGTTGGAACTCCTTCTTTTTACTCTGATGATTTAGCTTGTTTATACACCACTATATGCTTGCCATGTAGGCTTAGACAGTTAGCAGCTACTGTTCGCATGGCGTGAATGTATATCTTTCCCATAGCGAATTACATGGAACATAACCCTGGTTTCCTGAATGGGAACGAGACGCTGTGTAGCTGGCCATACTCTCTAGCAGCTGAATAGGCTTGTGCCTTCCATCGGAAAATCTGACTCGATGGAGCAAAAGCACATAGTAAATATGTCAGAGTAAAATGTACTCAAATTGAAGAAAATTTTACTCTATGCCAGATAACATTTGGTCCCTCTCTGAAAAGAGTTTATTATGTTAAATTTAGTGATAATATTTTACTCTTTGGTACCCATTGGTTTCCAGTGTTGAGATATCTTGGACAAGTGGACCTAGTATTTTATCAAACCCATAAGTTTTGATATCTTGTGCATGAAATAAAGCAAATAAATGGATATTTAGTAAACTCGAGTTGTATTTAGGGGAAATATTTCTAAGAGTAAAATAGGTAACTCCTAACTTATGTATTCCTCGTTTTGATCCAAGGGGGTTTGAGCATTCAAATTCGTCAAAGAACATCTGGATCTGAACTGCATGTCTTTGTTTTGAGAAGAGCGGATGATTTTTAAAGAATTCTCCATCATGTATGTCATAAAGACAATTTGGTCTTTGTTGTGAATCTCTTGTCATCATATCTTTAATATTAGGGTGCTGATAAATGGACTGTAATGTCTCAAGAATGGGTATATATACAAATGTATCCTTAACAATTGTTTGGGCAAAAGTTCCAGTTGTTCTGTTACACCGTGTAGCAAATATTGTTCCGATATTCAACAGGATCTATTTTCCCCATTTCTCTGAAAAGTACCGCATTCTCTTGCTCTCAGTGTTTAATGCCACAAAATTATTTAGCATTTTTTCAACACACTCATCAATTTGAGATTCAACAGCACTTTTTATGGGCTCCTCTAAAGATAGGCTGTTTTTCACAGATTCTTGAGTTTGACTATGAACGTCTCCAATCACTTCTTCTAGAGCACTAACAACATAGTTAATAGCACTAGGCACTAGCATGCCCACTTTTACAAATGAAACAAATCATCTGCTCACTTGAGCATTCTAGCTCTCAACTCAGCCACTCTGGGATTCACCTTGGTGGTTTCAACATCTATGTCATAGACAGTGGTTGGCAGAAAGCTATACACATTGGTCAGTTCCTGACAGTATGAGGTGCCAAAGACAAAGTGAGCTTTGAAAAGCTCATCAACACAGGCCAGAGAATTAGAGGCCTTACAGGGTAGAGCATGTTGTTCAATTACAATAAAACAAGACTGGACCCTACTTCTCTTTGGCCCAACAACAAGTAGATATGGCTGGAGTCTCTCTGGAGTACCTGTCTGTAAAAGAATGAAAACGCATTAGTGCCAATGTGACTTAACAGATAAAGTCAATATACAGGTTGAATAAAGATACAGTGATGTGTTCCACCAAAGTTTCTCTATTACATACTTCCAACAGATTGTTACAAGTATGTGTTAATTAGAAAAGAATAGCACAAGAACAATAATTTAAAGGACAGGTGATCTTTAGGAACCTATCTGAGAATTAAACAAGTTCAAGGTCACATAGTAACACAACATTATGTACTAGTGTCATTTCATCTGCTTCATCAGTAGCTTCACCTTGATGAATTTTACAAGACAATCACATGCTGGTCTAGCTGATATTTTTCCCGGACTTTTGCGGCCTTGACTTGAGGGTGGCAAAAGGTGAACCAGCATCAGAATGGAAGACATATCGCTGTCCCAACAGGTAGCGGTAGAAGGGGTTGAACATACTCTCCTACTCATTTTAACTTGACTTAACTTCACTTGGATGATGTGCTGGTATAAATACATTAACCACTCCAGAACTTTAGTTTATACTGCACACAGATTCAGTATTAACAGCCATGTCCGTAACTACCATTGAGGACACCGAGGTCATGTCCTCAGTATTTTTTCTTGAAGTGTCCGTTTCATTGTGAAGTGAAAATAGCCGACGAGACAATTATCCTTGCATCAACAGACCGCACTTGCAGATACCGCTGTCATGTCAAAACGAAAGTAGTTGGCTGTAGCGGAGTGTTTCCTAAACCAATTAAAGAAGAACGCAATGCAGTGTCTTGCAGCCACAACTACCTATAGATTATAGTTCAACAGTTCACACCCAGATACAGGAAAAACACACACATACGCGAGGTGCACAGTTTACACATTTTTGACCTCGGTATTTGAAAAATCCTGGTTACGGCCTTGTTAACAGCACATTCATGGCCAAGTCTTGATGACTACAGATGTGTGGATTAATTAAGGTGAAACCTCTACAGATATTGAAATGCGGTCATACAGTTTAACTTTATCAAAAACATCAACCATGCGTTTGTTATTCAGAGTCCCAAATGAAAACAGTTTCAAACTGTAAATCTGCAACTCCTGAACTAGGCCTTTGAGAAAAGATCGCGTTGTGCACCACATGTACTTGACTCTGCAAAGAGTTAAAATAACGTTAGCCTTAATTGTATTGCTGGAGGCCATTTTGATGTGGATGAGCACTGAACACCATGCCTTAACAGAACTATTAGACAGTTATTACAAATTAAAAACACATTACTGAACAAAGATAATTCATGCACAAATGCCTGTTCGTTAACACTTTAGAATACTGTTCCGTCATTAATGAATAACTACACATGAACAAATGAGTAAAGCACTATTAACATACTAGTAACTACTATTAACTAACAGGAAATTCTGATTAACGAATTAGTAAGTATTAGCGTTCAGTTGAATGAGGTAGTTCACTATTAGCTAATCAATAACTATTTTTTCATACCTCCCAGAGGACTACTATGGACTAATGTATACAGGTTCATAATTAATGTGAATAATGTAATATATAAGGTAATGGTAACCCACAAGTAATGACTAAAGTATTACCAAATCCATCTGTGTAGTTATTCATTAATGACGGAACAGTATTCTAAAGTGTTACCAAATGTTCTTTTTTTTCATCTGACTGTGTGTTATCGCCTTATGTTTAAATTTGTCTTTTTGTTTCCTTCAGGATGCAAACCAACAACGTTGTCAGAGTGAAGTTCAAAGATAGCAAAAAATATATTTTTTCTCCAACACCTTTTACATTTCAGATATTTTTGGAATATGGCGAGAAATAACAAACTTTAACATTGTTAATATCATTAATACTTGTTATGTAAGTAGCTTTTGCCTCTCAATCTTTTCGATTTTCAGGAGGAGGATATACTCTGTATATTGCAGAGTAAAGATTATCTACATTATAATTGATATGGCATTTATTTCCTTAGTCGTGTAATATATAACTACTAGGTATGTGTATTGTTCTGGTCATAGGAGCATTATTACAATGCAGAAGATGTAAGTGGATATTTGGCATGGAGAATTAAAACGCTGCAGAAAGAAGGATCAGAGGGATGGATGAAACGCCCACTGCAACCACAAACAGGTGCAATATTTGATGTTTAGTCAAGGCTTGACTAACCTTTTTTATTTTTTTCAAATGAACATACAACTTGATTTTTTTTACTCGTCTTAACATTTGTGACTTGTCTTTGAAGTTATCTTTTGTTCCAAATTGGTCTGTCATTAAGTCATTTTGTGAATGAGGTCAAGAAACATAGTATCTCTACAAAATGTAATCTCCGTTCTTTTTAAATGCAAACATGCTTTGCATAATCATCAACGTTGGGAAAATTTAAATGTCACTCCTTTTTTTCCATGTTATTTCCTGTCATGTATCTTGAGTTGGTATGAATGTGTTGTGCTTTGGAAAGAAAAGGAACTACAAATTTTCATATTGTCTTAAACACTTTCAGGTGGGCCAACTGCTGACAGGGATCAATACAAAGAAGACAGCTGGTTGAATGATGAACGTCAGTGTCAGGAAGGAATTGCCCTGATGAAGCATACAGCTCACGAGGCAGTGGTAAAGGAAAAGATGAGGTTAACACTGGCCTATCATCAGAAGATGCTGCACAACCCTAAAGAGACATCTAATATTCTATCCATTTTCCCACGATTCATGGATATACCAGGCTTGGTATGTGAGACTTCAATTCTTTAAAAAAAAACATACAAATATGAAATCAAGTGCTATTGTTGTTCTGCAGTAACACATACTCGTTAGGTAAGCAAAGTGAGTTTCTACTGTGGTACATATTTTAATTATCTTTGACATTTTGTACAGATTGATCAAGATTTTGGACTTGCACTATTTGGTGATGCGACCTCTGCAAAGTTGTTGGAGAAGTGGTCTACCAACATAAAACCACAGGTTATTGCACAGAGCCGTGGCCTCACACAGACTAGTGAGCTCCAAGACCTCATTCAACATTCTGAAGCCACTGAAGTTGAAGAAGGTAACTATATTGTGCTGTGGGGATCTACTCAGGAAGGCATACAACACAGCTGCAGCACATTCACTCAACACCCGGGATCATGTGATCTGTTGTAAGGTCACATGACTAATCAGGAATTGATAAATGTTTGCTGGCAGCAAGGCAGACATATTTTGTGTTGATGCTAGACACTGTTGTGTGAGTTGGACTCCCATTTCATGCAGGTATAACTGGTCATTTTAGAGTATTAGATTTTAATACTTACTTATTTCATTTTATTAAGGGTAATTCTAGAAATGCGTGTCTACTCTTCACGGGGGACACAGGCTTCTGTATGGAGGTTTAACCTTTTATGCGATCACCCCCAGTGTGACTCGAGCTGCTGGGCTGCACTGGTAAATGCCTCAATATGTACATTTTACATTGAATGTTTTATACTTGCATTGAGACATGTTTTAACCATTTTCTCTGTCCGTAGCAACAGAACGTTCACCTTTTCTCTGCATGTGTTAATGCGCTGTGGGACAGTTGAGCATACTGAAAAGTAGGCCTATATTTTTAGTTATGTTTGAGTTGACTATGCTAATGCTGTTTAATGAGGTTGGTAACTAACATGCTTGGTTTCTCTTGAAAAGGGACCAGGCCAGCCACTGTTTTCATGTGATTAATAAGCTTTTCTTTATTGCTTTCTGTTGTTTGATTTTTGTTGTTTGATTTTTGTTGTTGTTTGGTTATCCGTAATTTTGCCACTCATGTGCCACATTCATAGAAGCATTTTTTTATTTTCTTGACTAAGTGTTGCCATTTATGCTGGTGGTTCTCCTCCCTAACTATGTCTTCTGTGTAGGTTATCCTTGTACAAGGCCGGATCCATACTGATGCTTTGCCCCTTCTCTTCAGGGGACCACACTGGGAGAGACACTGCATTGGTGTGTACTTATAACTACAACACGGTGTGATATTTTGTAGTGGTATCTAAAGATCTTAAGTGTGTAGAGCTTGCTGTGTTGCATGCTTCGACTGGTGCTGGGTTGCTGTCTCCTGTTTCTGTCTCCCCAGGGGCCTCCTGAGCAGGGGTTTTGCACTGGCTGATCCGACCTTCCTAGATTGAGGAAAATCCACCAGTTATTTATCCCAGTATTTTTACGATCCGTTTTAATAACTTTTCTACGTCTTTTTGCACTAAAATATATAATAAATTTTGAATACATTTACATATCTGCCTCTTGTTGACTGTCCCTTTGCGGGGATTAAACATATTACTAGCCACACTACATTCACGGTAAGATTTGGGGTTCCTCCTGCCCATCATCAGGGGGTGGCGTAGACTTAAGGTATACTGCATGGCAGGTACTACAGTGCTATACCCTAAATTTTTTAAGAGGAAGTCATGCATTCATGACAAGCATAGCTTTATTCAGATCAATTGTGGTCACAACTTTACCCGTTAGACTGCATGATTCATATGCAAGTTATGCAACACAGACTTGCAATGGGTAAACTGTCAGAATGAAAATTACCTGTTTCTCTAACATGTCTACCTTGATCTTTTCTCAAAGGCCTAGTTCAGGAGTTGCAGATTTACAGTTTGAAACTGTTTTCATTTGGGACTCTGAATAACAAACGCATGGTTGATGTTTTTGATAAAGTTAAACTGTATGACCGCATTTCAATATCTGTAGAGGTTTCACCTTAATTAATCCACACATCTGTAGTCATCAAGACTTGGCCATGAATGTGCTGTTAACAAGGCCGTAACCAGGATTTTTCAAATACCGAGGTCAAAAATGTGTAAACTGTGCACCTCGCGTATGTGTGTGTTTTTCCTGTATCTGGGTGTGAACTGTTGAACTATAATCTATAGGTAGTTGTGGCTGCAAGACACTGCATTGCGTTCTTCTTTAATTGGTTTAGGAAACACTCCGCTACAGCCAACTACTTTCGTTTTGACATGACAGCGGTATCTGCAAGTGCGGTCTGTTGATGCAAGGATAATTGTCTCGTCGGCTATTTTCACTTCACAATGAAACGGACACTTCAAGAAAAAATACTGAGGACATGACCTCGGTGTCCTCAATGGTAGTTACACAATAGTTTAGTGGACAAACATTTGTTAGGCAGCTGGTGTCAATTAACATTCATATAATCTATATGTTAGCTTTTTGCTTCCAAGATAACTTTTCTTAACTAGGTTATTGAGGCCATCTTAAATTAAGGTTAGGCTATGTGTTTGCCACCACAGTGAAGCTAACATTAAATTATCTAAAGGATGTTTGAGTAAAGTTTTGGGGCACCACAGCATCTAACAAGTGATTAGTGATTTTCCCTCATTAACTAGCAAAACTTAAACCATGTTGACCTTAAACTTCGCATCAAATTAACATGAGAAAGCTATCTCTATAATATTCAAAAAACGTGGCAAAATGGTCTGAGCTCAAAACAGAGATATATATTATGAAAATTATTTTGAAACTTTACTTACTTTAACATCCAGCAGAAGCACACCTTCTCTTCTAAACCCACAAACGGCAGCGATCGCGATGTCCGTGACGATTTAATTTAGGCGGATATTTTGGGGAGGAGTCACAGTTACTTTTTAATTTTGCTCCCACTCTACTGACACATTTTACTCGGTACACTCAAAATAGAGCAAAAACAACTATTTTTGAGGAAAAAAAAATGAACTCTGGAAAAACTACTCTGGCATTTTTCCTGTGCAGGCGCCTTTATGGAGCCCATTCGTAGCTCCCTAGGGGCGTCGCTTAAGCGCCATCAGCTAATAAACTGGCGTGCTTGTATAAGGGCTTCAGACCACGTGACACTCAGATGGTGTCCCATAGCAAATATGCATCTCATTCCCACTCAGGGAACCAGGTTTACGCTCCATGTGACCGAGATGTTTTCCCCTACGTCCTCAATATCACTCTCCATCCTGTAAGTCTTTTATAATAACATCCCCCTTTAATTTTTAGTTAATTTTTAAATTCCTTAATTACATAATCTTCCATGAAATTACATCATTTTTGGAGGGAAAACTACAGCACTAATGTCAGTTTTTGCAATTGATGTTATGAATTCAGGGATGATTTTATATTAGTTGCTTTAAGTCTCAATAAAAATAAATAAATTAATACAATAACCACCCTGTTTGAAAACATTACAGAACTCTTATACTATCAAAATTCCACAATATGGTCAAAAATAGAAAAATTATTTATATATATAAATTATTAATATAAAAAGTTTTTTCAAGAAAATTTCAAGACAAAATTCAGACATGGCATACATTAGGCATGGTAAAGTTGTATCAATTAAACATTTACAATAATTTGATTTCAAGTTTAATATGATGAAAAAAAATTAATTCAATGGAACCTGTAGTTTGGTTACTTATCAGCCTAGACCACACTGTAATTTAGTACATGAAAAGTATTTAACTAGCATATACTCTAGACCTGTGTCTTGTGCTGGTTTTTCAATGATGAGAGCTCCATGAATGCAAAGCAGAAACTTTACTAGTCATTTAAATTCTTTGCACAAATGTTTCCATAAAAAATAAAATAAATAAATAAATAAATAAATAGGTAAACATATTCTCCCCTTGAATTTAATTGGTATTGTATTTAATTCGGAACTCTTTCTGGAACATAACTGCCTAGTAGCCTTCAGCTGGGAGGAACATTTATGTAGTCTACCAAAATCATTAACCTTCTTCTTTCATTTCTCTTCACACAGAGGTCACTTTCAGCCCACATAGGAAGTTAAATTCCCATTTGTCTTTAGTTGTCCATGAGGATCTATTTATTCATAATTGCTGGATTATTAATATTTCAGGGCAGTTTTTCATTTCTTCAGGTTTTGAAGAATGCTTTGTGAGGTCATCAGGATGCTTCAACAGCACAACACATTTGTACCAAATTGAAAAGTGCATTTATTTAATTAAATAGGTAAATTTTACCTAAAATAGGCAAGAGTGGAAAATGAATAGCAAAAAATTATTTAATGTCATTTTTTATATCATTTGGACTTAAGAAAAACATATACCCAAATGAGAGTGTGTGTGTGTGGTGTGTGTGTGCAACAAAACAGAAAAAAGTTTTGTAATAAATGTGTATGTGTAAAATTGTGGATTAACCCTTTTTCTTCCATTAATCTGGCAAGGTATCTCAGGGGATATGCACACTTCAAAATGAAAACATATGATTTAATTTTCTTCTTCCGAATGTTAAGAATAAGATTTTTTGCTGTAGTTGTTTTTTTTTAATTTAGTTTTACTAAAGAAAAGTAAGATTAATATATAATTAATTACAGGGGTGTAAAGTAACAATTACAAATACTCACGTTACTGTAATTAAAAACTTTTTCCTAAGAATTGTACTTTTTGAAGTAGTTTAAAAATGTATTCTTTTACTTGAGTACATTTCAAGTGCTGTAACTGTACTTTTACTGTGTTATTTTCCCACCATCTGTGTTCGCTACTTCCCTGTCCTGATTGTGTTTTATCCATCAACATGATTGGCTAGGGAGAGTCTCGCGAAATTTAATGGCAGCTGCAGATCTGGCACCAACTGTCGAGAATGCCTGAAGAACAGTTTACAGCTGAACAATATCGGCCGCACCTGAAAGGGCTTTTTGCTGTGAAAAAGGCCAATTGCTTGATCATGTCATGTGAGTTTAACTTGCTCAATTCAGATATCAGCATTAATGCTGCCTCCAATTTGAAGAAACATATTAAGGTAAATGTCATATTTCTGCTTACTAGATTCTTTTTGTCTATAACGTAGCCTGTAATTTAATGATCTATTACTGAGATTATTGAGCTTCTGTGAGAGATTAATGCAATGTTATCAATAGGGATGGACAATAAAATTATCTAGAAGTTAATCGGAAAAAAGAGAGATGTCCTCGATCAAACTTTTGAGAAGTTTTCTAAATTTAGCCTATGTTCTACATCTAGAACAGGAGTGTTCATTACATCAATCACGATAGCAAGAGTACCACTGGTTGGTTGATCTAGATGAAATATAATAGATTGACATTTTATATCCTGACATCTGTAGCTGCGTGCTGTTTGATTGACAGGCGGCTAATGTTTCAGCACTTATGCAGGTTTGCGCCTAAATTATCAAATACATTTTATAATTCCACCAATGCCCATCTTGGTGAGAATTTAATGTAAATGCAGTCATTTATGTCTAAAGTGAATTTAAACAGTAGGACAAAAAGTGTATTTGCATTAAAATGTTGGACTTGAATTGTACATGTAACTGAATTGAATGCTGTCTAGTAGCTATGTCATATAAAGGCTATTAATCATGTTATTAATCAATGTTAACAAGGAAACGAGAAAACCACACTACTTTTGGCTGAATATCTTGAGTAGATTTAGAAGTATTAATGTAATAGAATAAAACAGTGGTATTTTTAATAATAATATAAAAAAAATATATTGTTATAACATATTTTTCAATAATACTGACCCCTGATGTAGAGAGTGTGTTAAATTGTATAATAAATTACCAGGAAATTAGAGATGATAAAATAATTTAGAATTATGCTTGGCCTTTATAAAGATAGAAAAGTATCCTTCGGCAGAACATTCCACCAGTCACAAACTTCAGAAAAGTGTGCATCATGCACTCATTAGAATGAGCTTTAAAGATACAAGAACTACATTAATGTGGAACATTGTATCTCAAAAGGAGGACCATGTGGCCCCCCCAATTGCTACTTAAAGAAATAATTCACACAAAAATGAAAATTCTCTTATCATTTACTCACCCTCATGCCATCTGTCTATGACTTTCTTTCTTCAGAACACAAAGTAAGATTTTTAGAAGAATATTTCAGCTCTGTAGGTTTATTCAATGTATGTGAAGGGGTGCCAAAATGTTGATGCTCCAAAAAGCACATAAAAGCAGCATAAAAGTAATACATACAACTCCAGTGGTTTAATCCATGACTTCAGAATTGATATAACAGGTGTGAGTGAGTAACAGGTCAAAATTTAAATACATTTTTGCTAGAAATTCTTCTCCCTGCCCAGTAGGTTGCGATTTGCATGAAGAATGTTAATCACCAAAAACACAAGATGAAGTGGAGATTGACTGAGCAGCGAGGATAACTAATAGTAAAAAAAGAATTAAATGTTGTTTCTCACCACATCTATCATATCACTTCTGAAGACATGGATTAACCCACTGGAGGCACATGGATTAGACTACTTTTATGCTGAATTATGTGATTTGTGGAGCTTCAATATTTTAGCACCGATTCACTTTCATTGGATGGACAAAAAGAGCTGAGATATTCTTCTAAAAATCTTAATTTGTGTTCTGCAGAAGAAAGAAAGTCATACACATCCAGGATGGCAAGTGTGATGCAGCCCCTGTACCAAACAACTTTTCCCATGCCTGCATTTTGCATGTTGCACGTCCTATTTTAAGGACAGACGTAAAAACAAACAAACAAACAAAACCGTGGGTTCTTATTTCTTTTTATTCTTTAAAATGAAAATGGAGATTTTTTTATGGGACATTTTCCTTCTGGTGATTTGCAAACATATGTCAAGGTCATGTTCATTTTCTTGTCACTGCATTCTATTAAAATGTTTTCATAAGAGCCACAAGACACTGAAATGCATGGAACTGCAATTGTGAAACATTCCCTTTAAAAATGCATGGGGTGCTCTTGGTTGTTACTATTGAGTTTCGCCTGAAACATTTAATTGCTTCCAACATGTCTGAGAAAATCAAACAAATATTATTACTGTCATTAGTAACTGATGCAGAAATAAATATATTTTAAACACATACATCAATTGGTCTGTTTTGAACAATTGTTTCTGCTTACTGCACTCTGAGTTTTCGACTACTAATTCCCGGGTGATGAGAACACACTAATTTGTTGGTGCTTTGAAGCAAAACCCCTTAATTTTCAAACAGGGTTTCAACATTTTTAAAGTCTCAGCACTGTCGATTTAAATTATACATTTTCATTAATTATTTCAGCTTGACAAGTGAAAATTAATCTCTTTGTATTTAGCCCATTAATATGGATTACATTATCTCAACAGTACACATTTCTTGACACATCTTTCAAAGAATGTCAAAGTTTTAGTTGGCCTGAAGCTTATCATGTCTTGAAGCTGTTCCATCTTAGATTTTCTTTATTGAAAAATGCGTTGAAAGAGTCCAATACAGCTGACCCTAACTGTGACATTGTCTGATTTAATTTAATTGTACTCTCAGTCCACAGTCAACACACACACCATGTGCTTGTCCCTTGTAGATTCCTAATTTACATTGTTTACTTTTTAAAAACCTCTTCAAGTAACCAACACTTCTGATTCATTTAAAAGAAGACTACTTTCAAGAACAATCCTAAAACACAAACTAATTTTCAGTTGCATCTGGGGCATTCCCATTACTCCCATTTGAATGAGCATATTGATATTATGCCCTTGTTTGTAATCCTGGCTGACAACCAGTTCCCTATCAGTCACTCACTCGACGTTGTGTTGATGTAGTGACACTAGGGGTCGCTCTTGGGAGCCCCAAACACCTCTGATGTTTGAGAAAAGGCCAATGGGAATTGGCGAGTGGAATTTGCAATATAAATTTGCATGCCATACACATATTTATACACATATGGGTATAAAAAGGAGCTGGCTCGCAACCACTCATTCTGATTTTTTCTTCGGAGCTGAGAGGTGTTCATTCGTTGAATTCATTCATTGAATTCCACTGCCATTCCATTCACCTCTGCGTATGCTGTTGGATATATGGCGCATTTCAGCAGTTTCTCCCCCTCCTGCTTGAATAAGTTCAGCGAACACCCCTGCGTTCTTTGACAGATAAAAGAGAGTATATTCTAACAATAAAAGAGTATATTTTCCTCTAAAAGAGTGGCACTGATGGAGAGTGTCTTTTTAAATATGCCTTTCCGTCTGTGTCTATTTCCTGGTTGTGGTCATTTCCTCTCTGCCTATGACAGCCACGATTGCTGCCTCACGTGTCTGGGCAACAACCACGCTGAGACAGCATTTGTGGATGGCTCATGCTCTCACTGCAAGAGCATGACCATGGCAATGTTGCAGTTGCGGCTTTCCTTCTTAAAGGGGAAAGCCACGCCAGCTGCTCTCTGGTCCGGTCCTTCTAGCTATGGGTACTAGGCCACATCGGTTAGCGCTGGGGGCGATTTGGGGACCCCAATGGGAGTGGTTTTGCCGGGTAATCCCCCACGGACCTCCTATTCCCCAGTATGCTTGTTTGCTTTGGTCGAGTTCTGGGATGAGACAGGCGGCTCGTCCCAGGGCGTGTTTGATGTCTCATTCGGGGCTCGAGAGCAGGATCAGCTCTCGATCGAAGCATTGGAGAGCGGGTTGATCCAGTCGGACGCGGAGGTCTTGACTGGGCTCCCACCTTTGGGTGTGGTCGCCCAGTCTGAGGCCGATGCGGAGCTGGCGGCCATGCTTGCTCGGGCTGCCGCTAGCTTCGAGCTTGAGTGGAACCCTCCACCCTGCCCTGAGCCCTCGCAGCTTGATGATTGGTTCATGGGCTCAGTAAGCTGCTCACGGCCGTGCCCCCATTTTCCATTCTTCCCAGAGGTGCACGAGGAGGCAGGCAGCTTTTACTGCCTGGACCCAAACTCTGAGCCTCTCCGCTCTCTCTACCCACGACAGTGGGGCAACCAGGGGGTACACGGCGATTCCCCAGGTGGACAAGAGAGTTGCAGTGCACCTGTGCTCGCAAAATGCTGCCACCTGGCAGAATCACCCGAGACTCCTGTCCAAGGCCTGTAAGTCCACGTAGTCCTTGGCAACCAATGCTTACAGTGCTGCTGGATAGGCCACCTCCACCCTGCACAACTTGGCCCTCCTGCAAGTGCATCAGGCCAAGGTGCTGAAAGAGCTACATGAGGGTAGTCCCGACCTGGAAGTGATGCAGGAGCTGCACTCAGCAACCAATCTCGCCATCCGGGTGACAAAGGTCACATTGTGGGCTCTCGGGCAGGTGATGTCCACCTTGGTGGTCCAGGAGCTCCACCTGTGACTTTACCTGGTCGAGATGAAGGATGCCGATTAGGTTAACTTCCTTGATGCCCCCATCTCCCAGGCTGGCCTGTTCGGCGACACCGTTGAGGACTTTGCCGAGCAGTTCTCGGTGGCCTGCCCCAGCTTGGCTCAAGGTCCTGCTCCCTGTCTGCCAACTGCCTGGCCCAGGCACAGAGCCCCCCACAGGAAGCTGACACCTCCTGTCTCACGATCTGGCACTAGGAGCCCCAGGAAGTCTTCAAAGCGCTCCTGAGATGGACAAACTAGGGACGAGGAGACCCGCTGTAAGCTTGGAGTTGGTGATCCTCCCCCGTCGCTGACCGGTCCTGTGGTGCCATGAGCTTGGGATGCGAGGCTCCTCAATGTAGCAAATCTTCCGCAGGTCTAAACGGGTCTAAACGCGGTCTTTAAATGTTTTGTGATCAGATCACAAAAACCACATACGAATTTGGTCAAAAACACAGGTGACCACATCACATTTGAGATGTAAACGCTAATCCGTCCAGTATGAATCCCGGCAGCAGTGAAGTGCCACCCCTCACCTGTCAAGAGTTTAAAGTTTGCCAATAACGAACGGCTTTAAAAGGAAATTCTGTTTTTTAAAAAGCGAATATATACACAATCACTAGAGCTTCACAGATCGTCTTTAATGTGTCTGATATCAACATAGAAGCGAAAAATTAACACCCGAAGCTCCTTTAATACAAGTAATACACAAAAATAACGGATAATTCTGCTTGACATGTTTTGTTTGTGCTAGATTACATTTCAACTGCATCTGGGAGAAACAGCAGACCATTTTTTCATGCATTCTTTGTCTTTTCTGACTTTGTTGTGCTTTAATATCATGCAGTAACACACAGACATAGTGATTGATGAATGTCATCATGAAACAGATACCCTCCTCTTTAAATCCAAACACAAGTGGTCACAGGAGATGCATTTAAGTGACCAGGTGTAAAAAACGATGTGCCTCAATTGACCACATGTGATGGGATTTCCATACATGTCACATCTGCTGTGTGTCGCTGAATAAAAGAAAGGCTTTGTCATGTATACCCTTACAAAACAAATTTAGACGTCTGGTAAACTTGTTGCAAACTGGCTGCAAACTTGCCACTCATTATTTTCACATGCAAATTAGCATGCAATTTGCTACAAATGTTTGCCAGATGTTTGCAGCTCTTCACCGGTAGTGGTGAACCTGCAGCAAACCTTTGGCAACAGTGGAAAATTTGCTGCTACTGTTTTCACCTGTGACAACAGTGAAGAATTTGCCACAAAGCTAATTTGCATGTGAAAATAATCAGTGGTGAACTTGCTTGGTGGAGGTTAGATTTTGAATAAATAATGATTACATTTCAGTCTGTTCCTCACACAGAGCTATCTTGTGATCTCTGAAGACTTGAAATAAACAAATTCTATTAAAAATAACAACAATGTAGACCGGTAATTTTCATTTTTCAACAAAACAGTGAAAACTGAAAAAACTTATTTAAAAATGCTTTATTTTTCTGGCCAATACTGCTAAGAGAAAGTTAGAGTACTATGAATAAAAGTTAAGGTTATAAAGAAGATTAGAAGACTTTTTTTTGTCCAACCACATGGTGGCTCTATTGTTGCACCAATAAGGAAAGATTGAGGTCCAGATATATCAAGGACTTTTATGCATGCCAACATTATAGATGCAGCTTTATAAGAGAAATTCAGTTAATGTAGCTTTATCTTATCCTTTCAGCTCCATGAAAATATTTTTTAAAATTTTTTAATTCTTTAATAATCTGACGTTTAGGGCTGTGTAGGATTAGGCTTGACACAAAAATGTAATTCACAGAATAACAGAGTATGTTGGTTAATTTTCCCATACCACACCACTTACACAGAAGCAACAAAAGGAACTTGTTGGTAGCATTGGATTTATTTAGACAGTCAGAATCAGAAAATCATCATGAATAGAATAACGATTAAAAAAAAGAAAGAAAGAAAAAATTCAACTACAACATTTAGGCACAAATATCTGAAAAATAAAAAAGAATTCACCTTTACTATTTTAAAAAATATGGCAGCTTATACCTTATTAAAAAATAATTTTGTTAATCAAGTAATCATAAATCAGCCTGTGCAATATCCTGTAACAATATAAAGTGAATTTTATGTCTTGCGTATAATTGTAGTGTCACCATATTTACGTGGCTCAAGTAAGGTAGATTATTGAAGACTAGTACAATAAATACGAAGGATTTGTGCAATATAAGGAGGAAAGTTGATGAAATAAACCACATGCGTCTGTAACTCTGTATGTTTATCATGCATACTGTATGTGTGTGCAGTGAGATAGGGTTATTGTTGAAGAATTTTGAAAAAAAAACGTTCTTTACTCTCGTGTTCTTTGGATAGATGATCCAAATCTATGTGTGAGTGGGGTCCTTTTTGATGGACCTTTGACCTTACTTAAGGGATGCAGATTCAGCAATATAATGTTATACCATCATGATACATAAATCATTACAAAGCACTTCTACGATACTGTAAACACATCTATAAGTCTATAAGACTTGAAAGGCCACAAAGAGGGCGTACACCAAAAACAATGCAGCAGATAAAATAGAGAGTTGTTATAATGAAGAAATATATTTCAGCATATGTCAATCAACATACTGTAAAATGCTAATGAAGAACTGGAAAAAAACTGAAGAGGGAAAACAGCACTTTGATGATAAGTACTTTTGTGAAAATGAGTGGTTGTCAATTTGATCGTCTTGAGTCCCTAAAGAGTGCAGGGTTGTATTGCCATTAGGGGAGTCGGGACTTTTCAATGAGGGCCAGTGGGCTTCTATAGGAGTCTGATGCACATTATGATAAAAAAAGCCAATTAAACAAATAAATCTCAAATCTTAAACAAATAAATATATATGTATTAAGAGGCAGTTCACACCAAATGTGCCCTTGCCCTACAAAAAAGCTTGACCAGAACACAACAAATAGAACAGAACACAGGTGTCTCGAGACACGTTTTTAATCAACTAAAGTTGTTTTTAACTGGTCACAGAGTCTAAAAAAACACTGCACTCCTGAACGAAACAGCAAGACTTTCAGCAAGAACAGTCAAAGACATCCATATAGTGCATGTTTACATCGAAAACAATTGAACAAACCGTGTGGATGGATGAAAAAACATACAGTGTCAGTGGGCTTGCCTACAAGATACTAAATTACTTAATCTGGCATTGTCTAAGTGGCATGTAAGAGGAGGTTTGCACTGAAATTCCTAAAAAAACAGACTTGATCAACAGGATTACAGTGTTCTCCTATAATAATTATTTACTTAGGTATAGCAGTTTTTTTGGCTAACTATGGTGAAACATATGCTCAGTGGGCCAAGAATCCTGAAATTCAATTAAATTTTTTTCTCCCAATCCGATTCTGATAGGGTGGGAGATATATGGCACTTTGGCAAGATTCTTTGAGTACTTTCAGAGTTTATGGGATACAAAAATGTCAGAGATGGAGAGGAGATCACAGCCAATGATGAGTGCACAATCCTATCCAGTTTCTTCCTCTTTTGAGTTGAGTTAGCACTTTCTGTTACCACTCTGTAAAAATGCATTATTCATTTGCTTCACATTCAACATTTTGAGTTGACACATGTTGACTGATGTTATTGCCAATGTAAAAGCAGGTAAAGTTGTTATCTTGTTTTAGATACATTGAGACTGACCAGTAATGGTAAGAGGAAAATGAGCCATCAATTTACTGAATGTCTCCAAAGCTAAACAGCTGATGTATGACTTTGAAATCTTTGAAAGTCAATAAGTTGACTGACAACCTTAACTATCTGCTTAACTATCTGTTCTGTTGTATAGAAGGCCAAATGACAAAAGAAGTGATTAACTCTGCAGGCACAGGTATAATTACAACAGACATAAAACATGTTGGGACTTTGCATTTACATTGCAATTAAAAATATCAGCAAAGACTGAGGCAAGGTCTTTCACAGCCAATTTTAGAGTTGCAGAAGATATCAAACAGAGTCTGCTGCTTTGCAGCTGTTCTGAATACACAGTAGTTTCCATACATAATATTCCTTTATAATGAAGGGAAAGATAATTATGTTGTTGGCCTGATTGTTTGTTGATAAAGCAAAAATAGATTTTGTTGAGAAAACTATGATTAAAACAAGGGAACTGTTGATCAAGCATACAAAAACCAGCTTTGGCTTTTCTCCCTTCCTTTCATCCATTGTTATAAAGGTGTTAATGGAATAGTACACCAAAAAAATAAAAAATCTAAATTCTGTTTTTGTTTTTACAAGATTTAAGTGCAAGCCATTGTGAACAAGCTTCTTTCATACACTCTTGAATGTGCAAAGGACAGCTATGGTGGGACCAGCCCACAAGAAAAAAATAATTGTCAAAATATTAATAATTACACTGTTGTACAACACAAAATATTTATCATTTGAAAGCTTAGAATCTCTACTTTACAATGCATGGAGGCATTATGACCAAAATTGAACAAGTGCTTAAAAATCTGCAGACAAATCAGAAGTGTTCCGGTTTAATAATGTATTAAACAATCTGCACTATACATATTATTGTAATCGGTAAAAACATCAAACTCATCAAATAGCCATGTGTCATATGTTGTTGGAAAGCTATCAAAGAGGAAAATATGACATTCTATTTGTTTTAATCATTGACAACAGTATAGCGAATAATAGCAAAGTATACAGTTTGTCATGTGAAAAGGTTTTGCTAATATGACGCTTTTTTGCTTATAACTTCACAAAAACTTAACAGAACCGAAAATATACGTTTTGAATAACTTGCATAACATTACTTAGAGGAGGCGGATATCTTTCAAACAAGCCCACACACAAGGTAATTGGATTCATGGATCATTAGATTATTGACACAAACAAAATGTGCACAATGTGCACACAGCATTTGGCATCTTGCAATCTGGCTGAAAACATGTTACCTTTCCTGGATCAGATGATGTCATCAGAAATGATGTAGCATCATGGAACACTAAACCAAATGGATTTGGTTCAGATCGGTGCAAAAATCATTAACATTTGGGCAGAGAGACATGTTATTGGTGACTCTTACATATGGTCAACAGGAGATGGCTCCAAGTACATCACACAGACTCAACAGTGACTCAAATGGCACAGACTGAAACTCATTCTCTGAGATCTCAATACTAAAATAATGTCATTGTTGTGTTTGCACATTATTTACATCCAGAGATATATAATGTAAAATCAGAATTTTTTTTGGCTTAAGTGAGGTAGGACAGGTTGGATGTTCTAATAGCAAAAATGTATTGTTGTCTCATATTTGTACTGTAATATATTTCCACCAAGGTTCTCCAATCAGTGCTCATGTATTCTCATAATTAAGTCGTTTCTGTCATGTGTGTAATATCATCTTGTTAAAAGTCCCACTGGAGAGGACATAATTGAATGGCTGGGTAACTGGAGGATATAATGGGTCAACAAACGGACTCAGTGTCAAGAAATACATTTTAAATTAATGTCTGGTTTATGAAAGAACACTTATAATGAAAGTTGTACATGTAACCTTTAGAACAGCATCCATTCTCACTACACAGATGGCTATTCTATAGAGTATTGAGAGATCTATAAAGTATATAGTCAGATGTCAATGATAATACACTGGTGGAAGGTAATTTGCTTTTCTCCACCCACTAACTCAAGTTCGACCACATAGTCGAGTGGGTGCATTTAGAGAAAGAGAGCAGATGCTCAAGCTAAATGATGGGTGCATTATCCTCAAGATCACGAGTTCATTGTTGGGGGATCAAAGTGCTATTTATTCCTACAGTTCAATAACACATCATGGCCCTTAAGTGAGTCAATTATGGGATAAAAGGGAGTAGAGAATGATAACAGAAGATCAGAGGGCTCATTACATCGAGAGCCATCTAACCATCTAATATTAACATTGCCTTTAATTATAATATTAAACTTAAAGGTTATGATTTGAAAAGATCCAAGTAGCACTGTATGTCAATTATAATATATGGTGAACTTTTGTCATTGTGTGGTTTACCCTAGAGACATTTTAATGGAATGAGACGAGTCACTCTTTTAAATACGAATGGGAGAAATGCTAAATATGGCAGCTGGCTTTAAGCTAGAAGTAAAAAAGTTGAAAGTTAGAACTTGTTAGAATGCTATAGAATGCACCAATGACCTGTTAGAACACTATGGGATGCACATGCACATCACCTAGACCAGCTTAAAGGAATGTACTGGCTTCAATACAAGTTAAGTTGAATCGACAATGCATTTGTGGCATAATGTTGATTACCACAAAAAACTTTTTGGAATAGTCCCACATTTTCTTTCAAAAAGGCAGTAATGTAGGTTACAACAAGGCAATTACAATGGAAGTCAGGGCTGGACTGGTAATCGGGCCAGTGGGTCGGCTGCAAAACATGCTGAATGGGGTGTGATAAGCTAAAATGAACCGCCACTTTATGCAGAACAGACCACAAAACGGTGCCGCAATATGCGTAAAAGAACAGCAAATACACCCGCCATTGTTTGGAGTGTTTAAGGGAAAGTTGTGAAGTTTATAATTTTAAAAAAGCCACAATTGGCTATAACTTTACCAAAAAAAAGAAAAGGTTTGTAAGTAAATTTAACATGCATGTCGTTTATGCTTTGTGGCTATCCTTTTGACCAAAAATGTATGTTTACGGATTGGCCCCATTCACTTCCATTTTAAGGATGGGCAAATAATTTTTGTGGCAATATTATGCCACAAATACTGTCAATTAAGCTTAACTTAACTCTGGAATATTCCTTTTTTTTCCAACATGATTTGAGCTATTGGAACACAATCTAAGATTTAATTGTTGCCAGATTTTATATCTGAAATAAGCTATTGGTACTTAATCTTGACCACATTGTTTTTTTTCCATTTCAGTAGAAAAGAGCTGTAATTGTTTGACTGGAAAAAAGCAGCCTGGACGTGTTACCAACATGGCTCCCTTAGTGAGTATATATGCCTCTGTTTTGAAGTGAATCAAAGGAACACTTTAAATCAGGGGTTTCCAAACTTTTTCAGTCGTGGGCCAAATGCAGAAAAAAATAAGGTGTGGGCTGCAATGCAGTAATAATTAAAAAAAAAAATGTCTAGAACCTACTACTTTGGCACTATGCATAATCTTTATATTGTACTCTTAATATTATGCAAGTTTAAATCATAATTTGTACTCTTTGGTATACTCGTGTTGGCCCTACATATAAATAAATGATAGGGTATTTCACTCACAAAGAACACTTGTAATGGAACAGTGATGCTTCTTAAACTACATATTACACTCACTTATTCTCATTTGTATCTTTTTTGATGTCCATTCAGTGGCACTGCAAAGCACATATAGAAAAGTGTAGGGTGTGACTCACCACAATAATCAGAATCAGATAACATTTTATCACTTAATGAAGTGATGCCAGGAATTAATTTTTATTTTCAAGGAATTACTCTTTATAGCTATACAATAGTAACTTCTGTTCTGTTGTTACTTGTGTTACAAATATGTAAATTATTGGGCTTCATTTTATTTTGTAGACGTGCATGTGCAAGATGAGTGAGCATCAGGCACAGATGTGCAAGTGTTTTAAGCACTCTCTCCTACAGTGTGTCCTCACACAACTGGAGCTGGGAAGCCCGTGAATAATTTTTCATGTTTCAACTAAATATCAGAACGAACCAATGAATAATACTTCCCAGTGTTACAAAGGACATTCTGGAAGAGCATGCTTGGTTCGTGCATCTCTGCACGTGCTCAATAATCTCTATTCAGAAGCTCTACTAAGTTGTATGATCCGAGCTATCTGGACAATTTAACAAGAACAATTAAATGAGTAAAGTATCTAACCTGATGCCAATCCTTTAATTAATGCATCATTCTTTCTGTGGGGTGCTTCATCCTTGGAAAGAAGTAGTATTGCAAACTCCTGTTGAACTCTGCCAGTGGATGAAGCTGGTGATGACACAGAACGCACTAGCAGAGATGATGCACTGTGAATAGCGGCTGAACGTGACAGTGACATCCAGTGCCCAGAATATGAATTTCATATAATTTCTCCATAGTGGGCCTAATTCTGTTCTATTTCTAAAGTCTCTCGCGGGCCGCATCAGAGCAGTCGGAGGGCCGCAGATGGCCCGCAGGCTGAACTTTGGACACCCCTGCTTTAAATGCTTCACTTATGGAACATGGCTCAGAAAAATGTGCACACAGAAGCATGATGCTATGTAGCACACTCTTCCAAAATCTACTTATAAAATGCAGAAGTCTGAAAGATTTAAGTTGTTTTGATCACTATGTTTATTTCTTGATGAGAAAATCATGCAGCATATGTCTCAAGGGTGTCTCACATATCCATTTTCCTACAAAGCCGTCACTGTCCTCTTCTGCATATCGCTGCCCCCTTCGGCATATCGAGGTGCCTTTTTGTGGCCCGTTCTGCATAACACGGCGGCTCATTTCAGCGTATCACGGCCCATTTTGTGGCCGGCCCACAGGCCTGCCCGGTTCTCCTGATGGCCAGTCCTCCCTGATTGGCCCTAAAGTGCGCCGGCCCACTGGAAAATTGACCGGTATGCCAGATTACCAATCCAGCCCTGTCCAGGGTATGTTGAATTCTGATCAGAGTGATGAAATCTGATCGAGCTAGGGTTGTAGGAGCGTTTGACAAGATTAGATCACAAATATGCCAGTTTCATTATATTGTGAATTGTTCACAAACTCTTTGAAAAAAGACTCAGGCAATTTATTAAGATTAAATATATTTACATCTCATGATTGCTAGAGTATGAGGACTATTGCTACTGACATTCATGTACATTTACATGCGCAGTTATAATCGAGCTACAGTGGTTTTTGCATAGTCAAGCGACATTCTTCATCTGTCTTTCCAAGTTTTACATAACACTATGCATAATCAATTATTTGAAGGATGTATAACAACCAAGGAAGTATAACAACCAAGGAAGTGTTAAATACATGTTGCAATTCACCTCTGATTTTCGGAGCAATTGCACAATGCCGAGGCCAATTGTGACCCATTAACGTGTATACATGCTGGACGAAGCTGAGCAACAAAGCATTATCTAGGCCTGTTAGTCCGACTTTGCAAAAATCGAACTGGTATGATTTCAGTTGGACTAAAGCATTTACATAACATTAAAAACAATAAATTACTGTTTAAGTCTGACTGAAATCAACCTTTAAATATGCATATAAACGTACTGATTGTTCCAAAATTAAAAACAATTTTGTTAATCTAAAGTTAAAGGTGTTGTGTATAATTTCTAGCTTCACCAAACAGAACTGCAAATATAATGACTGTTTTCAAAATTGGTTTTCCAAACACTTGCCCACCTTCCATTAAAACGGGATCTGCAACAGGTTGGGAAAATGCCTGCATCAGTCAGATGTCTCAGTCATCCCTATTGACTGAATTCCTTTTTAAAATTCTGAAAATGGCATGGGGTTAATATGGTCCCGCCCTGTAGCTCACCCTGCCTCTCATATGGTGTGAACATTGAGGATTAGTTCTAAGGTGCTAAGAAAAGATAAACGGTGGCAGCAATGCAGATGTAGTCTCATACAAATGTTGTGCATTTCCCCTTGAGTCTGACCTCGACTGCATAGCAGCTGGCATAGACGATAATGATGTAGGAGGCAATTTTCTCTCTGAGGTCACAGGGAGAAAAAATGTAGATATTTGTAGCATCTGAGAAAGCCCAAGGGGACCAGGTCGGATATACTAAAGGCTGTTTGTAAGTGTATTTGTGTGTGTGTCCCATATGAACTGTCTTACACTGGGGTTTTGCGCCAGTTTCAACTTATTAACTCGCCTTGTAGCATCTATTTTTAGCATGGTCAAATTGGTTAATTTGTTCTTTGAATACTCACTTTTTACAAGGCAACAATATAGCCTTGTTAGACCATAGAATATAAATTTGTATTAGTGAGGAACATTTCTGGTTTAAGATGATTAGATAGAACTGGAAAATTAATTGCAAATCAAGGCAAGAGCTCCACACACCATTTGTCTTATGTCTTGATATCTGTTTATCATTGTTATTTTCAACAATGCCTTAGCTTTTTATCAGAAAGAAATGCAGAAATACATTTAGTACGCAGGCAAGATGCAAGTACAGTTGCTGCTATAACAGCTTCCTCTCTTCTTGGAAGGCTTTCCACTAGTTGGAACATGACTGCAGGTATGTGCTCCTATTCAGACACATGAGCTTCAGTGAGTTAAGGCACTGATGTTGGGTGATTTATTCCAAAGGTTTTCTGTTGAGTTCAGATCTGGGCTTTGTGCAAGTCTGTAAAATTCTTCTACACCAGACTTCATAAACCATTTCTTTTCAGACCTCATTTTGAGAACAGAGGCATTGTCATGTTGGAAGAGTAAAAAGCCCTTCCCAAACCATTTTCAAGCTTGATACCATCTAGACATTTTTGTGAATATGTGGCAGTAGGGGCAGACAGCTTGGGGATGTGAGAGTGTAAGGATCTCGAGACTCGCTTTCCTAAAAACACAGCATTTAAAACCAGTGATACGTGATGCAACCAAAGTGAGACATACTCCAAAATGCACCCGTCTGACGCATGAGTACATAGAGCAACAATTAAAAATTAGTACATGCGGAACTAGGTAAATTTATGGTTATGCTAAATGATATGAAAATATCACAAACAATATTTAGACTAAGCTACTTTTTGTATTGTCTAAATGCTTTACTTGTTTGCTGTCACAAAGTATGTAACTGATTTAATGTATTTGAATTATCTGAATTATAATATTTATTATATATTATAGAATATTTTCAATGGTTTTAATCATTATATACTTAATTATATTTATTTGGGGGCCTTTCTCAGGAAATATTGAGAAATGCCTTTAAGTGTGATTCAATTGATTAATTTATCATAATGCACATCATGTAAGTAATTAATGATACGTGGGTGGAGTTTTGGGGGTGAATTGCTATGTAACAGCCTAGTTTGCCTATGCCTAGAAATGGCCCTGTTTGAAAGGACACATGGTCGAGTAAACAATGACAGAACTTTGGGTGAATTATCTCTTTAAGCAAACTCAGTCTCCTAGCTTAATAAATAAAAATGCTAAATTACACACTCTTACACTTAGAGTTTCTGATCATGGCTTCTCCCTGGAGGGATCTTTAAATGTGCTATATGTAAGATTGACAAAAAGGATTTGAAATGGGTACTGCAGTCCAAATTCAAAATATTGGAGAGTTGCTTGCCCCGCCCCAGACTTGAATTTCATGCGGGTTGCCAGAATTAGTCAACTCATAATCAGTTTTAAAGGATTTCTGGGCTTTAAGCTGTCTCCATCTTCCAAAGGCATGTTTTACCTAACGTTTCTGTACTGAGTTGAGAAAGTGTGGGGAAGCTATTGAGTCCGAGATGCTCTGAAGTTAAAGTGGCTATGTCTGCCAGATATGAAAAATGTTCACTGTTTGTATTTAATAGATTATAACTGCTCTCTTATCATTTCACTCCCCGTTTATAGGAAAAGATAACATATCTCATCCCCTGTAGTTCCTTGGAGTATTGACCACAGGTTTGATTATAACCCATATTTTCCATATAATTCTTCATAGAGCAATGTGTAAAAGCCAGATTAATGGCATGAATTGCTGGCATATCATCCCTTCATTCTATAGTGATTAGCAACCCTGCATCATTACTTTTAGATTAAATCTTACACCACATCTAATAGTGACATACACCTTTGGCCAAATATTATGCTGCTGCTATTGTAAATAGGATGATTTCAGCTAAAATCTGTTATTGTTGTTCAATCCCCAGACCAAATTTAAAGGCTGTCTGACGAAAAACAAATAGCTAACTTGTCTTTGATATTTATTGACTGCAGCCATGCTGGCTGCAATAGATTTTTTATCTGCATCCTCTTAACCTTAAACTTTTTTGTACTGCGGATTTCATAAACTTTATACACAGTGGATACAACCTGTTTTTCTTTATTTGAGATGATATTGCAGCTCAAGAATGCATCAAAATTGATCACCTGGGACAGTGTGTGTTTCAGTCTGGAGGAGTATAGGTTAAGCAAGGGCACTGTTGTCTACTGTTTCTAACAAATGCCAGGATGTATTGTTCCTTATCTCAAGACCTAAAAAGGATTTAAGGTGTTCTTTCTCTTTTTTTTCAGCACTCAGATAAACTTTTTTTTATCCTCTCTGTTGCTGAACTATATGTAAGTCAAGAGTAAAAGCACACAACAATCAATGTATTGCAATGCACATAACCAGCACTTCTATAAGTATATGTCCTAGGGCAATGATTCTGGGTCTGACACTTAGAGTAGTAATATCATGAAGACTAAAATTTTCCTTAAGCTTTTGAAACAAAAGAGCTAAGCATGAAAACATAATGCAACTTTCAGACCTTAAAAAAACCCCTCCCTAGTCCAAAAAAGCACATGAATTTATATTTAGCCTGCAAAAATTACTTCAGCATAAAACCTATTGGTTGGCCAGAAACTTGTCCCCACCCAGATATGCTAATGCAATAAGGAGAAAGAACAAGGTGTCAATGTTTGGAGGGTTAGCATGGTCCAGTTAGCCCCTGCTGGTTAAAAGCATCTTTCTCCATTGACGGCTATTCAGAAGTTATTCCTGTTGAAATAATTTTTTTGCAAGCAACATATAATTTGTAAATATTTAATGATGTTTTACCACTGACTGATTTTTAGAGTGCCCTGAAAAGCATGAAATTGACTTTTTCCCTGTCTGGTGCTTTTCATGTTACAGCTCAGGATAGTAACTAGTGAAGGGATTGGGACTGTGTTCGTGTTCTTGTGGTGCCATCAGTGCTTTTATGATGTTATTTTTCTGTGGCCCCAGAGTGATAAGTCGCATGACTTATTTATGGCTTAGGTGATTGGCTCAAAATACCTCACTGCAGAACTAATTCAACATTCCATTCAAAGTCATATGCAGGATATTCTTTATTGATATTTCCAATCTCTGACAATAAAGGCATTCCATAGCTAGATTCTCGGAAGATGATGTATCAGCATTGCTAATCCTAGAAACCAAATTGATAAAGGATGCTGCAATGCTAGCATTTGTTATACAGGTGTACAATTATAAAAAGAGCATAATTTATTGTGTTTTAAACACCCATCTCTGCAAACGTTTGCTAAACAAGTTTTATTATCATGTAATGTACGGTTTTATTATCATGTAATACAGGAAATTGGACGGATACTATTTAATAAAATTGAATATTTATCATTAACTGTGTAAATCTCCCTTAGTACCACTATGTTTGTGTGATTTCATGTACCTGTGAACCAGCGAAGTTGAACGTCCGACTTCAAATGGTGTTTTATTGTACTTTCCTTGAAAGTATGAAGTTAAAAAAGCTGACATTCCAAGTTCAATGAAATGCAGCATAATCACCCATGAGCAAAGATGACCTCACATTACTTCTGTGGGGTCATGTGCCAATTAAGCTGAAATAACTCTATAATATAAAAGGTCTGGTATGTCAACTTTAAAAGGTGCTGGAAGCAAACCCATGGATAAAGAAGCTTTCTGTCTGTCAATCATTTTGTGCATACTCATGGTATTGTAGTTGCAGCGAATTATTGAGGTATAATAAATTTTTATGCCATGTTGTTCATAACAGTTGTCAGTTGAGGGTGCTATTTTACTACTGTTGTTTTACATAACCGTTTCTGCTCTAAATAAAGCTCAATTTGGTGTCTTTGGTGTTTGGAAAGAGGGGTTGTGGCTAATCCAGCAACTTAGTCTCGTGGAATTAGAATGGCTGAAATTGCTTACAGCACATTTAACAATATTCAGTATAAAGAAACTTGAAAACATATGAAAAGGTATTATAAAGAAAACAATCAAAAGGTATTTTTTTTGTATATTTTCCTGAATGTATTGTTTGCTGTTGGCAGTTAGAGCACCAATAAATAGCCTCTCAGAAAATTATACATTCATTTGTATCCAAAAAATTAGCATCTGCAATCATATGTTGATTGCAGAATTGACGCTCAAACACTTCATCATTGGATAATCCAAATTTCTTGTAGCCACTTAAAGATAGACATCCAGAAGGCAGACTGATGCTGTGTAAAAACTGTGCTGAGTTATTTTATCTGAACAACAGAAAATCAGGATTAGACCTAAGTCTCTCAAATTAATGCAACAATGAAATTGCAGGAGCCACCTGCTGCCATCTCATATTTGGCATCCTCAGATTTTAGGCAATGGAATCAAATAAAACAGCTTGAGTGAAGTCATACATCTGCCTCTTGTTGTGCTCTGAGATGTCTTGGTGAATGTAACTACTGCATATTCATTCTATTTAATCCCTTGGCCCACTGTGGTCAACTGATTTTTGTGCACAGCTGGATGACATGTATGAAAGTCTACTGTTCTCTGGAATTAAAATTACACTGAGTGTAAAATCTAGTTTGCATTCCTGTGCCTCAGTCCACTGGATACACTACAATTCTGAATTCATGCAAAGCATATGATAATGATTTCCACGCACCAGATATTCGATTATACATTCCGAAATGATTCCATAATTTAAGCCTAATGCATGACTAATGGCATCTTTCTCCATCTCTATCACCAGGGCTCTTGTTTTTAATTGCCTGCTATTGTGAAGATTTCAAGAGTTTGTTACAAGTTATGGAGAAAAAATAAGTGCAACCAAAAGATGGAATTCATGCTGTCGTTCAGCCAAAGGAAGTTTTAATTGGTGCCCTGGGGAGAAGCACTCTTTACATTTGCAAATTTCTGCCTTTGTAGCAGAAACAAGGATTTGAGCGCCCATTGGGGACAAGGAACAGTTATGTTGACAAAAAGTTAAAAGGGCTTAGCTGGAATATACTGAATGTGTTTGTTTGCAATTTCATTACGAGACTGGAAATTCACCCTAAAGGTTTAAGGATAAGGTGTTGTTGCCTTTTCTTATTTAACTGTTCGTGCAAACCTTGCTTTGTGTTAGATGTATGTATTTATCACTATGGTTCCTATTTTCCGATATATTGAGCTGCTTTTGGGCAAGCAGAACAAAAGACCATGTTGTACACTTTGAATCTTAAAGAAATGTATGTCAAGGAAAGTACATGAAGTGAAATGGTCGAAATAACAATGGCTTAGGGAGGCAAGATTGACAGGCAGCATCACACATGAGTAATTACCTGCCACTTCACATTTTGATTTTTTTGTGAAATCCATGAAAGGTCACTGATGCCATTTGTGAATGTTCAAAAATGGAACTAGACGTTCATGCTTAAGGAAGCATATTGGATCTTCAACTCTTGTGTCGCTGAAAAAACCCCCCTGAACAAATATACAAACATTTACATTTTTAAAGAGCTTATCAGCTAACACTTGTGGATATGTCTATCATGGGATGTTATCCAACTCACTTTATTTCCGTACCTCCATGCAGGGGCATCATGCACCGATTTTCTTTTGTGGCAGACCTGGATTACTTTGTGCCCTTGGTGAGATAAGACATGAATAAAGAAAAAAAAAAAAACACCCTTTAACAACTTGGTAGTTGTTATATACATAAAAAAAAATTATTTGTATAATATTACCTTTGTAGTAATATTACAAGATGGCAAAATCAAAGTTAGCTTGTACAAAAACAAAAATATTTTACTATTACAATGAAATCACACTATTTAAGTGCAATTCTGCTGCAAGTTGCGAAAGTTAAGGTTACAAACACAGAAACATTCGGGAATATTTGGAAATAAACAGAAGCAACAGGGAATAAGATATAATCTAAAATAAATGTCTTCCTTGTATAACATATTTGTTATTTACACAAGCATCATGGGAAATTACGTTGCTGTGGAGAAAGCTACTTACTGACTGAGCCTAAGTATACAAGAGTAAAGAGTAAACAACATATACAGTTAATGTAAACTTGAACGGTGCTTTCTAGCAATGAGCATTTTTTTTAAAAACTCACATTCAAAAATCCAGTGGCATGACACTTCTGCCTTCATCATTCCCTACTCTCCTGTAAAAATAACAACAAGTGTTGTTTTGTACACTTCTAACCTTTTCTTTCAGTCAATCTGAGTACTGTGCCCCAAATATCTCTCCCCTGCCCCCCTCCCTCTGGGTTTCCATGCTGTGTACAATAATGGATACGGCGCAGGAATGGGTTCATACACAGTTCTGGCACCAGACTGTGGAAGTATAATATGGTTCTGATGAAAGATTCATAGCCAAGATTGGGTCAGCTAGTGCTAACTAAGACCACACTGCCTTATGGCCCTGCTGAAGCATGTGTTAGGTACAAATATGCTTCACTAACATCCTCATTCAGAACCTAAATCAACCCCTAAGACGTTTAACTTCTTACTTGACTTTAACTCTATGTGATATTACACATAGCTTCAAATGCATACGTTTCAAGGTTTTTCTTGAAAAATGCAAATAAAAGGTCATTGGTCTACCTTGTTTACAGAGTAGAGATTTATGGCAATCCCAACATTGTTTATAGTGTGCTGTTTACAGAAATTGTCATCATTTTTAGTCCACATATTTTGATGGAGAGAATGTTGAATACAGTATGTTGAATGGCATTGGCTAATACTCAATATTGTAAGCCTCATAGACATGAACACATTTTGTCTTGAAGCTAAAAAGATGATGTATCAGGTAATGTAATTTTATGACATGGCTTTTTCATGATGAGATTATTATCCGGTCCTCACAGAATATGCGGATAACTGATGGTATTGATAGTCTCAAAAGTTTTAAAATCAATTCGTTTTGCTGACATTTCTATAGAGATATGGTCAAATTTCACTTTGCTCCAAAAATGCTTATTTCCCCCATAATACTTGAATGTTTGTGGAACATGTCCATAACTAATATGATGAACTACACTTTGGGTTTCTCTGCTTGGACACCTGTGTAAACTTGAGGGTTACTAATATCTTAGATCCACAAAAAGGAACCTTTACACCAGATAATTAAAAATAATTGAAGAAATGGCTGAAGGTGAAGGTGTGAGAAAAGCTAGCATCATTTTTTTTTATAGATGACACTTGATTTTACATTTTATTTCTAATGCAATTTACTTTTGAAAGAGTGAACTCATGCCTAAAAGTGTCTAAATTCTTTTTTGGGCCACTGTAGGTTTGCAAAAAGCAAATGCCTTTTCTCATGGTTTGTTTTTTGTGCATGCATGTGTGTAATTGTTTTGTTCTGTGTCTGCTCTTAGTTCCCTAAATCTTCAGCCATAAGCACAACTGCATAATTCCTCCCTGCAACTGTCAGCTTTGATTACACTGAATTCTCTTCATGTTGCCTGTGGGCATGTAGCAATTCCATTAGTCACATTGTACAGTGTATATTTTTCTTTTCTTTGCCCCTTATTAGTTTGCAATTGGTGAGAATGGCACAGGGGTTGAGACATTCTCTCTCTCTTGTTCTTCCACTTGGCCTGTCTATCAAGTGGTGGAAAGAGTACTGATTTTTACTTAAGTAAAAGTAATGCTACTGAAGAAATAATTAACTTGAGTACAAGTAGAAGTACTGAGAAATATTATGACTCAAGTAAAGTTAATAAGTAGTTTGCTGAAAAACTACTCAAGTATTTATGTTACAAGTTACTTTATGAACATTAGATTATATATAGTATACAGGGTATATGTTTCCATTTTTAGAACAAATACTTTATTGTTCTTGAAAGAAATTGATGCTTCACCAAGGATGTATTAAATTGATCAAAAATAATGCCAAAATCATTAATTACAAATTATTATTATGGTATGAAATAATTGTATTAATAATAGTATTTATTCAATTTTCTCTTACCCATGATGGCAAACATATACTGTGTCACCTATTCCTTACAAAAGCATTCTAATGTGCTGATTTGGTACTCAAGAAAATTATCTTATTATTAGAACAATTGAAAATGGTTGCGCTACCATGTGGAAATCACAATTCTGTGGGGTTTTTTCCCCATTTGCTGAGGAAGTGAATTCTTACAAGTTGCTTTACACTTGCAAGTAAAATTTGGGTTTTTAATAATAGGCAAAAAGAAACTCTCCTGACGTTCGATTTTCTCTTAAAGTCGGCTATTCAATGCATTACAGTTTTGAAAAAAGAACCTCTATCCAGGGTAGAGAGGGAAGTGGATGGCCATATGCACAATAAAAAGTAAATCACAGTCTCTAGTTTGAGAAACAGGCTCCTCACAGGTCCTAAACAAGCAGCTTCCAAATGCCAAAGACCTGCATTACTTCAAGAGGATTCTTCAACAAACAGAACATTTTAAGAATATAACATTTATTTAAATAGAAATAGCCATTTGTAACATTCTAAATATCTCTAAATCATCTCTAAACTTCATCATGTGCATTGTGACTGAAACAGATTCCTATTTTAGGTTTATTCTCATTCACATATGAAATATATCCTCTATGAGTGGTGGTGGCATAGTGGGTTAAATGGTTAGAATGGCTAGAATGGTTTCAGGGCCACCCACATTTTTCATTAATTTTTCACCTTGTTTAGTTTCTTTTTAGATGGAAAATCAAAATTATTAAAACGAACAGTGTCCCAGGGGTCTACGTACTTTTGCTTCCATTCCTTTTTATTTTTTTAACCCAAAAATGAAAAACGAAAAATGGGGTTTCTTTTTTATTGGTTTTAACACTGATGAATGGAATAAGCAGATACAAACTAATTTTCTGTTGACTATTTCATTTTCTATTTAAAAAAGAAAAAAGAGAAAGGGGGAAATGGCTCAATTAAAATTTTCTTCCATTGTTTAAAAAAATTATTTATACGCATAAGTGAGAGGCACTGAAACGCCCCTTTTATCTGATTGGTCAACCCGTCCTGTCTTCTGTATCCCCTCAACTAGAATTAGAGTTAGGTTTGCTCTGCAAATTTGTCTCAGTTTTCATTAAATGTTGTCCCTAACCACTTCTAACTGTAAACTATGCATGCCATATGTATTATAATCTTACTGCTTGGCACATCATGGTGTTGTTGCATGCTGTTGCCGCTAATGGATGATGCGTGAGAGATCGCAAGCCAAATCACTTGAACATATGCTGACTAGGAGTTGGTCTATTGTATGTTATTTTTATTTTTATTAACATCGTATGATTTTGTTGTTCCTGTGTATTCGTGTCCTATTGATAAATGTAATGTTATGTTGCTTTGGATAAAAGTGAATGATAAATTCATGTTAGGCGTCATGAACATGGATTGGAGTCTGGGCTGGACTGGTAATCTGGCATACCAGGCATTTTCCCGTTGGGCCGACACACTTTGGGGCCAATCAGGTGCGGACTGGCCATCGGGAGAACCGAGTGGGCCGGTGGGTCGGCCACGAAACGGGCTGAATGTGCCGCAATAAGCTAAAATGATCCGCCGTATTATACAGTACAGACCACAAAATGGTGCCGTGATATGCAGAAAAGCCCCTCAAACCCAAATTTAAAGTCGAAAGTACAAAAAAAAAACAATTTTTTGTAAATGATTAATGAAATAAGTCTTTTTTCCGATTTTGTATGGATTTTATATGAAAAGAATGATGATAAATATGCACAGATTCAGTGCCCTCTCATCCACTTTCATTCATTTCTGTTTTTTTTATTCAGGTTCTGGGGCTTTTGTAGATCAGTCAGTGGTTAGATGGATCGATCAGACGTCTGCATTTAAAAAAATATAGGCTATAATTCTGGTTCCGGCGCCCCGACTAGGTCTGTGCAATTTAAAAATCCTATGAGACGGTAGTCCTCAAACTAAAAAAGAATATAGCTTATACCTTGACAATACATTTTGTTTCAAAGGTATAGCCATTCCAAGAACACAAAAATGCATTCACTTATTCTGTACAATCTGCAGAAAGGCCAAGTGCTAAAATGTAGTAGATGATCAAGAAGTTCTCTCTGAAATCCTGCTATTAATTGACACCAATGGAAATTAGAAGGGTGAAAGGCTGAACATCAAACTGTGGCACGGTGGAGGGCGGGACCGGCGCGTGATTACGCACGCCCAGTCCCGTATTAGGCTAATTAAGCCGTCAAGAGGGATAAAGGCCACTCGCAGACGGCGATCGAGAGAGAGAGCTCAATTACGGACATGTCCGTTATCTTATGTGTTTGTCTTTTGAGTTTTCCATTAAACCTTTAAGTTATACGTCAAGCCGGTTTCTCAGCTCTTCCTTGCCCATGAATTTGATCTGTTTTACACAAACACTTGCCTATTTTTAGTTTTCCAGAGAGTGCACCCATATTTTACATCATAGATGGTAACTGAAATTAATTAATTCATCTGGAAGGTACATTTTGTCTTTAAAATAAATCAGAAGCATTAAGTGAGATCTTGATTAAAATAACGCCATAAAGGCCACGGACTCTACTGTATGAAAGTTTAAAATAAAGCAAGAGATATCTAGAAACCTTTTACTGCCCGGACCCAACTTCTGAGCTTCTCCACTCTCACTACTCTCGACGGTGGGGAAGCCAGGGGCACACGGTGATTCCCCATGTGGACAAGGCGGTTGCCATGCACCTGTGCCGCAAAACGGCTGCACCTGGCGGAATTGCCTGAGACTCCTATCCGAGGCCTGTAAGTCCACGTCGTCCTTGGCGACCAAGGCTTACAGTGCCGCCGGACAGGCCGCCTCCAGCCTGCACGTCATGGGCCTCCTGCAAGTGCACCAGGCCAAGTCGCTGAAAGAGCTGTACAATGGTAGTCCTGACCTGGGAGTGATGCAGGAGCTGTGCTCGGCGACCATTCTCACTCTCCGGGCGACGAAGGTCACAGCGCGGGCTCTCGGGCAGGCGATATCCTCCTTGGTGGTCCAGTAGCAACCCTGGATGTTCTTCCTCCTTAGCCCTATGGCTGGCGATTGGGCAGAGGAATTGCAGCCAGGCCCAGTACATGTGCTAGTATGCCCTGTACTGGGGTAGGTGATCCATATGTGCTGGTTATCTGTGGTGATCCCTTATGATGTATTTTCCATAGTACAGTTTCCCTGTGGGAAAATCCGTGTCTCCCTTCGGCAGGGTCCTCCTCTGCCACTGGTTGCATTGCTGTAGAGTTCCTCCCCTCTGGATACCCCCCTACGTGTACGCATATGGCCCCAGCTGATTGGACGTTATGTGGCATTAACTTGACGTTAAGGGTGCACTTGCTATGAGGCATGCAGTGGTCTTCCTGCACCTACACCGCTATTCCATGTAACACAGTTCAGCTAGTTGTACCGTTTCGTATAGGGACCCCTAGTCTCACTACATCAACACAACGTCGAGTGAGTGACAGATAGGGAACATCTTGGTTACTGTCGTAGAGACGTTGTGTCCCTCTTGCCACAATGCTGAGCTACCCGCTGAAATGGCAGGGACCCTGTCTCAGTGCAAAACCTGAATGAGCTCCTTTTATACCTGTGTATCTGGGGGAGTGGCATACAAATTTCACTTGCCAATTCCCATTGGCCTTTTCTCAAAGATCAGAGGTGTTTGGGGCTCCCAAGGGTGACCCCTAGTGTCACTAGATTGACACAACGTCTCGTTCCCTCCATAACGGAATGGAGGTTACGACAGTAACCAAGACAATTTTCATGTTTTTCTTCAGTTTGTCTACAATTTAGTCATTTATATTTGTATAGCACTTTTCACAATACACAGTTTCAAAGCAGCTTTATGGAAAATCATGCCTTAATGTATTAAAGCCCCCAGTGATCAAGCTAAAGTGACTGTACCAAGGAAAAAACTTTCAATGTTATTTAGTGGTGAAAACAAACTCGAGAGGAACCTGAACAGAAATTAGCTGGTCATGCTGGTCAACCAGGTCTCCCAGGTAATGCAAGTTCCTAAAGGCTAAGCAAGGTTTACCTATTTTAGAAGCCTGCTGGGAAAAGCAGCACAACAGCATCCTATTCTGGGGACCAGTTTTCAAAACATGATACATGCATTTTTATAAGTTGTATTTTCAACCGGTGCCAAAAAGTGATCCTATGAGCTGGCAAATCTAACCAGTCAGTGTTTGTAGGTCCTTTCTACAAAAAACCCTTTTTAATTTTTTTTCTTATGTTTTTGCATGGTGTCTTTCAAACCTAATAATGTTCTTACTAATTTTTTTTCATACCCTTTTTTGAAAAAAGTTTTCTTGTATGATGGTTCCTGCAATTTATTATGTGTATAGATACAAACCAATGAGAGGCAAAACAATGAGAGACAAATGTAATGGAAATCATTCAGCCTCCCGTAATGAGCTACAGAGAGAAACCTTCATATTTTACCAACCGATTCATGTGTTCTGTGCAGCTCTATCCCCCCTTGACATCAATGACACTGTTTGATGTCGAGGCTGAATCTGCTGCTCAAAACAGCTTTAATAAAGGCTGTGTGCTCGACAGAAGTGTTCCATGGGTTGAAAGATGAGGCCAACACAGAGCCTTACCTCTTCACTGACTGTTTGTTTTTGGCTCTTGCCAGCTCACCACTGACTTATGCTGACGGGCAGTTTGTCAAAATGTCGAAATATTTAGCACGCTGTGGAAAATATGTGCCCTTGGAATGAAAGTGGTGTCGACCTTATGGTCTCTATATATTTTGCTTTAACCTGATTTGAACCCCCCCACCCACACCCACACAAAAAGTGACCTTGTGTGTTTAAACTAGAACAGAATTAATGACTTCTTATTGGTTACCTGATTGATTTCTGTCAGTGATTAATAGTTTCTTTTTGTACCTTAAAGGTAAAGCAATACTTTGAGATGTACAAGGAATACCAAATTTCTCCTCTTTTTTTCCTCTCATTGTGTTCTTAACAGCAGCTTTTTTCAGTTTTGTCCAATTGAGAATTTAATATAAATTGAGGGTTTCTCAATGAAACCCTATTACTTTTTGTTCAGCTATTCCATAAATTAAAGCATGCACAAATAATCTTAGAACTATTCAAGTAGGATTACATTACAATCTACAGAATAAAGAAGTAATAAAGAAAAACCTTTGACAAAATAGGAAGCCACATCATTACTCACATTTACTTGTACTTTTTTTTTTTTGTACACAAATAATTAAGTTGTTAAGTTGTGAAGGACAATACAATGTGTTAAGGACAGAAACAAATTTTTTATTTTAAACTTCCAACAGGAGTGTTTAAAAAATGCTCTTAGAAAAGAATCAATAGAAAAGGTATATGTTCTTTTAATTAAGAATGAAAAACGTCATCAACTATAACCATAATAGTGGAACAATTGGAACAATCAAAAACATACTGTTCACCTTTGTTATGAAATGGTTTGTCTAATATCATGTATCATTATTCTCTATATGTCATATATTTAACACAAAATATGACTACAATGGCACACATTCTGACACATTATCAATGTAAAAGATGTCATTATACGATTTATAAGAGAGCCTGGTTTCTGAATGATATTTATGAGGGAGAAAAAAACAAAAAAAACAAAAAAAAAAAAAAAAATATATTATTATATAGAAACCTTCACATGGTATATAGCCTGTTATAGATGTTTAGATCTATAACTAAATTAGAATTCTTGTGTAGAAGACGGTTTTTGTTCCTTTCCATTTTTTGGAAAGTGTATGCTTGGGCACCCTTTTTATACACGTGTCTCTTACATAGCAGGAAACAGTTACCATACTTTCAGAAAATATGGTAATTTTGCATGAATTTATCAGCATCCCTGAAGTGACAACATTGCTGTACCACCATAGCACTGTGTCGTCACAATAGACAAAAGTGTGAGAAGCGGCACTTTCTTTCAAAGACAAGCAAATGGAGCTTGAAATGAGAAGAGCGTTGTGCAGCATTAGCATGACCTTCTGTATTACCTGGCACATTTTGCTTTGCCACGGTAAAACGATTAACCAAACTACAGGGATCTCAAATTCCATGCCGCTGATGAGAATGCTCTCCATTAGCATTCTCTTTGTATCTCTGCCCCTTCTTATTCAAGCGGAACATATTACCATCCAACACATATAGATTCCTGTTGTATAAAAAAACAACTCCCTTCCACTTGGAGTTTTTTTTTTTCTTTAGGTTGGCTTTCAAGTTAATTCTGGTTTTCAGTTGATTTTTCTTATACAGTGAGCCTTAAGTGTAGCACCAAAACAGTGTAAAAATACCTGTGTTTTAAGTGCAGCTGTTTGTTGGCTTCTCTCATTGGGACACACTAAATATACTTGTGTATCTATTCCTGTGTAGAGCACCACAAAGTACTACATTAAATGTCTGACAATCTATCTGAAACTAACGAAAGCATTTCATTTTATTTATAGCCCATACAATATAGCCAATATAAAGACTGGGATTTAGTCATTTCACTTTGATTGTTCATTAAAACCCATTCCAGAGAGAATTTGTTTGGACAACATATGTCATCAGCATTTTTAGCCAATTTATCCAGAAGAGAACAACTGTATATCTTAAAGTGAATTTAGTCAACATTTATCATATGGCCTCAAAGCAAACACATGTGGACACACAGAAAAGGCAGAGCCCTGATGATGTCACTCACTTGGGTGGAATTAAGCCCAAACTTTGGTCAGACAGGATGAGTGATGCAAATCTCATTATCAGAGTGCTCGAGCACTGGACATAAGTGGCACGATTTGTCTAACCACGCGTCTTTGAACGTGTATAGTATGCATACGCCTGGAGTTATTTTCACTAATTTATGGGTCCACAAGGTGGAAACACTCACATTTGAGCCGTTGCTTCTACGAATTAGCACTAGAAGAAGATACAATCACTGCTAAACATCAGGAGACAGGAGATAAAGGTAAAAACAACAACAGTGGAGGAGGTCGTCATGGTTACTGTTGTAACCTCCATTCACCTAGGGAAGGAACGAGACGTTGTGTCAAATGAAGTGACACAAGGGGTCTTCCTGGGACGCCAAAGTAACCATGACGTTCTCCTTCTGTCACTGACTCGACGTTGTGTCGAATGAAGTGACACAAGGGGTCCCATATAAAAACGCCACGCGCTTACTGTGTTACGTGAACTGTCGAGACAGGTGCAAACAGGCTACTGCGTGCTAGAAGCAACTGTGTCAGCTGCACGTAGCCCTCCGCAACACCCCCAAAGAGATGTCACATACAGACCTTAGGTTCCCCACCTTGAAGTGGCTGGGGCTATCGTAAGCTATGAAATACGTCATCCCGGTCCAATTCTTTCAGGGGGAAAAGACCCTGTGGAGGCCACATCCTGCCCAGTCTAGGGTGAGGTAACATGTGGCAAATACACCACGAGGGTTGTGAAGACGTACGTGGGAAATGACGCAGTGGTAGGTCCAGCCTAATGAGGGGGGACTCTACAAGAACAGCGAACGGGGCAGCAGGGCTACCCGAGGGAAACGTGGGTCTGCCGACAGGGGGGGACCGTACTACGGGAAATACATCACGGGGAGTTTGCCTGAAAAAGGAACCAAGCCCGTGGAGCCCGACAGTACAGAGCACCTGTGACTCGTAGTGGGTCTGGACGCGAATTGCTCCACTGAATTCGCAGGCCAGAAGGCTAAGGAGGAGAACATCCAGGGAGCGATGCTTAGTGGCTAACCTGGGATAGAAGGTGCACTGGATGAACTTGGTGAAGGGCGCTGTGTGCAAGAGGAACACCCGGTCAGTTGTGCCGCGTTACCAGCTCAGACCTGACAAAACACGGGATGAGACCGACTCAACCCTGAGATTGTAGAATCTGGCAAATGTATTGGGTGTTGCCCAGCTCGCTGCTCTCCATATGTCAGGAGGTGCTATGGGCCAGTGCCCACAAGGATGCCACACTTCTCATAGAGTGTGCTCAAACCCGCAAGGGACTGGGTTGATAAGCTAAAGAAATAGCATCAACAACCCAGAGAGCTAACATCTGTTTGGAGATGGCGTTCCCTTTCCGCCGTCCGCCGAAGCAGACAAAGAGCTGCTCAGAACATCTAAATCTCTGCATGCGGTCCAAATAGATACAAAAATCACATACCAGGCACAGCAACGAAAGGGCTGGGTCTGCCTCCTCCCGTGGCAGCTCTTCCAGGTTCACGACCTGGTCCCTGAAGGGGGTCGTAGGAACCTTGGGCACATAGCCTGATCTCAGCCTCAGGATAACGTGAGAATGTGCTGGACCGAACTCCAGGCTGGTGTCGCTGACAGTTAACTCTTACAGGTCTCCAACCCTCTTGATTGAGGCTAACGCGATCAGGAGGGCCATCTTCAGGGAGAGGTCCCAGGAGGGGAATAGGTTAGGTCGGGGAGGGTTTCAGGAACCTGATAATCAAGTCATGCTTACCTAGGGACTTGCCCTCTACTGCGTCGTGGTGGGCTGCAATAGCAGCTACATACACCTTCAAGGTGGAGGGGGACAGCCTCCCCTCCAGCAGGAATGAAAGCACTGACCGAACTGCGCACCTCTGTGGGTCTTCGGCTCGGGAAGAACACCAATTCGTGAACAAGCACCACTTTAGGGTGTAAAGTTACCTGGTGGAGGGAGTTCTGGCTTGGTTGATCGTGTCTACGACTGCAGGTGGTAGATCCACTAGATCTTCCACATCCCGTCCAGGGGCTGGAGGTTCCAGAGGTCTGGGCGCGGGTGACAGAGGTACTGTCGTGAGGAGCGTAAGATCTGAGAACCAGGCCCAGGTGGGCCAGTAAGGGGCCACCAGGATGACCTGTTCCTCATCCTCCCTGATCTTGCACAACACCGGTGCAAGAAGGCTCACTGGGGAAATGCGTACTTGCGCAGGGGCCAGCTGTGTGCCAGCACGTCTGTCCCGAGAGGCGCTCCTGTTAGGGAGTACCAGAGCGGGCAGTGGGAGTTGTCTTGGGAGGCAAAGAAATCTATCTGTGCCTTGTCAAATTGGTCCCATATCAGCTGGACCATCTGGGGTGGAGCCTCTACTCTCCGCTGGGTGAAACCTGCCGCAACAGCATGTCCACCATCGTGTTGCGATTGCCAGGGATGTGAGTGGCGCGCAGCGAGTCACGGCTGACTCCAAATGAGTAGATGGTGGGCGAGTTGTGACATATGAGGAGAGCGCACGCCGCCTTGGCGATTTATGTACACTACCATCGCGGTGCTGTCTGAACGGATCAAGACGTGCTTGCCCCGGATTAGTGGGAGAAACCTCCATTGGGGAAGAGATACAGCCAACAACTCTAGGCAGTTGATGCACCAACGCTGCTGGGGTCCTGTCCAGGGGCGTCTGTGGTCACCACGACACGTCTGGACACCGGCTACAAGGGGACTCCGGTCCGCAGAAAGTAGAGGTCTGTCCAAGGGTTGAAAGTCTGATGGCAAGAAGGGGGGATTTTCACACGTTATGTGGTATGGCGCCATGCATCATCTCGGGACTTGAGTCTGTAGCCAGTGCAGAAGTGGTCTCATATGCATCAACCCGAGCAGTGCGGCCATGGCTGAGGATGCCATATGCCCCAGGAGCCTCTGGAATTATTTTAGAAGAACCGCTGTGCCAGGCTCGAAGAGAGCGAGGCACCTGAGCACTGACTGAGCGAGCTCGATGGTGAGACGTGTGTCATTGAGACTAACTCCATGCCGAGAAAAGAGATGCTCTGAACTGGGACGAACTTTCTCTTTTCCCAGTTGACCTGAAGCCCTAGATGGCTGAGGTGCCTGAGCACCTGGTCCCTGTGAGCACACAGTAACTCTTGAGAGTGAGCCAGGATGAGCCAGTCGCCAAGGTAGTTAAGTATGCGGATGCCCACTTCCCTTAGCGGTGCAAGAGCTGCCTCTGCGATCTTCGTGAAGATGCGAGGGGACAGGGACAGGACCTTGTACTGATAAGCCTGGCTGGCGAACGTGAACCGTAAGAAGGGTCGTGTCGAGGCAGAACGGAGATGTGGAAGTACATGTCCTTCAGGTCTACCGCCGCTAACCAATCTAGCTGTCGAACACAGGTAAGAATCTGTTTCTGTGTGAGCATTTTGAAAGGGAGTCTGTGTAAGGCCCGGTTGAGAACTCGCAGGTCCAAGATTGGTCGCAACCCGGCGCTTTTTTGGTTACGATGAAGGGCTGTAGAAACTCTTCTCCATCTCGGCTGGAGGGATGGGCTCTATCGCATCCTTGAGGAGCAGGGTCGTGATCTGTGCTCATAAGGTGCTGGCTTTCTCACCACGCACAGAAGTGGAGCGAACGCCGCTGAAATGAGGCGGGAGCCGGGCGAATTGCGTAGCCGAGTCGGATGGTACTGGCCAGCCAGTGCGACGGATTGTGAAGTGAAAGCCACGCATCAAGTGAACTCGGTCAAGTGAACGGTGAACACAGCGAAAAACAAAACATCCACGAGGGGAAAATAAAGGTATAAACACAAGATATCAACACGGGGAATCTTCCAAGGAGGGCACAGGCAGGAACACGATTGAAGGCTGGGTTGACGTGGAACATTCATCAAACACCAAACACCTAACATCAAACAACAAACAATAACCAACAAAGGACAAGGTAAACATGAGGGCTTAAATACAAAACCAAGGGGAAACAAAAGCCAATGGACAAACAGAACTCAAAACAAGATAACAAAGGCAATTAACTAAAACCAATGACAAAACTAGAACTGATAATAAAGCAATCAAACAATGAACCAATGAAAACCAGACACATGAACATGGAGGGAAAACAGGACATGACAAGACTGGGAAACAGGAACATGAGAATGATATCAAAATAAGAGTGCATAAAACAAGACAATATGGAACGTAAAAGGTGCCAGAAACTTAAAAATAAAGGTACATAAACAAAAGACAGTATGGATCGTAACAACTGAACTGATCAGTTATTTCACATTCACTTTTCAACAACCTGTCTCATGTATATATATGTTAGATTAGATTTATGTTTAGAATAGTAATAAAGTTTGTCTGTGTTCAAAGACGACTTGACTGTGGAATATTTTGATAAATAATCTCATTCCTGTTTCTGAAAGAGTTCACTTCTAAGCTGTACCTAAATACATGTGATATTATATTCAATAAGCCATGAGAATAATATTACTCCAATCAGTGAATTAATCATAATTACCTTATTAAATCTAATTCCTTGCAGTAGAAATTGTGAGCTGATACAACTAGAAGTTGTATTACGATTTCAATGGTAGAGAATCTATTAAAGGCAAATAATGTAGTTATTTGTCATTTATCTGTAATTTATAATGGTTGTTGAACACGACTAATTCCATTATACATTTCATTACCTAATAAGGCACAACAAGGACAGTTTATCTAGTCCATAGCTCACATATTTCGAGACCCTAAATTCCCTCCTAAATTTAGCATGCGTGCAAAATACCCATTTTAACTGACCCCCTTCCACATCTCTAAATTATTTATGTAATACCATACACAGGTCTAAACTCCTGGGTAAGGTTGCACCAGCTGTGCGTAAGGCCTCCGTAAATTAGGATTTAAAGTTCTCACAAAGGGCTTAGTAACTACTAGTTCGTTTGTAACAAAGTCAGTGCTTAATTTCGTTGCACCATCTGTTCTTAAGGCAAGACTTAACTTGTAGGATGTAAGCTCTCCGTAAAGTAATGCGTAGTTGATAATATGATGTTTACTTGTATTGATCCAATAAACAACTTCAATTTGATCTTTTTACAGTTGATGTTCAAACCATGTTTGCTCACATAACTGTCAGTTGTAATAAATTATATACCCATTAAAATACAATGCGTAATAAAAGTAGATTTGATAAATAGTATATTTGCCCTGTGTAAATAACAATATATTGGAACTTTATCTAAAATAAATAAGGGGTGATAAATAGATACTTATACAACAGGCTGGAAAAATAGTCATTTCATAATTTTAATATCTCATATATTTGAAATGTGTTTAAATTTGACACCGGGCTATGAAGACTGCACCGTTAGATCAAATGTACATAATTTACATAAACAAATGTAAATGTCAACATCATACTGTATGTCGAAAGGATTGATGCCTGTCATGCTATTCATAAGTTAATTGATATTCATAAATATCAGTCTGCTTTTTTATTCCATCTGTTACTCCTGGTCGGAGGCTTCGATAAATATTTAGTTTATATTTAGGGTTACGTCCTACCTAAACTTAATGGTGCAACGCTCAAATATTTATGTATTTGTATAAGTATAGCTGGTGCAACTGGCCCCTAAAGAGAAATAGTCAGTTGATTCATGGCAGTCATAGCACGCATGCGGCAACTGTCTGTGTATTCACGCAGTTATATAGAGTATACTTTGACAAACCTGCGTTTGACTGATCGCAAATGCTGACTGTTTGCGTCAAAATGGAAGTATACCTAGGGCTTAAGAAATGCACTTGAGTCATACAGGGGCCTTTTGTTGGAGTTTTGAACTTGGCCTGCTTAGAGTGTGGAGCTTGTCTCATTGTGGATTTATACTCCGTTTGTGATGATTGTTGTTTTACTCATGGGGATTATCACCATTACACGTTGTTTTACCACTACCACCACTAATACACTTGAACTTTTAAAACTGAACAGTACCTATAGACACCAGGGCTGGACCAGGGAATCGAACTGCCACCCAATATTCCATCAGGCCAGAGCCCTGAGTGTCCTCTCGCTGTGTGTCCCCTAGTTGACACATGCATGTGGTTAGAAAGCAGCCTCACTGATAAAGGATTTTGAGGAACAAAGAGAGCCTGAGAAAAATCTTATCTCACTAAAAGAATGCATGAAAAAGAAACAGAAAAGAAAAGCAGCCTCATGTTTATAAAACATTTGTAAAAAAACAAAACAAATTTTGACACTGATTTATCTTCTTCAATGTAAAGGGATAAAAGAAGACAACTAAGTTTGTTTTCCTTCACTTGAAAGGACCCCTCTTGCCTCAAACACATCTCTGAACTTTAAAGAAAATCCCTGCATTCAGAATGTCATGTATGTTTCTCCCATAGGCATCATACCTACTAAAACATAGATCATAGAGTTTTCATTTTGTTGGCTTGACAAAGCAAACATTTTGTTATTTTATAAACTTGGGTTAGGGTTAGACTTATAGCCTTATAACTCTAATAGTATGCTATATCATTTATAAGTCATCAAACTTATGGTTTGATTAAATATTCTGAAAACCCATCGACTTCCACTGAAAATGTTTTATTGTAATTCCTGCTAGAGGTGAAATTCTGTTCATTCGTCAATAATAATAAAAATTATAATAATTAGTCAGTAGCATAGCACCCTACAGCTCTCGCCTGGTTACCCACTGAAGCTAAGCAGGGTTGAGCCTGGCAAGTACATAGATGGAAGACATCCTGGGGAAAACTACTGTTGCTGCGGAAAGAAGTGTTAGTGAGGCCAGCAGGGGGTGCTCATCCTGCAGTTTGTGTGGGTTCTATTGACCTAGTATAGTGACGGGGAAACTATATTGTAAAATAAAAAATAAACATCTTTTGGATGAGACATTCAACCAAGGTCCTGACTCTCTGTGGTCATTAAAAATCCCAGGGCACTTCTCGTAAACAGTTGGGGTGTAACCCGGGTGTCCAGGCCAAACTCCCCCATTGGCCATCATCAATCATGGCCTCCTAATAATCCCCATCAAATGAAATTGGCTATATCACTGTACTCTCTCTCCTCTCCACCATGTGTGTGTGTGTGTGTGTGTGCTGAGGCACTATGGCTGCTGTCACATTATCCAGTTGGATGCTGCACACTGGTGGTGGTTGAGGAGATTCCTCCTATACTATGTGGAGTGTTTTGAGTGTCTAGAAAATTTCTATATATATAGATTATCCATCCAAACTCTTTTAAACATTCATGCAGCTTTGTCAAGCCAATGTCAAAGCTTACCTGGATGAACTTTCCTTTTCAGTTTTTAATAATATTATGCAAATGCATGTATAAACCTGAAAAAACAAAGTTGTTCTGCTCTATGATTTGGCTGAAGTGTCAGCACATACTGCCTAGCAGCTTAGTTCACCTCACTGTCCACTGAGATGCTTCTAAATTCATCCTCATACATTAATCAGAGTGTACAGCACACAAGCATCTCTACCTCTGTTTGAAAAGACCATGTTAACCTTGTTTCTGTTGATTTGAGACTGTTCTATGTTTTCCCCATAGTTCCTTTGATATTCAGGCCAAGGATAGAGGAAAAACCTCTGCTACCATTTCTCAGCTTTATCCAAACGTAAAATATTGAAAGCCAATGAAAATGAGAAGAAAACAGAGAGAGGAATACAGGGCAAGAAACTTTTCCTTAACTCACCAGGACTTAAAAGTCAAATAGTGTCTTAGTAGGGTGTCCAGACATCCCTTTTTTTCCCCAAGACAATCCAGTAATTAAATACTTTTTCTAGTGTCTTGACTTATGCTGAAAAAAAAGGATTTTATCCCGTATTTCCCCTCTCCTAAAATTTCTCTATCGCCTATGTGGCTTTCTCAAAGTTTTTAATCAAAGGTAGCCAAAAATATGGCTGGTAAAACCAATAAAATCACACCATGTTATTTGAAGTACATGATTGGATTAAACTATCCAATCACAATTTCCTATCAATAGACATCCAGTTAGTGAACTGATTGAGGAGTCAGTTTGAAAGAGCACACAGATGAATTTGCGGCTCGAAAAATGTCAAGGAAGCGTGCATGTACATTTAATGAGTATCTTGAAAAAGAGTTTACATTTCTAAAAACGTACTCACACACAGATCCTAGTAAAGTGAGGTGTGAGATTTGTGGAGCTCACTTTTCCATCGCCCATGGAGGCCGCAACGACATTGCGCATCATGTTCATACAAAAAAGCATGTGAATATTGCTAAAAGTAAGTGTGCCACACCAAGTGTTAGCTATTTTTTTATGAAGCAAAGTTGCAAATCTGACAAGATGAACGCAGGTGAAGGACTTTCTGCTTATCATTCTGTTGTGCATGGCCTTAGTTTTCCGTCTGCTGACTGCACAGTGAAATTGATCAAGAAATTGCATGTTCCAAAATTTTCTTCTGCCCGCACCAAATCTGAAACTATCATATGCAACGTACTTGCTCCTTTGTCAGAGGAGTTCAAAGTGATTTGGACAAGTGCCCATTTGAAACACTGAGCGTGGATGCATCCAATCAAAAAGACATAAAATTGTTCCCTGTGCTTGTGTGATACTTTAATACACTAGACAGTATAAAAGTCAAGATAACTGAATTTTTGTCTCTTCCATGTGAGATGTCGGATTTGGAAATTGACTGCATTTCCAATGTCATTGAAAAACATGTGCTTGATCAAAAACGAATTGCCCTCTGTGCTGATAACACCAACACAAACTTTGGTGGTGTTAAGAGAGCTGTAAAGGCAATATCTGGAGAAAGCTACAGTCAAAGTTAGGAAGGTACATTTTGGGGATTGGCTGTAATGCACACATCATCCATAGCACATCGCAAACATCAGTGGATTGTCTTCCGATATATTTAGAGAGTTTTGCTGTGAAGGTGTACAAATACTTCCATATCTACTGTACACAATGCACATGAAGGAGCTTAAAGACCTTTGTGATTTTGTGCAGCTGGACTGAAATTACTGCATCATGGCAACACACATTTCTTCTCTCTTGGTCCAGCTCTTGAAAAAATACTACACATTTTCAATGGTCTGCATGCATACTTTTTTTCTCAATAAAAATGTCCAAAGATTCTAAGAGACATTTTCATACTTGCACTAAACTTTGGATTTGCTTTGCACGCAAGCAAACAACCACTTTTCGCTTACCACTTTTAACAGTGCACTGCAGATAGTAGAGCGAGACCATATATCAGCCACAAAACTGGCTTTGCACCTTCATGTCCTGAGAAATGTCTTGCAGGCCAGGCTGGAGGAATCAATCATACCTTTTGACAATAAAAAGCAGTTGGATGCCCTGGTTGAAGCTGGTGACATGCGAGTGGATGATTTCTTTTGTGCAATGAGAAACTTTTATTCAGCATCGGTGGATTACCTCCAAAACTGGAGCTGCTCATTGGAGAACACAGAAAATCTTGAGAGGGCCCTACTGAGGGACATCCCAGAGTGGAAAGACATTCAGAGCAGCCTCAAACAATTCTACTCCAGAATCCCCAATCTCAGTTTGATTGACGAAACCACGCACTTTGATGAGTAGGCTTGCGTGAAAAACATTGTCACATTACTGAATAGAATATGATCAAGGCGGCCATGTCTGAGAGATAGACGGTCTTAGCCAAGGTCATGGAGTTTGGTTTTTTGCCTACCTGGGACATATATGGAGTGTGTGTTCTCATTATTGAACGCAACATGGACACCGGACTCAACTCAGTGTAACAGTGAAGGCAATACTTTTTGTACATCTTAATTTTGGACAGGACTTTAACCCTGACTACCACCCCTGGAGTTGCACGTTCGAATCGTTGTCTCTGTGGTGTCATGCACGACGAGCCACATGATAAGATGTGTGGAATGATGGTCTCAGAAGCAAAGGCAACTGAGACTTGTCCACGCCACCCAGATTGAGGTGAGTAACTGCACCACCACGAGGACCTACTAAGTAGCAGGAATTGAGCATTCCAAATTGGGAGAAAAGGAACTAAAAAATACATTCATTTGGACTAGTCTGCTCTACATTTTATGATAACTCCTGAAAGACTAGTGCACACTGAGAAAAATTGCTGCCAGTGAAAAGTACAAGGTGACAACGGTTACAGATGCAGATGCAACCTCTACTTCGTATTGATCTGCGCCTAGGTAAGGATACATCAATTTCATTTTTGCTAGGAGGGTGCTGTCCCATTTTCCACAAGCAGGAATCGGATCACCCAACTTTTGGCGCCACTCTGTGGAAATTTTACCCCCAAAAATGGAGCTTACACGGCCAATGTGGGCAGTGGTTTGAATTTCAATAAGGACAGACTGATTTACTACTTGGGCTGAATTCACAGTGTGATTAGTCTGAATATAATAAAGCCTATTGTTCTATTGTTGTTCACTGGGTTAGCTGTGAGTCTAGGTAGGGGTCCCCGGGTCTTCAAAGTTGGAAAAAAACTTATTCTGGGTTTTCAAGTTTAAAGACTCATTTGCTTAAACATCACATTGCATCCCCCCGCCTAATCAAAGACAAAGCTTACTTTGTACCTCCTCTTCCTCAGTATAGCCAAAGCTTGTCACTCTCCAAGCCTGTTATATGGAGATATTACCATACCTTTGATCACACCACCACCGCCTTCTCTAGCACTTGAATGTAGCTTGTTTTTTCCCCAATATCCTATCTCTAGTCAGCAGTTAACAATGTTCATTTAACAATTACTTAAGATGGAATAAGAAATAAGAGAGGCTTTGATATGGTAATGTAGGACATACCAGGTCCTCCGAGAGAGGAATGCTCTTGATGAATGAATGAGGATTGTAAAGCTGACAGAGGGGTGGTACCCCATGCAGAAGTAAGCTGCGCTCCGTCACAGCAAACAGATAACTGCATCCCTGTAGGCCATGAAAGAGTTACTCCATCCCTTCCTCATCCCTGCCCTTCTCTTCCACTAGAGGTGGCTAGATTGTCTTGTCGTAATTCTTTCCTTTCTTCCTGTTCTCATCCAGCAGTGCTCTGCATACGTAGAGTAATTATTACTATTCAATTGTTTCAAAAGAAATTCTTTCTGCCATTGACTTGATTTTGTCATTGTCGGTGAGGCAGTTGATGCAGGCCAGAGCGGCAATGGCGTAATTATGGATCTTCTCTGCAGTATTGCTGAAGAGCTCGAATGATAGAGGATGATTACTCACAGTGCTGTTGGGGAGCCTGGATCACATCCAGTGAGATATTTCAAATACATGAGCTACTTGACTGGGAGGGCTTGATCTTGGTTAGGAGGGAAAATATAATCTCTGTACGTCATCTACAGTGTAAAACAGCATATTAATAATATTTTCTTTTCCATTAAAAACATTTAAACGTACTTCAACCCTTAAATACATGGGAGCTTCACCAAACTTAATATTTGGGCCTTTAGAGACCTAGCATGTATATCTATAAAAAATAGATCTACTAAATTCCTAGATAGTGTAAAATTTTCAAAATATTTTCAAAACAATTATAAAATAATAAAATAAAATATATTTAGATTCTAATTTTTTATATTTCATTTATCAAAGAGATAATACAACAAATCAGGACAAATCTAGAACAGGATTCATTTCTGTCATGTTGAAATTTCATAAGGCACAAATGGCTGTCAATCCAGAGGCGAGAAACCGGCTTGACATATAAACTAAAGGTTTAATGGAAAACTCAAAATACAAACACATAGGACGACGGACATGTCCGTGAATGATCTCTCTCTCTCGCATCGCCGTCCACGAGTGGCCTTTATCCCTCTTGATGGCTTGATCAGCCTAATACGGGACCGGGCGTGCTTAATCACGCCCCGGTCCCGCCCTCCACCGTGCCACAAGAATAGACCCGGTTAATTGCATGGTTGTGTTAAGTTGGGTGTCCACATAGTGTGTATTGGATGACCTGGACTAGACAGGGGCACAGTATTCTGCAGCAGAGTATGCAGGGGCCAGTGCTGAGGGATGCAGTGTGGGGGCTACTGCCCACCATTTCAAGCTTGTGAGCTTAAAAGCGAGAACTGATCCTTGTGGTGGCCTGTTTGTCTGTGTTCTCCATGCACTTTTATTCTGTCCAAGATGAACTCTGAACCTCCGGGTTGGTTAGCAGTGTTTTGATAGTTGCTTTTGCACAGGCGGGCAGTACTACTGTAAGTTTCAGTAGAAGGCCTTTGTGCCAGACAGAGTCATAGGTGGCTGTTAGGTTGAGGAACACTGTCCCTGTCTTCAGCTTCCTCTCAAAGCCATTCTCAATGTAGTTGGTTAGGGCCAGTAATTTTTCCCCAGTGTTGGGGTCCTTGTGGAAACCGGCCTGATCTACACAGAGGATCTTCTCTACTACTGGAGATATACATTTTAGTATGAGGCATTCCAAGGTTTTACAGGGAACACAGAGTAGAGAGTTTGGGCGTTAGCTTGTTGATAGTTTGTGGTCGAGGACAAGGCGGCGGATGATGCTCCAGCATTTCCTGCTAGAGTGGGTGAAATTCAGCTCTGCTACAGTCTCCTCCCATTTTTGGGATAGCTGTGGTTAGCTATTCAATGTGATGGTCTGCTATCTCAGGGTCCCATGATGTTTCATAGGCTAGTAGGAGGGCTGCAATTTCTCCTTCCAGGCATAGGACATTTAGGGGTCAGTAGCCTCGTGGGATTGCTGTATGGGCAGCTTTGTAGATGGTGCTGCAAAAGCAGCTATATACTTCATCTACAGTAGTGTTTTGGAGTGGGATGGTGATAACACACCGGTCCATGACTTCTCTGTATTTCGTCCAATTGGCTTTTCAGAAGTTTCATCGCATCTTGCTTGAGCTGGTAATGATTGGGAGATGTAGGCCAATGTGTATTTATGAGGGCCAGTGTTGGCTGTGTGGAAAGTCGTCAAGGATGAGTATCTGTGCAGGACAGGGGGATCCATTCACAGAGTTGTCTCATCACATGAGTGGAATGTTCCTCTTTATTTGGGGTCATGTATCAGAGCAAGGTCATTTCTAGATGCCCAGTCTGAAAGTGCCTCACCATCACTGTCTACTACTGAGTAGCAGTCCCCCACATAGATGAGGGTGAGGTAGAGTAGGTAAAACATGCTGGTCTCAGTAGGCATTAAGGGGCTTGTATACATTAACAATATGTAAACCGATTGGTTGTTGTCAAGTGGCATGCTTCAGCAATGTTATTTTACACATACTGTAGATGGCACGTCCATGTTTGGTATGGGGTGAATAGCACAGAAGATCAAAGCCAGTGATGGGGTAGTGGCCTGCTACCTCTGTACCAATGTGGGTTTCTTGGAGGCAGATAACATCAATAGAGTGTTGGGAAGTGAAGACTTCAATGAGGCTTTGCTTGTCTGCAGACCGGCCTTCAACATTAAGTATTAGTATTTGGTGGGCAGGTCCTATTGCTAAGTGCTCTTGGGGCTGTTTGTTGTTATTGCTTTTGGCTTGGGGGTTGTGAATAGAATTCCTTGAATTTGCTCTAAGGCATCTTCTCTTGGAATGTTATCTGCTGGTAGGATCATTAGTTTCCCCAGGTGGACCTGGGTACTGATAGAGGACACGATGTGAACTCTGAGGCACTTATTGAGTCTAAATAGATGCACAACTTACATAATTTCAGTATTAGACACAAATACAATAGCCAAATCATACTGTTCATCTGTTTCACTTGCTATAGTTTACTTCCACGTTGCTTCTTTTTCAAATATCAATTCCAAATGTAAATCAATTCAATCACGGAAACAACAGCCCCACCTTGAAGAAAAAAAGTGGGGGTGTGCCTTGTGCCCTGTCGGCCAGCGGGTCTTCCCCGCATTTCTTGACCTGGGAGGAGGCAGGAGGGTAAAAAAACAACAAACAAAATAGGCGAGGGACAAAGGCCAACACGGAGCGACAGAGAGAGTGAGGAAAAAAAACCTCACTCATCGGTTCTCTGATGCAACGTCAAGTGGTCCTTGATCACTCCTCCACCCTCTCAGGTGGATGGTAGCTGCTCCTCACCGGGCGGATCGGAGCCAGATCTACGACCCCCGGCGGACAGAATGGCCCTCCGCATTCCCGGCGACTTGTGGGGACACTCCTCCGCCCCTGGCAGCGGCCCTACCATTCCAGGCATTCGGGGAGTTGCTTCCCTCCTCCCCTCGTGGACGGCAGTCCTATCGACACCTCCGCGTTTTTGGGAGACAGCAGGGCACTCCTCCGCCCCTTGCAGCAGCTCCATCGCTCCAGGCAGTCGTGGAGTCTAGTCCCCACTTGCCTTGTGATGGCAGACATTTCCCGTGCCCGGGCAGTTGGGCTACTCTGTCCCCCGGCGGACGGCAGCGGCGCTCCCCTGGGTGGACGGCAGTGTCGAGGACTCTGCGACAGGTATCCCTCCTCCTTCCCGGGTTTCGACACCAATGTAAAGTGGTTAATGGGCAAGGAGGAGGTGAGAACTGGCTTAGCAATATAAATAATAGTTTTAATAATAAACTGAGTGAAAAATACACAAATATAAACACAAACAGAGCAGCTGCATGTCATTCTCACTCTCTCTTGCCTTTATCCCTCACGCGCTCCCATCAGGCTGATTGGGGACATTGTTCCAGCCCGGTCCCACCATCCTCCACTCTACAACCTCCTTCCCTACCCGGAGTACGCACTCCACTGGTTTTCTGGTTTATTTCTGGTTTTAAAGACCCCATAAAATGCCTTGGTTACTGATGTAACCCCTGTTCCCTGATGGAGGGAACAAGATGCTGTGTCGACGTAGTGACACTAGGGGTTCGCTCTTGAGAGCTCCAATCACCTTTGCTTTATTAAGAGAAGTCCAATGAAAATGACTTTACATGTCACTCTCCGCCCGGACATACGGATATAAGAGGAGATGCCATGCACCACTCATTCAGATTTGTGCTGAGGAGCTGAGAGAGAGTCCCGGCCATGTCAGCGGTCGGTTCAGCGCCACAGCAGGAGAGATACATCGTCTCGATCCCTCCATCAGGGAACACAGGTTACAGAGTTTACAGACATTCCCTCTCTGTCACTCACTCGAATTTGTGTCGATGTAGTGACACTAAGGGTACTTATACGAAACACCGCAGGCACTGAACCGTGTCTTGAGGTACAGAGAAGGGGACATGGACAAGCTGAGCACTCGACTATGTCATGACCTTCCAGCGTGTTAAGTAAGGCACCTCCCTGGTCCCGTTAAAGGTGGGAGTAGGTACTTACCTGAGGATACAGGCGGTAGCCTTTCCTTTTTTTTCACAAATACTAAGCACTTTATTAGGAACACCTGTACACCTCCTTATTCATGTGATTATCTAATCAGCAAATTGTTTGGTAGCAGTGCAATGCATAAAATCATGCAGATACAGGTCAGGAAATTCAGTTAATGTTCACATCAACCATCAGAATGAGGAAAAAAATGTGATCTCAGTTATTGACTGTGGTATGAATGTTGGTGCCAGATGGGCTGGTTTGAGTATTTCTGTAACTGATGTTCTACTGGGTGATTTTCACACACAACAGTCTCTAGAATTTACTCTGAATAGTGCCAAAAACAAAAAAACATCCAGTGAGTGGCAGTTCTGCAGATGGAAATGCCTTGTTGATGAGAGATCAATGGAGAATGGACAGACTGGTTCGAACTGACAAAGTCTACGGTAACTCAGATAACTGATCTGTACAATTGTGGTGAGAAGAATAGCATCTCAGAATGCTGTTATTGCATTGGGGGACCTACATGATGGGGACCTACACAATATTAGGCAGCAGGTGGTTTTAATGTTGAGGCTGCTCTGTGTATGTATGTGTATATATATATATATATATATATATATATATATATATATTATTTTTTTTTAATTATTATTATGCAAACAAAGAATGTGACAGTATTTACATGTAACAAATACAAAATAACCAAGACAAACAAACATACATACCAACGGCTATCTCCTGTATGCGTATATATTTGTGTGTGTGTGTGTTTGTGTGTAAGTGAATCTGGGTGTTGGGGGGGAAGCACATAAACAAAAGAACATCTAGAAATGTATAATAGATATAACAATATTAAAAACAACAAATAATAATGACAATAATAATAAACTTAATAAGAATGGGGGGGGGGGGGGGGTTGTAGGGTGATTAAGAGGGCAAATAATAATAGTAGTAGTAATTATAATAATAATATTAAATTATTATAAGTCTGCCTTTGATCCATGGCCATGTCATAAATTAGTCCCATGCACATGTCACACCACAACGGGCCGTCAAGGTGAGATGCCGCCGGGAAGTTCACATATGGAATGAAACCCCTGGGGAAGATCCTATCTATGGAGAGTGTACACAGCCACAGTGGCCGAAGTAGAGTGAAGCTCTGTCGATGGGAAACATAGGGTTCACCAAGGGGAAACCGAACAGTTGAAACGCATCATACGGAATTACCAAGGGGGAATCACCACGTATAGATCACTGAGCCCAAGTACACGGGCTCACCTGAAAAGGGTCATACCACTTGAGACAGATTTCGTGGCCATCCGGTGGGGGAGAGATAACGGCCACACCCAGTAGCACAAAAGCAAAAGGACATATTTAAAAAGACGGCAAATGTTTGTGCAAGCTCTTTAGAGAAAATATACTCTTTTTGAATATATTATTTTACACCTGTGGACTCAGAAGCGCCCAGGAGAAGCACAACACTCAACCATGTGAGGGTGACAGCAGCAATAGCGAGGTGATAGGATGAACACACATGTGCGCTCGGCTGAAGAACACACCATCTCCTTTTATACCCGTATTTCTGGGGCAGAGAGCGGCATGCAAATTCCACTAGTCAATTTTCATTGGCCTTTTCTTAATTCGCAAAGGTGATTGTGGCTCTCAAGAGCGAACCTCTAGTGTCAATACATCGACACAACGTCGAGTGAGTGGCAGACAGGGAATCAAAATTAAAGTCCATGTGTGTTTGCCATCCCCTCCTACATGTAATTACATATGAGCATTTTAAATTTAAAGACTTTCACTTTTGGGAAAATGGACCATAAAAATGCTGCACTACACAGATTTTTTCCAATCAAATGCACTCTAGATTGTACCTCCCCATGCAATCAACCAGCAAGTAGAAAACCATTGCTTGTCATTTCATTAGGTCTTTAAGTTTAAATCTTACAAATTCAGTAAGGTTTTTTTTATTAAAACAGCTAAAAAAATATATTGGGCTATTGGGTAAGAACTAGCTTTTTTCAAGATACATATTCTTTGAAAACATGTCCTAATAAGTTACATAGTTTTGCTTCCTAAGTAAAAAAAAAAAAAAAAAAATAAAAAAAAAAAAAAAAAAATATATATATATATATATATATATATATATATATATATATATATATATATATATATATATATATATATATATATATATATATATATATATATATATATATTTTTAATGTTTAGATAATTTTATTGGGAAAAAGACAGACATACAGATTTAGATTTTCTTTTATTTATTTATATTTTGCAGTGTCTGATCAGAGAAGCACCATTTGTATTACTTAATTTCACAACAAACTGTATTACATGATTCCCCTTGCCATTCACTTTCAAGTTTTAATTCATGTCTGTTCATTAATTAGGCCAATATGACACCCAATTATGTTTTTTTAATGCATTGACATAAATCTGAGTCTAAACACATTTTGCTGTCATTGCGAACAATTGCCCTGCTGATCTTTGAGTAATTATAAGGACAATGCTAATTAATCTCTCACGGTCAGTCGAACCTTTAATGAATAAAAGAGCTAGAGAACATTTATTCTCTTGTCAAGCCATTCATTATAATTGTTCATACTCGATGCAAAACTCATTTATTGAGAATTTGGTAAAGCTGTGACCGTCTCCTCATTGACGAGTATAAATGCCTCATATCAGATATGAAGAGTTGCATATCTGTATGATGGATTATCAGAAAAATTATTTAAAACATCAGAAGTTTCAAGTTTAAAGTCTGCTGCATTATTAAATTAACTTTGTATGGTTTACATGACAAAGGTTTGGCTAATCACAATAGGGAAATAAAGTTGTTAGTGGAATCAATATTCTTAAATCACATAACATATAAGAATGCTATTGTGGCTGTGTAGGAGTGCATTCAGTGACAGATTATAAGTCTCTTTCAGTGTGGGAAACCCAGAGATAATAACAAAGACAGAGTAAATCTTGCAGAAGGCTTCAGCTTGTCTACAGTATAATTAAGTAGATCTCTGTTCTCTCTGACTTCTCCGTGCAGTATTGCAGAGCCTCACAATTACTTTTGAAAAATTATTTAATTGTGACAGTAGCTATTTATCTGGCAGTACCCTACAACATTGCATTAAAATGTTCATCTGAAACTTTGCATATACCTTTATTAGTCATAAGGTTCTAGAAAATAGATAAAAATTGAATTTTCATTGTTTGGCGAACTATCCCTTTAAACAAACAATTAAGCCAAAATGCAGGTGATAACAGGCCAATGGCAAGGCTTTTTTCTGCCAGTTTTTCTAAAAGCATTCCTCAAAAAAATTTCAAGTCATTAACAAGGAACAATTGACTTGATTGAACAATTGATTGCTGTCATATAAAACCTCACAATTGTGTTAGCTGTGTTGAAAATGAAGACAGCCATAGATTTTCAATTCCAGAATTGCACAGGGGATATTTAATGTTCTAAAAGTAGACAGTTTGGAATTAATTGAATACTCAGTTGTAATACTGATACCACTGTGCAAATGCATTTTTCACAAAGCAAACACATAGGAGGGTGAGCAATTATATTAGTATATAAAGGAGTAGTGTGTGTACCAGAGTAGAAATTAAATATAAAAACCTACTATTTCTCACTCTCACTGAAACCAATGTTGTCACTCATTACACTGAATGCACTGTACTGAACATACTGTATTATTTAACCCTCATGTTGTGTTCCAGTTATTTTGAGGATTTTCTTTTGCCTGAAAATGCTAGTTAATGTTATCCTATTAGACTAAAACTTACTGACTTTCCTCACACAGGGTATCACCCCAAATTTGATAATTTAAAAAAATAAAATAAATATAAATTCCACCTCGTTACACTTTTGGTGTTCCCGGTCTATGTTGACCGGCCTTAAAAAAATGGCTTATAAATCTCTCATTATGCTATTTTATCACCAAATATTGAAATTTTTGCCAACTTGTTTTCTTTCAATTAGCACAGGTTTTGTATTTCTTTTTGGAACTTATTGTTCCCCTTCTGTCACTAACTCGATGTTTTCAGGCAGCGTCTTTTTCAAGATGCCCTTCCACCTCTGTGTAGTTCCTGATGCGGTCGATTTCTCTCCACTTCTGACGGTCATAAAAATCTGCCTCGTGTGCCTAGGCTGCGAACACACTCAGGCAGCATTTTATGAATGGTTCATGTTCTCAGTGCGAGAACATAGCCATGGCAACATTGCGGTCGTGGCGTTCTTTTCTCACGAGAGAAAACACTTCAGCCGACCTCGCGTCGTGGCGATGGCCACCCTTGTGGTCCAGGAATGCCATTTGTGGCTAAATTGGTCAGGATACAGAACATTGACAAGGTACGCTTTCTCAATGCCCCGTCTCCCAGTTCGGCCTTTTTGGAGACACCGTCGATGACTTCGCCCAGCAGTTTTCGGCAGTGAAGTGGCAGACAGAAGCTATATGCCGTGCCACCGCCTCAACGCAGCCTGCGCCCCATCTACCTGCCGAGGGCGCCCCCCTGTGACTCAACTAGGTAGCTCTGCTTCAAACGTGCCCAGATTTCAGCCCCAGCGTCGAGTGCCCCACAGGCAGTGTACACCCCCCGTCTTCAGGACCCCCTCTAGGACCCGTGAAGCTCCTTGTGCCCCTGAGTCGGAAGACCCAGGCAGTCAGATATTCGCTCCTGAGCTGGTACCAAGACCCCCAGTGGAGGGTCAGGAGGAAAACCCTTGTTTTCCTTATTCTTCATTGCCGCACACCCTTCGGGCTGCGCTACCCACATTGTTAATTAAAGAGCGATTTCCCCACTTTCTAGCCAGCGCGCGCTGTTCTCACGGCACCCCGGCACCAAAGTCTTACAGTTCCGGTTCCCTGGATGCAGTCATCTCGCCTCCGGACCCGCAACTGTCCAGCCCCAGCAGGCCAGCGCTGACGAGTTCTGAAGGCATCCCTACAGGACCTCCTCCTCAGTCTCTAACCTGCCCCTTGCCAGGTGCGCAGAGCAAGGTAAGTGCTTTGAGTCTTTCTCAGCACTCCAGATGCATTATTACCCCGAAAAAAAACACCCGGTATGTCAAAAACGATCATCTTGGATGTTGCTATCCAACCTGTCACGTTGGCTTACCAGGACTCTCCGACTCGGCTACGCAATTCAGTTCACCGTGCTCCCGCCTCGTCTCTGCGGTATTCGCTCCACTGCATGTGAGGCAGAAATGCCAGCACCTTACGTTCAGAGGTTACGACCCTGCTACTCAGAGATGCGATAGAGCCTGTCCCTCCAGCCGCGATGGAGAAGGGTCTCTAAAGCTCTTACTTCATCGTACCCATGGTGGGTTGCAGCCAATCTTGGAACTGCGAGTTCTCAACCAGACTCTACACAAACTCCCGTTCAGAATGTTCACGCAGAGACAAATTATAACCTGCATTAGATTGGTTCGCAGTGGTAGACCTGAAGGACACGTACTTCATGTCTCCATTCTGCCTCGGCATCGACCCTCCCTATGGCTCGCGTCTGACAGCCAGGCATATCAGTACAAGGTCCTCCCCGTCGGCCAATCCCTGTCCCTTCACGTCTTCACCAAGGTTGCAGAGGCAGCCCTTGGCCTGATATGTGAAGTGGGCATCCGCATACTCGATTACCTCGATGACTGGCTCATCCTAGCACACTCTCGTTAGTTACTATGCACGTACAGGGACCATGTGCTCGTGCACCTCAGCCATTTGGGGCTTCAGGTCAACTGGGAAAAAAGCAAGCTCTCTCCGGTTCAGAGCATCTTTTTTAGACTCGGTTAGACTCGGTCTCAATATCAGCGCGCCTCACAACTGAGTGCGCGCAGTCAGTGCTCTGGTGCCTCGCTCGCTCCAAACTAGACACAGTGATTCCTCTCAAACAGTTCCTGAGGCTCCTGGGACATATGGCATCATCGGCCGCGGTCGCGCCACTCGGGTCGATGCATATGAGACCGCTTCAGCACTGGCTTCAGACTCGTATCCCAAAATGGGCATGGCGCTGCGGCACATACTGTGTGTTAATCACCCCTACCCACCATCAGACTTTCAACCCTTGGACAGACCTCTGTTTTCTGCATAAAGGAGTCCCCTATAACAGGTGTCCAGATGTGTCGTGGTCACCACAGATGCCTCTTAACTGGGTTGGGGCACTGTGGCTACGGGCATGCAGCCGCTGGCTCCTGGACAGGGCCCTGCCTGCATTGGCACATCAACTGCCTTGAGTTGTTGGCTGTATTCCTTGCCCTGTGGAGGTCTCTTCCACTGATTCGGGGCAAGCACGTCTTGATCCGTTCAGACAACACCATCATGGTAGCGTACATAGATTCCCAAGGCAGCGTACGCTCCTGTCACATGTCACAACTCGCCCGCCATCTCCTCCTTTGGAGTCAGCCACGACTCAGGTTCGGCTTGCCACTCATATCCCGGGCGACCGCAACATGACGGCGGACATGCTGTCACGACAGGTCTCGCTCAGCGGAGAGTGGAATGTCCACCCCCAGGTGGTCCAGCTGATTTGGGGCCGCTTTGGCAGGGCACAGATAAATCTCTTTGCCTCCCAAGACAACTCCCACTGCCTTCTTGTACTGGTGCTGTGCAAGGTAATGGAGGACGAGGAACAGGTCACCTTAGTGGCTTCTTACTGGCCCATTCAGACCTAGTTCTGGATGTAGTTAATCAAGGTCATTATCATTCTAGATGAATTCTCTATTTTTTTGGTCCGTTTTGCTGTACGTTAATACTGTAAATTTAAAATGCATATATCTATATTTTTTCAGTCATAACAACAAAACAGAAAAACAACCCCCCTCCCCCCCAAACAATCATATCTATCACCAAGACTTGTCTACTGCTGCTGCTCCAAAAATTGGTTTACTTGCCAACTGAGCCAAGTTAATTGGGTTCTCGATTACACATCAAAGGACCTAACAGCTTACACCATGTGAGCCAATTAGCTTGACTTATTGCGAGCTGATTGGCTCACACATAACAAGTTCAAAGAACCTATCAGCTTGCGCCATTCAGAGTTTTGTGCCTGAACTTAGTCATATCTGCTAAAAAAGTTAGATTTGTAAACTTTTAGGCATACACTAGCATATAGATGGCCACAAACCTACCATGCATGGACTAAAAGCCACAAAACTCTAAAATGTATTACACAAGTCTTTAATTTATACAAGCTAAAACAAGTCTGATTATTAATTGCGCTTACTTAAGAATATTCCGATTCTTGGAGTTTGTCACATCTTAAATAGTATCTTTGTGTTTGATGTTGGAATGCCTCCCAGCCAGTGCAACAGCATTGCCATGGTAACACAGACAATGTAACTAAGTATTCACTTTTCAGCTTTAGCCCTTCTGACACGTCTCTAGATCCCTAAACCAAATTTATTGATTTGATTGCAGCAATCCATACTTCATCCTTATTTAAGGGGCCCTTTGATGTGTGCAATAAAAATGTCACAGAAGTGCTCTGAAATTTAATAAATACATCTGAAGACAAGAGAGTATATTACCCTGTCTGGTTTATGAAAGCACAGGATATTACTGCGTGTGATGTTAATTACAGCAGAGGGTGGATTGTATAGTGTTATGGTTTTAATCCAATCACTGAGAACCTTGTACTGACACTCTCTCAGTGACTCTGGCTTCTATAAAACTAGCCAAGCCCAATTCAGCGACCCCCTTATTAGGTAAACCATTTATTAGGTGCTCATTAATGCAAATATCTAATCAGTCAATCAGGTAGCATAATTACATGTAATCTTAATGCATAAAAATATGACTTGAGCTGTGTCCAAAACCAAAGGCAGCTACTTTACTGCCCAGTCAATATGTAGGTACCTCCTAAAGGAACTGGCTTCAGGCTTCCAAGGTACCATAATATCATGTCTAATGTAAAAAATAATAATAATAAAATAAAGGAATATTTAGGCATAACCAATCAAATATTCTAATTATATATATAATACATGCTTATTTCACAGTAAACAAATAAATAAACATGGGTATTTATTAATTCATTTACATTTTTCACTGGCTTTCAATAACTTTTTTCCCCCAATATTTGGACCAGTGCATCCATGTCAAAAATAATTCAGGCTGTTCTGGGAGCAAAAGGAGGGCTTTATCCAGTATTAGAGAGGTGTACCTAAAGTGGCCACTGACTTTATAAATACAGATAATATATTTATATTTAATTTAATTTATATTTATCTATTTATGTTTGTTGATTTGTCTTTACCCCTGTATATATATATATATATATATATATATATATATATATATACACATATTCCATAAGTACCATTGTCACTGTTACTGTTTGGCCTGCTTACCATAAGGCCATCCTTAAAAATATTCTTGTTTGCCGTAACCCGACCGACCCTGTCAATTTAGGACCGACCCAATTATTATTTATTTATTTTTTTAGTCCGACCGATTTGCCAGTTGTAAACTTGCGTTAAAACCGACCGATTTTTTTTTTTTACTCTTCAAACAACTTATACAAATTCAATAAAATAATATTAATTGTATTTCAGTAAGTATTGTGAATATAAATTGCTTATGCCTACATACAAACGTAGGCTACTTTCTTTCTTTTAAAAAAAAACCTGTGGCGTCTATGATTATGTTTACGCTATTGGTTTACGCATGTCACACTATGGCTTGTACGTTCGCGTTTCATTCACTGTTCGCGCTTGGTAATGATGGCTGCGGCTGCAGTAAATAAAATGTTCGCGGTCACCGTTCAAAGTCATACGGATTCGGGCACCATAATACATTTAAAAAATGCATTAAAACATCTCGACACCGCTTTAACTTGGCACGAAGTTCTGGAAAACCTGTGCCCAAATCTATTTCCCTCCCTTCTCCCCTCTAGTCTAACAGTGACCGTGTCGACTGAATTAATTAGTCGACTGAATTAATGCAATAAAGATGTTCCTTGACAAGATTTCAAATTATTTGTGGTCTATACGACCTGCATCAGAATGAGGTTTGCAATGGTGCGCCCGAAGGCACGGTTTGAAGACCCAGACAGTGACGTCACAATATGCAAAATTGTTTAAATTTATACCTACGTAATCACCAAAATATTTTTAAGGATGGCCTAACTTAAGTGTTGCAATACATTTTGAAAGATGCTAGGCATTATAATCAGCAAAAATGTGAATTGTTTACAATCACTGTCACGCATAATCTGTCTTTACGTTTCCCTTTTCTCCACATACTTTTTCTTATATGAGTCCATTAATTCAGTCACAGTGAATGCTTTAAGATCAACACAGCCTCTCTGAACTCTCCATGAGAGCCAATCTAGCAAAAAGGAGAATATAAAGTGGCTTTTAATAAATTCCTCACCCCCATAAATATTCATCCCTCTCCTGATCTGGGAAAATCTATTATTTTGTAAATGACAACAATCTATGATGAGGAGGCCTCATAGGCTGTCATTTATATGCTGCCTCTATCACCACCCGGGAGGAATTAGGGCCTAATTACTTTCACAAGGTGTATTGGAGAAAGCGGCTATGCACTTAGTGTGATTTGTTGATTGTGTGACTTGTGAATATATTTGTGCACTTGCTTCTATCAAAGTAAATATTTAACCAGGAGAAAATGAAAAGTCACTCTTGTATGGCAGAGCGGATAATTTACAATCTTTCCCAGCAGCCACTTGTCGCATCGACTGTTTTTTTTGCAGCTGGATTGAGTTGAAATATTGCTGCATGCAGATCTTGAAGGGTCTAAGGTAATGTCATCAGTATAATGCAAGTGATTCGGTGGAAATATGCACTGAAACCTCTTCATAATGTAATATATTGTAATGTGGGCTCCTGCACATTAGAAAGAGAAATATGCACAATTTACAGCCATAACACATCACAGCTTTATAAAGAGATTGACATGTTTTGGTTGATACTCCTGGGGAACCACAAATTGCTTCAATTATTTTTCTGGAGATTGAATAAATGTGGGTCGTGGGCATGGAGCATCCAGTAATGTTTTTTAACATTCACTGCTGTACATAACTGTGGCAGCGGGGGTGTGGTCAAGCGCCCGTCCGGGGGGAGAAAGCGGTAAGGGCGTTTGCACCTGAGCTAAATTATGTCTAACACCTGTCTCTAATTTCAGTGAGCACGGGGAGAGCGGCATAAAACGGCCACAGAAACTCCAGTCTGTGAGAGCTTGCGGATCCGGGGCAATTCCGGGATCAATGCCCCGTGATGGAGCTGGGGACTGTGGTCTGGGTCCCCGATGCCCCACAGGCTGCCCCCGATCAAGCCGGAGCGTACCGGATCCCGGTAAGAATCAAGGGGGGTACTCGCCAAGCGTTGGTGGACACCGGTTGTAATCAAACCACTATCCACAAATGCTTGGTTCAACATGGGGCATTGGGCACATGTAAAATGGTGAATTCACAAATACCCTGTGTTAACCCTGACCATTTAATTCCGGGGAACAAAACATAGAGTCGAGGCCGCAGTTAGTTCCCGCCTCACCCATCCGCTGATTTTGGGAACTGATTGGCCTGAATTCAAGAATGTACTAAAGGGAATATGCACGGATGGGTCCTGCATAAAAGCAAGGAGATGTGTTATGTGCGATGTTCTGGCAGGGGAGGTGGAGCCTGGGCTGTCCTCGACCACTCCAAGTCAAAATGACGAGGGAAGGGGAGATGCTACCACCCCTCCCCTTCTCAGGGAATTCCCTGAGGAGGACTTACCTTTGAAATAGTCACGGGATGAAACCCTCAAGCACGCCTTCGACCATGTGAGAGTAATCGATGGTCAACAACTCCGGCCGGACATTACCCTTTCCTTTCCTTATTTTGCCATTATAAATGACCGATTGTATAGAGTGACGCAGGACGCTCAAACAAAGGAAAATATAACCCAGCTTTTGATTCCACGGAGCCGCCGGGAAATGGTATTCCAGACGGCTCATTATAATCCCATGGCAGGTCACTTAGGGGAAAGAAAGTCACTACTCCAACTAATAGCACGTTTTTATTGGCCGGGCGGCAACGTCCTCGGGTGGTGTGCGGCGTGCCGCGAATGTCAGCTGGTAAATCCATTGGCCACCCCAAAAGCGCCATTGCGCCCCCTTCCACTGATCGAGGTCCCCTTCGAGAGAATTGGGATGGACCTCGTCGGGCCATTAGAACGGACAGCACGCTGACATCGCTTTGTATTAGTCCTGGTGGATTATGCAACGCGATATCCAGAAGCAGTGCCTCTGAGCAACATCTCAGCACGTAGTGTTGCAGAGGCACTCTTCAAAATAATCTCCCGGGTGGGAATTCCAAAAGAAATCCTCACCGATCAGGGCATGACTTTTATGTCACGTACACTTCGCGATGAACTGCTTTATGAACTGTTGGGCATTAAGTCGATTCGCACTAGTGTGTACCATCCACAGACAGATGGCCTAGTGGAGCGATTTAATAAATCCCTCAAAAATATGATTCGTAAGTTCGTGCACGAGGATGCTAGAAACTGGGATAAATGGCTAGACCCCCTGTTATTCGCAGTACGAGAGGTCCCGCAAGCCTCCACTGGCTTCTCTCATTTGAGCTGCTGTATGGGCGGCGCCCACGCAGTGTGCTTGATGTCTTACGTGAAGCCTGGGAGGAGGGGCCTTCAGATAGTAAAAATTTAATTCAATACGTCCTTGATCTCAGAGCAAAGCTCCACACTTTGGGGAAACTAACACAGGAGAGTTTGCTCCTAGCCCAAGAACGCCAATGCCGGCTGTATGGAATTACCTTTGTTCCAATAATAATGAACGTAACTTTATAAAACTGAACGTAACTTTTTCAGAAACTATCAAAAATATGCCATTACAAAAGAAGAAAAACACAATGAAATTGAAAAAAATGAACTCAGTCGCACAAATGTAACCAGCTCTTCAAATAAGCTTCATTCTTTGTTAATGTTTTTCAAAGATTCGTTTTCGCAAATCGTGGATTTTGAATGCATTGCCACAGATTTCGCTTACGCTTCACAGTTTTTCGTTTGCTGTTTTGACACAAACCTCTCGTGGGGGTTGGGCTTAACCGTGATCTACTCTGATTGGATAGTGAGCTTTTGACGGACAGGTGCTCTCTGACCTGGAAGTACAGACGTCACTCAGTGGCGCGCATATTGGAAATCTCTCGCGGGGATTTGTCATAGACGGTAAAAGAAAGATTTGTATGCAATACGTCGTGCTTTGAGTTTGTATTACTATATGTAAATAATATTTGACCTTCGATCGTCTCAGTCTGTAAAGATGAGCTCTCAGGAGAGACACGGAGCGGCATCATCTTCCTCCTCCGCTTGTCCTTCAAGGCAGCTTGAAGTAAGTTCGTTTTACTGAAGTAACCAATAACATCGATAAAGGTTTTATTCATGTACAGTGTGCAACAGTTCTGGCTTTATTTTATACATGTATTGTTTAAAAACTTGATAAAGTTTTATTGATTAAACTTGATTATATATCAAGATACCGTGTATATAGAAATAATATGTTTGCCTAATCTTCCTTTTTTTAATGCTACTTGTTAGGACCAAAGACAAATGTCACTTTTCCAAGATTTCTGCCTTGCTGTAGAATAAAGACCATTTGATATCTGCACTACATTGACACGTCCTTGAATATAATAACTGTACAATAGAGCAAACAATCGAACTACATGATAACATCATGACATAACATCAGTGCATTGCAAACTTGTGAATGACAATAATAACCCGCAACGAACTGTTGCACACTGTACATGAATAAAACCTTTATCGGTGTTATTGGTTACTTCAGTAAAACGAACTTACTTCAAGCAGCCTTGAAGGACAAGCGGAGGAGGAAGATGATGCCGCTCCGTGTCTCTCCTGAGAGCTCATCTTTACAGACTGAGACGATCGAAGGTCAAATATTATTTTTCCAATATGCGCGCCACTGAGTGACGTCTGTACTTCCAGGTCAGAGAGCACCTGTTCGTCAAAAGCTCACTATCCAATCAGAGTAGATCACGGTTAAGCCCAACCCCCACGAGAGGTTTGTGTCAAAACAGCAAACGAAAAACTGCGAAGCGTAAGCGAAATCTGTGGCAATGCATTCAAAATCCACGATTTGCGAAAACGAATCTTTGAAAAACATTAACAAAGAATGAAGCTTATTTGAAGAGCTGGTTACATTTGTGCGACTGAGTTAATTTTTTTCATTTTCATTGTGTTTTTCTTCTTTTGTAATGGCATATTTTTGATAGTTTCTGAAAAAGTTACGTTTAGTTTTATAAAGTTACGTTCAGTTTTATAAAGTTACGTTCATTATTATTGGAACAAAGGTAATTCCATATGGCTGTATGACAGGGGTACTCAGCTAAGAGAATTTGCACCGGGAGATAAAGTACTCGTATTCCTCCCAACATCAAGCTCTAAATTACTTGCCAAGTGGCAAGGACCATTTGAGGTCACACGACGAGTGAGGGATCTCGATTATGCACGCGTCAAATATACTACCTCAACCCCTTGAAATTGTGGAGGGAGGCAGTCCCCGTGACGTTGGCTATGGTAGCTCTGGAGAGGGCGGAGCTCGGGCCGGAGGTGAATACAAACCAAAATCATAACACCCTGGTTAACTCCTTTTGCTTGTGGAGACCACCTCTCACCGTGTCAACTCGCAGAGGTTGCCGAGTTGCAAAAGGAGTTTGCAGATGTGTTTTCCCCTCTACCGGGTCGTACGAACATCATCCAACACCACATCGAGGCCGAGCCGGGGGTGGTGGTTCGTAGTCTTCCCTATCACTTGCACGAACACAAAAAGAAAATAGTTCGGGAAGAATTGGATGCGATGCTCGATATGGGGGTGTAAAACGATCATGTTCATGGGCAAGGAAGAGGCGAGAAACCGGCTTGTCAACATAAATCATAATTTAATTAAGAACTTAAAACAAACATTTAGGACAGCAGACGTCTGCTGATTAAGCTCTCTCTCCCGATCGCCGTCTGCGAGTGGCCTTTTAACCCTCTTGCTGGCTCAATCAGCCAGATACGGGACCGGGCGTGCGCAATCACGCGCCGGTCCCGCCCTCCACCGTGCCACAGGGGGTAATAGAGGAATCCCACAGTGATTGGTCCAGCCCGGTTGTTCTTGTTCCCAAGAGTGACGGGTCTTTACGGTTCTGTGTGGATTATAGAAAAGTCAACGCGGTGTCTAAATTTGACGCATATCCGATGCCCCGTGATGATGAGTTGCTCGATCGGTTAGGTACTGCTCAGTTTTATTCGATGTTGGATTTGAAAAATGGTTATTGGCAGATCCCCTTGACACCAATTTCCCGCAGAAAAACAGCCTTCTCCACGCCGTTCGGTTTGCACCAATTTGTGACTCTTCCGTTCGGTGTGTTTGGGGCCAGCGTCTCCAGCCCTTTAAGTTCAAGGTGGTCCACAGACCGGTGGGTGCAGATGGCTGTTGCTGACTTCCTCTCCAGGAATGATGGGGGAGTGGTAGGCAGGCCGGATGGCACCCGGCCTGAGTTGGGCGGTGGGGGTATGTGGCAACGGGGGCGTGGTCAAGCGCCCGTCCGGGGGAGAAAGCGGTAAGGGCGCTTGCACCTGTGTTAAATTATGTCTAACACCTGTCTCTAATTTCAGTGAGCACGGGGAGAGCGGCATAAAACGGCCACAGAACCTCCAGTCTGTGAGAGAGTTGCACGTCAGTCCAGTGTTGGCGTGTACGGGTGACTTTGAAGAGAGCCATAAATAGAATTAGAAAGTTTATGATCATTATTGTGTATAAAGCTGTGAGCCTTGCTGTGGCCATTAAAGTTACCTTCTTGAGAAGAGCAATCGCCTTCACCTCCTCCTTGACTATCGAACCTCGTTACAATAACTTTTCTTCACAGGGTGGTGCACACTACATCATGGCATATTCAGAAAAACAACTATATGCATTAAAACCCATAGGATATCTACAAATCTTTATGCAGTTATGTGTTGTGCTCTGTGAGAGTCTGAACAGGCTGAATGAGAATTGTGTTCAAGTTTTATAATATCTTAGGTTTTAGGCAGCCTAATCTGATTTAAATTATGTAATTGTCAAAACATTTTGTAAAAATTAAATAAATGACAAAATTGATTCATGGTGTTCCTTATTGTGGCATTATTTCTGAGGTGAAATATCCACTAAGTGGTGCTAAAAGCAAGTAAAATTTTCTCCCCAAGAGATGAGGTTGTTTAAGGTAAATGCTTGAGTTCCCTTTACAAAAAGCTTCACTTTGATGCTGCGCTGCTAAGCGCTATGGGGAAACAATCTTATTGTGAGCTGCTCTGAACATGTGTGTAACACGTCAATGAAATTGACTGGAATTTATAGCCTCGGTTGGTGAGATCATTGGACGCACCTGAGACCAGGCTATAAATAGGAGGCGTCACCAGAGTGTCGTCAGACATTTTTCTTCAGAGCTTTCTCTCTGTGTGTTTTCACAAAACTCTTGCTAGAAAATTGTTTAAAAAAATCTTAAGTCTTTCCTTCTTTCTCTCTTTATATATATATATATATATATATAAAAAAAAAAAAAAAAAAAAAAGAAGGGGAAAATGGCGGAAAAGCAGGGCAAACAATGCGTGTTTCCTTGTCAGCTTTCTATGTCTGACAGGGACACGCATCAATTTTGCTTTGTTTGCTTGGGGGAAGAGCACGCTACTCTCGCGTTGGAACAGGGCGGGTGCGCGCATTGCGACCTACTTTCGGTCGGGATGCTTCGCGCTCGCCTTGCTTACTTCCGAGAGCCGGCACCCACACTTCATTCGTGGGGCTCTCGCATGGATCTGGCTGAGGAGCGAGAGACGGGTTCGCCCCTTTCGCTCGCTCTCTCCCCAGATCCTGCTGGTCCCTCGTGTGATCCTGAAGCGTGCTTCAGCGCCTCTTCAGTTCACGAGGGGGACCTCCATTCCCTTGGGTCAGATTTAGAGTTAACCGCATCTGAGCACTCCAATCGCGATTCTAAATCTTCGGAGGAGCTGCTCGATGTGATTACTCGCGCGGTGGCCAGGCTTCAAATAGACTGGCCACGTGACCAAGTTCCCCCCAAGCGCTCTAAGTTAGAGGACAGATTTCTGTCTGGTGACCAAGGGAAGGGAACACCTCATCAGTCCCTTCCCTTCTTTGATGATCTCCATGACGAGCTTTCTCGTTCTTGGAATAAGCCTTATAACTCGCGCATTCACGTGCCCTCGACGTCAATATATTCGACTATCGTGGGCGCTGAGGCGCGAGGGTATTTAAAGATGCCACCGGTCGAAGAGACACTTGCGGGTTATCTCTCGCCGGGTTCGGCATCATCACTTAATAAATCTGCTCTCCCTTCTAAGCCATGCAGGGTAACCTCCATGCTGGTCGGGAGAGCATATCAAGCGGCTGGTCAGGCTGGTGCTGCGGGCATACCAGGCTGACCTGCTAAAAGATTTGATCTCGACGACGAAGCTTTCTCTGAACTTCATCGAGCTACTGATTTGTCTCTCCGTGCCACCAAGCAGTCAGCCCGTGCTATTGGCCGGTCTATGTCCGCTTTGGTTAGCACTGAGAGGCACTTATGGCTGAATCTATCCGGCATCAAGGATAAGGACAGGGTTTTCCTTCTTGATGCCCCAGTTTCGCCTTCTGGTCTCTTTGGAGACGCCATGAACACAGTTATCTCCAGATTCCAGGAGGCGAAAAGCCATGAGGAAGCCTTTGGAAAATTCCTTCCTCGTCGCACTCAGGGGGCGAGGCCGTCGGTCACCCAGTCTCGCCCTGATTCTGTGAGGAGGGAGATTCAGAAGCAGAGCGTGGCAAGTCGTGCTCCCCCTCGCAAGGATTGGGGATAGGCTCGTCGCCCTCAGCAACCTCCCAAACAAGACCTCAGGGCTGGTATCTCCAAGAGAAAGAAGCCCTGACGTCCTTGTATCCAACCCTGTGAGGGTAGTTCCCTTCGGGACGGGGCGCGTGTATCATTCACTTCGGCCCTCCCGATACCCTCACGAAACCTCTTCACTCCCGCCACCCTTGGTGTTTCGGGTGACAGGGGTTTCCAACAAAATGTTGAATGTACCGTCGCTCCCTGCCATATTCCAGGACACGGAACATTCTACACCCCCTCGACAGGAAGTCTTGAAATTAGTTCCCAACTCAGAGAACCTGGCAGCGTGGAAACTTCTGCCAGGTATTTCTATGTGGGTTCTAAAAACAGTAGAAAAAGGCTACAGAATTCAGTTCGCTTGCCGCCCTCCGAGCTTCAACGGCGTGGTTTCCACTACCGTAAGCCCGGAACAGGCATGTCTACTTCAGGTAGAACTGCAAAATCTCTTGGAGAAAGGGGCCATAGAACATGTTCCCCTTCCAGAGAAAAAGTCTGGCTATTACAGCAGATACTTCCTGGTCCCCAAGAAAGGGGGGGGGGGGGGGGGTTGCGTCCCATCTTAGATCTTCGTGCCTTGAACCGCTCGGTCAAGACGCTCAGGTTCAAGATGCTAACAGTCAGGTCCGTCGTGTCTCAGTTCCAACGTTTCGATTGGCTGGTCACGATCGACCTCATGGACGCATACTTTCATATTGGAATTCTGCCACAGCACAGGAAGTTCCTGAGGTTCGCTTTCGGGGACGAAGCCTTCCAGTATCGGGTCCTTCCATTCGGCCTAGCCCTATCACCCCGCACATTCACGAAATGCATGGATGCAGCACTGGCTCCGTTGCGACTCCAGGGCATCCGCATTCTGAATTATCTAGACGACTGGCTGATCCTAGCCCAGTCTCAAGAACTGGCAGTTCAGCACAGGGATATCGTCTTGGCTCATCTAGGTTCTCTGGGTCTGAGACTCAACGCCAAAAAGAGCGTTCTTTCCCCGACCCAGAAAATTTCCTATCTGGGGGTTATATGGAATTTGGTCACGATGCAGGCACAGTTGTCTCCCGCTCGTGTCATCTCCATTCAGAACTCCCTGGGCATTCTCAGGCTAGGTCAAGGTTGCACTGTTCTTCAGTTCCAACGAATATTAGGTCTCATGACGTCTGTGTCCACGGTGATTCCTTTGGGCCTTCTCCATATGAGACCGTTTCAGCTGTGGCTAAAATCCAGGGGGTTTCATCCAAGGGCCAGTCCCCTCAGGCGAATAAGGGTTACGCGCCGAGTGCTTCGTTCCCTCTCTATGTGGTTCAGACCCCGGTTCCTCACCTTGGGTCCCACTCTTGGTGCGTTGTGTCGTCGCAGGATGCTTACGACAGACGCCTCCCTGACGGGTTGGGGTGCGGTCTTAAGTGGTCGTCCAGCCCAAGGGGAATGGGAGAGTCATCAACTCGATTGGCACATAAACCGCCTCGAGCTGATGGCAGTATTTCTGGCCCTGAAATACTTTCTCCAACATCTGAGAGGCTGCCATGTCCTTGTGCGGGTGGACAACACAGCAGCAGTCTCCTACATAAATCATCAAGGAGGCCTACGTTCTCGCCACCTCAATTTGCTGTTGATTCTCCTTTGGGCCCAGGGCAAGTTACTGTCACTCAGGGCAGTCTATATCCCTGGACGCCTGAATGTGGGAGCAGATTTTCTGTCCAGACAAATCTTACCATCGGGTGAGTGGAAACTCCATCCCGAGGTAGTACAACAGATTTGGGAGAGATTTTACAGAGCCGAAGTGGACCTCTTCGCCTCTCAAGAGACTGCGCAATGTCCCCTCTACTTCTCTCTGAGTCACCCAGCCCCTCTGGGTCTGGACGCGATGGCGCATACATGGCCCAGAATGCGCCTGTATGCGTTCCCTCCGGTTTCTCTGCTCCCGGGAGTCCTGGCCAGAGTTCGCCAGCAAGGGTCTTGCCTCTTATTGATAGCACCTCGCTGGCCAAACAGGGTTTGGTTCTCAGAGATGATGTCTCTCCTAGACGGCTCGCCCTGGGCGATTCCGGACAGGAGGGACCTTCTGTCTCAAGCACAGGGGACAATATTTCATCCCCGGCCCGAATTGTGGAAACTTCACGTTTGGCCCCTGAAGGGTACCAACTGAGGGACACAGGGCTGTCGCTTGGGGTTATTGAAACCATTCTTAGTGCTAGGGCTCCCTCCACCAGAAGAATTTACACCAATAAATGGGGTGTCTTCGAAAGGTGGTGCAGTTCACATGATGCAGATCCAGATAACTGCCAAATTGTTTCTGCAAGAAAAACTGTCAGCAGGCATATGCCCCGCTACTCTCAGGGTTTATGTGGCCGCCATTTCGGCTTGCCATGCCTTGATTGACGGGGTGCCTTTAGGGAGACATCCTCTACTCGCCCGCTTCATTCGTGGAGCCAGGCAACTGAGGCCTCCCGTTAGGGCCAGAACTCCTTCGTGGGACTTAACAATAGTCCTGGAGACTCTGGTCGAGACCCCCTTTGAACCTCTGGAGTCAGCGTCTGACAGACTTCTGACTCTCAAGATGGTCTTCCTTATGGCTATTACCTCTCTTAAGAGGATTGGGGATCTACAGGCTCTGTCTATTCTGCCGACCTGCTTAGAATTTGCCCCCGGTATGGCCAAAGCAATTTTGCATCCTCACCCTGATTACCTTCCTAAAGTTCCTTTTTCGACAATACATCCTGTCACTTTAGAAGCCTTCTGCTCCCCGCCGTTTTTAACGCCGGAACAGGAAAGACTTCACGGACTCTGCCCAGTCCGTGCCCTTCAGATTTATGTCCACCGCACAAGCCAGTGGCGTAAATCAGGGCAATTGTTTGTTTGCTATGGGGGCCGCAACAGGGGGGCAGCCACTACTAAGCAGACTATGTCACATTGGGTGAGGGATGCTATTGCCCTGGCCTATGAGGCGCGCGGTCAAGCTTCGCCAGTAGGTGTCAGGGCTCACTCCACCAGAGGGGTCGCTTCCTCTAAAGCCTTGGCTAGAGGGGTCCCTCTGCAGCAAGTTTGTGATGCGGCAGGTTGGTCCTCTCCGCACACATTCATTAAATTCTATAGTTTGGATGTTCATGCTACTCCGGGCTCTTACGTCCTTGAGTCGACATCTCGAACTCATGCAGGAACAGGTTTGTGACGTGGCGGGCTGGTCCTCTCCACGCACATTCTACAATTTCTACATGGGCTGGGATGTTTTGCTACCCCGGACTATGTCCTTGGGTCGACATCCCAGGCTCATGCCAAATCCAAGTTCATGGTACAAACTTTTGAGTTAGAGCCTTTGGATAGGCTTCTCAAACTCATCTTTTGACTTTGTGGGCTAGATGCTCCGCCACTCCGGACTCTTATGAACTTGAGTCGACATATCAAGCTCATGTCAAAACCAGGTTTGTGATACGGCAGGCTAGTCCTTTCCGCACACACTCTTCGGATTTTATGGTGTTAGATGTTCTGCTACTCCGGGCTTATGCCCTTGAGTCAACATCTTAAGCTCATGTCTGGAACCTCTCGCGTTCTGTGAAAACACTTCACAACGATCAGGGGTCCGGACAGCCCCAGTGCGGCGGCGTGGGCATTTCGTTCCCCATAGCGCTTAGCAGCGCAGCATCAAAGTGAAGCTTTTTGTAAAGGGAACGTCTCGGGTTACTTGTGTAACCCTTGTTCCCTGAAAAAAGCGGAACGAGATGCTGCGCTTCTTTTGCCGCACTGGGACGTCCCAGGACCGCTCTTCAGAAAAATAATCTGACGACACTCTGGTGACGCCTCCTATTTATAGCCTGGTCTCAGGTGCGTCCAATGATCTCACCAACCGAGGCTATAAATTCCAGTCAATTTCATTGACGTGTTACACACATGTTCAGAGCAGCTCACAATAAGATTGTTTCCCCATAGCGCTTAGCAGCGCAGCATCTCGTTCCACTTTTTTCAGGGAACAAGGGTTACACAAGTAACCCGAGACGTTTTAAATAAACAAAACCTACCTCCCTACCCTAAACCTAATCTAATCGATAGTGTCATAGAAGAAAATGTGACAAGAAAAAAATATGAAGTTTATTACTGTAAGCAAATGCTCTCAAATTGTAATCTTGTGCAACTCTGCTTACACATGGGAGGACGTTCCATTTTTGACTTCGCTATACACAATGCATAATTTATTTTATTTAAACTAACTGATCTCAGGTCATGAGACTCTGGGCTGTCAGTCAAGGGTTAAACTTTTGACGTACAGAGTCATGTGACAAGAGAACATGGCGCAGATCACAGCAAAGTTTGTCTTTGTAAGAAACACCAACACAACTACATCTGGTAAGAAACCTAATCACACTTTTACATTGTAACCTGTTTAAGTGAAAAGATGAGTCTCTAGATTCATCCAATATGCCATTTTTTACATTTGAGTGATTCATTGTGAAACGCCATGCTGCTAAACACAATGTACACTTTTGTGTACAATAGCACAAAGTTTTCATTAGAAATCCTATATTTACTGTGCATTTTCACTTTGAGAAAAATATGTTGCTTTCAGAGGCTTTGTATGGAGTTAGTATAAAAATACGGTGCATTTCGAACTGAGAACATTGCAGACAGACAGCACACTGGAATTTCAGTCATTCTCTAAATAGACAGCAAAGGAGAAAGGGAGCATCCTACAGCTTTCCTAAAAAGACAAACTTCGTATCAAAATTTCAGTTTCAGGCTACAGATGGTGTCTGAACCACTCAACATGGTTGGTAGACATGGGACAATGGTAATCAGTACTTAGATTCAAAATTTATATGCATAGATTAATTTGAATATGTTTGGCAGTGATTGTACGATGCTGGCCATTACTCATATCAGAATTAATTATGCTAATTTCTGATTCATAAAATGCTCAGAACTGGGTATCACTTGTTTGTTTGACAGTGCAAAGAGAGAGCATTGAGATTTTGCTATCAATGTAGAAAAAAAATATTGTAACATAAAATTCAAAACAAGTCAAATTGTAAATTTTATTTTATTTGTATTTGTGCTTTTGCCAATACGCATTGTTGCAAAACAAAACATTTTCTGAGTGTCATGACAATGGCAAAGTGGCTATTATTCAGTATTTCATTTACACAGAGCCAAAGCCTAAAAGCACTACCTAGTCTCATAGAATCACGTTACTTATCTATATTTTTGCTAAATAATTTTTACTTTACTTGTGAAGTGAACCCTAGATGCGCTAAAACAATAATGACTTTAAAAAATTTGCATTAGTTCATAAACATCCTTTTCGCTCTGTTCCTCACACAATGCTATCAAAACACTTTAACTGTAGCACATGACTTAAAAGGTGATACATTTTAACGTTTTACGTTACCAGCAACATTTACAAGCTTGTTCAGGTTCGGCTGCAATGGAAAGGACTGGGGTACAAGTCCTGCAAGTGAGTCAACACATGAGCTGTGTTATAGAACCAGGCTCAAATGTAAATTTGATTTTAGATGTAATTTTGCTGTAAGATGATTTTTCATCTATGCTTTTTATGACACTAGTGGTTAGATTTAAGGTTTAGGGTAGGGAGGGAGGTTTTTTAATTAATTTCCTGAGACCTGCTGTTTGAATTTTCCATTGTGGCATGGTGGAGGGCGGGACCGGCGCGTGATTGCGCACGCCCGGTCCCGTATCAAGCTAAATTGAGCCATCAAGAGGGATAAAGGCCACTCGCAGACGGAGATCGAGAGAGAGAGCTTAATCAGCAGACATGTCTGCTGTCCTAAATGTTTGTTTTAAGTTCTTTATTAAATTGTTATTTATGTTGACAAGCCGGTTTCTCGCCTCTTCCTTGCCCATGAAATGATCTGTGTTACATTGGTGCCGAAAGCCCGGGAAGGAAGAGGGATACGCCGTAGCGGAGTTCTCGCCACTTCTCAATGGAGCAGCCGCGGCCATCTGCCGGGGGACGGAGGAGCCCAGCCGCCTGGACGCGGAGGAACGGCCGCCGACCGCGAGGGGAGGAGGGGCTCCTGGCCGACCGCCTGGAGTGGTTAGGGCCGCTGCCAGGGGCGGGGGAGTCCCCTAGTAGCCGCTGGAACGCGGCGGGGTTGGAGACTGCCGACCGCGTGCGGGGAGGGGCTCGCCGCCGACCGCCTGGAGCGGGAGGCCCCTTCGACACCCTGGGAACGCGGTGGGGCGTTCCGTCCGCCAGGGGCTGAGGACTGCCTCCGATCTGCCCGGAGAGGCGTGGCTGTTGTCCTGTAGAGGGTGGAGAAGTGGCTGAGGAACGAGCTACGGCATATCAGAGAACCGGTAAGTTAGGTGTTTTCATTATTATTTTTATTAATCTCTCTCTCCTCTCTCTCTCGCTACCGCTCCGCGTTGGCCTTTTTCCCTCTTTTTTTTTTTTTTTTTAAAATTATGGTGTTCGTGGGTGGGGAGGTACCGCCCAGTGCAGGAACCTAACCCCCCCCCCCCCCCCCCCATTTTTAATTGTTGCCCCTCTGTTTTAAATTATGGTGTTTGTGGGAGGGGAGGTACCGCCCAGTGCAGGAACCCTCCCCCCCCCCCCCCATTTTTAATTGTTGTTTTTTTTGTTTCCCTCCCCTTGCCCCCTCCCTCGTCCAGGTTAATGGGGATGACCTGCCGGCAGACCGCGCGGGAGGCGCTTCCCCCCCCAGGGGATGTACGTCAGGCCGGGGGTCCCCAACCTGAAAGAACGGGGGAGGAATGTGGCACGGTGGAGGGCGGGACCGGCGCGTGATTACGTGAGAGAGAGCTCAATTACGGACGTCCGTTATCTTATGTGTTTGTCTTTTGAGTTCTCCATTAAACCTTTAAGTTATACGTTAAGCCGGTTTCTCTGATACGCCGTAGCTCGTTCCTCAGCCACTTCTCCACCCTCTACAGGACAACAGCCGCGCCTCTCCGGGCAGATCGGAGGCAGTCCTCAGCCCCTAGCGGACGGAACGCCCCGCCGCGTTCCCGGGGTGTCGAAGGGGCCTCCCCCCGCCCCTGGCAGCGGTTCTCCCGCTCCAGGCGGTCGGCGGCGAGCCCCTCCCCGCACGCGGTCGGCAGTCTCCAACCCCGCCGCGTTCCAGCGGCCAGTAGGGGACTCCCCCGCCCCTGGCAGCGGCCCTAACCACTCCAGGCGGTCGGCCAGGAGCCCCTCCTCCCCTCGCGGTCGGCGGCCGTTCCTCCGCGTCCAGGCGGCTGGGCTCCTCCGTCCCCCGGCAGATGGCCGCGGCTGCTCCATTGAGAAGTGGCGAGAACTCCGCTACGGCATATCCCTCTTCCTTCCCGGGTTTCGGCACCAATGTAACACAGATCATTTCATGGGCAAGGAAGAGGCGAGAAACCGGCTTAACGTATAACTTAAAGGTTTAATGGAGAACTCAAAAGACAAACACATAAGATAACGGACGTCCGTAATTGAGCTCTCTCTCCCGATCACCGTCCGCGAGTGGCCTTTATCCCTCTTGACGGCGTAATTAGCCTAATACGGGACCGGGCGTGCGTAATCACGCGCCGGTCCCGCCCTCCACTGTGCCACATCCATTTACCTATTTTATAACATGTAGCACCTAAAAAACATGCTAAAAACACTCTAGAGCAAATAGTATTCCTAAAAATGTCCACATTCAGTATATGGACAGCAGGGCTAAGTTGTGAAATTTTAAATAATACCAAGCTATAGAAAGTCAGATTTAAATTATGTTGTTTATTATGTTTCCAGGAGTGTTGGTTATAATTTTTTTTGAGACGTTACTAATGTAAAGCTGTTTTCAATCAACATATATCTGAAGAAGACAAGACCAATCACAATTAGGTAAGCAAGGTAGGACATAAGAAGGAAGACAAATCGCAAATCAGTATTCAAATATTACAATAATGCCATTGATGTAAGTCACATTTTTAAAAGTCAGCAGTGGATTTTCAAATTTTTATATGAAATTTCAAAAACAGAATTAGATGGCACAATTAATGCTTACAGTAAATTATATTCAAAACATAGAAAGAATGGAATCTGTAAGTTAAACTGCCTTGCAAGCACTGTGATGTACAAACAGGGCCGTACTAACTCAATCTTCTGAAAGCAAGGCTTTAGAAATGTAGAGTGTTAATTAATGTAATTACTAGTCACACATTTGTGAACTAATTCCATTACAAATTAGAGACAGTAATTAGCAATTTGCAATAGATTTCTTATTTGGAATAGGTTAACTTCCCCAGCACTGCTTTGTAGAGTTGGGGTTCTTGAGTTCAGACTCCGACTCGAGTCACTAGTCCAATTTTAGAAAAAAGTGTCTGGCCAGGATTTCAAAATTGCCTCTAAATGTCCGTGATTTGGCTTTGTCTTAATATTGATGTGCTCTCTACATTTAGTTCTATCATACATTCGGTGTATTTGAAACTGCGCATCAGTTTCAACACGTATGTGTCCTTACGTGTGATTATTCTGGTTGAGAGCAGCAGTGCGCACTCTTTAAAAGTACTTTTTTAACTCCCTCACCCGCGTACCCGTGCTGTATGTGTGGGAGAGAGAGATCGCCATTCACCAGACATGCTCTTCCACTCTCATCCAGAAATATCTATAATGTAAGTACACTTTAAAAACTCTGCAAATTATTAAACAGAACACGTTTTATCAGACTCACGCTTACCACACAAAATCATTTCTAACTGAGAAGGTTGACTATATCAAGACAAAATCTAATTTACTGCATATCAGGGACATTTAAACTAATATCAGGGATGAAATAGACCATGATGGAAATTGTACAACTGTCAAATATTTGCAGCGCAACCTCTGTGCGTTACCTGTAAAGCTGGCACTTGTGTTTCAATGGCAAAATGTCAGAAAAGACAATGAAGAACACAAGTGAGGGGAGAAGTCTCTACTCACCTATTATCCATACTAAATATAATGTGAAAAGAACAAAATGTCAGCCTAAGGTGAGTTTGATCTTGACTTTAGGGAAGTAGGCTACACCTGGACACAACAGGAGGACTGGAAAATGTGACGTGTACTATAGCATATAAATATTTTTTGAAAATGAAGTAGAAATAAAAACGAAATAAAAATTTGAAATAATATAACTCAAGTTGTAATGACAAATACAGATTTCACTTTTCACTTTCTTTAGTCTATGTTTGAGTGAAGGGGAAAAGCAACAAATAATTGAAATGTCAACAGAACGCAATAAGAAGTGTGTTTGAAAAACAGTTTTGTATTCATACATCTAAAGCATATGCTTTCAATTGGAAACCACTTTGAAATTTGTTCAGCAGGATACTAATAATTAATTTTTTGCATTTATATTGGCAAATAGTTTTTCTTAGTTGTGAAGGTTAAAATAAGCTTTAAGTCATGAGTCTGACTCGGCCAATTTGGACTCTATTGATTAAAGACTCGGACTCGACTAAGGTGGACTCGGAACTATTGCTTTGGACACTAGCAAAACCTCAAACTGTTCTGTGTCTTAATTCACTTTCAAAAGTAAAGTTTGTAATTAAGTGAAGTATTAAAATATTCATTATGGTGTATTGTTTGATAGTGAAAGCTGTGAGCACTGGAAGGTTGCCAAAACAAAATGCTAACAAGAATATTTGAATAAATGGAATGCATACGTCACTAACAGAGCTTAGCATGAATAGAATAATCACTGTTAGTGAATACTCCTCATTACAAAGCTTACCAACTCATTATCATTAGAATGATCTTCACAATTTTGAAAATGAAACATTTTCATTTGTAAATTATGTTTGTAAACAGTGTGAACTTTTTGTTCTGCTTACAAGATGTACTGAAAAACTCAATTTTGTAACTATGCAGAACTAGTCATGACTCTATTTGTAGAGTTCCTTTGAGTTCTGCACCCTTGGGTGGGTGCTCATTTTGGTCTTGACAAGATGGCAACTTCACTGCTGAGAGCTGGCGGGAAAGGCTGGTATTTATTCCTGAATGCACTGCTGTTTGAGAGTTGTCTGGGAGAGAGTCCCAATGGACAGGATTGCTATTAAGCTCAGTGCCTGTGGAGAGGGGATTAAGGTATGAGAGAAAGAAGGGACATTGGTAAAGATTGGTGAGCTGAATACTGCAAAGCTCAGGAGATACTAAAAAATAATGTAGATGATAATAAACAAACAAACAACAAGTTAGTTTAACTAAGTTCACTCAAAAATGAAAATTCTATAACTCAGTAATTATTTTTTTACTCTAATATCATTCCAAGACCATACTGTTATGGAACACATGGAACAAAAGAGTAGACATTTTGAACCAATCCCTTTGAAGGTTTGAAGAATGTGCACATTCCTAATTTCCATTTAAGAATAGTTCACCATTAGCAAGGCTGCTTTGCTCTAAAGCAACAAATAAATAAATAATAATAAAAAAACAAAACAAAACAAAACACACAGCAGTTTGAAAATTTGAATAGAGAATGAGATTTGTGTGCTGTAGCAGAAGGGAAGATTTTCAAACTTAATTTCACCGTTTTCCTTACTTTAAGCTATTGAATGACTTCAGAAGACTTTGAATATAGCTTGCAAGTGATATGAACTATTTTGTAGCACTTTTGTTTCTTTTTTTCTTTTTGTAGCTTGACAGCTTTGGTCAATAAAATTGTTTATACTATTATTGCTGAAATAGTTTATTCACAATTTCAGTGAACAGGTTCGGAATGACATTAGAGTGAGCAAATAATAAAACTATTAAAATGATGCAGATTTTATGTATGATTTTAAAAAGCATACAGTATATGTCAGTACGAGGGCATGGTTGAATGCCCGTCTGGGGAGAGAGGAAGCGGTAAAGATGTTCACCTGAGATGAATTTGCTGGTAATTACTGTTTCTGTGTTTGCAGTGAGAGACAGGAGAGATAAAAAATGGCCCGTTGCACAGAGAGTGTGAGAGGGGCACACGAGAGACTGCGCGTATGAGTGTTTCGTGTATGCTGAAAAGCGGAACATAATTTGTTTATGCTGAAAAGCCATCCTTTGTTGTGTGTAAGCTGAAAAGCAATTTCTGTTTGTTGAGAATTAAAAGTGACTTGAATCGTTTAAACCGGCTCCCGTTTCCTCCTTTATTTGTCCGACAACAAACTTTGTTACAGTGATATTTAGTGTATATGTTTGTGTTTGTGTCTGTGTGTATGGTTTTAGTCTACTCCCTGTGTGCTCATCCATCATCCATCACCTCTACTCTCCTGCTAAGTTGGGTGACATGACTCCTGCACTTTTATTGACATATAATTAAAGAAATAATTCCAGCGAGAAGACCCTGTAATCTTCAATTTGAGACGTGTTAAACTTGTAATTGGACAGCAATGAATGAACTGCATAAATAAATCTGGTCAAGGTGCTGTCATCTTCATCAAGTAAAATATGGAATCTTTTCCTTGCTATAAAGCAGGGCCTGTATTCACAAAAATTATTAAGACTAAAAGTAGCTCCTAATGTGGAAATTTAGGAGGAAATCTTAAAAATTAAGGGCGTCACTCCTAATTTTAGGACTTGTAAAATTTTTATCTAAGAGTAATTCATGAAGAATTCAATGCTAAAACCCACCTAAACACACAATAGCTTAGAAGTCCTCTTGAGTCTAACTCAGGTGTTAGATGTTTAGATTTGTATTATATGCAAAATAGTATTTTTGTATTAATTGTACTGTATGAATTGCTTCTATTCATTGGTCGTGCCTCCACTTAGTAGTTTAAACTATTTTGATTTACCCTACTAAGTATATTTAAATTTACAACTTATTGTATGTATTCACTGTATATAGCACATCTAAAGAAATAAATTGTTTACTTAATAATAACATAGGCAAAGTCAAATGTCTTTAACCAAAAATGTATTTGTATTTAGTAAATGTGAGATAAGGAAATTTATATGAAGATAACAATAATAACAAAGATGAATAAGAATAAATTAAAATAACAATTCACTACTTCAATGGAATTCGTTCAGCAAGAATAAAATAAAGTATTTTCAATTAAACAATTTTGCTTAACACTTTTGGCTTTAGTTCAAATCAGTTTCAACTCCTGTAACACCCAGATTTACACCTTCATGACTGATACTTGAATTAAATCAATGTAAAACATAAGCAGAGAAAACAAACCACTGATAGAGAAGCCCCCTGCATTTCTCCTTTATGGGAATATTTTCTTTTTGCTTTAAAACAATAACATCCTGGTTACTTTCGTAACCTCCGTTCACTGATTGAGGGAACGAGAAGTTGTGTCGATGTAGTGACACTAGGGGTCACCCTTGGGAGCCCCAAACACCTCTGATCTTTGAGAAAAGGCCAATGGGAATTGGCAAGTGGAATTTGCATGCCACTCCCTCGGACATATGGGTATAAAAAGAGGTTTCGTGCTGAGGAGCCGAGAAAAGGTCCCAGCCATTTCAGCAGGATGTTCAGTGTTGTAGCAGGATAGACACAACATCTTGTTCCCTCCATCAGGGTACAGAGGTTACAAAAGTTGTGTCGATGTAGTGACACTAGTGGTCCCTATACAAAATGACTTACTGAACTATGTTACTGTGGTGGTGCGAGACAGGCAGGTCTTTGTGTGTCTCGTAATCAGTAAAACTGGCAGTCATGTAACCTCCCCTAACACTCTTACAGGTGTCATACGGTCCCCTGCACCACGAGGACCAGTCAACTGCCCCAAAAATAGGGACCGGCTGGCCCAGCCGCGGCCTCTTCTCCTTTTTTCTCCCCAAAGAAACAAAATCGTTCAGCTTGTGTCGAGGTAAAACTGAGACGTTGAAGTACGCGTCCTTCAGTACTACAGCAGTGAACCAATCTTGATGCTGGACACTCACTAAAATGCGTTTTTGCATCAGCATCTTGAACGGGAGTCTGCACAAGGCCCGGTTCAGAATTCGCAGTTCCAAGATTAGCCCTTTTTCAAAAACAACTTGTAAAACCCCTTTTTAATCTCAGCTGAAGGGACAGGCCTGTCGCGACCATCCTGTCACGGGGGTGATTGTGCCACAGCAGGGTGCGGGGGGCCTGCCTCCGCAGCACTGTACCTGCCCGGCGGGAACAGTGCCCGGCAGTCGTGATAATGACGGCCGTGGCCACAGAATGTGTGACTCAGGAAGTGAGGAAACCACTCTCTTGTTGAAAATGTGGGTACCGCAGCCCCTTGGGGGTGTGTAGAAATCAACAGAAAGGGTAAATAAGAAATTTCCATCCATCCCTCCACTGGAGGATGGAGTGGTCTGCTTACCAGCTCCTGTGCAGTGGGTTCCTGGCTCCCTGGGTCGCCCGTCTCAGGGGCGCTTACTGGGGCGGCGGTTATGGAGACGTGTTGCTACCACAGGGGGACGCACTTGACGACGAGCAGACGGGGTGCGGGTGAGTCGAGGATGTGTTGTATGGCCTCCATCTGCTTTTTGACCGGTTAGAATTGCTGGGCAAAATCTTCTGTGGTGTTGCCGCTTAGGCAAACCTGGGAGATGGGAGCATCAAGGAATCGTACCTTGTCAGCCTCCCTTGACAAGACCAGGTTGAGCCAAAGGTTGCGCTCCTGGAACTGCTGGGCAAAATCTTCAATGGTGTCGCCGCATAGGCCAACCTGGGAGATGGGGGCGTCAAGGAATCGTACCTTGTCAGCCTCCCTTGACTAGACCAGGCTGAGCCAAATGTGGCACTCCTGGAACACCAGGGTTCATCACCCGGAGGTCGAGAACAGTCGCTGAGCAAAGCTCCTGCATCAATCTCAGTTCAGAGTTTCTTGGTCCTACCCTCGTGCAGTTCTCTGAGCGCCTCAGCTTGGTGCACTTGTAGGAGAGCTGTGGTATGCAGGGCGGAGGCGGCATGTCCAGCAGGACTATATGCCTTAGTCACCAGTGACGATTCCACCAGGTTCCGCCTTATCCACGTGAGACGCTATCTGTGAGTGCCACTCTTTTAGAAGGGAAATATACTCTTTTAGAGGAAGAATATATCCTTTTAAGCTGCTGAAGCACCCAGGGGGATTCTCTGCACTCAACCGGTGCAAGAGGGGGAGAAGCCGCTGTAATGCACCATAAATCCAACAGCTTTTGTAGAGGAGAATGTATCGGTGGAGGAATTCAGCATGCTGAAACACAACCGCTCAGCTCCGAAGAAAAAATCGGAATGAGTGGTTGTAAGCCAGCTCCTTTTATACCCATTTTTCCGGGGGAGTGGCATGCAAATTCCACTCGCCAATGGCCTTTTCTCACAGATGTGTTTGGGGTTTCCAAGGGCGACCCCTAGTGTCACTACATCGACACAATGTCAAGTGAGTGACAAATAGGGAACATAAGCACTTGGGGTGTTCATGTGGGATTTCCACTTATTATTAAAATATTTGAGCAGCATTATCACAACATCCCTTCTCGTATGTATTTTAATAGCAAGGTTATTCCTGTTATAGTGATGTACAGCTTCTGAATGTCAAATATATGTTGAGATGAATTTTAAGTGCACTTTATGTTGATGCATGTAGCGTATCAGTGTAGGTATTAAGTTAAAATGTTGATTTAGTAATTAGAGATAATGTTTTTTTGCTTTTTTTAGTTAAGGACCCTGACAAAAATTAACCATGGTTTTATTTTAGTAATATTGTAGAAACCATGACTGCTGTCACCAAGTTTATCTGAGCAGAAATTATGTTTTTTATACTATTAACCATGGTTTTATAACAATAAAACTGTAGTTTCTATATAATAACCATGATTGTACTATGTATTGTAACCATGTATATATTGTGGTTACTATAATTTTACTGATTTTGCCATGGTTAAACTATGGTTACTGTTGTAAAACTATGATTATTATTTAAGGGCAAACCTGTTGAAATGTTTAACAAATAGCTTATTTTTTGGATTTGCCATTCATACTTTTTTTCTGAACAAAGCAAATACTGAACCGTACCAAAACCATGTCCCTTAAACTGTGATACAAACCGAACCATGAGAAATTCGAACCATTACATCCCTAGTAGATATGCTCATGTGCTAATTGTGATTTTCTGTTTTTACACATTGTGATGAGCAGGGTGGAGACGAGCAGCATCTGGGCAAATTCACACTGGCCTTTCGTTCCAGCGAGGGGAGGCGGGAGTATTTAAGGAGAAGAGATGCGGACAAGCTTTGTGCATCTCTCTCCTATCTGCTGCTTTCTCTTCTCCTTAAAAACCTTGCTGGAACGCAAGGGCGGTGTGGTGCGCATGTGGAAGTCATTCGCCACTGATCTTCCAGGCCTCGCTCTGCCCAGTCACGTCAGTGCCTGGTAATATACGCATAAAAAATGGCTAAAAATAGCAATTTAGCTTAGTGTAAAGCTAACAATTTATACAAGGTTTATTTCTATTTTTTCTTCTCTAAACTTCAAACTTACTTCTCTGTCTGCTTTGGATCGCATCATTTACATGTATAAATGTTTTCCATCTGAAAGGACTAAATATTAAATGAAACAAATGACAATAAAATGTAATTTTTTTTTTTTTATCTCTACACTAATCAAAATAGATTTTGAATGTAACTGTATTCTAATTACCGATGATTTAAATTGTAACTGTAGTGGAGTACAGTTACTTACATTTTGTATTTTAAATACATAATCCCATTACATGTATTCTGTTGCTCCCCATCCCTGCCCATGGCACACCACTATCCCACGTAACCATTGATGATAATTTTCCTTTTCAAGAACTTATACAGATTTTCTGTCTGTCTTAGTAGCTTGAACTCGTAATGACTGAAATATGCCAATGCAAAAAATGCAAGTAACACAGGTACGCTGTGTAATGAGGACACAGATGCCGGAGTGCTAATTGGATTTTCCAATTTTTAGATTAGTTCTTCCAAATTAATTTGTGAAATGGCACAGAAAAAACACTATTTATTTATTTATTTACTGTATTTTCTGGAAATAAAGTCACACATGACTATAAGTCACACCAGGTCAAAATCACGATGTTGATAGAGAGAGAAAAAAACAAATAGGCTATGTCTCGTTTCGAAGGCTGCATTCTAGGTAGGACGCATCCTTTGAAGGCTGCAGTATACCGAGTGTCCTCCTTTATACAAGCCTTGTTTAAAGGAGATGGCCTTCGTAGGACAAACGGAAACGTAACGTAACGTGGTTGCTATGACAGCATGCCACTCTTTAACAAGCACGAGTGCTTTGAGTGAGAATGGAACAAAGTCCTTCTAGAAGAGAATGCATGAGGTACATTTTAGGAGAGTTATAATGACATAAAGAGAAAAGAAAATAGATTTTCCAGGTGTTCTTTTAGTCTGATAGTTTATTTTAATTATATATTAATATAATTATACATACTATATACTCTGCACCCATCTACTGAGGTACTTCAGCTTGGGAATTAACATTCCTTGCGTTTGAACATTATATGTATGGGCAAATTGGCGACATTTTTTTTTTGACATTTCCATTGAAGCAAAGAATTGTGGGTTTTGAGTGCCCATGAAGAATACACCTCATGCATCCTCCGAATTCCTGTGAAAGAAGGTCACATTCTAAGGCTGCATTCGAAGTGTCCTACTCGATTTTCTGAAATAAGACAGCTTCGATGACGTATGTGGCTGACAAATGCAACCTCCTGATGACGCGGCCTTCCAAATGAGACACAGCCATAAGTTTCACTGAGAGAGGATGGATCTGACAGGAACTAGGACCAGAGAGCAGCTACCCGGCCTCCATTCACTGGTTCAGATGTCAAATGTGCTCCATGAAGATTAAGGTGCCTCAGAATCTACACATCAAATCACTGTTTCTGGACTTGCTTAAAACAGGATAATTTGCTTTTAGTAATCGTATGTAACAGTTTCTCATATTCTTTTTATGTTTCATGAGAGAAAGCCACATCTGTTCAAAACATCTGTAAATCTATGCTGTTCACAAATAAACAGCTTTTAGTCTGTGAGTAAAACAATACACCTGTTGTATTCTATTCATTCATTTGGTTCACTGAGTGAATGTTTTTACTACAAGTGTTATGATGAAGCATCATTTTGTGGGCATGTGAGGAGTTGTGTTTGACAGACTAGAGTTTGTTAGAACAATAATGTTATGATGGACAAAATATTAAACTGGTTTCATAAAATACTTTGTAATGGAAAATATACTGAATTTGCAACTTTAAAACTCTCCTACTGTCTTTATGCCTTCACTAATATACCGGGGGTAAAATTGTATTTAGGCCTATTTGATAATTTTCCATGGCACACCTGACAATCTTTCACGGCACACTAGTGGGCACAGTGGTTGGGAAACAAACATTGTGATGTTAAAAAATAAATAAGACAGTGCACAGGCAATTTAGTGATATCCCTGCAGTTGTGGTCTTGACTGGTCTTGAAATAAAATCCTCTTTGTCTGAGGCCAAGACAAGGCAGAGTAAAAATGCGGTCAATTCTGAGATGAGACCAAGACCTCGAGTACTACAAAACTGGGGTTAGAAGTTAGGAGTAGGAGTAATTACTACTTAAATGTTTTATTTTTACAATGTTTGCTAATATTTGTGCATGTCTTGCGAAAGTTCGCACATACAACATTAGTTCCAGCTTTGGACATTTGGAAAGTATATTTAAATTTTAGCAGACAAATATATACATTTTTTGTTGTTCTTGATCACTGATTTACATTTATGCATTTGGCAGATGCTTTTATCCAAAACGGCTTACAGTGCCCTTATTACAGGGACAATCCCCCCAGAGCAACCTGGAGTTAAGTGCCTTGCTCAAGGACATAATTGTGGTGGCTGTGGGAATTGAACCAACAACATTCTGCTTACCAGTTCAGTGCTTCAGCCCACTATGCCACCACCACCATGATTCTACTCCTGTGTTTCCTCTCTTCCACTCCAAGACACCCAACGTTACAGTGTTATTACCAAAACAAAGACAGTCTATTTTACAGTATGTGCTTTTCAGTAATGGTCTTTAATTATTGAAAAGTATAAAGAAGTTAATAGTGCAGCTGAAAAAGTTTCCATTAGACCATTGCCACTTTAAGAATAACACAGATGGCATTCAGTATGTTGCTGGTTCTCTTTGTGGGTCAATGAAGGAGATGAGAAGGTGTTGAGAACAGCAGCAGTTTGACACATTTAACTGACACATTGGAGGGGGAGAATGGGTACTTGTGTGGGAGGGTGTCCGTCAGGGCTAAAGCGAGTTAAGACCATGTTTAACACAGTCTGTCTACGCTTGGGTGATTAAGCCTCTCCCCATACAGAGTGGTAGAAGTAGTAACATGCTAGCTTGTTGCCATGAAACCCAAAGGAGATTGGCAAGGACAGGAATACAATACTCTTGGTCTGACAGTCAAATGTCAAGACTCTGCGATGTCAGGGTTGTTTCATTGGAAGTTGAGTTACAATTTCTTACTGTGACAGTGTTTTTAAAATTAACTTATGAACCCTACAATATTCAATTATCAGAGGCATTATAGGAAATAAAAACCTTGCATGGTTTTTCTTGAAAATATCATGTTTGATTAAATCATATATTATTTTGATTTGCACTATTTATCTATTGTGCTTACATTTACTAAAGTGTACTAATAAGAAGCTTTCTTTATCAACAAATCAGATATTTCACTGTGGTGATTATTAGGCTTGGGATATATGCCTTTTCACACATTGACATCTTTTCAGATATAAATAGGGCTGCTCGTTGCACAATAGTCTTTGTCTCTTCAGACACACACAAGTTTAAATGTGAGTGGCAGAGCAAAATAAAGGGGGGATGCACACTGGACTCATCTGGTGGATGACATGCTGTGTCCTAAAGTTAGAAACAATTATTTTCTACAAAATGTAGGCACACACCACCAACACAGCATCAAAGTTCTGCAGTGCTGCGTAGCGCAACTAGCATAGTTTTCCACTAAATTTGACCTAAATCATTATCAAAGGACAAAGATTATTTACTCTAGCCATCACTGGATGATCAATTGTGAACATGTATTTTTAGTTACAAGTATGTTGTTTTGTGGTTAGACAGCTTGAATGAAAGACCTATTCAAGGTTGCATACAGAGAAATTGCATAATAAACATTGCCATTTATAATTGTTCTGTTTGCGCTGTTACAACAGTTTCATTAACCTGCAAGCTCATCAGCATCATTTCATGTTCATTCTTAAAGAAGTACCAAAACTTTCTTAACTATGGACTACCATCTCCTGTGCCACTTCAGCTCATCCTGTGTGTGCTTCAGTAATTGTATATCACCCTCTTGTGGTGTCCCAGTGCTATTCCGCCAGACTGTTAAACAGAGGTCAATTGAGTGTATTGGACAACATGCAAATTGGGCTTCTAATTTAAATGTCTGCAAATTTTAATATACTTATGCCTCAAAAATATTTAAATAAAATAACGTGCTGATCAATAATCAATATATTAAAATTTTATGACATCCTTAGTGATCATACATACATTTTGCCTTTTACATTTTTGTGTTCCCCATGTGCTTATAAAATGCAAATAAACATACACATTAAAAAACAGATTAATGTCACTCTGCTTTTAGGAACTGCAGCTATTTAACTTGAAACAGTACAGCGCCATTTTAGAGAGAAAAACTAATCCCCTTTTCAATTTCAACTTTTTTGTGCAGCTTGATCACAGATGTGATTACTGTACCCCACAGCAGTAACAGAACAGATCCAACAGAAATGTTACAACATTGTACAATTTTATTAAACATTCTGACAGTACCAATTGGTCAAATCTTTCAATGCATGTAAAAGATTATACGTAGGGTGTGAAAGGAGGACGCAGGAGCTGGGTTCTTCAACTCAAAGGTAAGATTTTAATAAACAATCTTAATGGGGTTTTCAGTGCAACATACTTCAGATAACAACACAGCCTCTTTCAGACTGGTAGCTCTCTCCCCGTCTCATCCCTGGCATGGTTGCTTTATACCGCTCTCCCCACTGCTTACTCCCCACTGCTTACTCCCCACTGCTTGCTGCAACTAGAAATGGTGTCTATGGCTCAGTTGGTAGAGCGGGTTGTCCACTAATCGCAGGGTTTGTGGATCAAATCCCAGTCCACACGACTCCACATGGTGAAGTGTCCTTGTGCAAGACACTGAACCCCAAGTTCCTGCCTTGCATGGCAGCTCTGCCATCATTGGTGTATGTGTATGTATGTGTGGGTGAATGATATGCAGTGTAATGTGTCTTAAATACTGCTAAGGTTAAAAAGGCACTACATAAATGCAGAGCATTTACTAGAAACAGGTGTTAGACATTATTGGGCTCAGGTGAGTGCACCCTTACTGCTTTCTCTGGACAAATGCTTGAACATGCCCCCCTTTCCAATATGCATAATAGATTAATTGAACACTTTATAGAACTTCAAATACTGTACATCAAGTTGATAATTCAAGAAAAAGGTGCAATAACACACTGAAGACAGGAATTGCAACTGGCAATCAATTGTAGTCTCAGAGCACAGCTCAAAATACAGATGTAGAGAAAAACTAAAAGGCAAGAAGTGGATCTAGGGATGGAGTAGGGTGTTAAGTGCAGCTTGCATCCATGTGATGGAAGAAACTAAAGCAATGAATGACTTAAATAGAACTGCTCTAATGAGCATCTGAATTGTAGACATCATGGTCTGCTGACTGACTTGCCTGAACTGACGCTACACTTAATATCATGCTGATTTTCTGTGTGACAATGGTGACTGGTCAATATTCAAAATGTGTGTACACATACAGTACATAATATACATGCTATTTCTTACTCAAGGTTGCGATAATGTGTCAGTGATTGACCTGTTTTACATATGACATTTCTATTTGACGAAGAAGCATCGTGGAAGTAAACTATAGCAAGTGTAACACATGAACAGTAGTGTAAAGGGAACAATGGAACGGAGGAGGCGAGAACCGGCTGGACAGCATAAATAATATTTTTATATAAAACTGAAACCAAAAGACACAAACACACACATAGGATGGACAGCTGCCCATAAACATTCTCTCTCTGTCACACCACCATCCGCAGTCGGTCTTTATCCCTCTCGGAGGCTTGATTAGTCTGATAAGGGACTGGGTGTGTAAAATCACAACCCGGCCCGCCCTCCGCCCTGTCACAAGTATGATTTGGCTTTTGCCATTTTGGTGTTTATTGAAATTATGTAAGCCTACATAAGCATCTATTTGGACTGAAGTTTCTGAGAAAATACATATGTGTAGATTATGTGTAGAGAATGTGTTATGTGTAGCTCAATATGTGTTTGACAGCCTGTTGCATCTCAATAAATTTCAGTGTGAAAGTGATGAATCATGTTGTAGATTTGTTGCATCTTCTCTTTGATATATGAAAAATACAACATCAACATATATCAGAATATATTTAATTCTATTATTTTTTAATTGTCTTGTAAATGTTTCAAATATGTTTGTTGAGAAACATTTCCATTAATTAAGGAAATTTGTTTGACAATTATGTGTTTCTCTAAAATGTATTGTGTCATAAAAGGCAATCTAAAAAAAGCAAAAAACAGTGGCAGATATCAGACAGGCCTGACAAAGGTGAGGGCTTCCTCACCTACCCCTCCTTCCCCTGGAGTGCACTCTAACTCTGGTCTCAGTTTGTTTCCCTTTCGAGATGAGAGAGTAGTGGCTGCCAAACTTTCTGAAAATCCCTGAGTTTGTCTTTCAGAGTGAATCTAATTCTCTCTAAGTGGAGAGTGACTGTCAGTTCTGTCAGTCAATACTTAAAGGAGGGTACCTCTTTCTTTTTCCAAAAAGGTAAGATAAGTTTTTTTTGCAGTTATGACACAATATGCTAGAAGACGTTGTTCCGCTAGGCTTAATTCCATTAATAGTTCAGATTTTCCCAGAATTATTAAAACAGGGTCCGGCTGATTTTTCCAGAATCATAGAAAGAAACTGGAATATATCACACCAATAGTCTTTTAACTTGGGACATGAAGCATACCTATGTACTAGAGTGCCATTCATAAATTCACTTTTCTTACACAGAGGCGAGACCTCTGGGAATATTCTATGTAATTTGGTCTTTGAATAATATTTTCTCTTAGGAATAAACCCCATTTGGTCAGGGTGTACTAGTTTTCCCATAAAAGCCTTAAATCTTCTGGCCAATGTCTTGGCCAAAATTTTTTGATCTGTGTTTAATAATGATATTGGCCTGTATTAGCCCACTTCTTCCAAATCATTACCTTTCTTTGGATGTAGAGTAATAGTGGCCTCTGACAATGTCTGGGGGAGTACACCTTCCTCGTATGACTGAGCAAATAATTTACATAAGTGCCAGCAGTTCCCCAAAATCCTTATATACCTCGTTGCCTAACCCATCAGGACCCGGGCTCTTGCCGTTCTTTAGTGACTTTCTAGTTGCTAGTAGTTCCTCACTTGTGATGTCTGCGTCTAAGGCATAACGATCTGCTTGATTTAGTGTTGGAAGCTCACAGTTATCTAAGAATGAACGCATTGTTCCAGGTGGGGCGTTGAGTTCTGATGTATATAATGCCTCATAAAACTGTTTAAATCTCTCATTAATGTCTTTGGAAGAAGTGAGTATAGAACCTGAATCTGATTTAATTTTATGGATAGTCCTGTCATTTTCAATGTTTCGTAATTGCCTTGATAATAATTTATGTGGTTTATCTGAAGTATTTCTGTTTTGTAAACATAAAGGCCCTACTAATTTTATCTGATAATATTTCAGTAAGTTCGTAGTTGAGAGCTGACATTTTGGCATGTTTTTCTAGAGAAGGTTTTTGGGCTTTTTCCATGTTAAGCTGATGAATTCTTTCCTCAAGTTCTAAATGCTTAGCTTTATTACACTTTTTAAGAGAGGATTGGAAAGAAATTGAGGGTTAAACCTCCAATTTCTCTGGGTTGAAGTATTGTCACAAAGCTTCATTGAAAAAGACACAGGACTATGATCAGGGATAATGATGTTGCATTATAAGCATAAGCATTATAACAGAATGGCATTAGTTTGCCATCAACTAGAAAATAATCAATCCTGGTGTAGGCATTATGTACTTTAGAGTGAAAGGAATACTCTCTGCAAGACCCATTAGAAATCTGCCATATATCAAATAGATTCATATTTTCTATATAAGCTTTTAGAAGGTTGCATGCTTTTGAAGATTCCACCCTCGTTGAAGATGACCTATCCAGATATGTATCTAGAACTAATTTAAAATCACCACCAATAACTAGGTTGTTAGTGGAAGTATCCGGTATTACATTTAGAACCTTTCTAAAAAATTCAGGATCATCATTGTTTGGTCCATATATTGAGAAGAGTTATTGGTGTAGAGCAGATTTCCCCCACAACTATGACGTATCCCCCATCCCTGTCCACTATTGAAGATAAATGCTTAAAAGGAACCCCCCTGCGGACTAGGATGCTTGTCCCTCTAGCATTTACTGGGAAACTGGAATGGTATATCTGTTGTATCCACCTGCACCTGAGCCTGGTATGTGAGTCATTCTTCAGATGTGTTTCTTGTATGAACATAATGTCAGCCTGCAAGGATTTAAGATGGGTGAGTACTTTGCCTCTCTTAACTGGTTCATTAATACCATTTACATTCCATGTGCAGAAAGTGAGATCCCCCCTCATTACTTTCTGTGTCTCGCTAGTCATTATGTAGTCTGATTGCAGATCATTGGTCTTTGCCTCCTCCTTTCTATTTGGTATACATAACTGTGATTCGAGTGACATTCCACCCCCCCACATACCCAATACACATACACATAAACAAAAACATAACATGGTTGAACTCTTGATCCCTAAGTGAATCCAACTAGTAGCTCTACAGTTATAAAACTTATAACCAAACCTATTGGCTTCAAAATATGTATTGAGCATCTTCCATTAGATAAATTAAAAACATTATTCACCTCCAAGGATTGTAGTTGTATAAAGATAAACATAAAATAATAAGGCCCACTCTCCTGCGGTCCAATAGACAAGTAAGCCTTATGTTCTTCAGCAGTAATCAGATGTATAATAGTGTTAATTTTGTCACCTATTTTTAATTTAGTCTTAGTCTTGTGCCAAATGTCCTTGTTAGTTTTAGTCATATTTAGTCATTCACATATCTTTTTTTGTTAGTCAAGTTTTAGTCGACTAAAAGTCTCGTCATTTTAGTCTAGTTTTAGTCAAAAGAGAATTTAAGGTATCTTAGTCAAGTTTTAGTCAACTAAAAGTCTCGTCATTTTAGTCTAGTTTTAGTAAAAAGAAAACTCAATATATCTTAGTCAAGTTTCAAAACATTTTAGTCTTTTTTTAAATAAATTATTTCTGAGATTAATTCTGAGATAACCATTTCAGTCAAATAATGTTTCACACATCTCAAATATTGGTTAAATGTCATAATTACCTGACAAAATACACTTGTTGAATGATTTGTTGAATTCACTTTGTTAAACGTGTCTGGTTTTCTGATTTAAGAGACACATTCACAAATGATGAACTTGTTCTGAAGAGTATTTTATTAAGCAAATAAGTTACATAAAATATATATATAACCTGCATAATGTATGTGCCACAACACCATAGCTAACTGGTTAATTTACAGCGTAGATGCCTAAAATCAGCATTAGCTTATGAGACGTTAATTTAAGTTAACTTCCCTGAATGGGTGGGTGGTTAGCCTTTAGATGTCGCTTAAGGTTGGTGGTGTTTTTCCCGGTATTGTTTATCCGCAGTGCTTCCTGTCAGTTATAATGACACATTCTGACTTTTTGTCAATATCATTGTACCTAAAATGCGACCAAATATCGAGCCTCTTCCTTCCACCTAGCATGTCGTCGGCGCTCGTCGCGTGTTCGCCACTGTCTATGATTGTTGTGTTCTTGCTCCATGTAGTTTCGTGTTGCAGCCACAGCAGTATGAGACCTGTAACCGTTACTAGAGCAACAGCGCGAACTCATTCAGAATATTTTGAAGGCGTAACAGCTGAATATTCTATCTCATGGTGAAAAAGTAGAGACGATTGTATACGAAAATGAAGAGAGATTTTATCTTAGTTTTTATTTAATGCAAAACATTTTAGTCTCGTCTTTTTTCGTCAACAATAACGCATGTTAATTTAGTCTTAGTCAGCGTTTTTGGACATTGGTGCAGTCTCGTCATCGTCTCGTCTTAGTCATGGAAAAAAAGGTCGTTGACGAACATATTTAGTCTCGTCTCGTCTGACGAAATTAACACTGATGTATAACAGGATTTGCAAACAAGAAAATAAAAAATAAGCAATTAAATTTCAAAATATCTGCCTAATCTTTCAGGAAAACATATAGGCCAGTTTAATAAACATTGATATTAGAATTACCACATGGTATTTATAGTCTAGATATCATATTAAACAGAGTATGTGGCATTGAAATGGAAAAGTGAAAAACTGTAAGACTTTTCTATACAGGTATTGCAAAGATATTCGGGGGGAAGAAAATATGAAGAAAATATGTCCTTGATACGAAAGGCCCCTGGACTTCACGACCCTCTGTAATATGTCCTCAAGCTCATGGCAGTAGTGCACCCGTAGGATGAGATGTCGTGGTGGTCCGGCATCCCCGGGTCGTTCCCGTAGAGCCCTATGTGCTCGGTCTATCACCGGTTTTCCATTAAGCATTAAGGCATCTGTTAGCAATTGTGCCACAAAGTCTCTGGTTTTCTGCCCCACATCCTCCCCTTCCTTAACCCCAACAATCTTCAAATTCTGTTGTTGTTTAGACTGGCCCTCTAGGACCATGCACATTTCTGAAAGTTGTTCAACTTTTTTCAGTTGTTCAGCTAATCTCCTTTTGGGAGTCTATTTGGGTGTTTAATGCAGAAAATGCATTGTCACTTTCCGTTTTAAGAGCGGCTATTTCACCTCTCAGAGTCGTACTCATGTCAGCAATTCTTTCATCAATTTTGTTGCAAATATCTGGCTTATCTTGCGACAACTCGGCTTCTAGTGATGCTATAGCGGCCAATACTGCTTCGTTATCCATGCCCTGTCCCTTCGACTCTTGGTACTCCCTTCCAATCTGACTCACGGATTCAGCTGGGCCTCCATTGTCGCTTTGACTCAGATTTAGGATTACCCTTTGGCTTCTGCATTTTTCAGAGTTACAGGTGTACGAAATGCTTTGGATGCAAAATCCCCTCAACGTTTGGGTTCAAATTATACAGGTTTCGTTTAATTTGTAATTTTAACGTGAAATCTGTAGGAACTACAGCCAGGCAGGTCTTATCTCTCCATCGCTCAACAGTGCCCCCCCTTTTTCTTGTAAATGTTTTGTAAATTTGACACTATCTTGGCATTTTGTAGATCCATTTATGATATGAGGACGTAGTAATGTTTAGCAAAACACCACTGCATTTAAGGGTTAAAGAAGCCCAATTACCATTCAAAACTGTGGAGACATGGTGCCAATTTATAAGGTGATTAAGTTGTTGCATACAACAATTCAAGAAAGGTTTCACCTCCCTGCAAGTGCCCTCAACATAGAATTAAGAATGAAAATGTCACCATTACCCCTTCACACAAAGGTGATTTGTGTGTATTAAAATGTCACTCACTTAAAAGCCTCAGTGCTTATGGTTCTCCTAAACTCAAGTGTACACACAAATACCATCCAACTTACACATAAATATTTCATAAATACCATGTGGCTCAAAGATATTGTGTAGCCGAGTTGTGCAGTCTCTCATAATGCATAGCAGAACATCCAAGTTAGAGGTTAGTTGGTGTTTGGCAATTCATATGCAGTTCACAAAAGTTTGTGTCTTTGACTTTCAGGCCTGATCCTTTTGCATATTTGAACAGTAGTAAAATTGCATGATAAATCAAAGTATATTGTAAATACTGAAATGTCATCTTTCAAAAAAACATTCTCCGCCAGCAGTTGCACACTTTTTATGACAACAAAAGCCTGATCAGACAGAAAGGTCATGAAAAAGCCCTTCAGACCTGTTGTATTGGCAAGAGACAGTTTGATTACACAACCAGCCACATATCAAGTCTGTAACCTGCTGTTCTTCAGTCTCGCTGCCCCCAGAGCAGGGCTTCTGTGCCTGATGTGGGCTTCTTCACAGGCTGCCTGAGGCACAGGAAAGCACAGAGGCCCAAAAAGAATCCACAGCGGTAAGACAAGGCTCAGAGGAGAATTTAGAAATGAGACAGGGAGAGAGGGGTCGAGAGAGAGAGAAAAGAAAATCTGAGCACCGAGATAAGAAAGTTTACTTTTTACCTTCAATAACTGTTCAAATTAATAATCAAAGTTTCAAATACTTTTTGAAAGTTGCAATCTAAATCAACCTTGCCAAAAATCTGAGGGGGTGTATGCCCTTCAATTTGACTGGCCATGACATGTCTGACTCAGTTCACCATATTTCAGTCTCTCTAAACATTTAATTTGTTTGTCTTTTCATAATTACATTATTTGGTATACCACTATTTAGTATGCCTCTGACAATTTCTTATGAAGGAGAGTTGTGAGAAAGGGGCAGGAGGGTGTCTGACAGACTAAAAGAAAGTAACAAGAGCACAAGCCTCCAGGCAGGAACTAGAGAAATCCAGTTAGGGAATATAGTTCTTTCATCTTCACTTGAACTCTTTAAATGTTCCTTTCTAAGCTAGAATACAGTTGTAGGTCAAAGTCTTCAGTGTATGTTTTGCAAGTTTTATCTGATGAATAAGATTTTAATTCAAGTAAAAAAAAACTGAAAAGTTGGACTATGAAAACTGGAATTGGGGATGCAATCTGAGAGCTCATTTACTGCCTTGGACCCTTGAGTAGTAGTTTAGAGCTCCCCTTTGTGTGGCGCCCCTATGCATTGTGCCCTTGGAAACAGATGGTCAGTGATGGACTGAGCTATACAAATAGGGAATATTTATAAACTGGGTCATAAATAACATTTGAAATAAAAGGTAAAAAAGATCAGACTGGTACTCAGACTGGACCAGGAATTAGTTTTGTTTAAACATAACATGGATGTACACTCACTGAGTACTTTATTAGGAACACCTGCACACCTATGTATTCATGTGATTATCTGATCAGCCAATTGTGTGGCAGCAGAATAATGCATAAAATAATGTAGATATGGGTCAGGGGCTCCAGTTAATGTTCACATCAACCATTAAAATGGGGAGTAAATGTGATTTCAGTGATTCTGACTGTGGCATGATTGTTGGTGCAGATGGTTTGAGCATTCCTGAAACTGCTAATTATCTGAGATTTTCATGCACAACATTCTCTAGAGTTTAATCAGAATGGTGCCAAAAACAAAACATCCAGTGGGCGGCAGTTCTGTGGACAGAAATGTGATGAGAGAGGTCAACAGAGAATGGCCTGACTGGTTCGAGATGCAGAAAGGTTACGGTAACTCAGATACCCACTCTGCACAATTGTAGTGAGCAGAATAGCATCTCATAATGTAAAACACATCAAACCTAGATTTGGATGGGCTACAACAGCAGAAGAGCATACCATTCACTAATAAACCGCTCAGTTGGTGTATAATCTATAGTGTAACATTTGAGACTGGTACTATATTGCAGAAAATATAGCCACTAGAAGATGCCATATACAGCACTGTAAAAAAAAAAAACCACAATGAAAGTACAATTGCTGTCAGATTAAGGGAGCATCCCACCAGCCGACAGCAGCGATTGATAAGTTCCTCATTGAGAGAAGCAGCTCATTGGTCACTATTGTATAAAGGCCACAAGTCTGCCTCACCATCAGAGGTTCTTGAATGACTATGCAAATGAAGATTACAATGAAAATCATCTTAAACTCAGCTTTAAGGGCACCGTCCCTTGTTGAGTGGTTGATCACACACAGTGACAACATTATTCATGCAGCATTGTTCATTCAGCTACTAATTTCATTTTATATAATACTTAGATAATGTGCAATTTCTGAAAACGCATTTAGATTGAATGCTCAGTAAAAAATGTTTTGCTTTTTTGTGTAACCTCATACTTTTTTCCTCTCAGAAGCTTAATGTACATTGTGCATCTACATTTACATTTACTTGAGTAACTTATAAACATTATTTTAGAGTAGGTTTAAAAGTGGGTACTTTTTACTGTCACTCAAAAGTAAATTTCATTACAGTGGGCGGCGTTCCTGTCGTTACATTACTGGGTTTCATTTTAATTAATGTGTAATTTATTGAGAGATTACTGAATGGGACTTTTATGACAGCAGAAGTTCACAGAGCTGCGCGTGCTGACACAGACTCTCACTCAATCTGAGTCCATCACAGCTGCAGCATCTGCTCTTTAAAGTGAAACACTTTCTTCATTTCGCAGTGAAAAAAGAATAGATTCCTCAGGCAATGCCTTTATTTAACCAAGACAAGTGGATATTTCAAGATTAAAATTGCAGCTCCAACTTAAGGCAGCATGCTAAGGTAAGTTTTGGCTCTAATGATAACACAAGCTTATCTGTGACATGGTGATGGCCATTTTCAGGGTGATTCTGAAAATATGGGCTCTTGTGACATCAGTTTTTAAGTGTACATTTTTTAATCTGCAGCAATATATAAGTGCTTTTTGTCCCACATGTCATAAGGAGTATTTACGCATTTAACCCACACCCTCGCAGGTGTACTGGAAACTATCACTGATAATTATTAACTGTATAAATCTATGTAAACATCCACATTAAGGGTAAATGCATTTTGCTCTGCCGATCGCGTTATTGACAACTGGAGCACAAACAGACAGCATTTCTGCACGTGGTGCCCTACGCAGGGTGCGTACTCTGCATATAGTGAGCGCCGGTACTGCTGTACAGAACTAATTATCTAAATTCTTTTGACACTGAAAACTGTAACTACACTGAACTAGCAACTAAAAGCTACAAAATACCGAAAGTAGGCATTAATAAAACATGATCTTGCTTTGGTTTAAATTTCCCCATGGAACATTGTTCATGTTTTCACTTTAATAATTACTAGAAAGGTTTCCAAACTTGACTTCTCAATGACAAATTCATCCAGATCTGACAAGAGCCCTTAAAGGGATAGTTCACCCAAAAATGAAAATTCTCTCATCATTTACTCACCCTTATGCCATCCCAGATGTGTATGACTTCCTTTCTTCTGAAGAACAGCAATGCAGATTTTTAGAAGAATTTCTCAGCTCTTTTGGTTCATACAATGCAAGTGAATGGGTGCTAAGCTAAAAAAAAAAGAAAAAAATAAATCACATTAATCAGCATAAAAGTAATCTATAAGACTCCAGTGGTTAAATCCATATCTTCAGGTGTGGATAAGGCAAGGCAAGGCAAGTTTATTTATATAGCACATTTCATACACAATGGTAATTCAAAGTGCTTTACATAGTAGAAATTAAAAAGAAAAAAACAAGAATAATAAAATAAGAATAATTAAAACAGTTTAGAATAAAAAAAAAATAAAAAAAAAATCTAATAAAACACAGTACAAACAGTCTGAATGTTAAAATCTCCAGCAATGGCAAAACAGTCAAACTCTGAGGTAATTGTTGATAACAGTTCTGTAAAGTCCTCAGCAAAGGCTGGAGAGTATTTTGGAGGCCTGTAAATAATGATAAGTAAAATGCGTGGAGCACCTTTTAACACACTACCCAGATATTCGAAAGACGGGTAATTCCCAAATGATATTTGCTTACATTGATAGACATCTTTAAAAAGAGCAGCTAAGCCCCCACCTCTCCTGCCTTCTCTGCAGGCACTCAGAAAAGTAAAGTTAGGAGGGGATGTTTCATTAAGGACTGTTGCACTACAGCTGTCTTCTAGCCAAGTTTCATTTAAAAACATAAAATCCAGGTTGTATGTGCTTATTAAGTCGTTGACTAGAAGTGATTTATTTTTAAGTGAGCGGATGTTTAAAAGTGCTAACTTAACGGTCTTACTTTTTGACCCCACAGCAATCTTAGTTTGGCGTGTAATAGGCACCAGATTAGATGGGTTTGCTGTATGGCTTTTGAAGGCCTTAGACTTTCTATCATGAAATCGAAGAGCAATAGAGAAAGATACAGGCACACTGGGTTCCAACTTGTTTTGTAAACATTTGAGAAAGTTACTGTTATCATAGCGGGGACCCGACACATATCACTGAGAGCTGGTATCAGTTGTTTTTGGTTCACCTCGAGCAGATGGAGGAGGGTGTGAGCCCTTGCGTTGTGGCAGAGGCCGAAGAGCTCTCACAGGACGAGGGGGAGGGCGAGCTTTGCCCGCAGGCTTTGGTGGTTTAGGGGCCTGCCGTTTTTTGCTTGATATCTGGGGGCTTGCAGCAAATGAGTGGGATAGTTTGGTTCCAGCATACACCAGTTCTTCCATTTTCTCTGAGAAGCACAGATGTGGAGATGCTGGAGAGAGGGATAACATGTCTGGTGAGAGGGGCTGTTGCTGTGTTATCGGCTGTAATATGCTGTCCTGGTCTCCCTGGGTGTTTTCCAGAAAGTCGTCCTTGGGTGCTGAATCTTGGAGCAGTTCTAATACGTCACAGTCTGTCTGTGGTGAGCTTTGTGGGCAGGGCTCAGCTGAGATTGTGTCCGTGAGCAGAAATTGTTGTGGCTGAGTGGTGTTATCATTGTCCTTGTGTGAATTGTCAACCAAATGTCCATTCAGGTGCTGAAGTGAAGTCCTGTGGTCATTCATACTGTGTCCAGGTGTGTGTGTGCCATTCAGATTGATTGGATTGGCACACACTGCAGAAGGATGATTGAGGGAGAAGTAGATATTGTCCTTTAGCACTCTTGAACCAAGTTTGTTTGGGTGGTGGCCATCCTGTCGAAACAGTTGCCTCTGACTCCAGAAAAGATTGAAGTTGTCAATGAAGTTCACTCCTTTTATATTACAGGTTTTTTGCAGCCATGTATTAAGCCCAAGCAACCGTGAGAACCTGTTTGTTCCTCTTGCTGGAAGTGGTCCACTGATGAATGTTTGAACTTTCAGTCATTTAAGTGTTTCAAAAAGTTCATTGAAATCCTTCTTAAGGAGTTCTGACTGCTCTTTATGAATATCATTCTTCCCCACATGAATGATGAGACGATTTGCAGTCTGATATTTCATCAGAATATTCTGAAGTTCCCTGTTTACATCAGAAGTTGTTGCTTGTGGAAGGCAGCACGTAGTTGTATCCCTGCTGCTAATGTTTCTGATTGTGGAGTCACCCACTATCAGAGTCCTGGGCCCAGCTGTGCTCTGAGCTGAGTGCCGCTGTCTGCTCGACCTTGAGCGCCAGTTAGCATCAGTGTTAGCTACTGGCTGATTCAGTTTGTGTTTGATCACATTTATTATATTTGGGGATTCCTCATTCATTAATGCTTCAAATCTGTTCTCAAGATGTATAGGCGGTGGTAGGAAACCAGTGTTTGCAATCCTTGTCAGAGCCATATCTGGGGTAGAGGATGCAACTGCGGCAATATGTGATGCTCGTGACAATCTGATGTCTCGAGTGCTTTTTGGTCTCGCTCCCTGTTTGTGCCATCGATTTTTAAGTCGATCGGCTTGTTTCTCTACACTCATTATGGCCTGTCGAGGAGCAATAGATTCATGGGACTCACCAGCTGTATGCTGAGGGCGTCCATGACGAAGCTCTGTTGTGTGTTCCGTCTGGTTTGGTGGTCCCGCAAGTAGCTTTGTTTCAAGAACTGCAATCCTTTGTAAAAGTCTGTGGCAGATAGTGCAGCAAGTAGATTCCAGAAGAGGCATTTTCTCTTATCCTTTTGAATGTAGGCAGTTGTGTTTTCCCTTCCCTGGAATGAAAACTTTCAGTGGGAGGCTGGTCGGATAAAAGAATTCTGCCTTTTTTTTTTTTTTTTTTTTTGTAGTAGTCCAAACTTTTGAGCACTGTGCTGATTTGCTTAAATTAAAATTAGTTGATAAAAGGAAATAAAAAATAAAAATATAAAAGCGATAGAGCAAATTGCGGATCAGCAAGCAAGAGCGTCCGAACAGCGCGGAAGCAGGAAGTACTAGTGAAGTACTAAGTACTAAGAAACAATTACTTTCACATTCTTCTTGTGTTTTGGTGATTCACCTTGTTCTCTGTATACCCTGCTGGGCTGGGAGAAGAACTTCTAGCAAATAATTACAAATATTCATCTGTTTCTCACCCACAACTATCATATCACTTCTGAAGATATGGATCTAACCACTGGAGCCGTATGGATTACTTTTGTGTAATCAAAAGTAATTGACAATAATATTACACATAAAGGTATAGTTTTGAAGCTAAATCTTTTAGAAACAGGGATGAGAATATCTATCAAAATATACCACAGTCAAAATATCTTTAAAAGGGAAATATGAATAATTAATCATAACTCTTTATAATGAATTATGAACATTTGGATCAGTTAATAGAATTAACGTGATGTAGCTGAATTAATATTACAATCAATTTATCTGTTTGTCCAGCGAAGACTCAGTATTGATCGTCTATCAATTCTCAGAAAGGATATTTTTCATGGTAATACAAAAATAACTCTTTCTTAGCATGTAGCTGAGATCGAATCATTAAATTGATGTTGATTTACAAGCAGACCAGAATCAACTTGCAAGAATGTACACAAACGTTTATTTAACTAAAATACAAACACATAACTAATCTAAACAAAAACATACACATGAAATCACTCATACATGGGAATGGGAAAAGTGAAAATAAAATGAAACCAAAACAGAATAGGGGAAATGCAGTTATGAAAAGAATAATTTGACCATTTAAGGGGACCATCAAGTTCTTAATTAAAAAGCACCTTTTGTTACAAAGGGGTTTACCTCTTATGCTAAACATAGGTTCAGTTAGCTACTGGTATGGTACTTGCAATTGCCTTGGCTGTTGAGAGAGCCCGGATGCAGTCTTGATGGTTTCTCGAGTCGATGGTGTTCAAGTTGCAATCAATTTCTTCCATGTTGAATGAAGAAATTAGGATGAACTGTGGTGTTCATTGACTCTATGGTTGAGGTAGTTGCACATGGCTTGAGGTGTTGAGGCCTGTCGGCCTGCAACCTCAGGGTTGGCACGACCAGCAGCAGAGGGTCAGGGGAAAAGAGAGACTGAGTAAGAAGCGGGACATGTCTTTTAACTTCTGCTGGAGGTCCCTCCTCTCGAGTCTGGCTTGACCAATGAGAAAGGTTCAATTTCCAAGTGGGAAATGTTCCTTTGTTTGGAAGCTGACTCATTTGCATGTTTGGGGATAGTTTTTAATGTGTGTCCCTTTATGCACTGATTAAAATAGCAAGCATACAATGCATGCTGTCAGAATGATATATATATATATATATATATATATATATAAACACCATTGTGCAGAATGTCACACAAGGATTCATTTGGTAGGAAACATGATACTAAATAATTTTACATTAGCTGGTAGTCCTGTCATAAGCCATGCATAAAACCAGTACAAAACGACTTTACAAGATGGTAATGATCCTATACACAATGTCCTGGGGACATACATGTTAATTTATAGACAGTTTGTCTATAATTTAATGAAGAAAAGTCCAGTGATGTCCAGTAGTTGCTGGACCTTGTAAAGACAGTGTAAAGGCTTGATAATGATCAGTGGGGGAGCAGACATAATGGAGTCGGCTTGGGCCTACTTGGACATTTGCTTGTTACAGTCTTGAGACATCTGTTGGCCTATTTGTTGAGTAATTAATAATTGTGTGTCTGATTGGTCCAGATGCTACATACTGTAAACTAGTTGTATACTATTGTATACAGAACAATTTGACACTCATCCATACAGAAAATATGTATATTGCACACAGTATACATACTACAGAATTAGTTTAAGTAGTATATTAGTATGCTGTTCTAAACACAACCAGTATGCAAATACTATAGGGTATATCAGACATTTTTTGAAAGTTTCCTATGGGATAAGGAGCATTTGTGCCAATAATTTACATGACATCTAAAAAAATGTGCTAAAAACAGCCAATTAGTATTATGTCCAAGTTATGGTTTCTCTGTTTTCAGTGGTATGGTGTACATAAGGACCAAACACAGTTTCATCCTGGCCCCCTATTGGTTACTGGAATTATCATTGCAATTTGCATATTTGTCACTATGCAGCATACACACTAAAGGCCTCACAGCATCACTAAAATAGACACTGAGGACTGGTTATCAGGGGATTAAAAGTGCATTTGAGCATGAAGTGAATCTTTGCCTAGGAGAACCGTACAAGGAGAGGCTGCCTTTGAATTTACCGATAAGTGCTCTGGAATTGTTGTGTTACGTTTTAATATTCAAAGTGTGCTACTGTCTCTTAGATGAAATGGAATGGGCTATTTGATGTTCATATGTATTTGTTGCAAAAAGAGAAATGCACTGATGACACTTACAACAGTGCTCCTCTAACACATTGAAATAGGCTCTCACATCATACAAACAATGCTCCTGTCCTCTGTGATTAAACTCACAGCCTGTTTGTCATGGTAACAGCAGCTCTCTAGCCTGCTCCGGTCTCCATTAGCAGACTTTAATCGAGGAGTGATCAAGACCCATCCCATCTTCCTAAATGATGCATAAATTCTTCAGACAAACTGAAATAGCTATGTGTGGCCATGCTGTCAGCTTTGGTTTGGGTTGGAAGATGGGGATATTTTTGTGGTTACAGCTAAGGAGTCCTCTGATGACTTCATCACTGTGTTGAAAAATGGTTCTCTCCTGTGTATGCACAGCCAGAAAATATGATCTCTGTATTCTTCCATTTTCTTTATGAATTCACTCAATCATTCAAAAGATCAATTAAAAGATAAACTGTGCCAAACAGCATGCCTGCTATAAATGAACACTTTCCTAAAACGTATTCTTCAAAGCTGGAACGATGGGTTTTCCCTTTGAGTCTTGGTTCCTGTAATGCTGCTTCAAGGCATTTACTTTTAAAGCACTATTCATGCACAAGTGAACTACTGAGAATTAAAAGCACTACACTTTTTAATTATTCACTTTCCTGACAAAAGGGTCTGATTGAAATTAATATGGACACTGCAAAATCTGAAGATACTAATGTCCTGAAAAGTCTTCAAAAATTGGTGCAAATATATATTGTTTATTTGTGTTTGGGGATGAGTTAAACTCAGTTTGTTTTTAATTTGGTACAACATGTTTAGGTACAAATGACATGATCAGCATGAGATTTTGAATTTCAGAGTTTGGTATGTCCCTCTTTTGCTTTATAGAATAGTTCACGCCCAAAATGAAAATTTGCTGATAATTTACTCACCCTCAGGCCATCCAAGATGTATATGACCTTCTTTCTTCATCAGAGCAGGATTTAAGATTTTTAGGAAAGTATCACAGGTGTTTAGCTTTATCCAATGCAAGTTAATGGACACCATTGACTCAAGTCGATTAAGTAATGTCTTCTGATGTTAATCGATACGTTTGTGTGAAAAACAAATTGATAATTAAAATGTTTTAATCTTTAAATTTGTGCTTCTGCCAGCTCTCTGTAGCTGTTTGTATTTACCAAACTCTCACGTGAAGTTTGTTCCTCTGTATTAAACGGTGCAGAACTTCTGGCTTCCCGCACGAACTCGTGATGACATCACGTGACAGCGATGTGAGGCAATGAGTGTTTACAGGTAGAGATTTTTTAAAGTTAATAAAGTTAGATTAGCAATTAGTTTTTCACACAAACATATCGATTAACTTCAGAAGACATTACTTGATTGGCTGGAGTCATGTGGATTACTTTGATGCTGAATAAGTATGCTTTTTGGACCTAGTGCAGAACCTCAAATATTTCTTCATTTACTTTTTCAAAACCCTAAAGTGTTCAGACTTTTCGACCCCACAATATACTGTATTCACATTATACATTTTCTCTCCTAAGAGCATCATGCTTTGTAACTTGAAGGATGCCAGGTGAACAAAGGTAAAGTGTGTTTGTGGTCAATAGTCTGCTTGTTTGTGTTTTGAGTGAATACATTATTACAGTGAGTTTATTTTTAAATTAAACACACGATATGTTTACCACTCTCACTGTTCTTTTCAGTGTCCTCTCCATGACTCATCATCTGATGCTCTTTGCTACCAGACATGTACCATTTCTGACATGCACAAAATGTCACTGAAGAAAATCTGTGAAAATGTAAACTCATAAAGATTTAATTTATGCTGCTGTATAAACATAATGTAGGAAAACATTTGCTGGATCCTTTTACGTCATAGAAGTGAAAAGTCATCCAATTGTTGAAAGCTAGATTTATCTAGTAATTTTTTTTAAATTAAATATTTTGTGTTTGAGCACAGACGTGGGGTCCAGTAACAAATATCCTGAATATTTGTCACAGTTCACATACTTTCCATTATCCATGGGTTGCACCATGGTGTGTTACATCAGTAATGTCCTCTCCTCTATTAGAAAGTTTGTCCACCTACATTTTGGGAAATAATAATAATATTTTAATCATAATATTCATAATCATTTTCATTTCAAAAGTGCAAAGAAAATGTTGTAGCCTTTTGTGTAAAACAGCATCTTAAGAGCAAGCATAAGCCATACAGTTGCTTTGGTAACACGTAAGCGTTTAAGTAGCACCTATTAACCAATCTCTGACTGTTTTTGAACAATATTAACAACAATATCAAGAAAAAACACCCCAAAATGCTTTTGATCCATGCCAAGTCACAGGAAAGGTATATACAGGTCTGTGGTCAGCACAATATTGCCAAATCGGACTTTCGCAGACATTTTACAGTATTTGATCCACGATTTACCTCTGTATACTGGTGAGTCTGATGTGTGACCGGCGAATGCACATGCCTACCGGTGCATCACGGTGAAAAGATGATCTCTCATTTAGAAGATATACATGTTTGTGTTGTTTTCTGCTCTGATTTGTTCACAATACTACAAAACGTTGATGATGATCCAATCTGTATGAATGTAAGAGCTGCTTTTAGCTCATGAATAATACACAGAAAGCAAACACGACATATTAGTGTACAAGAATAATAAATGTACATTGTAGTATGGTGGTGTGAATAACGTCTGTGCTTCATAATCTTATGATGTATTGTTTATTGACTGACATTAGTATATACACTTTAAACATATACTATATTGTATATTGAGATTATATTGCTATTTTAATTTATTACTGACATCTGAATAAATGAGTAAAAACCAACAATAATTTTTATCCCTGCTCTCCCCCTTCATGGCTGATTTAATTTTAATTAAACAGAAGGATTTCCTTTTTAATGATTTATAAATAAAAACAAAAAATTTGCTCGCTTTTTTCACATCCCACAATTCAGCACACTGAAGGTATTTGGTCACAAATATGGCGGCGCAGTCAGTGATGGCACATGAAACAGGTCAATAAACATTGGCAGACATTTGATCGGAAAAACTAAACTCCAACCCTAAACCTAACCCTAACAAATCAGTTTGCCACTCATAAATATCAATGACTCTTCCCCTGCCATCCTGAATTTGTAATTACATCCTTGATCTTTGGAAACATACTTGTCACTGAGCTAATATTTCATATCAGAAAAAAGGTATTCCTTTTTTAATAAACACCTACAGACAAATTTCTAATACTCTTAGAATATGTTTACACTCATTATATGCATTCTATATAAACTCAAGAGCTATAAAGTTACAAGAGTATTTGTATTCAGTTTAAGTGTGCAAAAACAACAGTTTGAAATGTAAATGCATTTGAGAAAGCTAGAGATTTATGAAATACTCCGACAGTGATTAGGGTAACAAATCCTTCTTTCTGTGTATTTATTTCTTTGAAATGATTTTCAAATGCTCATATGTGCTTATATGTAGCTGTCATTATGCATCCCTTAATTTCTTTTTCTTTCTTTCTTTCTTTCTTTCTTTCTTTCTTCAGGGTGTGCATGGCTTAGCTGGTGGGCAAAAGAGCTTGTAGAGAGCCTGTCAAGTGACTAATGACCCCCGTGCAGGAAAAGAGGAGCATAAACATGTATTCTCGCAATTAATAAAAGGCACAGAGGCATATGCATTTACTACTGCCAGCCATTTTTACCCCAATGAATAACCGCAACCTGAACATAATTTGTTCAATTATCTCAAATGTCTAAAAAACTTGCACAACAAACCCAGAGGCCCTTTCATATTTAGAGGCAGATGATATAAAGTGGCATGGTGTCTGTTTTAGTGTATGCGTTGTTGTGTTTGTGTCTGTGAGCACTGTGTGTTCTGAAAAATTTGCAAACTGCTGTGCTGGGAAAAACGAAATAATTTAGAATTAAAAGTTTATAAAACAAGGATTCACAAAAATATTAGAAAAGTTTACTAAGTTTTAAGAATCCAAACACAAGAGCATATCTAAATATCTAAAACGAAAACAACGGAAACCCTAATACTAATGCTTCTACAAGCAACATTTCTGTCTGAGCCAAGAACTATAACCATTATTCCTTTGTGGAGTCAAAGGAGACTGTGCAAATATGAATATTGACCAAAGCCTATTTTTCCATAACTGTGGAAGGTACACCAGCAAAAGGCTAAATTAGGAAAAAAAAAAAAAAAACTGCACAGAAAGCCAAACACACATTTTTGCTGAAAAGTAATAAAATGTGGAGACAAAAAGTGTGTGTGTGCATATATATATATATATTTTTCTTAGCAGAGCATCAAGATAATTCATGTTTTATTCAGTGGAACTGGGATGCTGTGCACAAAACCCTGACATAATAAAACGGTGACATTTATACAATTAAACAATTAAAGTGAAATGATTGCTACTCTGCAATGATCGTGGAACAGCAATCTAAAAATGATAAGAATTGCTCGACTGCTCTGCCTTTAGTATTACACACACAAAAACAAAAACAGGTGTTTAAGACAATCAAAAAGCTTACCTAGATAAGCATAAAGGTAAAAAGGTAAAACGGTTAAAAGTACTGCAAAGGAGCAAGAAAAGTAAAAAAAAAGATATCTTTCACTGAACAAAGAGACAACAGACTGTTCACAATAATAGTTGGCTTAGATTAGGCAGTAGAATTTGTGAATTTTCTTATATATTTCGAAGGGTTTCTCTTATTACTGGTCTGTTAAAAAAGTGTACCCCAATATCACCTTTGGAAATCCAGCTTGTGTCATAACATATGATTCTAATACACTTTATCCTTTCAGAAGGGCTGTGACTCAGAGCTGGGTCTGGCCCTCATCGTTTGTCTAGCAAAGATGCTCTTTCTGTCCTATGTCCTCTCCTCCCTCTCTGTTCTTTTGCCCTACAGGTTCCTCCCAAGTCAACAAGTGCCAAACAATTATGCAGATCACCGCCGCTAGCTGCAGGCCATGAAAGGCTCTGTGAATCAGACCTGACAATACATGCAGAGGAGGTATCTCATTTATCCTGCTATACACTTGCTCAGTGAGACATGGAAAGGGAGCACAAGACTGAGTCATTTGGATGGAGGGAGAGCCAGAGTGTGAAACCCAACAATCCAGAATCTTATTTTCTTTCAAAAAATATTTTTTTTTCTGTACCTTCTGTGCAAATCAAATTTTCTTCTCACGAGCATCCCAGATGGAAATTATTTCATCATAACAGATGTGTTTTGTTACCTTCCCACAAGTTACTGTGCTCATCTATTTGGTTGCACAAAAATGCTGCTTCTGTTTGTATTTTTCAGATTTAACGATATACAATGGCAAGAAAATGTATGTTAACCCTAAGGAATTAGCTGGTTTTCTGCATTAATTGGTCATAAAATGTAATCTCATCTTCGTCAATGTCAAAAGTATAGACTAAAACAAAGTGCTTGAGATAACAACACAAATAGTTATAATCTTTCATGTTTTTAATTAACATATTTCATTAAACATTCACAGTGCTGTGGGAAATGTAAGTGAACCCTTGGATTTAATGACGGGTCGATCCTTTTTTGGCAACAATAACCTCAAACCAGCGTTTCTGGTAGCTGTGGATTAGACCTGCACAACAGCAAAGGAATTCTAGACAATTCTTCCTTACAGAACTGTTTCAGCTCAGCCATTATCTTGGGATGTCTAGTGTGAATGGCTCTTTTGAAATCATGCCAAAGCATCTCTATTGAGTTATGGTCTGGGCTCTGACTGGGCCACTCCAAAAAGTGAATTTTCTTTTTTTGAAGCCATTCTGTAGTGGATTTACTTCAATGTTTAGGGTTATTGGCCTATTGCATCACCCAACTTCTACTGAGTTTCCGCTGGCACACAGCCACCCTGACATTATCCTGTGGGATATCTTGATAAACGTATTTGTTAATTAATAAATTTTTCCCTCGATAATGTCAAGCGGTACAGGGCCCAAAGCAGCAAAGCAGCCCCAAATCATGATGCGTCCTCCACCATACCTCACTGTTGGGATGATATTTTAATGTTAGTATGCGGTGCCCATTTTATGCCATGCGTAGTTCTGTGTATCCTTCTCAAACAATTGAACTCTAGTTTCCTCAGTCCACAAAAAACAAAACAAATTCAGAGTAGCATGGAGTGTCAAGTTGGTCAGGTGCAAATTTCAGGTGTGCAGCAATGTTTTTGTTGGAAAGCAGCGGCTTCCTTCATGCTGTCCTGCCATGGACACCATGCGTGTTTAATGCTTTCTGTATAGTAGACTCATAAACAGAGATGTTAACCAGTTCCATTGATTCCTTCATCTTTAGCTGTAACTCTAGGGTTCTTTTTTTTTTACCTCACTGAGCATTTTGCTGTGTACTCTATGAGTCATCTTGGCTGGACGGCCACTTCTAGAGAGAGTAGGTCCACGTTAGCAGATGCATCTTTTAAATTGCAAACTCAAAATGTTTAAGTGCTTTTTATAAGTCAAAGTAGCTCTAAGCCACACCTCCAATAATTTCCATTGGATTCCAGGTTTGCAAACTCTGGACTCTAATTAGCTTTTGTTGACGTCATTAGCATAGGGATTCACATACTTTTTATAACCTAAACTGTGAATGTTTGAATGATGTATTCAGTATGTATAATCATTTTTTATTTTTATTTTACATTTTTAGTTAAAACAGTTTGTGTTTTTTCATTATTGAAACTTAGATTAAACCAGATTTTAAGACAAATTTAAACATAAATTCAGGTAATTCCAAAGGGTTCACATACTTTTTCTTTCCACTGTATTGAATGTCTGCAAAAATTTCCACTTAGATTAAAATAAAAAAGAGAATGTAAATAAATGTGTGTGACGAATCGATCATGCCTTGTTGGATACTGATAAGAGGACATTAGCTTTCAACTCTCTACAGAAGATTGGAAGACTGAAGGTTCTATATTATGCGTCTTATTTTGAGCTTGAAAATCAGTGTTGGGGAGTCTCATACCAGAAGTATCGAAGTTAATTAGATTTTTCATTGGATAACAGTAGCTCTGCTGTTCTTAAAATAGTGCAGTATTTTGATCTACAATGAGTCTACAAACACTATGTTGTTGGGTTTTATGTCACATTGAATCTTATATGCAGCTTTGCAGATGAACAAGATGAGGTGAAATGTAGCATATGTAGCATTAGATTATCTGATTCATCTTAGTGAATCGGTTCCTTTGATAGGTTCATTAAAATTAACTGATTAAAAAAATTATTTGAGACCCCCATGACTTGTTTTTAAATAGAGAAATAATGAATTAATTGAATATATTTTTTTATACTCATATGGTTATGTATTTAAAAAGAAATTGCTGCCTTAAGAACTGTAGTTTCAATGTTAGTAACTTTTAGTTTGTTGCTTTTGTGTAGCTAAGCATTTTTTCAAAAGGGTAGCTTGACTGTATTTTAGCAATTTCAAATTATGCTTGAAAACATTTTTGTTTAGCTTGCCAACACTGTTATTACTAATGAATTAGCATAGAACATTTAACTTAAGCATGGAACAAAATAACTCACTGTAATTCACTATAACTAGCCTGCCATCATCACTTTCACCGTCCCATTTCTCCATTTGTCTCATCCTTTTGTCTTACACTTATCTCTTATTTCTCTCTGTGCTGAAATGAATACTGAAAGATCGAGCAGAATGTGGCTTTGATGTAATGAAGTCTAATAAGAGGACAGACTCCTCCTTGCTTTTCCTAATGGAAAAGTAACAGGATTTTTTTGTATCCCACTGTGGCTTCACATCGACTGAGCCTTCCATTGTTCTGCAAGTAAGCTCCCCTTCTGTTCCAGGCACAACAATTACACCTGCTTGCACTAGAAAAGTCCCTGTTGATTCTGACGGCATGTCAGAGATGGTGGTAGGAACTGGAACCAGGGCTGACATGGGGAGAATATCATCTAGCATCCAGGCATATGTGACACCATTCTGTCACACAGCTACTGCATCTGGCCTGCGTGCTTTTCACATAATTATTCACTCACAAACACATATTTTTTCATGGTAATTGCAATGATTCCCTTTTACAGCAGGCTATGTGTATTATATTGTTTTAGACATGTAACAAACATGTTATAACATAGCATGGCATTTTAGGAAACCATGGAGTCTTGTGGCTGGCTTATATCCTGGTGCTGGATGACAGAATTTCTGTACTTGTGCTCTTTTTGTGTTACCTGTGCGAAAGAGTCAACTTAATTTGACATGGAAAGCTTTTAGTTAATAAGTCTCAGAGTGAATGAGTTACTTTAAGGCAAAGGAAAAGGTGTATGTTCAGAGAATATAACACCACTTTTCTTTGCATAATGCATTCTTACAAACGGAGATAAAACCTTGCTACCCACATAATGACACCCTCTAGCCATGGATCTGCATTCAGCACACTGTGGCAAGAGAGAGAAAAAAGAGAAAAATCTAATTTAACCTGTGTTATGCACTTCATCTTACACTTAAGGCTTGAGCAGCCCATCTTAAATAAAATGAAAACACCAGGATAATAGACTTAGCCTGTCACAGTTGCCCACAGTTATATGATGGCTACCTTTAAAAAGGCATGATATAATTGGTCTGTAAGATTAAAAGTTATTATAAGTGCTAATGGCTGTCAAAGGCCCACCAAATGTGCCTAAAAGATTAAATGGCTTTTTCTTTTCTGTTTCTCTCACTTGATGCTGAATGGAGGAACTGAGCAAAGTAGCAAAATAATTTATTTGCATTGTTAAAACATGGATGGCAGAGTGATCAAAGATCGCAATCACAAGTGATGCCTCTCCATCTGTCTTTCACCTGCTGTCTAATCACGGCCCACGCCACATCTTTCTCCACTGTAATTGCTAATATATTTGGCCTGCTTCTTGCTCTGCCAACTGCTCAAGATGAAACAATGCAAGTATGTTGCAAATGTGCCTGAGATATGCAAAAATTTTAATCAAGCAAACAGATAAATAATAAAGTAAATCAATAAAAAAAACAGGTCTTTTATTTGTCAGTTGATTTCTTTGACTAGTTCAAATGTTATCATCTAGACTGAGCAGACTTTTATGATGAAGTGGGGAAGAAATAACATTTCAAAATGTTTTTATTTTTATTTCTAAAGCATAATTAAAGATGAATGCTTTTTAAAAGCATAATTAAAATTTAAACAATAATTTTAGTATATTTTAGTTCTTGGTATGACCCCATTTTGCTTTAAAAGTTGAATGCATTTAATTTGGCATGACTCAACAAGCTGCAAAACCTGATGATCCATTTTATCGAAGCATGATTTGGGAATGTTACAAAGACTATATTGTGTGCTTCAGTGGAAGCAAGAAAATCTTTCCTTTTGTTCAAAGGGTCAGCATGATCAATGTCACTCATTAGATTCTGTGATACTAATGAGGATCTTTAATATTTATTATTAATTTTACATGTAAAAAATGTAATTTTGCTGTTCTACTTCCATAAGACTGAGCCATTGAATTGGCCATTTTCACATGTCTGTGTTCACAAAGCAGAAGTCAACATAGTTGAAACTTGAATGGTGGTGAATAGAAGACCACAGCAAATTTCAAAATAGAGCGATGGATAACCGCAATAAGAAGAGAAAAACAGGCCAAATATTCTGTCACTGCCTCAGCAGCTGTGTTAGAAGCCTCATCCCAACTGTGGAAACAAATTTTTTAAAACATATTCCAGGGTAATATAATACAAAGTACAATGTTGTAAATTTACACTAAATATTACAATTACACTAAAATTGGAAATATAAAAAAGTTTGCTACATTTACATTGTTAAAGAAACGCATCATAACAGGTATGTGAAAAGGGTTCATTAGTTCATTAAGCCCCCTCTTTCAAAACCCTGCACTCCAAAGATACCAAATTAGCTTTACTGAGGCCATCATCATGCAGAAATGGTTGTTAAGAACAACAGCAGCAAAATAGCAAACTCAACTGACAACTGTTATGAGCAACATTTCATAAAAATGTCATTAGGCCTCAATAATTTGCTGAAACTACAATACAATGAGAACAGGTAAAATTATTGACAGAACGAAAGCGTCAGAGGCCGTGGCCCACGACACATTTTTGTTTGCTATTTAAATAGTCTAGAGCTGTCACGGTGAGATATCTTACAACACTTATTTAATTAATATCCTTCAGGGAGTAGGACATTTTTTTTGCATACCTTTCCATGAAAGGACAGCTTACAGCACCTTTTAATGTTTCTTTGTTTTTAAAGGAAATTTTCAACACCTTAAAAGTTATTTTTTACCAGGTTTAGATTCAGACTTTTTACACACACTGTGTATTTAATGGTCATTCTGTAATGTTGAAAGCCAAATTGGTATTTTATTGGTATGTTGCCACAATACAGTGGAGCAGGTGCAATAGGCTAACTACCAACTGTTTTTAATTTCTTTTAGACCAAGTGTTCAGAAATTGATTCCTTTTGAAAACTGTTTGCACAGGCTATTAGTTCATCTTAATGATAATAAACTAGAGCTACATTGATTTACAATATTGATATGCCATTCATCGAGGTCCCCTTCGAGAGAATTGGCATGGACCTCGCTGGGCCATTAGAGTGGACTATATGCGGGTATCGTTTTGTATTACTTCTGGTGGACTATGCAACGAGATATCTAGATGCAGTGCCTCTATGCAATATCTTAGCATGTAGTGTTGTGGAGGCACTTTTCAAAATGATCTTCCGAGTGGGGATTCAAAAGAAATCCTTACTGATCAAGGCACAACATTCATGTCACGTACACTACGCGAACTGTACAAATTATTAGGCATTAAATCGATTCACATCAGCGTTTATCACCCGCAAACGGGTTGGTTGAACGATTTCATAAACCCTTGAAAAATATTATTCGTAAGTTTGTATATGAAAACATAAAAAATTGGTATAAGAACCCCTGCAATTTACAGTAAGAGAGGTCCCACAAGCCTTCACAGGGTTTTCCTCATTTGAGCTACCGTATGGCCGGTGGCCACGCGGTGTGCTCGATGTCATACTGGAAGCTTGGGAGGAAGGACCTTCGAATATCAAAACCCAATTTCAATATGATCTTGACCTTTGAGCAAAACTCCTCACTTTGGGGCAGGTAACACAATATAATTGCTCCAAGCGCAAGAAAGTCAGGGGCAGGGGCACTTGACTATGGAAATTTGCACAGGGAGATAAAGTGCTTGTGTTGCTGCCCACTTCGAACTCAAAATAACTTGCCAAGTGGCAAGGACCCTTTGAGGTCACATGACGAGTTGGAGATCTCGATTATGTGGTTAGGCGAAAGAATAGGGGAGGGGCACATAAAATCTACCACCTCAACCTCCTAAAACCATGGAGGGAGGCAGTACCTGTAGCCTTGGCAAAGGTAGTTCTGGAGGGGCCGGAGCTTGGGCCGGAGGTGACTCCCAAACCAAATTCATTGACCCGGGTCCCTTGTGGAGACCACCTCTCACTGTCGCAGCTTACAGACATTGCCTGGTTGCAAGCGGAATTCACAGACGTGTTTCACCCCTTCCTGGTTGCACTAACCTTATAGAGCACCATATTGAGACCACCCTGGGGGTGGTGGTTCGTAGCTGCCCCTATTGTTCTCCTGAACACAAGAAAAAGATTGTTCTGGAAGAATTGGAGGCAATGCTTGTGTCATGTCAAAATGGGCGTCATACAAGAGTCGCACAGTGATTGGGCCAGCCTGGTAGTACTGGTATTGAAGAGCGACGGCTCGGTCCGGTTCTGTGTTGACTACTGGAAAGTGAAGGCGGTGTCCAAATTTGATGCTTATCCAATTTCACATATTGACGAGTCACTCGATTTTACTCTATGCTGGTCTTAACAAAGGGTTATTGGCAGATCCCTTTAACACCAATATCCTGAGAAAAAACTGCGTTTTCCACACCGTTCGTATTACACCAATTCATGACGCTTATGTTTGGTTTGTTTGAAGTCCCAGCCACATTTCAGCACCTCATGGACAAGATCCTCAGATCGCATAGGGCATATGTCGCTGCATATCTAGATGATATGATCATTTATAGTAATCACTGGGTTTGGCCCTAGTTATTTTGATGTCACCAGCCCACTGACTGACCTTACTAAAAAGGGGGCTCCCACTCCGGTCCAGTCGACAGAGGCTTTCCTTAAGTTAAAGTCTGCACTTTGTGGGGGCTGCTGTTACATGCACCTGACTTCACTCTCCTCTTTATTTTGCAGATGGATGCATCTGACAGGGGGCTGGGGGCAGTGCTCTCGCAGGCGGTGGGAGCGGAGGAATGGCCGATGCTGTTTAGTAGTCGCAAGCTCTCCTTCAGGGAGACAAATTACAGTACCATTGAGAAGGAGTGTCTTGCGAGTAAGTAGGATGTTCTTACCCTATGCTACTACCTGCTGGGGCGGGCCTTCACCCTCTTTTCTACTGATCACATCTCATCAATAATGTGTTTTATTTTTGTTCTGTGTAACTGAACTGTGTGCTGGTGTGCTGGTTTGCGTATTTCTGTATCTGCCGATCTCCTGGGATTTTCACACATATACAGTATACACAAACACACACACACACACACACACACACAGTGTTTATAAGAAATATTATCAAAATTAAGAGCGGCCCTTGAGGCTACAGGGATCCAGCTTTGCGTTTTTATCCAAATGTAATTGTTTGCTAAGTAAAAGCTTTTCTATCTTCTCTGAATAGACTGATAAAGGGAAAATTGAATTGAATTTCATTCCAATCACAGGAAAATGTATCTTTCCCATACAACCACAAAAAAAAAAAAAAAAAACAAGTTAACAAATCCATAATCATTGTCAGGATGCCCTAACCTTTTCATGCAAGTTCTTTAAAAAACATTTCAGACCACTAGGACTGTTTAATTACCTATCGACATCTGTACACATTATGGCAGATAAAGCCTTGATTATCCTTGTAATTAGTCACACTTAAATTATTGTATTCAATAGGATATTTGCTTCTAGAGCTGTGATTTTCCTTTTCTCTATTGAAACCCATCTCTGGACTGCCTGCCTGGCATTATCAGGAATGACCTGCACAACTCATAATGGAGTTTCCTCCATCCATCAAACAGGATGGGTTTATTTCCATTTTCCATTTTTCAAGAGCACCTGTGGTTGTGCGAAGTAAATCAAGTCTCCCCCCAACCTCTGTATCATCCGTGGACTTCCTCTCCCACCCGTGCATAATTCCAAGCCACTAGATCAGCTTTAACCTGCCACGGCTCTCTATATTTAGATATTAATCAGACAAATTTTTCATCTCTTTTGCCTCTGTCCCTTATGAAGCCTTGGTAACACTGGAACTCTCTCTGCAACAGGCTCAGCACACTAGGGTCGTGACAGGGAAGACAAGGTTACTCTGATATATGAAGGATTTGAAAAGGTATGTTCTAGAGATACGTATGCCCTGATGGATCCTGCTTCCACCATGATGAATTTTATTACATTTATTATAAAAAATTTGCTCGCAGTTAACCCTCTGGGGTCGACGGATAAGTGTAAGACATCATTAGAGACTATAAAGGGTCTACTTTTATTTGTGTACACTCATAATAACAATGAAACATTGTGCTTTTGTAAAATAAAGAAAATAAAAAGGGTGAACTTTCAGCAGTCTCTGTGTTCACAAGCAAATATCTGAAACACGTCACAAAAATGAACTGAAACTCTGCGAATACTTATCACACAAACATGAAACATATGTCTAAAGAAAGCTTTAGATGTATACTTTTTAATAAAACAATTCAAATTTAAAACAAATATTCTCCTGCAATGCAATCTGTTTGAAACAAAGCGATGTTCAGTTTTTAACAATCCATCTAATTATCTGTAATGTGATCCCACCCACCAGCAGAGTGCGCCATTCATACGCTAATGTGCTGAGATGATCAATGCAAATGTTCACACCCCCACTGTGAGGCTGTAAACAAATGTCATTCATTTTTCTGCCCATTTGTAATGATACACAGGCAAGAAAGCTCCAGGATTGTAAGGAAGATTTAACATTTTCCTCAGAAGAAGAGCGGGACTCCGATGAACATTTATATTTTGAAGAGAGACTTGATCCAGCTGAGGATACAATTTCAGACGAGTAAGTCAATTTGTTTTCATTAGTTGACATGCTATTTTATATAAACTTTTTAACTTTTATTTTACTAGTGGGACTGTTTCTAGACTTGCCAGCCAGGATTCAGAGTATTGACATTTAAAATATGTCCTAATGAGCAAGTTTTAGTTACATTTAAATGATGTTTCGGCTAAAGCAGGTATTTAAATTGTATGCTGTATGATATAAATATGATATGTAATATGATATAAAAATAATATGAATGTTTAGATTATATTTTATCTAGTGTTTATAATGCCTCATTAACATCAACAAAGCTTGTGCTTGCAAATATGTGTTCAGGTTAAATGAGTAAAATGCACTTTAAATATGCCCATATTAGAAAATCAGCATATTATTATGATTTCTGAAGGATCATGTGACACTGAAGACTGCAGTAATGATGAAAATTCAACCCCAGAATATCACTGTTGTTTCTGTATTTTGGATTAAATAAGTGCAGTCTTGTTGAGCAGAAGAGACTTCTTTTAACGGTAGTGTAGGTCTAAAATTAAGTAAAGTCTTTATGTAAAGAAAATATATAGTCAGATTACTTCTTTTAACTTAAAACTTGATTTTGATCATTAAGTCTCCTCACAGTCATTCATTTTCTGTCACATTCCTCATTGAAAGGCCCAGGAGAGGGGTCATTGTCTCTCAGTTGTGAATGACCTTAATATTAATGATCATTCACGCCTCCTCGCATATTACCTTTCAACACAAAAATTGTCTTACAAAAGTTAAATTACTATATTGTTTTGCATGAATGAGTGATCAGGATGGTTTTCACATCATTTTTGTAGCAAAAACTCTAGGCTACAAGATCCAATTCTCAAAAGTCTTGTGGACAAATGTTTAGTATGTGTTATAGGACCTTATTTAAGTGACTTATTTTTGTTTTTTCAAAAACCACGCATAAACTTTATTTTCTCAAAAATGCAAACATGTACACACATGTTGCTCACATATTATTGTAGCCCAGTTTGTGCTGAATACGGTGTTATCAGACTTTAGCCATTAATATGTTTTTAAGCAATTGAAAAAAGCACAAATGTCAAGGCATGTCAAAACTTCTCCAGGGCCCAAAATACCCTCAGACCCCAGAGGGTTAAGACGAGAAAGATTGCTCCTCCAGAAGCTAATTATGCTAATTATATATATATATAGGGTTGGGAGGGTTACTTTTGAAATGTATTCCACTACAGATTCCAGAATACATGCTGTAAAATGTAATTTGTAACGTATTCCGTTAGATTACTCAAGGTCAGTAACGTATTCTAAATACTTTGGATTACTTCTTCAGCACTGGTAGATTTTTTTTTAACAGATGTAATGTAAGCATAACAAATAATAAAAATAAACAGTATTTTACAGTAGTTTTGTTTATGATTGACATACCACAATTTCATGCTATATATTTGATCAGAAGCTGTGAGATTTCCTCACTCAGTCTCTCGGAAATGTTGTGGGAACGTCCGGTATGTTCCTTTTCTGCAACAAGAAGATTAAGGAGGTGTTCAATGTTTTGAGGTGGTATCAGAGACTACTATCAGGTACTTCTTTACATCTGCATCTCAATGGTTTGAAGAACATGCAGTAATGAAATCTGTCCCCCCTGATCCTATGGAATAATGACTGTGTCGCTTGTGTCAATGATGACCAATGGTGGTTAGGCTTGGTTGATGTGATGAACTGTGCTGATTTTGTAAAATGCTTCCACCCACCTGGACCAATAACATCATTCTAGATATCTACTGAGGAAAAAGTGTGGTATCCCATAAACAATGTTCTCAGAAAACAGACTCCTGCCAAGTTGACTTCTGCCACTGGATGCTCCCACAAAATTTCAGAGAGACTGAATGAGGAATAGATGCAATACCGGGGTTCATGGTGTGAATAATTCCAGGGTCCAACCTGTATAGGCTCCATACAATTCCATAGGATTGATGTGGGTAATTTCCGTTTTTACCTACCAAACTAATATTGCAGTGTTAATTGCGCCAGGCAAGTAGATAGAGTTTTGTGAACAAGGTGCTAAAATATTTGTGCTGAAAAGAATGACAATGACTTTGTTTAAATAACCATGACCAAGTGCTATTTCAGTGTTTGGCGGCAGGTTAAACTAGATTGTCTAAATATTGCAAACGTAAGTGTTGCGACTGTTTGGTAAATTCACCCTTATATCTCATTAGTATGTTCCCTTAGTCTATAGAAAGACACTCATAAGAAAAGCTCACAGCACGGCTTTGACGATTTTAAGGCGATTCCCTGCGTACATAAAAAACAAACAATGAGCGAGATATTCAAATACTTTTTTCATCAGTGCTTATCAGCATTCCCATGCTGTCAAACAGAGCCATCTCGGAGAAAACACAGGTCTTCACAAGCCGCATATTCATTTGCTGCAGCTGGTGTGAACTTTGCCTGTTTCCTGATCTGCCTCATTATCCCATCATCCCCCGTGGTGGCCCATGATGGACACACTTCTCTAAGTGAAGGATTGAGATGAGCCAATGACAAACAATTGTTTTAAATTGAATTTAATGGGAATGAAAGACAGCGACAGAAGAAGGGAAGGGCTCTCTGGAGGTGGGGCTCTCGCATGACTGATAAACTTTTCAGAAGAGAGGCGTTCAGCTCTGCAGGAAAAACACTTTAGGGAGGAAGTGGCATGAAAGATTCACTTAAAAGCAACAGATGCAAGAGACCTGACATTTTTGGTCCTTAGGGGGGGATGAAGAGATTAAAAAAGACAGAGGGAGGGAAATGGGAGAAGAGGAGGGTGAGAATGAGGGACATAGAGTGATAAAGCTTTGAGAGTCACTGATGTCTGTCGCCTCTGAGCAGACACTGTGACTTTTGTCTAATATGGTGCAAAGGATTTGGCTAGAAGGGTCAGGGGGCTCTATGACCCCGTTTACACATTGTATTAAGATGCGTCTCGGGTTATCTGATCACATGTGGTCAGGTGAGACATTTAGCTGTTTACACCTGGTCGCTCAAATGCATCTCTAGAGGGGAGGGTCTCTGATTTCATGATGATAAACATCAATTACTATGTCAGTGTGCTACTGCATAATAATATACCACAAAACAGTCATAAAAGAGAAATAAAGCGCATATAAAACTGGTGGTCTAAATGTGTGTGTATATATTGTGTGTGCGTAAAGGGCAGTTTCAGAAAGTTATTTTTGGTAGTGGGCTGCTGAGAAAGAAGGTCAAGTCTCATCTTAGAAATTAAAAGAAATAATAAATGCATCAAATAAATTTATATCTTGATTTACTTTGATGTTTTTTTTGTATGAAAATACTTAAAGGAATAGTTTAACTGATTTTGTCATTATTTATTTACCCTCATGTTCTTCAAAAACTGAACACAAAAGGAGAATAATTGGGTCTGTCAAGCTCTAAAACAATGAAAAAAACAAAGAAAGTAATAAAAGTCATAAGTCATCACAAAAGTGGTCCAAATGACTTACAGAATATTCTTACAGTATATTATATTCAGATATTATATTCAAAGTCTTCTGAAGCTATACAATATTTTTGTGTGAGGAATAGACCAAAATTTAAGTAGTTATTTACTGAAAATCTTGTAATTCGCCTTCCTTCTTTTTAGTGCTTCCTTCTTTTTTTAATTCGAGAAGTAACAATGTCTGAATCATGAGCAAATTGTTCTTTTGAGTCTGATCTTTTCAATGAATCGGTTAATACAGTTCACAAAACTGGTCTAAATGGTTAGTTCACGAATCAAACTGGTCAGGATGCGTAAACAAACAGTGCAATGTTATGATATTGAGTCAATGCTTACATGTAGTCAATGCTTACATGTAGTTGTTTCTGCAAATTAACTTGGAGAGAGTTTAGTCATCAAATTAATTCACAAGTTCACTGGTTCATATAATCCCAGAGCCCGATAAGGTAAACTAATTTTGCGTGCTGCCCATGATGGAGGTGCTCAAACAAAGAACTGGGCTTGAGCTCTGAGATCCCCCTGGACTATCTGATTAAAGGAAGAATTTTTTGTAATAAAGTAAAGAGATATAAATTATGTACGTGTTAAAAGGGTGGACATGTGGAGATGAGGGATGCCGGAAGAAATGCCACTGGACAGAGGTAAACAACCACTGGTAACACTTTACAATAAGGTTCCATTCGTTAACATTAATTAATGCATTACGTATCATGAACAAACGATTTATAATAAATTGTTTATTAATCTTTGTTAATGTTGGTTTATAAAAATACAATTGTTCATTGTTAGTTATTGTTAGTTCATAGTGCAATAACTAGCGTTACATTTTTACTATATGTTGAAATGAACTTAATTAATGTAGTTAACACTAATGTTAACATATGGAACCTTATTGGAAAGTGTTACCGCAGGTGCTTGTATACTCTTGAAATGTGATTGGCAGGATCAGATGAACAATCTCCTCCTGAATTTACATTTGGAACTTCATTTACACACATCAGCCTTTAATGTCTGCAGTTGTGTGTGCATGTGTGTAAGACAAACAAAATACCAACATGGAAGACACAAACTATAATGTCCTCTGTTATCAACTCTGTTGACATCATGGCAGTTATTTTAAATGGCTAATTTGCTTATGCATGCACATGAACAGGCAGACTTGCAGTCACTGATGCATAGCAAGGCATGACTGTCATAAGCGGTCAGCATTTACACGTGTCAAGGCGTTTATTTCTGTAATCAGGACTGATGTCATTGAGACAGCGCTCTGAATTTTCCTCTTGATGGCTTGATTGCTGCACTATGGCAGGGTGATAGTTAAATCCAGAGCATGTTATTAAAGATTTTATGCAGTAAATTAGAGATATGATGTGAGTGTCTGAAGTGCAATCAAAGTGCAAAGCAGTGTATTTCTGCCTCACCACTGTCTTACTGAAAGATACGAAAGCAAACAGATACACTGAAGCAAAGAGAGCAAGAGAGTTTGCTCTTTACTCGCAGCGGTTATACACAAATGATTGTGCGCACTGGCATGACATGAGATTCTATATGTAAGGGATTCATATTGGCAAGGAAGAAAGTGGGTGCTCAAGAGAATGAAACCACTGTGTACAAATGAGCAAATGTTAAGAGATCTATATATAAAAATTATAAAGATAATGTTCAGAAGGTGATAGAAAAAAAAGTGAAAGGATGCTGTATTATAAATCAGGAGCGGCTGAATAGTAAAGCTATGTGAAACTTCTTTTTGAGGCTTTCATTTAGATTTAAGGTTTTAGTTTCAGAGTTGTTTATGGATACTTTGTGGGACGCTGGGCTTTTATGTTGTATATTATTCTGTTTATGATCATTACTTTTCTTTAGTGCAGTCTGTCTACCCTCTCCTGTGCATACTGTGCACATCTAGAGTGGTTAAAAGAGATAGTTTTCCCAGAAATAAAATTCTGTCATCATTTCCTCACACTTGTGTTGTTTTAAACCTGTATGACATTCTTTCCTCCGTGGAACACTAAAGGGTATTTTAGCCTCAGTCACCATTAATTTTCATTGCAACATTCTGCCTGACATCTCCTTTTGTGTTTAACAGCCGTCATACGGCTTTGGAACAACATCAGGATGAGTACGTGATTACATAATTGTCATTTTACATAACTATCAATTTTGTTAACCCAAAAGTAAAAATTATGTCATTATTTACACACCTTTGTGTCATTCCAAAACCTGCTTCTGCAAAACCAAAAGAAGGATTTTAAAGGATGTCCAGTTGGTTTCAGTACAATGACACTTTCTATGATAGTGACTCACTTAAAAGCTTAAAACACTTGAGCAAATGAAATTAATTAAATGGTGTTACTTAGTCACTTTCACATAGTTTCATTAACATAACTCTTCCTCAGGACTGTTAAAAATTGCTGGAATACCTTTTCCGGTAAAAGTATCATACTACCATTCACACACTAGCACCAAAATGCTTCACTGGCCCTGCTCCCTGCCGAACCCTGGCTATGTGCTCCCTTACATCTGGATTTTCAAATGCACAAGTGAGTTTTGCTACAGGTTTATTGTAAAAGTTTTAGAAATAAGATTTGAAGTTGCAGATCCAGATTTGAGTTGGTTGTAAGTTGTTGTACTGTGGATCTAAAATAAAGTAAACATGTGTTATCCTATTTATGTGAATGTAATTTTATACATACATGTTACAAGTTTGGGGGTGGAATCAACATGACTAATAGGCTTGACCGTAGTCGACTATTAAAAATCAGTAGTTGTGCAACCCCTGCTGTATAAGTGAACACACACACACACACACACACACACACACACACACACACACACACACACACACACACAGAGTAACTCAGAGTCAAAGCATCTCATCGTCTGACAGCTGAAATACTCTATTTTGTAGTGGTTCGGCACAATGGTATCAACACTACACACAAACACACAGACTTCATTTCAAAACTGACAAGAGGACAGCTCAACTATTATGGCTTCGCACAGTTCATCAACCAGAGTATATCTGGGCCCTCAGTGCAATGCAGAGAAATATGTGTGTGTGTGTGTGTGTGTGTTTAACAAATACTGAGATGAAAATAATAGCTGACACCTTTTCCTTTTTATATTACCACCTCTCTTCTCTATACTGACTCTTCTCTAAAGAGTGATATGTCCCACTGGCAGGGTTTGGGAGTAATGGAATACATGTAACTGGATTACATATTTAAAATACAAAATATAAGGTACTGTATTCCACTACAGTTACAATTTAAATTATTGGTAATTAGAATACAGCTACATTCAAAAATAATTTTGATTACTGAAGAGATTACTTTGCATTTTATTGTCATTTGTTTCATTTAATATTTAGTCTTTTCAGGTGGAAAACATTTATACCTATAAATGATGCAATCCAAATTGCATTTGAACAGCGGTGAAACACTTTCTTATGATGTGCTACATTCATTCGAGCAGACAGAGAAGTCATTTTGAAGCAAAATTGGAGCAGAAGAAATAGAAATAATCCTTGTGAAAATTGCCAGCTTTACGCTAAGCTAAAATGCTATTTTTACATGCACGTTCCAGGCACGATCATATTTTTTTATTAAAAAAAAATAACGTCGGGGGCCTGGGTAGCTCAGCGAGTATTGACACTGAATATTACCTGGAGTCTTGAGCTCGAATCCAGGGTGTGCTGAGTGACTCCAGCCAGGACTCCTAAGCAACTAAATTGGCCCGGTTGCTAAGGAGGGTAGAGTCATATGGGATAACCTCCTCGTGGTCGCAATTAGTGGTTCTCACTCTCAATCTGGTGCGTGGTAAGTCGTGCGCGGATCACGGAGAGTAGCATGAGCCTCCACATGCTGTGGGTCTCCGCAGTGTCATGCACAATGAGCCACGTGACAAGATGCGCGGATTGACGGTCTCAGAAGTGGAGGCAACTGAGACATGTCCTCCACCACCCGGATTGAGATGAATAACCACGCCACCATGAGGACCTACTAAGGATATTTAAGGAAAAGAAATTTGATTGCTCTTATTTATAAACAACACTGCATAAGATATTGAGTTTTTATAGTCAAAACAAGTGAAAAAAAACCTACCAGTGCTGAAGAAGTAATCCAAAGTATTAAGAATACGTTACTGACCTTGAGTAATCTAACGGAATACCAAATTACATTTTGCAGCATGTATTCTGGAATCTGTAGTGGAATACATTTCAAATGTAACCCTCCCAACCCTGCCCACTGGTGTCTATTGGCTTCCACTAATAAACAAATTAATTGAATAATCAATTGCTGAGTGAGGCAGTAGTAGTGATAGTTCCACCACAAATTTGCAAATCATTTACTCACCCTTAGGATTTTCAAACCCTTTTGACTTTCACTCTTTCATGTAACACAAAAGGAGTTACACTAACACTAACAGCCTCAGTCACCATTCACTTTAATTGAATGGAATAATGAGCTGTGTCAACATTCTTCAACATGACTTCTGACAAAAGAGTTTTCACTTTTTGGAAAACTAACCCCTTAAGATTTGTTCTTTTGAATAAAATAGTGACTCTTGTCAAAGTTAGAAAATCTTTTATTTCTATATAAATGAGAACTTATAAGTTTCGCACTATAGCCTCTTGGAATTGGTGCATTTTCTTTTGTTGTTTTGTAAATCATTGTTCCAAATCACCACCAGAACAATTTCAAACCTAATTCTACGATATACAGGGAGAAGAAAAGGAACACATCAATATTAAAAAATCAACAGGAAAATGGATTTTAGAGATTGTGATGTATGACCACCAAAACAAGGGTCTGGAACAAACTGGCTGGCAAAGGCTCATGATAATTTTTGTTTTGATGCGGCAGCATACACAGTAAATTGATTTAGCATTTCTGGCAGCTTGTGGAAGAACAGAATTATCAGTTGGCTTTACAGCACGAGCATTCATCTCACACAGATACAGTGTAATTCAATCAGTTTCAAAGAATAAACAAAAGATGCCATTTTTTTAAATGGGAGACTGACAAATCCTCAGTGACTGGTTCCAACACTGTGGTACCGATCTCTTATTTTCAACTTGGTTTGATGAATTCAGGTGGTGTAACAAGGCCTGATGGATTACAGGGCTTGTCAGAGATGCTGCTGTTGCCAATCTATCCGATCTTGGATCAGTGAGGCGTCTCCATATCCCTGCACAACCTGCTAAGACTGATTTGAAGATGAATTAGAGAAGCTGCATCTTGAAAGCTCAATTTTTCACCTGTGGATTACGTCGCTGTTTGTAAAAAGAGATGTGACAGTATATTTGTGTATTGCTATATGCTTGATGTGTGATGGCTTAGTTTGGAACTTTGCTGGAGAAGCTACTTTAAAACTGTAGTTCCCTGTCAAAAAGCTACACTTTGATGCTGTGCTGATTTAGCGCTTTGGGTACAACTTTAGGTGTGAACAGCTGTGAATATGTGTGCAACACGTCAATGAAATTGACCAGAATTTATAGCCTCTGCTGGTGACATCATTGGATGCAACTGTAGAAGGGCTATAAATAGACGTGTCACAGGTGCATCGTCAGATCTTTTGTCTTCAGATCATTCTGTGTGTGTTGTGCTTCTGGACTGTCAGAAGTTTCTACTTTCCTCTGTTAGGAGTTTGAATTGTTAGGCAGTGTGCAGAAACCGTTCCCTTTTTCTTTAAAAAAAAGAGAAGAAAATGAATGACTGATAAACAAAGCAAGCGGTGTGTGTTCCCATGTTTATGCTCTATGGCTGAAACGGACACACACCAGATTTGTTTTGTGAGTTTGGGAGAAGAGCATGCTGCTCTTGCGTTGGGGCGGGGCGAGTGCGAGCTTTGCGATCTGTTTACAGACAATTTGCTTATGCTTATTTGGTGACACTATGAATATAGTTATCACCAGGTTCCAGGAGGCAAAGAGTCATGAGAAAGCCTGAGGGCAAGTCCTTCCTCGCCACACTCAGGGGGAGGGGCCGTCGGCCACCCAGCCCCACCCCGGTCCTTCTAGAAGGGAGGCTCAAAAACAAAGCGTGGCGAGTCGTGCTCCCCCTCGTAGAGACTGGGGGCCAGTTCGTCGCCCTCAGCAGCCCCCTAAGCAAGACCTCTGGGCAATCATTTCTAAGAAGAAAAAACTCTGGTCTTGCGCCCAGCCTTGTGGGGGTAACCGCCCTTGGGTCGGGGTGCATGAAGCATTCACCTGTACCTTCCCGATACCCCCACAGAACCTCTCCATTTCCACCACCTCTGGTGTTTCAGGTGTTAGAGGTTTTCAGAAAAATGCTGGGTGTTCTGTTGCTTCCTGTCTTAGTCCAGGATATGGAATACTCGACATCCCCTCAAAAGGAAGTGTCAAAATTGATACCCATCTCAGAGAACCTGGCAGTGTGGAAGCTACTGCCAGGTGTTTCTATGTGGGTTCTAAGAACAGTAGAAAAAGGCTACAGAATTCAATTCGATTGCCGTCCTCCGCGTTTCAACGGCGTGGTCTCCACTACCGTGAAACCGGAACAACCATGTCTACTGTGGAAAGAACTGCAAAATCTTTTGGTCAAAGGGGCCATAGAACATGTTCCTCTTCCAGAGAAAGAGTCAGGTTACTACAGCAGATATTTCCTGGTTCCCAAGAAGGGTGGGGGGTTGCGTCCGATTTTAGACCTTCATGGCTTGAATCGCTCAATCAGAGCGTTCAAGTTCAAGATGCTAACTGTCAAGACGGTTGTGTCTCAAATCCAACATCATGATTGGTTGGTCACGATCGATCTCATGGACGCGTACTTTCACTTTAGAAAGTCTGCAGCAACACAGGAATTTCCTGAGGTTCGCTTTCGGGGCGAAGCTTTCCAATATCGGGTTCTTCCATTCGGCCTAGCCCTATCACCCCGCACATTCATGAAATGCATGGATGCAGTACTGCCTCCTTTGCGACTCCGCGGCATCAGCATTCAGAATTAAATAGACGACTGGCTGATACTAGCACAGTCACAAGAACTGGCAATTGTTGTGGAAAAATTTATATTTTATTTAATTTTCTTTTTTTTTCTTATTTACTTTCTTAGACATTGTGTGGGTTTCTTTCGATTCAATCATGTGTTTCTCTCATTGAATGTATGTATGCTCCTGGTAGGAACAAAGGACACACAAAACAAATGGTCAGAAAGAGTTTTAACTCTTTAGTATGGGTAATTTGTATTCAGGAAGGACAGAGGGATTATTTAGCCATAAATATAGACCTTTTGACCTCATGGGTGTGAAAACAGTAAAACCCTGGGGGTTATCTAGCCTTTGACCTCACAGGTGTGAAGACAGTAAAGACAGTAAAGGGGGGGGGGGGGGGGGGGGGGGGGGCAGATCTGGTTTACGGGGGTGAGTGGAAAATTACAGAAGAAGAGACTTTGAAGTCAGGGGTATAAGAGGGCTGTCTGTTTTAGTGTGGTTAGGTCTTGTATCACGAGGTAGCTGTCGTGGTACTTTTTTTGTGAACAAGCCTCTTTTAAAAGAATAAAATATCTTTTAAAATACAATTTGAATCTTGATGTCTCTTATGCTGTGATGCTAATTATTGTTTAATTATTGTTTTTGCCACAACACATTTCAGCACAGGTATATTGTATTAGTTCATCTGGTTTCTGTGGGTCTGAGACTCAACGTCAAAAAGAGCGTTCTCTCTCTCAGGAAATTATCTATCTGGGCGTTGTATGGAATTCGATCATGATGCGGGCACAATTGTCTCCTGCTCGAATCATGTCCATTCAGAACACCCTGAGCAAAGTCAGGCTAGGCCAAGGTTGCATTGTTCGTCAGTATCAACGAATACTAGGTCTCATGGCATCTGTGTCCTCAGTGATCCCTTTGGGCCTTTTGCACATGAGACCATTTCAGTTGTGGCTCAAAGCCAGGGGATTTTATCCAAGGGCCAGTCCCCTAAGGCAGATAAGGGTTACGCGCCACACGCTTTGTACCCTTTCTATGTGGTTCAGACCCCGGTTCCTCTCTTTGGGTCCCACTCTAGGTGCGTCTTGCCGTCGCAAATTTCTAACGACAGACGCCTCCCTGACGGGCTGGGGTGTGGTCTTAAGTGGTCATCCAGCTCAAGGGGAATGGGAGGGTCATCAGCTCGATTGGCATATCAGCTGCCTCGACCTCGAGATTTGTTCCACTACCTCCACCCCGAGGAATTGGAACAAATCTGGGTGAGATTTTACAGGGCAGAAGTGGACCTCTTCTCCTCTCAACAGACAGCGCAATGTCCCCTCTACTTCTCTCTGAGTCACCCAGCCCCCCTGGGTCTGGATGCAATGGCACATACATGGCCCAGAATGCGCATATATGCATTCTGGGAGTTTTGGCCAGAATTCGCTAGCAAGGGTCCTGCCTCTTACTGATAGCGCCACACTGGCCGAATGGGGTATGGTTCTCGGAGATAATGTCTCTCCCCGGCCCGAGCTGTTGAACCTTCATGTTTGGCCCCTGAAGGGTACCAACTGAGGGACATTGGGCTTTCACCTGAAGATATCGAGACCATTCTAAGTGCTAGGGCTCCCTCTACTAGAAGAAGTTACGCCAATAAATGGGGTGTCTTTGAAAGATGGTGCAGTGCACATAATGCAGATCCAGCTAACTGCCAGATTGCTTCAGTTCTGGACTTTCTGCAGGAAAAATTATCAGCAGGCACATGCCCCGCCACTCCCAGGGTTTACGTGGCCACTCTATCGGCTTGCCATGCCTTGATTGACAGGGTGCCGTTGGAGAGACATCCACTGCTTGCTCGCTTCGTTCGTGGAGCCATGTGACTGAGACCTCCTGCTAGGACCAGGATCCCTTCATGGGACTTAGCAATAGTCCTTGAGGGTCTTCTAACCTCTAAAATCAGCGTCTGATAAACTTCCGACTCTCAAGATTGTTTTTCTTATGGCAATTACTTCTCTAAAAAGAATTGTGTATCTACAGGCTCTGTCTGTCTTGCCAGCCTGCTTAGAATCTGCCCCAGGCATGGCTAAAGCAATTTTTCATCCTCATCCTGACTACCTGCTTAAGGTTCCTTTCTCGACTGTACATCCGGTCACTCTCGAAGCCTTCTGCTCCACGCCGTTTACAACACCGGAGCAGGAAAGACTTCATGGACTTTGTCCAGTCCGTACCCTTCAGACTTATGTCCACCACACTAGCCAGTGGAGTAACTCAGGAAACTATTCGTTTGTCATGGGGGCTGCAACAGGGGGGCGGCCACCACCAAGCAGACTATGTCGCATTGAGTGAGGGACGATATTGCCCTGGCCTACGAGGTCAAGCTTCGCCAGTAGGTATCAGGGCTCACTCTACCAGAGGGGTTGCCTCCTCTAAATACTTGGCTAGAGGTGTTCCTCTGCAGCATGTTTGTGATGCGGCAGGCTGGTCCTCTCCGCACACATTCATAAGATTTTATAGTTTGGATGTTCATGTCACTCCGGGCTCTTATGTCCTTGAGTCAACATCACACGCTCATGTCTGAGACCTCTTGCGCTCTTGTGAGCACAACTAAACAACTGTAAGGGGCCCGGATATCGACAGAGCGGTGACATGGGTATTCTCATTACTTAACTGTAACCCCTGTTCCCTGATAAAAGTGGAAGGAGATGCTGCGCTTCATTGCCGCACCAGGATGCCCCAGGACTGCTCTTCAGACAAAATACCTGTTGATGCACCTGTGACATCTATTTATAGCCCTGCTACAGGTGCATCCAATGATATCACCAGAGGCTATAAATTATGGTAAATTTAATTGACGTGTTTCACACATATTCACAGCTGGTCACACCTAAATTTGTTCCCAAAGCGCTAAATCAGCACAGTATCTCGTTACACTTTTATCAGGGAGCAGGGGTTATAGTTAAGCAACCCGAGACGTTTTCCAAGACACAAGCTATAAAATAAAGTATTTAAATTACTGACAGGCTACCATTTGTTTATGTTGTTTGATACACAGCAGTTACTGTACATTGAAGCTACAGGTGAAACTCGAAAAATTAGAATATCGTGCAAAAGTTCATTAATTTCAGTAATTCAACTTAAAAGGTGAAACTAATATATTATATAGACTCATTACAAGCAAAGTAAGATATTTCAAGCCTTTATTTGATATAATTTTTATGATTATGGCTTACAGCTTATGAAAACCCCAAATTCAGAATCTCAGAAAATTAGAATATTTCATGAAATCAATAAAAAAAAAGGATTTTAAATACAGAAATGTCGGCCCTCTGAAAAGTATAATCATGCATATGTACTCAGTACTTGGTTTGGGCCCCTTTTGCATTAATTACTGCCTCAATGCGGCGTGGCATGGATGCTATCAGCCTGTGGCACTGCTGAGGTGTTATGGAAGACCAAGATGCTTCAATAGCGGCCTTCAGCTCTTCTGCATTGTTTGGTCTCATGTCTCTCATCTTTCTCTTGGCAATGCCCCATAGATTCTCTATGGGGTTCAGGTCAGGCGAGTTTGCTGGCCAATCAAGCACAGTAATACCATGGTCATTGAACCAGGTTTTGGTACTTTTGGCAGTGTGGGCAGGTGCCAAGTCCTGCTGGAAAATGAAGTCAGCATCTCCATAAAGCTTGTCTGCTGAAGGAAGCATGAAGTGCTCTAAAATGTCCCGGTAGACGGCTGCGTTGACTCTGGACTTAATAAAGCACAGTGGACCAACACCAGCCGATGACATGGCTCCCCAAACCAACACAGACTGTGGAAACTTCACACTGGACTTCAAGCATCTTGGATTGTGTGCCTCTCCATTCTTCCTCCAGATTCTGGGACCTTGGTTTCCAAATGAGATGCAAAATTTGCTCTCAAATTTGGAATTTGAGAGCGCTTGAGACGCTTCTGACGTTGTTTGTTGTTCAGGAGCGGCTTGACAAGAGGAATACGACATTTGAAGCCCACGTCCAGGACCCGTCTGTGTGTGGTGGCTCTTGATGCAGTAACTCCAGCCTCAGTCCACTCCTTGTGAAACTCCCCCACACATTTGAATGGCCTTTTCCTGACAATCCTCTCCAGGCTACAGTCATCCCTGCTGCTGGTGCACCTTTTTCTTCCACACTTTTCCCTTCCACTTAACTTTCTATTAATGTGCTTTGATACAGCACTTTGAGAACATCCAACTTCTTTTGCAATTACCTTTTGAGGCTTTCCCTCCTTGTGGAGGGTGTCAATGATGGTTTTCTGCACAACTGTCAGGTCAGCAGTCTTCCCCATGATTGTGAATTCAACTGAACCAGACTGAGAGACCATTTAAAGGCTCAGGAACCCTTTGCAGGTGTTTTGGATTAATTAGCTGTTTAGAGTGTGACACTTTGAGCCTACAATACTGAACCTTTTCACAATATTCTAATTTTCTGAGATTCTGAATTTGGGGTTTTCATAAGCTGTAAGCCATAATCATAAAAATTATATCAAATAAAGGCTTGAAATATCTTACTTTGCTTGTAATGAGTCTATATAATATATTAGTTTCACCTTTTAAGTTGAATTACTGAAATTAATGAACTTTTGCACGATATTCTAATTTTTCGAGTTTCACCTGTATTTACTCTGAGGTGTTAGTATCTTTTAAAATATAAAATTATCTGATAATATACTGGGCCTTTTAAATGGGCACACAAATAAGGCTTTAAAATTAACAGATGAACTGTTTCAAAGAGGGCTGAAGCATTAAACCTGAACAGATAAATTAATTAATGAAACATAGAAACATTCTATGTTACTGGATGAAAAAACAATGATGAACAGCACCATTTAACTAAACGTAAAAAAAAAGAAGATGTAAAATGCCTTGCCTTACCTTGTTTTGATGATCATTTCACACACATAAACTGTCTAAATAAACTGATACAATACAAAGGCCGCATTTACACTGTCAACCAATTCCACTTTTTTCACAGATATCTAGCACAGATTGGATCTTTTTTGCATTCGTTTAAACAGCAAAACACGTATGAGATTTTTTAGCATATTTTTTGCATCTTATCTGAGCCATGTCCAAATATTTAAATCAGATACATTTCCGATATCTGGACATCTGACCGAGTCTAAACACTTGTATCATTTCTTTGCTTGTTTTTTCCATTAAAATCTGCTGAAACTGAATTTCAGTTTATATTGGCACATGTATAACAAAGTTATTCTGGAAATACAAGATGTCAAGTAACATGTGAAATGTCATCCACACATTTGCAGCGTGGAGACATTTTAAACACATTTCAGACAAATAAATTAGCATAAATCAGAAAACAAATGGGTGAAAGCCCCATAAGTCTATCAGACAGTTTTACAAACTGCTCAAGGCTGAATGTGTGCACAGTGCACACATATTTTACCATAATGAGGAGGATATCAATGATAATTATTTATTAAAATTACACATGCAGAATTAGTTAAATGTGATGGAATAAATGTCAAAAGCAAGATTCTCTATTATTTCCAGAAGAGAACAGGGGTAAAAGAATGAGCATGTTTTAGGTTATCTGTAGCCACATGTACAGGTATACTCTGAATATATGTACACTCTATGGATCATGTAAACTTATTTTCAGAATAAAATCTTAACCTGTATAAATAATTACCTTTATTAGTGATGACAAACAGCTACTGTGAAATCATCACTTGATAGCTCTAAGGTTGTTCTATGAATGCTTACATGGGGATTCTTATGTGTAAATTGCCTTGTCCTTGTGAGTCGTCTTCTCCTTTGAAAAATAAATTATAGACAATTATTGTTATGTTTATTCACATTTCTAAGAACAGTGACATAAAATAATGGCATGTTCGTTGCTGTTCATGGTAATCAGTCATTAGGACCAGGCCTTAAAACAACGCTAAATACTGTAAATAGTGCTGACCGACAGTCTAGAGAATCTTGGCAGGTAATTCATTTAAACACAATCAGTGATGTCGTAAGTGAATGTAAACAGACAGGACAAAAATATTAAATATGGTGAAAACATCGGAACTGAGAATTAAGCCTTGCAGTGTAAATGCAGCCAAACAATCTGATAAAATAAATAAATAAATAAAAAATGGTAAAGCCACATTATTTTGAAAACACATTATTTTCAAATCATGTTAAGTGAAAAGTTAATGTATTGTCACTACTTTTACTTTTAGGTTAGCAGAGGTAGAAACTGAAAAGTTGGGTTTATTAATGCCTTCTCCCATAAATACTTAGACTTATTAACTGTTTGTCTGTGCAACCAGGAGAATTACTGCAATATTTTCCCTCACTCTCACTCTTTGAACACTTTCGTTCTTTTTTACTCTCTCTCTCTCTCTCTCTCTCTCTCTCTCTCTCTCTCTCTCTCTCTCTCTCTCTCTCTCTCTCTCCATCAGACCCAGCAGAGGCACGAATTTAGCAATTGCCTTCAAAGTGCACTAGTTGCCTTGGGCAACTGTATATTGCTATGTGCCTCATTTTTATTTCTGTGCTCCCAGAAGCTGACTCTTTGTCCCGTGATCAAAGGGAGGCACTGGGGGCTGGAGGACATTTAAGATTACAAGCACTCTGGGAGATGATCTGAACCTCATCCTGCAGTCATTCATGCATTCAATAAATAATGGCAATTTGTTAAGTTTTAACCAAAAAAATTTGTATGTGGTGCAGCTTTAATTGAAAACAATAAAAAATGTATCTTTCTGTTCACCAGCTCAAGGTGTTAAAAAAATCTCCTAATACAATTTTTTTTTCTGTTAAAGGTAACCTGGTTATGTTTATATTTGTTTACTGAAGCATCAACAAATATTGTAATATATCAAGTACTATCATGTGAAGAAAGCACTATTTTACTTTTGCCAAGTTTGCGAAACTGAGAAAAGGAAATAAAAGTAAGAAAAAGTAAGTATATGACAACAAAAAATAGTGAAGAGTATTGGAGTGATGAAAATATGCAATATATTCTGTTGTCTTTTTTTCTTTCCGAGCACTCTCATAAACATTTTTAGATGAAGGCATCTCAATATCTTAAAGTGCATTGTTTGTGAGCCCTTTATTGATTTTTGTTAACAGCTTTGCCGTTCACCAAGCCTGTAGAGCCGCATTACAGCCTAGTAATACAAACTTCATTATTTCTGTTAGTGCCTGTTGTTCCAAATTCAAGGACAGATGGAGATTGATGAGAAAAAGCACTTTTAATTTACGCTCCTACTTTCCACCTGTTTTTATTTTTCATGATTGTAAATTGATGACTGATTGAGGCCATCAGGCTGATTCAGCTGGCAAACATTGGATTTGCCATTGAAAGTGCCTGAAATGTTTCTATATCTAAACTGGTAGAGTATGGCACTAGTAATGCCAAGTTCAATTCCTTGGAAATGCATGTACTGATAAAATGAATAGTCTGACGAAAGCATTGAGAGTCACCTATGGATGAAATAACAGCCAAATGCAAAAATGTAAATGCAATATGTACACAAGAAGTCAAGGTTTGGCTGGTTAGCATGGGTCTGCTAACATATTTTTATAAGCAACTTATGAATCACAAATATTAAGTCTATCTACTATAAGTTAAATAATCTACTATAAGTGTATTATAGTAGATGTTTTGCCAGTGCCTGTCTTTTGAAAGGCTCTTAAAAGTGTAAATTACATTTACATTTTAACATGATCACTACCTTTCACATCATATCTAGTTCAATTGGTGCAATCAGCCAATCAGAGTTGTGATGATGTCATTGTCTTGTGGCTCGAATTGTGATATAGACTTATTTTCTCTTTATTATTTGTACTGTAATTACTTATACAGTATATTGAAATATATCAATACAACAAGAGAGAAGCTTGCAGAATGTGGCTCCCTCTCATTTGACATCTCACAAAGTACTCCCTGTCTGGTACTCCCTCTGTTCAGTGAAGATAATTTTCTTCACCGAAAACAATTTAGTGCAATTTCCAACATTTTCATCACACCCACACATCTACATTTCAGACCTCAAAGCAGGTGTAATTCTCTAAAGTCACAATCAAAAGAGAGAGAGAGAAGGCATTGAGTCATGAACATCAAAGTCAGACTACAGAAATAGTGAGAGTGAATGAAAAAAGAAGAGAAAAGAGACACTAAAATGGAGGAAAAAGCCAGGGGTAGGGAATGGTGAATGTGCCCCAGTGCCAATAAAACTGACACACATGCTTTAAATAAACCTTTAACCGCCTCTCAAAGTGTTTGAGATGTGCATGGAGTCCTTCTTGTAGTGGCTACTGAGCTGACTGATTAGAGTGAACAGAGCAATAAACCTCAAGAGTGGCTTTAGCTGCTACATACAGATCATCCCCGGAGGTCTTGCACTGCAGGCTCAGAGAGGCTGTTGGAGAGTGCAAGCGGGCGAAAGCCCAAAGAGTCCAAACTTAAAGGCCCTCGTCTCCTCTCCTTATCAAGCCCGTCAGCTCTTATGCTTGCAAGCACAAACAACATCTGAAAATGAGATGCACTGTGTTCATCTGAATTTGTCTAAGAGAGAGAGAGCAGACAGAGAACAGCCCCAAGGAAAGAGAGATGGCAAAGAGGAGCCAGAAAAAGAAAACACATCAGAAGAGAGGGCATGAATAGGGAATGGGCGGAGTTTGGCACCAGCCACAGAAAACAACTCACTGCAGTTACAGTCATGGTCTGGACAGTTGAGTGCAGCCATGTGCAATGATTTCTGTTAATCTCTACAATTATTATTGTGGTTCTGCCTGGTGAGTTTATGAGTCTAGTCTGACTGTCAGTAAGAGCAACAGTAAGCTGGAGAGAGACGGTAGCCAGGCAGAGCTACCTAATTAAGTGCATATCAGGCTTTGAATCACCAATTTTATTTTTTACATTTCCATAATAGTGTTCAATAATTTTTTTGATGCAGGCCTAAATAGGCAAACTGAACGCGTTATTAAATTGGTGACAGTAGGTCGAAAGTTCTTCAGCTGAAATTGTTTTGTTCAGACCAAAATTAAAACCCTTTTCTCCAGTGGCCAAAGCTGGAAGTGTTGTTTAACATATAGACACATGTGAGCTCCAGTTTTCAAGTGAAATGTCCACAGAGCAGTGCCAAAAGCAAGTTGATTTTTAGTTGAATTCAGCCGAACTTTGTTTATGTAAATGTAATTACTTCCTGGTTCCAACAGGACCAGTAACCATGTCTCTGAGGTTGCTTATATAGGGTTGTATAGGGTTGATTTCAGTGTACATGAACATTTGGAAGCAACACGTTGATTTCCTGGTCTTTTATGTAAAACCTAACAGTGTGGATGCATCATGCAAAAGCATTACAGATGTCATTTTAGAAATGCATTTTCACACGATTAGCAATGATTCATTGATTCAGTGAAAGTGTCCAATAACAGGGGGTTTACTGAGATAAAATTAGTAGTATTTGTCTGGTCTTATGATCTATATATGCTGGCCCCCATGAGGCATCCCACTTCATGTAGAATTACATGGCTACTGATATGACAGGGGTCTTCATCTCATGTGAATGTACAAGATTTTTTCTACATATTTTTTCAAACGTTGGAGTGCACCTTTAAACAGATTAACATGTGTAAGGTGAATACTTGTTTACGATTCTTGAAGACATGGAATTTTTTATTGCATTTAAAAAAAAAAAGATAAATGGTAAGTAGCCTATTCTAACCAACTTCTGTTGAAATTTGGAATCAACCAACATGATTTCAAATGTTTACCATACAAAAATAGATGACTCCTCATTTGCTCGCTCCCCCGTCTTCCAGCCAGTGACCCAAAAATCATTTGAAGTCCACCATCATGAATGACATATATCAATGAACTGTGAGGAATTGAGGAAAGAGGGTAAAAAAAACACTATTATTTCCAGAAGAGAACAGGGGTAAAAGAATGAGCATGTTTTAGGTTATCTGTAGCCACATGTACAGGTATACTCTGAATATATGTACACTCTATGGATCATGTAAACTTATTTTTGGAATAAAGTCTTAACCTGTATAAATAATTACCTTTATTAGTGATGACAAACAGCTACTGTGAAATCATCACTTGATAGCTCTAAGGTTGTTCAATGAATGCTTACATGGGGATTCTTATGTGTAAATATAAGTTTTTTTTGGGGTAAAAAAACACCTGAAAAAAACATTTTCCTCCTCTTTTACATGATGCAAAACAATGTTTTAAGTCAAGTTTTACCTTTGTGGTTTGAATAAGTCTTACATTTCACATACTTTAACAATGCAGCTTTAAAAGGAATAGTTTGACCAAAAAAATATATTTTTATTGAGATATGATATCTGTTTGTCCACACAATGCAAGTCAATAGGGTCTAAAATAGGGAAGGGCCTTTTGGTAATTTTGTCTACTCGAGTTCTCGTCAAGTACTCGAGGGGCAATGACATGTATATAGCTGTATATATAATAACATGTCTGACAAACGTCTTTGGCTGCTGCATTGCATCTTGTTGTTCCAGTGTATCGTTATATCCATTATTATAGGCTGTTATGAAATAATATATCTATTACAAAATGTAAAAAAAATTGCATAATCAAAATATAATGCATCATATTTTGTCATTATGTGAAGATTCACTGCCCAACTCATTGAAAGAATGTGCATAGCGCGCATCTGTCTGTTCTTCCTTCAGGTTACCGTAGTAAACTTAGTAAGAGTGCATCCTTTTTATTAGTGACTGTATGAACCGTCTATTTTCAAATCACGGTAGCCTTAACAGGAGATGGCATAACCATCAAGTTTTAATATGCATGTTAAGTTGAAGTTCAGTTTTGAAGATGCTGTATTCTGTTTTATTTAGCTGCGGTCCGTCTAGCTTTTTGAAACACTCGCCTGCTGTAAATGCGCTGCTTCAGCGTGTTGAGTCCACTGCCACACTCCTGGTGTGTGTGTCTCTCCAAGTGTGTGCTGCTGTGGGGAAAGACGCAATGCTCCGTATTGTTGTTGCTGTGATGATTCATGTAGCATTCCATTCAACTAGAAGAGTCTGAATTTCCACTTTTCAACTGGGGAAAGTGCAACGGAATGACACTTTATGTCGGACTTCTAACATGGAAACTCGTGCGGAACTCGTGAAACTTCAGCTCCCATTTCGTCGAGATGCAGGTGTGTGTTACATCATGCAAACATGTTGGCACCCTGGACGTGGAGGTTTACAGTCAGTGACAAACATTCACTTTTATTAAACAATATTCATTAATGATTCAAAGTTCTTACATTAAATGATAATAAAATCAGAGACAGGTGTTCAAAACACAGTAATTACAATCTCTTTTGATTATCGTAACAATAGCATTGCAGAGTCGTATATCAGTTTGGTTGCTATGAGACGTCTCTGACAATTAATGTACCCCTCAAAAAAGTACACGTGCTCTGCTCATATTATTTATTTAATATGTCTTTATTAGCCAAGCTAAAAAAAACAAAGCAATAAATAAATAAAACACCCCAAGACTGAACACGACAATATTCCCAATAAATATTTAGACATACTGTCCCAAGCTATGGAGTGAGAACTATGTAAATGTTAATTAATGACAAGATGTATAAGTATAAGTGCCTGTGCAAGCCCCTACCAGTGACAAATACCTGTGAGGTCATAGAGCATATCAGCTTCGTGCTCATTTTTACTGTATGTATATCAATCAGGCCTTGAGTCAATGCAAAAACTGTATGCTACTGCATCTCAGAATGCCACTTATCTTTCCTCAGAAATGTTTATCCAAAGGTTTATCCATGAGCCTCCTTGATGATATAGCTATCTAATTTAAATAATCTAACAGCAAGCTGTGCTGCAGCAATAGTCATGACAGTGAATGTGCACCATACATTTTGCTTATTTGTTTAGCTAATTTCATTTAATAACTCCAGATTTGCTGATATATCAGTATTTTTCAATAAACACAATCAAATTTGTGCAATCAATATAGATGGACTTTTTTCAGTTATGTGAAGCCCACCACATGTATTGCATTTTAATAAGCTTAGATGAGATTTACTATGTATTGGTTTAAATAAGATATCTTTTATTATGATTCATATGAATCTTGTGATTTGTATGTAATATACCACTTGTACTGTACTCTATCTATATTTTCTGCATTTCCTTTGTTCTTTTGCACACTTAGCATGGAATGTGTGTGCTTTAGTGGCTAATGACCAACCTCTGAATGGAAGTAAATATAATCAATCAATAGAAATGAATGTTCAATTGGATATTTGCATAATTTGTCTCCATATGGGGTTTTATACATCTTTATGCATTTATATAAGATAATTCAGAAGGTCTTTCTGGACTACATGTCCACTTATTTTCACATCCTAGTACATCTAATTAATCCCTCTCTCTCTCTCTCTCTCTCTCTCTCTCTCTCTGGAGCATTCTGGGAGTTTAGGGAATGTGAGCGTCTCGGGTGAGAAGAGCGTTTCAGGGGATAGTTTTTGTTACTATTCTCGGTTATTTAAATATATATTTATTGTTTTCCCTTTTCTATCTTCTTTCTAAATATGTATGTTTAGTTCTAGTATTAAATATTTTTTTTTTAAATAATCTGAAGAGTAATAGGCGTCAGGCAAATGTTTTTCGGCCTCGTGGCGGAAGGCTGGGATGGAGTCTCTCTGTCTCTCCGCCATGGAGTCAGGTGTGTACCTTACGCCGGAGCGGCGGTTGAGGACGTGCTCGTGGCAATTGGAGAACAAATTGGATTTGATAACATTGTATCTACTTCCAGAATGAACAAGGCCATGGTGGTTTTTCTAAAGGAACAAAGCTTTGTAAGTAAACTCATCATAAGCGGCGTTTGGGTAAGTGAAGCTTTTGTTACTGTTTCACCACTAGTTTCACAGTCGACTAGGGTAACAATATAGAATATTCCACTGTTTATACCTAATGCATGCATTGAAAATGAACTACAGAGGTTTGGGAAAATGGCAAGAGAAATTAAATTGATTCTGCTGGGTTGTAAAAACGAAGCGCTAAAACACATATTGTCTTTCAGATGTTTTTGTTTTTAGAATCGCAGATGCTTGATATCTCGTTCCGTTTCAAACACGAATATTAATCGTACATGATTTATGCGAGCACCAACAATCTGAAATGCTTTGAGTGTGGTAATTTCGGGCATAAGAAAATGGCATGCCCGCTTAAAATGCAAACAGAGGACAATACAAACAAAACAAATGTTGTTGAACAGGCGTACGCTGGTGAAACGGGGGATGTAAATAAAAGTAAGAAACAGAGACAGACAATGAAACTGATAAAGACGAAAATGTAAACAATAAACAGAGCACTCATGAACAAAGTGATTCCACTGAAGATCGAGGACAGGAGGTATCGAGTGAAAAAACGCCAGAGAAAAAAAATGGAGAAAAAAAATAATTGTGACGAGGAAAATAAGAGGAATTGTGAAGAGGTTAAGACAAGTGATGCAAAAAAATCTCATCTTGACGTTTCTGCTGGTACTGATGTAGATACAGTTGAGGATCTACCTGTAAACATATCTCTGTCTCAGCTCTCTGAAAGCACTGATGTGACAGAAGAGATGGCTGATGATGATTGCCTTTCTGAAATGTCAGATATTCCCTCTAATTATGATGATGATGTTATACACTGTAAAGAAGATTAATGATTTCCTTGATGCAACATTATTTTCCTGAAGTAAAAAGGTTCTTGGTTTCTGCGGTTAAGATACAAAAGACTGTATGTTATGAAGAGTTAAGTAGAAGGAAAAGATTTCGATTGAAAAAAATGGTAACAAAACTGAGAAAAAAAAAAGCTTTTGAGAACTCTTTATAATTTACTTATGAAGAAATCACAAAGGATGAGCTATCTGTTTCTTTTTGTCTTGTCCTCTTTATTTGTCCTTTTTCTATCCTATTATTTCATGGAGAGCCTTTTCATAGGATCCATTAACATCAATGGGGGAAGAGATGGTAGGAAACGAGCAAGTTTGAATGAGTACATACAAAATAAGAATATTGATGTAAGTGGATTGGAGAATGGGGTTTAGAAATGATTTATTTATGAGTCATGGTTCAAATGTTAGTGGAGGAGTTGCTATTTTATTTTCAAAGAAGATTAATATAACCACTGTCTCTGTCAATGAAATAGAAAGAGGACAAATTTTGGCCGTTCAAGTAAAAATAAATGGGTTTGTTTTTGTTTTTATTAATATTTATGCACCAAATATTGGAGCAGAGAGGATATTTTTTTTTATTTTTTTTTGTGTAAATTACATGAGTTTAAAAAAAAAAAAACTGTAATGAAAATGTTTGTTTGGTTTTAGGGGTGATTGGAACTGTAAAATAAATTTTACTTTAGATCAAGAAGAACCTCACTCCTCTTCTGCCAATGTTATACACAATGTCATTAGTAATTTTAATTTGGTTGATGTATGAAGACTACAGCACCCTACAGTTAAGCAGTACACATGGGTAAATATTTCTCATGATCATATTTGTACTGCCAGGCTAGACCGGTTTTATATTAATAAGAATAATAGTAAAAGAATAAATTTTAAAATCTACAATTTGTCCAAATGGGTTCTCTGATTATCATTTATGTATCATTGAAATAAATGTAAAGAAGTCACAAAGTCATAGCTATTATTGGCATTTTAATGTGAAAATGTTACAAGATGTACTTTTTTGTGAAAAAATTTATGTATTTTGGGTTGAGTGGAAAAAACAAAAAAATAATTATGATGACATTGTTCAGTGGTGGGATGTAGGTAAGACACAAATTAGGATATTTTGTCAAAATTATACATACAATACAAATGGTATGATGAAAAAACATCTTTGAACTTGAAAAAGAGATAAAACAGATTGAAAGTGAGTTAATTGTTGGAGATACTGTGACAGTTGGGAAGATAGAAGGAAACAAAAAAGCTTTAGCCTCTTTGTTTCACGAGAAAGCAAAAGGAGCTTTAATTAAGCTCGGTTTACTTCTTTAAGAGAAATGGATGCGCCAAGCTCCTTTTTCTTTAATCTGGGACAGAAAGAAAGAGAAAAAAAACTGTTACATTTGAAAGGTGTAAATGGGAATTTGACGCCAGATCCTAATGAAATGAGAAAATGGCTTTTGATTGTTACAGTATATGGACCTATTTGGAAAAGGACAATGTGATGTCAGATGCATGGAGGATTTACATACAGACTTGTCAAAACTTTCTGATGAACAAAGTAAAAAGCTTGACACTGCCGTCCAGCTAAAAGAACTATCTGAAGCTGTTAAAAAAATGTAAACTGGAAAAGAACCTGGATTAGATGGACTTCCAGCAGAATTTTACAAACAATTCTGGAACTTACTGAAAGATGATCTTTATGAAGATTTTAATTACTGCTATCAACAACACAAATTGCCTACTAGTTGTAAAAGAGTGGTTTTATTCTAATTACCCAAAAAAGGTGATCTTGGAATGCTGAAAAACTGGAGACCTGTGGCTGTTTTATGCACAGACTATAACATTTTGGCAAAGTGTCTTTCAAATAGATTGAAACATTTTTTAGAATATATTGTCAATGAAAATCAAACCTATTGTATTCCTAACAGAACCATAATGGACAATTTGTTTCTTGTAAGAGACATAATAGACATTGCAAGAATGAACAGTGAAAGTGTGGGAATTTATGCAGTTGATAAAGAAAAAGCCTTTGACAGAGTTGGTCATTTTTATTTGTTAAAACGCTTGAAGCTTTTGGGTTTGGTCAAAGTTTTATTTCATGAATTAAAATGTTATACGATGATGCATCTGCAATGCTGAAAGTTGGTGGAGGACTTAGTCGGCCTATTCCAATGCTAAGAGGAATCAGACAAGGGTGCCCATTATCTGGGATGTTGTATTCTTTGGCTATAGAACCCTTACTTTGTAAATTAGGAAAAACACTACAAGGATTTTCAGTTGAACAAAATGTGGAAAGGCCTATTATGTTTTTTGCCTATGCTGATGATGTTACAATTTTTATTAAGGATGAGAGAGATGTGTCTGTTTTAAAAGAAATATTGAATGTTTATGAAAATGCTTCATCAGCTAAAGTTGTGATGAAGAGGGCAGACGAGGGAGTAAGGATCCAAATGCAGCTTTATTAGAATTTTCAAAAGTAAAGGCAAATACAAACGCAGGAACAAATGAAACCTCCACGAGGGGAAAATGAAGAAATGAACACAAGAAAACAACACGGGGGGGGGGGGGGGGTCTTGCAAGGAGGGCTTAGGCAGGAACACGGACCAAGGCAGGATTCAAGAACAGAGCTTCAAACATAGAACAACGACCAACAAAGGACAAGGTGAACATGAGGGCTTAAATACAAAACAAGGGGAAACATAGACCAATGGACAAACAGAACTCATAACAAGGTAGAAAGGTAATTAACTAAAACCAATGACAAGACTAGAACTGATAACAAGATAAATCAAACAATAAACCAATGAAAACCAGACACATGGACAAGGAGGGAAAACAGGACTTGACAAGACTTCAAAATAAGAGGTCATAAAACAAAAGGCAATGCGGAACATAAAAGGTGCCAAAACTCAAAGAGTGCATAAACAAAGAACAATGTGGAACATAAAAAGTGCCAAAAACTTAAATAAAAAGGTACACAAACCAAAGACGGTGTGGATCGTTACAAAAGTGAACTGGGAAAAGTGTGGAGAAGTGTGGAGAAACAATAAAAAAAACCCCACCAGTAATTCCAGGTGGTGTTAAGTGGAGTCAAGAGGGTCTGAAAGTTTTAGGAGTTTTTTTAGGAACTGAAACATTTAAGATGAAAAATTGGGAAGGAATGGTGGAGAAGATGTGTAGCTGGTTGTCTAAATGGTCGTGGGTGCTACCACAGCTTTCCTATGGGGGAAGAGTTTTGGTCGCAAAAAATCCAGCTGCTTCGGCACTGTGGCACAAAATGAATGTCCTGGATCCTCCAAATAATATTGATCATGAACTACAGAAACGATTAGTGTATTTCTTTTGGACTGGACAACACTGGACTAAAGCTGCCATTCTTTTCTTACCAATAAATGAAGGTGGACAAGGACTAATCGATATCAAGAGCAGAATTAAGACTTTCAGGCTGCAGGCAGCATAAAAGTTGCTATCCTCAAATGGAAGATGTTGGACTGGCACCGCAAAAGCCATGTTACATAAAGTTGATGTTTTAAAATATGATTTGCATTTGTTTTTAATTAAACAGAAATGGACTTAAAAGAAGTCCATTTTTATAGAACAATTTTAAAAACATGGACTTCAAACTTCCACTTGAATAGAGACCTGTCTAACTCTGAACCCTAGAAAAACAATGAACCACTTTTTAATAATCCTGTACTGCAAGCAAAGGTGCTCAACACTAAAAGCCTTCAGAAAAACATGGCAAGGTCTGGATACACAAGGATAATGGACTTAAAAAATTAAGATGAGTGGAAAAGCCCTGAGAATGCAATCGGACAGGAATAAAGTCTGTCAGATGTATGAAACATGTAATGGTTGAGATTTTCTCTTTTTTTCCTTCTGTCTATCGACAAAAGTCAGGAGAGGAGGACTTGAATAAAGAAGAGAATGAGATACAGGAGGATAACTTCCCTGGACTCAATGTTTCAGCTTTGGTTGAAGAGGAGCCACAAGAGGAATCAATCCTTTCTTTCTGGACTCCAGAGCTACATGGCTTCAAAGAGGCTTCAAAGAAAGCATTATATCTGACATGTGTAAAAGTTGCTCATCAATCAGTTTTGAAGGACTGTAAAGAAACAAAGTGGTCAGATATGTTAGGGCCAAACTGTTCTCCTAAAAGGTGCTGGAGGTCATTGTATAAATCTCCCATTGAAAAACGAACTGCAGATCTACAGTGGAGAATTATACATTGGGCAATAGCTACAAACAGACATGTGGCACACATCGACCCCACTGTAGAAAAGAAATGTCCATTTTGTGATTGAGAGGAATCAATTGATCATCTTTTTTTATATTGTTCAAGATTGAGAGATGTATTTCAGATGTTAGAAAGCTGGATTGAAAAACTTGGTGAAGATTTTAAAGAAAACATTTTTATTTTTGGACCAAACTTAAGGCTTCAGACAGGTGAAGAGTTGGGTTAATTAACTATCTATTAGGCGAAACCAAATTGGCAATATGGGTAACAAGGAAAAAAATGTTAAAAGAAAATGTTTTCATAGATCCAGAGGTAATTTTAAGAGCTTTTGTGGCTTCAAGGATCAGAGCGGAGTTTGTCTATTTTAAACTGACTAAAAATCTGGTTTGATTTATGGAAACATGGGGTTTTAGTGAAGTTTTCTGTACTATAGATTATGAGGAAAACCTAATTTTAAATTTTAAATTTATTTTTAATGTATTTTTAATTGATTTGTTGTTGGTGTTTTTTTTAACTTGTGTAGGTTCCAGTTATTATTTTTGTATTTTTATTTTTATATATTGCTAGAGTTTTGTATGTGATGGTGTTTGTTAATTTCAAAATAATATTTTAGAAGGAAAACAAATTGTATAAATAAAGAGGTATAAACGTCAACGTCTCCCTTTCTCTCTCTCTCTCTCTCTCTCTCTCTCTCTCTCTCTCTCTCTCTCTCTCTCTCTCCTTCTATTTTTTACTTGTTCTCCATTCTGCAAATGTTTGTCAACATCAACAACAAAAAATGTCCCAGTTACTGTAGTCTAATGGATTTTGAATCCTCTATATTTCTGGGTGTACATCTTTAATATTTCATGAGACAACATGATTCATTCAATCTCACAGCAGGAAGCCCTGGGCCTTCATGCCTCTGAGCAGAGTGTGCTGTAGAAGACATGTTAGTATTACTCTATGAAGCCTTCACTCTTTCAGTGAGATTCACTCACATGCTGACACATGCTGCCACTCAAATCAGTGGGGTTTCACAGAGCTGTGCTGAATGATTTTATTATATCCATTCAATAAGCACCTGCAGATCCTCTTTTAATTCTCAACCCAAGTGCAACCCATTACAATGTGTCATTTCGACAAATTGTGATGGGATTATGCTATAGATAGGCCGATTTCTGGGGGTGGAAAGACAAAGGCTGACCCACAAAAACTGTGAAAAGACAGGGGAGGATAAAATCTATTGTGAAGCTATTTGTTTGCAATTTGTGATGTCCTTCCTATTTAAATATAATTTCATTAATAGACTCCATTCTAAATCCAGCTCACATTGTAATCAACACTGCCTTGTAAAAGAAACAACAATGCCACAATCAAAACTAATCAAAGCACACTGAAAAATATAATACATATGCACTAAATGCACTTATCTTGAATGCTAAACCAAATATCTACAATAACACCTTTGTCTTAGAAAACAATTTCATAAACACTTTGCAGACTGAGACAGATTGGATTGTGTCATTCATCATCAAAAGTTAGATAACAAGTATTCTGCCATATCAATTATTAACAAAGCTCCTTCTTTTTTAAAGAAACCAAGTAATTTATATAATTTATTTATGGCATCAAAATTTAATGGCATGATACAGCATCAGATTTAGTTTTCTGTAAGTGACATAAAAATTGGTATGGTATCAAAATTGTAGAATGTAAAAATGTAAATGTTGGTTGTCATACTATTTGAATTTAACATCTGTTTACTACATCTAAGCAAACATCCAAAGAAATATTATAATGGAAATCCTTGTTCAAGCACAACAATGCTTGTCATGGCAGTGTTGTTTTCTTTTTTCTTCTTCTTTTTCTTTCCTCAAAATTGTCCATGCCTAATCCAGCCTCCAACCACAAATACATTAGCACAGGCAAGCACTGCCACATTATTTCAAATAGCACCCTCCATTCCTGCCTGACCAGCCCAATTCTTTTTCCTGCCGGGAGCTGTGAAGGGGTAGAACATGTGCTCCCCATAGCTTGCATCCTGGAGTATTAATAAGAAGCAGACAGTCCTGTGTGTATAAATAACCTTCATCAGACCAGCCAAGTTGAGAGTTATTGAGAGAGATAGGGAGAGAGTGAGTGAGAGAGAGAGAGAGAGAGAGAGAGAGAGACAGTAAGGGTGGGAGGGGTGTTCATGTGACTACAGGCTACCAGAGATCAGGATAAGGCTCCTAAATAACTGCTCCCTGAGAACCAATGCTGTTTGATCCTGTTAATCCAACCATTCAGCCCCAATCAGTGGCCCTCTGCAAGGGATTAGTGTCTGATTGCATAGGGCAGGTTTGTTCTGGATGGCTTCGGTCCAGTAAAGTTTTTTTTTCTCCTTCTGAAAGCTCCCCAGTGCTGAAATTGATTCCGTAAAGCTAGACTGGATGCCTAATCACCCAGGTGGAGAGCGCAACCAGGCTGTCAGTGCATGCTTATGCAGCCAGAATTGGGTTCTCCACACTGGAGGACAACTGGGACAGCCATGTATTCTGGGCCTCCTACAGAGACTCCCTGAATGATTAATTCCTGTGAGAAGCCAACATTTCACACTCATTGATTCAAACATTGTTTACACTTGCTGTGCTGTGGAGCTTAACGTGTCCATAGCAGACAGTTTATCCAGTCTCTAAGTCTTTCGGCTAATCATTAAGATCCACATGCTTTTTACAAATGTGCTGGCTTTATAACATTTGAGTCTTTTGATTTTAAATGGCAGAGCCTATAATGGGGCCTTCTAGTGTTTGTCGTCATAAGCTGAACTGGTCACTTTTTATTACAGTATTACTTATTGCAGTCAACATCCTTCAATAATTATTTTGGTGAAATTTTTTTATTGAATGGTCTGTTCAAAAGAGTTGAATGGGTTCAGGTTTTCTGTACTGTATGTTAAAAGCTCAAGAAAGATTTAGCCATGTGGGCCTGGGTAGCTCAGTGAATATTGATGCTGACTACCACCCCTGAAGTCACGAGTTCGAATCCAGGGTGTGCTGAGTGACTCCAGCTAGGTCTCCTAAGCAACCAAATTGCAAAAAGAAATTTTATCCATACAATGGACTTACTGGATCAACAGATGTATTCTGTATGATTCTGTGTGTTTATGTGAACATTGCACATTAATAAATTAAATGAAAAAGATTGAAATAACAGTGCACACAAGCAATCACATTTTCTCCAAAAAATACATAATCAAAACAATTGCACATTCAGTGCATAGTGAATAAGACATTTACATATAGCACATGTGAAGCGCTTTTACTTTGAAGTTGCACTCGAGCACTCATGCCGATCCAGTGCGAGCAGCAATCTCTTGACAGTGTAAACGGCCTGGATCATCTACTTTGTTACATACTGACCATCATGATTTGTGAATCAGAAGAACTTTTGATCCTGATCCTGAAGTTTTTGTTTCTGGCGGATGGAATACGTGCTTAAGAGGAAGATATTTGATGAGCACTCGATGGGAAGAAAACACAGGACTTTCCTGAGGTTTGTGAATGACATCTTTTTAAATGAGTTAACTGCATATTTGCAGATGGTATATAATACAAGTTTTATTTATATGTGCCTTTTATCATTATAAAGGTTACAGGCAACTGTTAAGGAGAGACTGTTAGAATACATGCTTCAGAGGAAGATTTAAGAGATCTGCTGAAGTTATGTGAGGTTGGTTTATTACATCTTTTTAAACAAGATATGTACATATTTGCGGATACAGGTATATTATATTAGTTTTATTGATATTTGCCTTTTTATCATTAGACAAGACAGTTAAAAGTTACAGGGAACTGTTGAGGAGAGAGAGGGAGAATAAAACAGTTGAGCACTTTAACATTATGAGCTCAAACACATCTGTTGCAGCTCTGACAAGCAGACTGTTTAAATAACACTGTATTGCACACAGGTCTATTATTGTAGTAACATGATGGCACGTAATAACGAAACGAACCATGACTGGTCATTCACGTGGAAAAATAATAGGCTGATGGCGATAAAAAAAACATTTTGTATATCGGCTGATTTATCGGCCTTAGCGATATATTGCTCGACCAATAGATGAAACAACACTTTCAGTTACACTATATTGGTATGATCAGGTCTATATGTGCTCTGTTTGTATGTATACAGAGATGATGGAAGTCAATAATTTCTATTAATACCCGCATGTGTGCTAGCTACACAGTTCCAGCTGTTTGCCTCCCTCTTCTTGTAATGGGCAGAAATGGAAAGGGGATTTACCAGCCAGTCTCATCCTCCACAAAAGCAGAGGGCTAATCAGCTTCCGTTCTCATCTGAGCTGAATCAGGACTTCATGGGATTCCCAGCTAGCTCTCCAAAAGCAACCCTCATCCCTCAATCTTCCATCTATCTGCCACTCCACACTGCTTGTTCTTCATCTCTACAGCTGCTTCAACCACTATCAGCCTCTGAAGATTTTTATGCTCTTCTTTCAATCTTATGCCTTTGCGTTACAAAATGCTGATGGTCTAGTTATAGCATCTACCAGCAGAGAATAAAACTTGGCCATGCTAACTAGACAAACCTGGCTAGCAAAAATGGTTTTAAAGTATGCATAACATTTTAATGATGAAGTGTAGGAATGAAATTTAGAAATTCACTTTTAAGACATAAAAGGAGAAGGGGGGAACAAATACATGTAGTTTTATAATGTTGTTGAGCTAGTTCATTCTCTTCCAATTAATTTAGCTGAATTTGAGGGGCTGCACAATGTTAGCCAATCATAACAGTGGGTGTTTACGTTGAATTTTTAAGGAGGTGCTTAGGCCCAAATTGAGTGTTTCAGACAGAGGGCCAGAAACAGGGTGCAATGGGATCACATATTACTAAGTTATGACTGTTTTAATGCAAAAAACTTTACTAACATTATCAGTGGACCTCAGGGAAGATAATAAAACTATATATAATCCCAGACGGCATTCCGGGCCGCGTCATCAGAGCATGCGCGAACCAACTGGCAGGTGTTTTTATGGACATTTTCAACCTGTCCCTCTCCCTGTCTGTAGTCCCCACATGCTTCAAAACATCAACTATTGTGCCTGTACCGAAGCAAGCCAAAATCACCTGCTTAAATGACTGGCGTCCTGTTGCCCTCACCCCCATCATCAGCAAATGCTTCGAGAGGTTGATCAGAGATCACATCTGCTCTGTTCTGCCCACCTCTCTGGACCCATTACAGTTTGCCTACCGCAACAACCGCTCCACTGATGATGCCATTGCATCTACAATACACACTGCTCTTTCCCACCTGGAAAAAAAGAACACATATGTGAGAATGCTGTTTGTAGACTACAGCTCAGCATTCAACACCATAGTGCCCTCCAAGCTTGATGTGAAACTCCGGGCTCTGGGCTTAAACAGCTCGCTGTGCAGCTGGATCCTGGATTTCCTGTCAGGCAGACGTCAGGTGGTTAGAATGGGCAGCAACATCTCCTCATCACTGACCCTCAACACTGGAGCCCCGCAGGGCTGTGTTCTCAGCCCACTCCTGTATTCCCTGTACACACATGACTGTGTGGCGACACATAGCTCCAATGCCATCATTAAGTTTGCTGATGATACGACGGTTGTAGGTCTGATCACTGACAATGATGAAACAGCCTACAGAGAGGAGGTGCACACTCTGACACGCTGGTGTCAGGAGCACAACCTCTTCCTCAACGTCAGTAAAACCAAGGAGCTTGTGGTGGACTTCAGGAAGAAAGACAGAGAACACAGCCCCATCACCATTAATGGAGCACCGGTGGAGAGAGTCAGCAGCTTCAAGTTCCTCGGTGTCCACATTACTGAGGAACTCACATGGTCCGTCCACACTGAGGCCGTTGTGAAGAAGGCTCACCAGCGCCTCTTCTTCCTGAGACGGCTGAGGAAGTTTGGAATGAACCACCACATCCTCACACGGTTCTACACCAGCACTGTTGAGAGCATTCTGACTGGCTGCATCACCGCCTGGTACGGCAATAGCACCGCCCACAACCGCAAAGACCTGCAAAGGGTGGTGCGAACTGCCAGAAACATCATCGGAGGTGAGCTTCCCTCCCTCCAGGATATATATAACAGACAGTGTGTGAATAAAGCTCGGAGGATTATCAAAGACTCCAGCCACCCGAGTCATGGGCTGCTCTCACTGCTTCCATCAGGCAGGCGGTATCGCAGCATCAGGACCCGCACCACCCGACTACATGACAGCTTCTTCCCACAAGCAATAAGACTTTTGAACACATGATCTCTCACGATCTACAATCAGCACTGCACTTTATTAATCCTCATTTGTCAATATATTCTCGCTCCCATTCAGTTAATGTGTATATATATATATATATATTTATACCATTACATAGTGTATGTGTATTCTACATTGTGTATTGTGTACATTTGATATGTTAATTGTTGTGTAGGTATGTGTACATTTGTTATGTAAATTGTTTTGTGTATATATGTTGTTATTGTAAAGTGGTTTATGTCTCGTCACTGTCATTACTGCTATGTTGATCGGAACTGCACACAAGAATTTCACCTGCTGTTGCACTTGTGTACACAGTAGTGTGACAATAAAGTGATTTGATTTTGATTTGATTTGATTTGATATATATAAAAGTGCATTTCATGACCCCTTTAAGCTTTGGCTGTTTAGCATGGCTAGTTAGCCCCTGCTGGTAGAATACATGACATCACTTTAATGTGGCTAAGTAAACATGTTTCTCAATTGACAGCCATTTAAATTTAGCTGTGTATTCTACTGAAATATATATATGTGCACATTCCCAAGGTGCCAACCTATCAAGTGTTGTCAAGATGTCAATAGGTGTGTTTTACTTGAATTGCACATTTCCTTACCGTTCGCTGAGATTTGCCGCTTGCAGCTGGGGAAGAGTTAAAAAGAGAGCCGTCAAGTCATATACTGAACCTACATCAGTCATGGAAGATCGCTTGAGGTTTGCTTACTTTATTGCAGACAAAGAGGAGTTCAGATAGACAGAGGTTTGAATTTAAGAAATAATAACTAGAAACATTATTCATTTTAAAATATTATGTTCTGCGTAATACAGTGCCTGCTGTATACAAGAAAAAAAAAGAAATACTTTTAAATTATTTTAAATTTTTAAGAACAAACATGATATTACTACGATGAACATAATATAACATGATATAAACATGATGTACTGTTATAAGAACACAGGTTTGTGAGAGTTTAGCGGAACTGGTGTCAGAATAAACACATTGGTAATGGCATACCACTACACTACTCTTAAGTAGTAAGAGTAAACTCTGCCTATTAAACACGTCACCATTGTCATAAGTGAGTATGGACATTTGCGAATAAGCTGTGTCATCTTCAGAGCTTATCCAGCCACTTTGGAAAAACTGCACCGGCTGAGCCAGGCTGCTAGTCTCAAATCACTCTCGGTACTTTGATGGCATATGACATTTTCTGCATGAAGTCGATCACATCTGTTTGACTTCACATTGATTTGTCACATGGCATGTGATGCCAGGGGATTGGCTAAAAAAATGTGCCCCGAATTAAATGCCCATGTGCAAAGATGGCAGCATGCTGTTGATGTATACAACCGCCAAGGAACTGCCATTATGATGAGCAGGAATGTTAATGTCTAGCTCTCTCCAGGTATTATCTAGCCCCCTTAGCATTCTGCCATATATATATATTAAAAAAATGTATTCGTTTTACTTGTCACTGCTTGATGTAGTTTAATTAGTATTCTCGTTCTTACTCCACAAATCTGTTTGCCTGTCCAGATCTGAGGTATCATAGCTTAGCTATGGCTAGCCTTGAGCTAAATAGTTTATTTCAGTAGAAGCTACATTAGCTAAGTAATGCCTTTAAGTGCACAGCTTATCAGGTGTGAGAAGCTCAAATATCCGAGTTGGGCATTTATTATTACGACATTCCATGCACTCAAGTCAGAAACCAAATAAAGTAGAAGCCAAACTAAAACAAACACACAATAAACAAAGATCTGTCACATTCAATATTACTGAATGAAGCACTGAAATTGAAATAATTGCTTTCTAACACCTTTCATGCCGACATGCCATTTCCATCATCAAATGTTGGCAACTTGGGAATCATGCAATTTTCCCCACTGGTATATATGATTTTGCTTGGTCAATAATGTGCTGAGAACTCATGATCAATATATCCACTTGAAGGCCTCCATAGTACAGTTGTTGTCTCTCATTGTTAGAAAAAGGTCTGTAGGTTTAAGCTTTAATTTTGTTTAAGATCATAATAAACCCCACTATGTCTGCTTTTTATCCTTCACCCTGCACTTGATTCAACTGACTGGTCGCATTGATCTGTCAAAGAAACTCCCATAGATTGCTCAGTCAATCACAACCCCATTGGAATTCTAGATCACATTTCTGCAGTTGCCACACAAATTGTGCATGTTCATAAATGAGTCTTCTTTTAAATATCCATGAGTTGGTAACTAAAGTTCTCTGCCTTATTTTTAATTTTTTTGTATTGTCTAAGTTGTGACCCTTTGCTATTTATTTGGATTCTGTGCTCTTTATATTATCCCTTTGTCCTGTATTGTCCAAGTAGTTGTGGTTTGGCTGGTTAGCAAAGACCAGTTAGCTCCTACTGGTCAATGCCGTAACTACAGTAGATCATTCGGGTGCCAAAATATAACTTTCTACATTATCATACATTTGAAGTAGCCGTGTGTTCTTATGAAATAACTGTGTACATGTTTGTGGTACAATCAGCATTGATATGATGTTGTTTTTTATGTTGTTTTTCAACTGAGGTACTTCTGAGGGGCCCTTTTCTTCCCCATATTATCTCTTTGCCTGTTTTGCCTGCTATATTTGACCATTCTTGTTGACATCCTTTGAATACGACTTTATATATAAAACCTGGTTTTGTATTTCATTTTGGTAAAATTCATGAATCCATCCGATTCATCATTGTAATATTATAACACCAGAACCTCACCAGAAAACTGATTTGATCATGCCTCCAGCAAGATGCTGCAGAGCTTACATTACATTTTGTTTAATTACAGTTACTTTTACAAACACTGCTATGATTCATACAATCTCAATACAAGTGCACCACAGGCACTCAATTAAGATTTGTGTTGCTTCAGTAATCAGCATGCTTTCTGTTTGAATAGTCAAATAAACTTTCACTCCAAAGAATTCTGCAACAACATGTTAGATTTCTACTTTTAAAAAACTATATATTTAATGTTGTTTATATATATATATATATATATATATATATAATAAGTGACATTCTAAGACCACTGCCTTTCAAACTGGTCATTCAAAGACAGTTGATCACTGCATGTATTATGCTTCAAGAACAGTGAACAAAATACATTAATAAAATCTGGTCTAGTTTTCATTTGATTTCATAACATTCCACCATCTTAAAGTTGAAGTAACACACTCCAGCACACTGAAATATTTGTCAAGCCTTTGACAAAATGAATGTGCCATGATGCAAGGTTGTGAACATAAGGCAAGAAATCAAATACACTGTGTACTGATATAATATACCACTTGGTATAAGAACTAAGAGAAAATATAAGAAGCTTTACAAACTAGGGATTCACTTTAATAAGCCGGATAGTGAGTACAATATTTCAAAAACATGCATGCATAGACAGACCAAATCAACAGTGACTCAGGCAACAATTGACAGAGAATTCAATGAAATGATGCAAGCATTCCTCATTGTCTAATCTTGCAGATAGGGTGGGCAGACTTATCTACAATTTCTGTGGTACTTTGAGATTTGAATTTTCGACACAGTGCAATACCCAGTCTAGATTGCAGTACTGTCAAAGGCTAGGTGTATAATGCATATAAACTGACAGAGAAGGCATATACAGACTACTGTTTTATGAGCTATTGATCCATATTTTGTCACTCTGGACCTTTACAATATTGCTTTAAAGTGTGGACAGTGCTGGGTACAGTACTTCTGAACTGTAAACTGGTACTGATTACAAATTAGATGACTAAAAAGTAATGAGCTATGTAATCATTTATATTATTTTTTAGGTAATCTAATTTGATTACTTTTCGATTTATTTTGGATTACCTCAAATCTAACTTTTAATATGTAATATATAATTACATAATTAATACAAAAGTAAATGTAATCTGATTATGAGTATTTTAAAAATGTAATGAAATCTAATTACTAATACTTGGATTTTGTCAATTGATTACATAATCCAGATTACAAGTAATCGATAACTACCCAGCAAAGTGCTTGGGTTGGAAGCACCCCTTAGTGAGTTTAGAGCTAAACTTCTTTTAATTTACAGTTTACAGGAGTGAGGGGAATGGGGGGGGGGGGGGGGGGGGGGGGGCACAAGACACAGGGGGTGGAGAGAGAGAGAGAGAGATAGTGCTTTGCCACCACCTGGGAACGCCACCATGTAGTCCTCTGCCAGCTGGACAGCTCCATCCAACTATACCGGTCGGTGGCACTGGACCCACTTAGACATGCCTCGGGGAAGTCGGAAGATGAAATGCTCCAGTACCACCATGTCGATCACTTACACAACTTCACGGAGCCATTTCCAGCAGGCGTCACTGAGCTGCTGCGCGAAAGCGAACGGGCGGCGTCCGTCCTTCCCAAAGCTCAATGAGCGGACTAGCTGCCGACTCTGCTCCGGGGTCCGACCGACCCGTTGCTGGATGGCCTTCTTGAGGTGACTATAATCCAGGAGGCTGGAGGAGGGGAGTTGTTGTGCCGCCAGCTGCGCCTCCCCGGAAAGCAGGGGCAATAGACGGGCCGCCCACTGATCGGGAGGCCACCTCCACACCTCCGGATCGTCGCTTGGCCCCATTTTCGCAATGGCCAGCGATGGGACGGGCTCCGAGGAGGTTGCAGCGCCAGCCCCCTCCCTGGCGATCAGGCTCCACAGTGCCTGCCGGTCCTCCGCTTGTGCCTGGAGCAGGGCTTAGAAGCATTGTTCTTGCTCCTGGCGAACCTCCAAGAGGGCATGGTGTTGCGCCTGCTGTATGTTGGTGAGGGCACTGAAGACTTCGTCCAGCGGTGAAGACTCCATAGCAGCGTTCTCCTCCAAACCCGGGTTTTGGGCACCACTGTAATGCAGGTCAATGGAAAGGAGGCGAGAACCGGCTTGATGATATAAATAATATTTTAATGAAAAACTTAAAAGACACAAACACACACATGACGGACATGTCCGTAAACGATCTCTCTCTCCCGCACCACTGTCCGAAATCGGCCTTTATCCCTCTCCGAGGCTCAATTAGCACGATAAGGGACCGGGTGTGTATAATCACGACCTGGCCCCACCCTCCGCCCTGTCACATTTAGATTTATGCTCTTCAAGCCTTTTGGATTATAGAGAGTTTTGGTTTAACATGTTTGGTGTCCATACTTGCATTTATAGTATATTATTTCATAGTTTTTCTGAATGTATTGTTCTAAAATGTGGGGGGAAAAGTAACAATAAAGGAGTAAGGGTGTCCAAAATTAAAAAAAAGTACAAAAGTAGAAATTCTGCCTGCAATGCCAATGATTGGGATTTTGATCTTGCCCTTAGGGAAAACAAACTCTTCTGTAAAGCAGTGACTAACCTGGTTTACATCAAATGTCCCAGGTGATCAAGGTGTGGGAACAAAAGAAGAGAAGCATGAGCCAACAGATCAGTCTCTAAATTCTAAATGGCCCACAAAAACAGTTATTATATGACAATCTCCTCAGTCTCTATCAGACAGGTACATGGGGAACATGGGGTTTCATACTTATTTTTGAGAAGCTTAGTAATTCAAGGAAATTTAAGAAAACATGTGGAATGAAAATCCTCTTAGATTTACTTTCACAGTTTTTTTTTTAAATGTATGTTTTTTATGTTGAACTACTTTCTCCAATTACTGATGACAGAGAGAGACATTGATAAAACATTTTTGGCACTTATTATTTTCACACGCAATTTAGTTTGTGATTCGCCGTGAATGTTTGCCAGAAGTTTGTAGCTCTTCACCAGTAGTGGTGAACCAGCAGCAAATCTTTTGGACAGTTTGCCATGAACTCTCATTTTTTGTAAGTGTCCCGACCAACCAGAAAGAGCAACATTGGTACAACCAATTACATGTGGCAGGACTATCTGCTCAACCAAGGGAAATTGGGGGAATTTTCAGGTAATCTATTTAATAAAAGAAATCTAATTTCACCTATAAAAGAAATGCATATTGTCGTCTTTCCAATTCGTCTTTCCCCTGACCCAGATGGCGTATTGCAAATTAATTGGCAGAATTGTTAAGCATGCTAACTCAATGCTTCCTCTTTTAAAAATGCTGGACTTCTCAAAAGTTTGTCAGTCATGAATACTGAGAACAGCATGGCAGAACCAAAGACGAGAGCAGTGGGTGACGTGGCATTCATTGCTCTGTCTGGGAAATTTATTTTCTCTTTGTCTTTGAGCACCTGTAAGTCAGCACCTCAGCGCACTGTGTCCCTGATCCAGCTGCTAATGACTGTCTCTGTGGAGCTGATGTCCAGCTTCACCATCTTGCAACTTTTTTCCATTCTGCCTTTGATGGCAGGGCCCTTGGGAGCCCTGAGGAAGGGGAAGGATAGTAGAGGAATTGAAGGAAAGGGAGAGTCAGGTGTGAAGGGTCCTTCATGCTACTTCCACCTCAAGCATTGACGTGCACTGTCAGGTATTTTCGTCAAGGTGAGGACAAGGAGAAACCTCATGGGTAGAGCAGTATGTCAGTTAGAGCTTGGCCAAAATATAGCCAGCAGCCCAACAGCCAAGAGTGGCACCCCATCTTTACACTGGAATTAATTTGTCCATCTGATGCATGGATACTGTATTTTCTCCCACTGATGGCTTGCCCTTGAAGTAATCAAAGAAGTCCACGATGGCATTGTGTTTTACTAATTGTGGAGGTAATTTATCCTCTTATATGACCTAAATAAATCAGTAGCTGAGAATAACTTAATATAAATATTTCCTCAGTGTGAACAGCACAAATATTTTCCATAACATTCTAACAGCAATGGAAACAAATAAAAGTAAAAAGAATCAAAGTTTAAAATCATAAATCCCAACACATGTAAATATTTATTATGACCACACCTCTATAGTATTACGTCCTCTAGGGGTAGAATGCAACAAAGTAAAGGAGGTGTGCTTCCCGCACATCTGTCAGATCAAAAATCCAAGACAACAAGACCATAGAGCCAATATTTGTGCTTATTGGAAGTAGATAAAGTATTAAAGATGTAAATTAACAGCAGATATTTGGGCTTCAGGGTGACCCCTGGCCCAAAAATAATAAACAAACAATAACCTGATAAAGAAAATAGAAATACAATTATGCTTATCTAACTTCAATATCAAAAACAGAACAAACAATATCAAATAAACAGGGCAGGTCACCCCTACAATCCTAAGTGTATGAAACAATCAAACACTATTGCTATAAAACACTAATGCAAAGAACTATCACAGTTCTTAAACACTAGATGTTGGTCTGGTGGCTGGTGGAGAGCGTGGAGGAGTGCAACCAGCCCGAAGTCACAACAGCTCACATCTTAATGCCAGCACAGAGATTTTATTAGCAGTGCAATCAAGAACAGCCAATCACCATCACACTTTTGGAACAAAGAATTGGCAAATCAGCTGCATCTGAAACAGACACACTGAGCACAAATTAAACACACTCACATACAGACAGAGAAAGAGCAAAGCATAACAGTAATAATGTACAAAACAAACATGGGATGTTACAATAAGCAAAATCATAATTAAAATATGGTGTACTTTTGATTTGTTGCATGCAAATCTTGAGCTAATGTTCTGCATGCAGCTTAAAAATGCTTTGATCTAAGAACTAATGCTTAAGCACTTGAAATTACTTTATAGGTTAATATAAATTGTGCCTATTTATTTACAAAACTAGACTGTTAAACACTGGCTGTCCAACAGAGATGGCACAAGAGGCTAACTATCTCAACAAAAGTTTAACTAATATGACAACTAGAGTGATAAAACAAACCGTTTTGTAATCAGTTTACCTACTAATGTACATAATTTAGATTTGTAGAATGTAAAAATTTATTTTTTTATTTTCCCTTCATATAAGTTGCATGAATGCCAGAGGAAGGTTACAGTTTAAAAAGATCATTAGAAAACTGACCAATCAAAATAGATATTCAAATGACACAAAGTTGGCTGAAAAAGGTTAAAAGGAGGTGTATTTTCCAGCATAAATCATCATTATCAGAGGTAACGTTTTAAGCCAATTAGCTTTCAGTATCATGTTAGTTCGTCATTGGGTGCTTCTCATTTCTTAAATTGTGCATCCTCGTTTCCTTGCTCCTCTGTTCTCAAGCCTGTGACCTGGCTGCGTTCAATTTTTATGCCCTTCCCTTTCTAACTTTCTAACTTCCCTTATGTGTGTGTCATTGCTTACGCTAAGTGAGTGCCCACTACTGGTGGAGCACATGCAATGGGTTTAACTAGAACATCTTATGCTGATGTCCATTCATCCATATGCTATAGCCGCTGTCCTTTGCTATCGCTGGTAGTGCTGGAGTCATTTTGTGGAATTATTTAGTGATTTTTGCATCACGTTTTTGGAGATTGATGCAATCACTGATTCTGGTAAAGTTTAGTTGTAATTTCAGAGGCTTATGTGTCAAAAAAATATTGCGCCAACAAGTGACGCATAAACAGCCAACTAGTGTCAGATATACATCCTTCAAAACTGTTTAAAAATATCCCAGGTTGCAATTGGTTGAGAGAATGCCCAAAGAGTAATCTTAAGCAATCTACACAAAGGGTGGCTATTTAGAAGAAGCTAAAATATATGACAGTTTTAAATTTAAATTTTTGGCAGCTACACAAAAACTGATCTTTCACAGTTATGTTATTTCTGTTTTTCATGACTTTTAAATAATTCTAAAATGTAGAACTTTGTAATAACACAGAATGTGTAGGTGTGTGGTAGCGTAATTATTACTGTTTATGTGCTGGCAGTTCGCCTAGATTGCAGAACTTTCAGTATGTCAGTGTACAGTTTTCGTTCAGTATGAAGGCACTGTATTCTTATGAGTTTGGGTCATATTTCCATCTCAATATCATATATATATTGACTATTTTCAGAAACAATACAATGTCAGCCTGAATCCAGAACCCTTCCCTTTCTGATTATGTGTCAGTATACACTGTCAGCATCTTGTGGACAGTTAGGAATCTGGAAACCCACCTGGTCTTAATGATGTGCGTGGGTTATGTGAATGTCTGCTGTGTCACAATCTAGCTGCCCCCATCTCCCCTACTCTTATGGAGAATGCTGAAAATTTCAGAAGTTGTTTACCTGTCGTCTTCTCCGAACAGCTGCAGATATGTTCACTCTAGTGAGGCTCTGTCAATAAGACAGTCCCCCAATTTAACCCTATCATGACTGCAGAGTGAGGGACAATTAATTATTGATGAATATTTTATTTGAGAGGGTTCCTTCATGGGTCTATGAATAGACTCTGTCCATTATATGTACGGGCATATGTGTGTGTTTATGAAGGACAGGCATCTAGATGTTTGTCAAGATTTGTGCAGAAATGTTTTTCATGCAACATTTCTACTAGATTCACAACAAGTGCATATGCATATTTGTTCTAACCCTCATTTTAATGTTGATGAATATGGATTATTCTAAATGGGGAACTGCATATCCAAGTAAGTAATTACCATAATACACACCCGAACCATCTTCATACAAGGGCTTTCTGCACAAACTGCACAGTCATTTGTCACTCTCTGTAAACATCTTTACTTTCTCTAAGTATAAATAGATAAATTGTTAATTTCTGTTGCTTTGAAATAAGTAGCTTCATGTAGTTATTCAATTACTACTACTTCTAATAATTATTATATATACTTCTATGTACATTCAATTAGAACTTTATTAGGAACACCTGTCCACCTACATATTCATGCAATTATCTAATCAGCAAATCATGTGGCAGCAGTGCAATGCATAAAATCAGCAGACACTGGTCAGGAGCTACAGTAAATTTTCACATCAACCATTAGAATGGTGAAAAAAATGTGATCTCAGTGATTTCATCTGTTGCATGATTGATGGTGCCAGAAGGGATGGTTAAAGTGTTTCTGTAACTGCTGATCTCCTGGGATTTTCATGCATGACAGTCTCTAGAGTTTACTCAGAATGGTGGCAAATAACAAAACAAGCAAACAAAAAAAAAAATCCACTGAGTGGCAGTTATGCAGTTAGAAACGCCTTGTTGATGAGAGAAGTCAATGGACAATGGACAGACTGGTTCGAGCTGACAGAAAGGCTACGCTTAACTCAGCTAACCACTCTGTACAATTGTAGTGAGCAGAACAGCATCTTAGAATGCACAACATGTCATACCTTGAGGCAAATGGATTAAAACAGCAGAAGACCACATCAGGCACATAGTGTTCCAAATAAGGTGCTCAGTGATTTGAGCACCTTGATCAAATAAGGTGTACATTGGTCCATGGAAGTCCAGATGGTAACCACTTTAAAATTATACTTGCCTTCATGAAAGTTTACCATTGGGTTTACCATTTTTTAACAGTGGAATTTGTAATAAAGCAACAATCAGACCATGGATGGCTCCACATTATTACTGTGGTTATGTCACGGTATGTGTCAGGAAGAACCCAATTTCAGACATTGAGCTCTTTAAAAATATTTCTTAAAGAAAATATGTACAAAACATTAAAACTGGGGGAAAAACAACACAAAAATCCCAGACTGCAGTCAAAAGGACTGGAAACAAAAACTACCCATGGAAGGGCAAAAACCCAACACAGCAGAGGAACAAACTAAGAAACAAAACCGCCAATGACCAAACATTACTGACAGGGTGAAAAAAAGAATGAAACAAGAGGAAGAATCCAACACAAGTCAAGAGATACAAGGAGAATATATAGAGATAAAAATCATGCGGGCAAATGAGAAGGGCAGGTGGAGCAAATTAACAAATGATCAGGCAAACAAGGGGGTGGGGCCATGAAACGAGCCAGGGAACAGTAACAAGCAGGGTGACGCATGCCAGAAAGTCAAAAACAACATAATATAACAAAAGTGTCATGATCCTGCCACTAAAGTGAAAAACAAGACTACACAGAGATGACAGGATCCTGACACTACCCCCTCTTTAAAGGACAACTACCAGGTATCCCAATCCTACCAACAATATCAAAACAAACAAGAGTCCAAAGAACCAACAAAAGTGTGGGGTAAGGGGGCGGTGTAGGCCAGTGAGTGCTGGTGGGGCAGGAGGCACAGAGCAGGGTGGGGCAGGCCAGAGAAGAGTTGACTGGCCAGAAAGGCAGCAGTCAGACCAGGGGGGCGCAGGCAATTCCAGCCAAAGGGGGGTGGAGTAAGGTGTGGTGACCGGAGAAGGGAATACAGGAAAGAGGCAGGGTCGGGTGGCCAGGGAGGTGGCTCCAGGAAGGGAGTGGAGTCTGGTGGCCAGGGAGTGGCTCCTAGAAGGGGGCAGGGACTGGTGGCCAGGGAGGAGAGGGGTCCGGCAGGGTGGTGGGCACTGGTGAGAGGGCGAGGTCCATGACGGCCGCTGGCAAGGAGTCAGGCCAGGCGGCGGCCACTGGGGAACGAGCAGAAAGGCAAGTATCCGTGGTACATAAGGTGAAGTTAGTTACGACCACTGGACAGGTTGGGCAGCAGCTGGAGGGGACTGAACAGACTGGCCAGTGGCTCCAGAGAGCTGGACAGTCTGGACGGTGGCCTCTGTGGCTGAGAGCATTGGCAATGGCAGGGAGATGGCCTCTGAGGCCAGGTGCACTGGCAATGCTAGGGGAATGAACTCCAAGGATGGGAGCACTTGCAATGGTAGTGGAATGCCCTTTGTGGCCAGAAGCACTGGCAGCAGAAGGGAATTTGGACCCCTCCTGGTGGTCAGCTGCACGTTTGGCCACCCCAAGGCAACCAGCAGCGAGCCTGGCCTGGCCACCCACCCTGTAGGCAGCCCAAAGATGCAATGTCCAGAGCTGTGCCTAGGGAAACAGGATCCTGATGGACGAAAGCTGGGTGGAGGAACAGACCTATTACTAGATAATTGATGTCTGCTGGGATTAAGAACTGGTTGGATTATTTATTCAAGGATATATGTACAAAACATAAAAACTGGGCAAAAAAAAAACAACATAAAAAGCCCAGACTGCAGTCAAAATGACTGGAAACAAAAACTACCCATTGGAAGGCAAAACATCAAACACAGCAGAAGAACAAACTAAGAAACAAAACCAACAAAGACCAAACATTACGGACAGGGCAAGTAACAGGATGAAACAAGAGGAAGATTCCAACACAAGACAAGAGAAACAAGGAGAATATATAGAGATATAAATGGAGCAAATGAAGAAATGATCAGGCAAACGATGGGGCAGAGACATGAAATGAGACAGGGAACAGTAACAAGCAGGGTGGCACATGCACAGCACAACAGAAAGTAGGGATGCACTGATACCACTTTTCCTCTTCCGATTCCTATATCAGAAATCTCAGTATGGGCCGATACCGATCTGATACCAGTGTTATTTATGGCATAATCAGTTTAGAATATCTTTTCATTATTGTGTGGAACTAATTGGGTGTGCTTTTTAATATGTAGAGAAACACAAACCTCTAACTACACATTATTTAAATATAAATGTATAGCTTATTAAGAAAAACTTCTGTTCTGTTATTAAGAAAAACTGTTATCTAGTCTACTGGCTAATGTAGCAGCAAAATTAACAGTAATTCTAGTATAAGTCATCAGTAGAAATGAAGCAGTTTTTTTTTTTTGGCAAAATGTTTTAAACTTGTATCTGAACTTTAAAGGATTCAGATTTATGTTCAATTTAGTTGTAAGATATAAGCTCACTATTCATTCACACAGGTATTTTTTGGAACCCATTCAACTTGTAAAAAAAAGAAAAAAAGAAATATATATATATATATATATATATATCAATTGTGCACCTTTAAATTTTAAACCTTCACGCTTTTATTTTGACATTCTGAACTCTCCAGGAAGTCCTGTAAATATGTCTGTTTGTAGGCAAGTTCACATTAGTTTAATCCGCTTCTTATTCAAATTCTGGTAAAATGCACCTATAGTGCCATTCTAAATGCATATTATAAGTGAACCGAACTTTTGTGCATCTACATCTGAGATGTTGTTCATGAGTAGCACTCAAATATTGCACAATATTTTTCTCAGAGCTATCAGACTTCTTCAAGTGGCTTTGAATAAAATGCACGAGTCATATGAATTACTTTAATTTGGTTTTTATGGTTCTTTTATGTCATTTTCTGAGCTTGACAGTGACTAACATGACTAACACACAGAATCGGATTTGGATCGGGCTCGTCGGACCGATACCCGATATGTCTAAAAGCTTCAGTATCAGAGTCGATACCGATCCAGGTATCGGATTGGTGCATCCCTAACAGAAAGTCAAAAACAATATAATAGAACAGAAAAACAAGTGAAAAACAAGACAACACAGAGATGACAGGATCCCGAGAGGTTAGGTTAATGTTGATAGTCTTTCTTAAGAAAAATAAACTATAGTATTTGAAAAGACCAATAGCCAAAACACATTTAGAAACCTTTAACTTACAACTTTCGAGTAATAATTCCTTTAAGTACAAAAAGAGACATTGCACCTTTTTCTATAAATGGAAAAATACATGAATCTTTTTCCATTTATGGAAGAAAGTCCTATTGATTTGGATTTAGATAAAGGTGAGAAAATGAAGACAGAATAATATTAATAAATTAAGTCTTATATATATTCACCCTAATTGATTTAATATTGTTTGGATGATGATGTGTATTTTAAAAACCTTGTAATAGATGTTTTCTCACACTGTTGTCTCTTTACCTCATAAGCGCTTTTAATGTCAGGGCAGTCTGGCAGTTTGAGAAGTTTGACTTCTCTCAGTAGTATTCAAATACATTACATTAGATTTGTGGTCTCTGCCGACTGCCGTGATTTTGAAGCCCAACTGAATCACATAAGTTTTGCTCAGTGCTCTGGTTTTATTTCTGGAGCACACTGATGTGCTACTTGTAATACAAGTAGCTTACATCAGATGTAATACTTAGAACACATCTTGAGATCCCTTAGTTTGAATTTGCGCTCCATCAAATGTTTTGAACGCAAGAACGTAACGCATGTCTGTGTTGTTCTGTCTGCTGGATGGTTGTTATCTTCACTGTATAAACTGTGCGTTGCCACACAGCTGAAATAAAGCTGAAGTACTGCCCTCTGGAGTAAACAGTTGGTATTACACGCTTGCATTTCTCAGGAATCTTCCTTATTACGGTCAGGGGGCATTGCGATTAATTGCATAACATTTTTTAATGCATAATAAAAAAAAAAAAGAATCACACTGAATTAATGCGTTAAATCGACAGACCTAGTATATATATATATATATATATATATATATATGTTAATTTGCAGGTTAATTTAACTGGTCTGGGGTGCGTTTCCCATACAATGACATAACTCACTGCTTAACCACCATAGTTTGAAGCAACATCGGGGAAATTAACTAGCTAGTCACTACTGTTTCCCTTACAAAAAACTAAAACACTAAAAACTAACCACAAATATGCCACTTTGCAGGTATTGATGAAACTCTGACAAACCTTTGGCAACAATGGACAATTTGCCGCAAAGCTAATTTGCATCTGAAAATTATCAGCAAGTTTGCAGAAAATTTGCTATGAACTCAATTTTTGTAAGGGTTGCCAAAACCATAGTAACTTTGTTGCACATCTGTCATTTGAACCAGGTTGGTTCAACAATGTAGAGCTTCCATTATTGACGTTATGCAGGGGGTGGAGTAATAATTTCTGCATAGATGGAATGGATGTCAAATTATAGCATGTTTACATGGACACCAGAAAGCTGTTTATTGTGAGAAAGCTGCTTAAGTTATGAAAGCAGCGGATGTTTGCACTGTAATCTGTGTTCACTTTAGCCCTATATGCATGCAGCTCAGTACGTTTACCCTCTATATCCTACGAATGAGCACATACGCACATGCACACTTTTCAATAGCTTCTGTCTCTTCATGCAATCCCTGACTCTATGGTGTTGAGATCCAGCTCTATGGATGCCATACCATTTGTTGCAGAATTCCTTATTCTACTTCTCTATTTTATTTGCAAAATAAATGTATGGGAATCTAAAATTGACATTTCCTATTGACACACTAAAACAGAACATAAATAATGACCATCTTAGGAAAACCTTTTTAGTGAAACATCCAATGTACTTAAGACTTTTTCACAATATTTTATGTATACAGTATGTGCATATATATAATTTCATAGATGATAACTGCATTATGTAAACGTGTAAAAAAGAAAGGTCTTGTGTATTGTTATTATTATTATTGGCATACCATGCACTTTATCAAATACTATTTTTAGGACATTGCATGCAGTACAATGCTCTCAAATGACAAATAATTAAGAAACAAAATTTGATAAAAAATGCAAAATTTCCAAATTTATTTCAAAGAGGATCACTGGATAACATTTTGCTGATTTGCAACATAGCAAGTTCATGTGACAACAATGTTGTGTCACATTACTCTTTGAGAACATTGTATGCAGTGCATAGTATATACTAATATGCAGTATGCAGTAGTCAGTATGTTAGTATTCCATTCCAAACATATTCAGAGAGCTGGAAGGGTTACTTATGCCAGGTGAACAGGTGAACAAACTGGGTGGCACATAAACCGCCTGAAACTGCTAGCAATCTTCTTGTCTCTAAAAGCCTTCTGATCAGATGTGCAAGGGTATCACATTCTGATTTGTATGGACAACACTTCAGATGTGGCTTATATAAATTGCCAAGGATCAGTGTGATCACTCCCAATGCTGAACCTGGCACAGCAATTTCTCTAAAATTAGTCATGTTTCCAATCGGACATATGTCCCTGGCCACTTGAACAGTACAGCAGATTTACTCTCACGTCAGGGTCCCAGGATGGGGGAATGCTGAAGTGGACCACGTATTGTTAATTTTCATACTCAATGACATAAGCTTCACAAGGCTTCGAGGCACGATCTGGCATCCTCAGCCAGAGCTGTGGAGACTGCATGTCTGCCCTCTGAACAGGGTTCATCTGACACAATAGTATTGTTGCAACCATTTCTAGACTCCATACTATAGGCCAGGGCCCTCTCAATGAGGTGGGTGTATGCCTTAAAACGTGGACTCTTTGCTGATTGATGCTTCTCCCGGGGAGAGGACCAAGCGCATTACCTTGTGCAGACGATACTCTCCTTTCTATAAAAGCATGAGGACTTACTCATCCACACTCAAAGTAGACATCTCTGCCATTGCGTCTAGTTAAGGCCTACTTGAGGGCTTATTTGTCTGTAGGCAAATACCCTCTGTTCAGTACATTTTGTGTGATGCGAGATGGCTGAGAATTTAGGGCTCAGGTTTTTACCAGGATTTAAAGCTCAGGCTTTCTCTCCTCGTCCCTTTGAGTCGGACGAGGCTTCGCCCTGTGAGGGCATTTCGCATGTACATTGACCGAACGAGTCAATTCAAGATATCTGGATAACTCTTTGTTTGCTTTGGAGGCCGTTCACAAGTGGTATCTTTATTCCCACTTTTGTGAATGATAGCATAAGAGCAAGTTTTTACTACCCTGTTGGATAGTGTCATTGTGCCAAAACCTGTAGCCAGGCAACCTTTCTGATCCCCTCCTTCCCACTATGTGTGAAAATGTGTTAAGACATTGAAACAGGCAATGATAAATGGGCATTGGCCTATCAATAGCATGGCTTTATGGTATATGTCTCCCAAAGTGTCAACTACTGACATAGTGTCGAAGTTGTTGACTTGAAAGTGAACATCTTGGTAACTGGTATAACCTTGGTTCCCTGAAAAGAGGGAACAAGATGCCGTGTAGCTGTCACACACTAGTGATTATTCACTGTTAAGGGACCAAGAGATGCACTTTCCTTCCTTCATTTGGAAAATCCTCAAGATGTAGCACTGGGCTCCAGTTTATATGCCCAAAATGAAGCATGCATAGTGCTGCGTGCCAAGCGTCACCAGCCAATCAAATTGGCATGATGGTATGGGGTTTCAAGGTCACCGCCCTTAGGAGGAGCTCTCAAAGCAGCAGCTAATGATGCAGCGCCTCAATCCCTCCTTTCAAGGAACCAAGGTTACATCAATAATGAAGACATTTGTGTAAGTGAAAAATGAAATGAGAAATTACAAAAATTATAGAGTGCTCAAAATTATAGGAAGGACAGATAGAGAATTAATGCATACTGTATATTATTTGAAATAATTGACAGACAAAGAGTTTAGGACGTTATTATTAATGTTTATATTTATTCATTTGAAAAAATAGTGAATAAGAGCGCATGGATAGGAGAGCACCAGACACCCATCTGCACTTGTGGCTGAGCAGCATGGGGAATGAGGGTTTGGGGACCAGGAAGTGTGGTTTCGGTCTTCTTATGCTGTCCCTAAGAACTGCAATTCAGTGTCTCTGTAGGGGCTGTGCATTCCTACACAAATGAAATGACTCACCGGTAATGAAATTGCTGATTTCATAGAATCAGCCCTGAAAACATGCAGCCTTCACACAATCTGCCAAGGACAAATACAGCTGAGAGGAGCTAATGTTTTGCTTGTATGTTTGATGGATTTTATGAATCAAAAAAGGAAAATCACTGTGATTACTGAATGCATTCTTATTCAAATGAGACGCAAAGTGAGATATATACCATGTGATGGATTCTAGATCTCAGAACTCCGTTCACGCATATGTATTGCACTCAGTGCCTGTTTTGATCTCAGGGATGTGTGGAGGACTAGGCTTTTATTCTTGCAGAATATATATCCAAACTTGAATTACAGTGTGCAAATGCCCCAGAGCCATTCTGCATCTTGTTCCATGTGGCTGTACTGATGTAGTTTATGGTAGTGTGTTTGTTGTGGTTGTCCACAAAGCCATGGACTTGGTATCAGAACCATTAAAAAAGTCTGACTAAACAAAAATAATTTGACATAGGAATGACAGAAGGCAACATACTGCATAATGAGACTTTTTGTTTTCAACTAGCTCTGACCTCCAATGCTTGGGAAGTTTGTTCAGAGACTCCCTGCAGCTTATTCAATATATATATAAGGCCAAACATCATAGGTTTGTAGATGCCAATTGGTTAAATATTGTCCACATGCACAGGAGTTACTTTTGGGAGCAACTGTAGACTATGTAACATCCATGTATTTACCGTTTCAATTTGTTAGGGGAAAAGTGCAAAGTACATTCTAGGACAAGAGTCTATTTCTCACTATTTACCCCCAGTGGTCTTACTGGGGGAAAACTTTATATTTAAGAGTGTATGAAGTTGTATTCTGTTCTTTTCAACTTCTGATAACTTCAAATATACAGTATGCAGACAGCATTCTTTATTTGGAACGTTGATCTAAAGATAATATACATATCTTTATTTATTTATATATATTTTGCTTATAGGAATTTTATTCTGGGAACAACAAAGATGCAGGCATACTTCCTACTTGTTAATTGTGCCACCATTAACAGTTTCTGAGTGGAGCACATAATGCATCTTTTAAACGTTTATTATACACTCATTCCTCATGTATTTTTAATCTATTTTCTATTGTTTCTTAAAGCACTTAACAATGTTTTTTATGCTTAGGATTTTGGGGTTCTTAGAAACATACAACCCCCCCAACCCCCCCTTACACACACACACACCTAAAACATTTCTAAATTCCAGCACAGCTAAAGTGGTCTTTTTATTCTCTCCAGACTTAATGGTGTCCTCCCACCCACCTCATTGCCTTTCTCTAACCAAAGTCCTGAGTCATTGGCCATTCCAGTCTAATACTGTATGGTGCACAGCATGCTGTCAATTTTAGTGGCATGACATTAATTCCAGACTAAGCTAACATCCTCTCTCCACTCACACTTTCCAGACCGACTAACACACAATATCCTGTCTTCCCCAGTGTCTGTTTTAAGTACTGAGGCCACATGTTCTGATTGGTGGTGTCACGTATAGCCATATTTATTGTGACAGTTAAATTACAACCTTGCAGCGCAGTCATTCGTCACATTGCACGGCTCCACATTTGGGCTCTGGGTTCACACAAGCACATGTGCACACACAAGCTCATACATGTACAGTAATTAGCTTTCTAAATGAGGATGTGCCATAGACTTCAATTCTTACCATATCCATTTTTTATATAAAAATAATTCTAATGACTATAGACCCCCTGACAAAATTTTCAAGACTGTGTGCCACCCTTATATCCCTCCCCCCATTTTTGTTACTTTTTATATACAAACATAAATGTTGTATATATATATATATATATATATATATATATATATATATATATATATATATACACACAATAGCCAAGAAAATAGTAAATAAGCCTATGCTAATTGTAAAACATATCTATCTTCCACTAAAAACTACAGAGTACAGTTTTATCAGGTATTTTCCCCTAGTGTTATATTATCAAAATGTATCATATTTCAGGCATATTTGGTAAATTGGAGCAATTTACCAATTATGATAAATAACCTTAAATTCAGTCTGACAAAATTATTTGACAATGCATCATACACTGGTGCATGATAAACACTATAAATATTTCTATTAATTATATTAAACCATATTTTGCTTTATTTTTTTTTATAAAAAATACATGTTTGTCCTAATGATATTAATAGGATTAAAGTACTTACAGTAACTATTTTTAAGCCTATATTTGTGATAAACTTGCATCACATGAGCCAGTCTCCATTTCTAACTGAAACTGCACTTGTCACAAACATGTGACACGCTGACCCAAAATCATGTTGAACTCATAATAATTGCGATGTCATGATTTTGATCTATTTCCACATATTTTGGATCTTCTACTCATGTGCTGCCACATGCGTTCTGAGAAAATCCTTAATGGGTCCTAGACAAACATGGGCAGCTACATTTTCCATTGAGGTAAAAGTGCTAAGTAGACATGAGTCGCAACAAATATTAACCCTTATTAGTTAATGATTTATGTAATTTGATTTGCCCACTCCTCTTATATCGTCAACGAGTGTCAGAATATCATTCTTACAATACAAATTTGACCATATATTGTGCTGCAGTTCCTAAAAAAGTTGATAAATCACACACTGGTATTGTTTCTCCCTCGATATACTTCATCCATAGAGACATCATTAGTTTTACCATTGAACAGATACAGAGCTACATGGCATTATAATAGATTTGTAAATGCACAGGATGCGCTTTGAGAACACACACACACTCTCTGAGTGAGAGCAGGAAGATTTCATACAGTAAGAGAGCAGCATATATTTGAGAAAGCGGGTCCAGTTTTGAACAACAGTGGAGAGAGCGGAGCAGAGAGGAGAGATTTGCGCTCTTGCTACCAGTACATGCATCCTAGTCTCAATGAATGAGAATGTTACAATAACTAGATTTTTTTTCTAGACGTGTCATGCTCTACACTTCCATGCAGTTTTCTGGTGGAATTAACACTAGAGGTGATACAAAAACTGTGACACAAAAAAAGTGTTTTATTCACTTTCTCATAAATTACAAGTACAATGGCTGGTTATGACTTTCTAAACACTTATTTTTTGCCCTATTACTCACACACTGCTATGTTATGATATCGAAACTTTTACTCTAACACATCATTTGAAAAACTATATATTTTAATGCTTGTATTACAGACCCACCCAGATTTACATACTTACTAAAACTTGATTAACTTGCTGGAAGTTCACCTAATGAAGTGTTGGAATTTGAACTCGGTGGACCGAGGTGAACACAAAATTATGTTAGTTGCTTCAGAAAATTAGCTTTTTATGTCAGATTTGTTTTTAGAACACTATCAGTTAGGTTTAGGTGTTGGTTTAGGGTAAGGACGTCTGTTTTACTTCTCATTTGCTTTTAGGGCACTATTGGTTAGGTTTAGGTGTTGATTTAGGGCAAGACAGGCACATTTTACTCCTTAAAACCTCCATCTAACTTTCACCTTAAGAACCTTGTCTGATTATGACACATTTTCGCTTGTTTTTGGTGCCACTCGCTGGACATTTCACTGGGAAACTACAGCAAAATTTGCAATGAAGCACATAACATTTTGCTACATTTTTGCCAGTCACATAATTTCTTGAGATCAGGCTGGATACATGGATTTATTTATCTTCACAGTACATTTACTTGTATTTATTTATTTTTTGATTTTACATGGTGAAATATCAACATCCTCTGTGCCTCCCCTGACATGCTCTGTCACACCCCAGTTTAAAAATGATGGCTTTAGACTATCGGTCACCTATTACCATCCACTGTGAGAGATCATAACAATAGTTGCTCCATCTCAATGTTTCTACACTTTAAGTGAGCATTGCGGGAAAATAACGGAGCTGTTTACACTGCAAGCTCTCAGATGCACAAATAACACAGATTTTTCAGCTCTGTATCCTCAAATATTTAGCTTTAGTACCAAACACGCTTCATTTATACACTTTTCCGCTCTGCATGCATTGCCTCTCTCTTCCCTGGCCTGTATGTGAGTAGACATGAGGTGTTGCATAGAGCTGGAGAAGCAGTAATTTTAATGACAGTAGACTGTGGCAAAGACATACAGTGAACAGCAATATAGATGGATACCGGCATATTTAGCCAACTGAAGCAAAGCAAATTCATCTTTATGTGGTTGATAAGACTTCAACGGTTCAGCTAAGCTAGATTTGTGACAGGACAACATGCTTCCAGAATGCCTTTAGGTTATAGTTTTTTTGTTAACATTTTTTTAAATTTGTATTATTAATATTGGGGTAACGTAACAAAGAACAATGTTATAAATTTACACTAAATAATAATAATAATAATAATAATAATACAAAAAATCGATATAAAAATGTAATTGAACATAGACTGTAAAACAGATCAAATTCTTGGGCAAGGAAGAGGCGAGAAACCGGCTTGACATACAGTATAACGTAAAGGTTTAATGTAAAACTCAAAAGACAAACACATAAGATAACGGACATGTCCGTAATTGAGCTCTCTCTCTCGATCGCTGTCTGTGAGTGGCCTTTATCCCTCTTGACGGCTTAATTAGCCTAATACGGGACCGGGCGTGCGTAATCACGCGCCAGTCCCGCCCTCCACCGTGCCACATAGACAAAAGTGAAAAATGCTAAAAATAAGTGTACATTTTTGTAATTAGTATGGCCACGAATTTCCCCAAAACAATATTTTGTTTTTGTCCCTAAATCAAGGTTTTGTTTGCATGTGTGTAGACAGAGAGAGTTTATGGGAGTAGATTTTACATGGCTTCTAAGTTCACTTGTGTGTATAACCAGTTGTGTCATGAATTTACTAAGCTAGACAGCAGTACGCAGAGATTATTGAGCTACAGGAATGATATAGATGCATAACAATCATGATGAAGGCCACTATGCATTCTCACTGCCACAGATGCGATGCAATGAAATGGTCCTTGTGTGAATACAGAGGCTTCTGTGGACAGCCAAGGCCAGAGTCATAATAAGTAAGCCCTTAAGCCCACTTCCATTTCTCACTTGACTCTCTCTCTCTCTCTTCATTTTGTGCTCCTTCTTTATTCACTTTTATGCTGTTCTTTGCAGTGGCACTTGTTTTGTACTGGTTCTTCAGAGGATGGCATTTAATGGCTTATAGTCAGAGTATGGCTCTTAGACCCGGAGCAGATGCCTACATTTTAATGAACAAGACTTTGTTACATACTGCCTGCTGACTGATATGCACCACTGAGGGAGACGAGAGATGTTGTTTTTTTTTCTCTTTCTTTTGGAATAGTGAGACAACAATCAGAGAAAAAAGTGGTGTAAAGAAGTAAGAACGGGTTAATAAAGTGGGCTGGTATAGAAAAAGAAGATAAATAAAAAAATAAAACAAATTAAATGAGAAAAGAAAGAACATGGTTAGAGGAAAGAGTTATTCAGAGTCTGTGAAAAGACCGGCTGCCACAGTACACTGTGGAACCCCTGCACAGACTAGAGAGACATGCTCAAAAAAGAACATCTGCCTTGGAAAAAGCAGAAGAAAGAAAAGAGTCTGAAAAAAGACAGTCTTGGTTCTGCTCTCTAAAAGAGAGAGAGCGAGAGCTCTGCAGTGCACCAATAATTGATCCTTTTTCTTACACACCCCCAGCTAACCAGCCAACATGGTGGTCTTTCCAATTCCTGTAATTCAATAGTATGTATTTGAATTTCATGAATAACTTATTTTTTTAATTAAGAATAACTTAAGTTTTTCTGGCAGGGTTCTTACTGTGATGGAAAACATGGGTTTTCCAGGCATGGAAAAGTTATGGGAATAAATGAAATCAGTAACTTTCTTTTAGGGATCAGAAATTAGACTGTAATTAATGACTAATAATTGAACTTGTAAAGGACTCATGCAGAGAGTTGTGTTGGTTTGTGTAAATAGCAACAAAAAGCATCTTCTTTGCACTAAGTGCAAATAGTGTTAGATGCTATTTGCACCCCTAATTAAATAATACCATACAGTATAGGGGCATCACTGCAGTGTTTATATATATATATGTAGTCCATCAATAGAGTCCATCAATAGACAAAGGTTATGCAGGCAGAGATTAATGAGGTACATCGCAGTTCAACCTGCAGGTAATTTCGGTTAGGTTCAGTGGGGTCCATCCTAAATCCAAGGTTCAGGTAGTGCCATATGAGGTATCCCATGTCTTACAGTTTGAGTTGGCATCAGTTCATCCTCTGAAGTCAAAAGACTGAAGTGATGTCTGGCTGGCACCAGCTGAAGTTTATCATCATCTTTCAGCAACACGTAGCAGTGGAGTCCGACACCAACCAGGAATGGAGCTGGATCTGGCTGGCTCTGGTAACCTCGGGATATGAATCCCAAGGCTGAAACATGGAAACAAAAAAAAATTATATTAGCGTAGATGCCATTCAATTTTAAGCAGAGTTATAGATCATGATGGATGTTTCTGTTTGCGGCAGACCTAACTAAACAGCTTGTGTTAGCCCATCTTAACCCCGCGTTTCATTGGTGCTGAAACCCAGGAAGGAGGAGGGATGCCCATCGCAGAAGTCCTCGACACTGCCGTCCACCCAGGGGAGTGCCGCTGCCTTCTGCCGGGTGACGGAGTAGCCCGACCGCCCGGATGCGGGGAACGGCTGCCGTCCGCGGGGCGAGTGGAGACTGGATTCCCCGACTGCCTGTTGCGAAGGAGCCGCTGCCGAGGGCGGAGGAGGCCCTGCCATCCCCAGAGACGCGGAGTGGTCGAGGGAAGACCACCGTTAGCGAGGGGAGGCGGGAAGTAACTCCCCGACTGCCCGGACCGGTAGGCCCGCTGCCGGGGGCGGAGGAATGTCCCCACGCGTCGCCAGGAAAGCGGAGGGGTGTTCTGTCCACTGGGGGTCGGAGGTTGGCTCCGTGGCTGTCGACCGCCGGACGTGGAGGAGTGTACGAGGACCACGCGATGGTACATCAGAGAACCGGTGAGTGAGCTTATTCTCTCTCTCCTCTCTCTCTCTCTCGCTCTTTCGCACCTTGTTGGCCTTTTCCCTCGCCCTTTTTTTTGTTGTTGTTGTTTTCCCCTCTAGTCTCCTCCCAGGTCGAGGAAGGCGGGGATAACCAGCCGGTAGATGGGCGCAAGGCACGCCCCTCCCCAGAGATAGGGGGGGATGTAAGTCAGGCCGGTGGCATCCCGCCCTGAGGTAACGCCGGGAGGAGTGTGGAGTGGAGGGGGGCGGGGCGGGGCCGGGCCGGGCTGGAATGTTGCACGCCCGGTCCCCAATCGGCCTGATGAGGCACGTGAGGGATAAAGGCGGCCGGTGACGACGGTTCGAGAGAGAAAGAGCAATCCCGGACATGTCTGTTGTGTGTCTGTGTTTGTGCTTTTGTTTTAAGTTCTTCATTAAAATATTATTTATATTGACAAGCTGGTTCTCACCTCCTCCTTGAGGAGGGAGTTGAAGGATAAATTAGGTGTATGCCTGGCTAAATAGACGAGTCTTTAGTCTAGACTTAAACTGAGTGAGTGTGTCTGCATCCTGAACAGAGTTAGGGAGAATATTACAAAGATTAGGAGCCAAGTATGAAAAGCGTTTAACTCCTTTTGTGGATTTTGATATTCTTGGAATAATTAACTTGATCATAATGAATGTGATGGAATATATTGTGTAAGAAGGTCACTTAAGTACTGTGGAGATCACTTAAGTACCATTCGAAGCTTTGTATGTAGTTAACATAATTATAAAATTAATATGAAATTTAACAGGTAGCCAATGAAATGACAATAGAATAGGGCTTATATAATCATATTTCTTGGTTCTCGTTAGCACTCTGGCAGCTGCATTTTGAACCAAATTAAGTTTATTTATTGAACTTGTTGGATATCCTCCCAGTAATGCATTATAATAATCTAGTCTTGAGGCCATGAACACATTAATTCGTTTTTCGACATCAGCAACATATTTCTCAAGTGGAAGAATGCTGTTTAACAAATATTGAAAATTTGATTTTCAAAAGGACAGATTGGTATCAAATATGACATTTTAGTTCTTTGCTGTATAAGACGATGTAACAGTATATCAATCGAGTGTCAAATTATATTTTAGCTGCTTATTTTTTTTTAGAGGTTTTTGGTCCAATATTTAGTACCTCTGTTTTGTTGGAATTGAGTAGAAGAACATTTCTGGTCATCCAATCTTTGATTTCATTGATGCACTCTGCTCCATGATTCCTGATAATATCTCCCAGGTGAAGCATGTATAAAGGAGAAAATCAGAGGTCCTAAACACCCCATACTTAACATTTGTTTGATTTGACAATTCCTCGTTTACACATACAAAGTAGTAGCAGTCTGTTAAATAGGATCTAATCCATGCAAGTGCAAGTCCACTAATGACAACATAATTTTCCAGCATATTAAAGAGATTGTCATGATCTATCGTGTCAAATGTAGCACTAAGATCTAAAAGCACTAGAAGAGAAATGTACATATTTCTGTTATGAGAATTCTGTTATGAGAATTTGAGACCCTTGGTCATGGAGACAGAGACTGAATTCTGGAACTTTTTAAAATTTCCCAGCAAGCTGAGGGGGAAAACTGAACCATATTATGGTTGTCGGATATTTGAGGCAAATGCAACGGCGAACATATTTGGGAGGACACTACATTTTCTAGTATTTTCGACATAAATGGTAGATTTGAAATCGTTCTGTAATTAGCCAATTCTCTAGGATCAAGCTGTGGCTTTTTAATAAGTGGTTTGATAACTGCCATTTTAAAGTTTTTGTTAAAGACATGTCCTAAGGATAGTGAGGAGTTAATAATATTAAGAAGAGGTTCTGAGATTACTGGGAATACCTCTTAAGATCTTAGTTGATATTGGATCTAACATGCATGTTGTGGCTTTTGAAGTTTTGTTAGCGCGTCATGACCTATGACAGCGAAGGATTGAAGTTGCTCGTGGTGTAGATTGAGGGACATTAGCTGATTGCAACAAACAAGAGACGAGGTAATGATCTGAGATGTCATTACTCTGAGGTATAATTTCTATAATATCAACATCAACTCCATATGACAGAATTAAATCTTGATAAAAGTTGATAAATGCTAATCCCAATGTGTCAATTTTCATTATCTATGTGAAAGTTGAAGTCACCAACAATTAAAGCTCTATCTACATTAACTACTAGATCTGATTGAAAATTTGCAAATTCACCAAGGAAACAAGAGTAAGGCCCGGGTTATCTATATACTGTAGCAATGGCAAAAGATGAATCTTTTTTCATTGATATCTGAAGGTGTCATAGTAAGCATTATTAGGTCAAAAGACTTAAACTTATATCCTGTCCTCTGAGTAACACCAAACACTTCACCATAAATTGTAGCAACACCTCCTCCTCAACCCTCAGGCTCATGTTTATAACAATACCTGGGGGAGTAGATTAATTTAAACTAATATCACTGGTATCAACTAATATTAATCTGGTTTAATCCAAACTGATGCTGGTGCTTTGGTAGAAAGAGATCTAATGTTTAGAAGCCCTACGATACGATATGATATATATATATATATATATATATATATATATATATATATTTATTTTTTTTTTTCATGTTTGACATTAATCAAATTTTTTCTAAATGATTTAGTGAGAGTTGTGTTTGGTAGTTCAGGAACAGACACAGTCTCTGTTATATCTAGGTGACACAGTATCTGTGTGTTGTACTTTATGTGACCAGAGCGATGTCTCAAGGCAGCTAGCAGACGTTCAGATTAACCAGTTTGTCTGCTTCCTAACCTGGGCCCCAGTTAGAAACTATTATTATTAATTATTATTATTTTAGAAAATCTACATTCAGCATTAGCCAGCTGTTACGAATGGAGCAGACGCAGAGTGAGGATCTAGGTGCAGCTTTATTAACTGATAAAAAAAACAGACAACAAGAACACTGGAACAAACAAAAGGGTCCATGATGGGAAAATGAGAGAAATGAAGAGGGAAATAAACACGACTGGAACAAACAAGAACTCGGGCTGGAACTCTGGGAACAAACAGGAACTCAGGCTGGAAACAACATTCACGATCGACACTGAGTGGGAAAACAACAGGGTTTAAATACACAGGGTTAACAATAGACAGATGCAAACAATGAGGGAAGGTTGGATGTGATGAGGGCCGGCAATTGTGGGAAACGTAGTTTAAAGTGAAGGTGAGGGAAAAACACAAGACAGACAATGGGAATCGTGACAGAATCCCCCCTCAAAGGGGCGGATTCCAGACGCCCCAAAACAAAAAACGGGAAAAAGGACAAAACAACGAAGGAGTGAAGGGGGCTCAGGGTGGGTGGGCAGACGAAGGAGGGCACGAGGGTCAAACGGACAGTCAAAGGGGGGGGGGGGGGGGGCACAAGGGACAAACGGACAGACCACGGGGACCAGGGAGACCAAGGGGATGAGGTCTGGGGTGGAGGCCACAGGACAGGGACAGGTTCAGGGGGCCTGGGAGGTGGCAGAAGGACAGGGAAAGGTTCAGGTGGCCTGGGAGGTGGCCGCAGGACAGGGAATGGCTCAGAAGGGACAGGGTCGGGAGGCCTGGGAGGTGACCACGGGACAGGTGACGGGTCAGGGGGTCTGGGAGGTGGTCGTAGGACAGGGAACGATTCAGGAGGGACAGGGTTAGGAGGCCTGGGAGAAGGCCACAGGGCCGGGTCAGGAGGCCAGGAAGAAGGCCACAGGACAGGGACAGGGTCAAGAGGCCCGGGAGGAGGCCACGGGACAGCGACAGGAGGCCACAGGACAGGGTCAGAAGGCCTAGGGGAAGGCCACAGGGCAGAGTCAGAAGGCCTGGGAGGAGGCCATAGGACAGAGTCAAAAGGCCTAGGGGAAGGCCACAGGACAGAGTCAGAAGGCCTAGGGGAAGGCCACAGGACAGAGTCAGAAGGCCTGGGAGGAGGCCACAGGACAGAGTCAGAAGGCCTGGGAGGAGGCCACAGGACAGGGATCAGGTCAAGTGGCCAAGGAGGCTTAGTGGGCGGTGCCGTAGATGGCGGAGCCGTGGAGGACTTCAAGGGTGGATCCGTGGAAGGCGGAGCCATGAAGGACTTCTGGGGCAGAGCCGTAGAAGGCGGCGCCGAGGAGGACTTCAAGGGTGGATCCGTGGAAGGCGGAGCCATGAAGGACTTCAGGGGCAGAGCCATAGAAGGCGGAGCCGAGGAGGACTTCAAGGGCGGAGCCGTGGAAGGCGGAGCCATGAAGGACTTCAGGGGCAGAGCCGTAGAAGGCGGAGCCATGGAGGACTTCAGGGGCAGAGCCGTAGAAAGCGGAGACGTGGAAGGCTCAAGGGACGGAGCCGAGGGAGGCAGAGCCGTGGAGGATTTCAGGGGCAGAATCGTGGAAGGCTCTGGTAACGTGGTAGGCTCTGGTGACAAGGAAGGCTCAAGAGGTGGAGCCATAAAAGGCTGAGTCCTGGGGGCTCAGGTGATGTGGAAGGCCCAAGGATTAGCGCCATGGAAGGCAGAGCCAAGGGAGACTTCAAGGGTGGAGCCGTGGAAGGCTCAGGGGACAGAGCCGAAAAAGCCAGAGGCCTGGCAGGCTCGAGAGGCAGATCCCTGGGGGACTTTCTTCTCCTCCTCCTCCGGACGATCGAGGCTACAGGCGCTGGCACTGGCTCTGGGACGGTCGAGGCTACAGGTGCTGGCACTGGCTCTGGGACGGTCGAGGCTACAGGCGCTGGCACTGGCTCTGGGACGGTCGAGGCTACAGGCGCTGGAACTGGGACGGTCGAGGCTACAGGCACTGGCACTGGGACGGTCGAGGCTACAGGCACTGGCACTGGGACGGTCGAGGCTACAGGCACTGGCACTGGGATGGTCGAGGCTACAGGCACTGGCACTGGGACGGTCGAGGCTACAGGCACTGGCTCTGGCTCTGGGACGGTCGAGGCTACAGGCGCTGACTCTGGCTCTGGGATGGTCGAGGCTACAGGCGCTGGCTCTGGCTTGGTCGAGGCTACAGGTGCTGGCTCTGGGACGGTCGAGGCTGGCAACGCTGGCTCTGGGAAGGACGAGGCTGTCAACGCTGGCACTGGGATGGACGAGGCTGGCAACGCTGGCTCTAGGACGGACGAGGCTGGCAATGCTGGCTCTGGGACGGACGAGACTTCCAGCTCGCTGGCCGTGGCAGGCGTGGGCGTTGGCTCGTTGGCCGTGGCAGGCGGAGACTGAAGAGCAGAAGCCTTTCCCCTTCTCCTCCTCCTCCGGACAGACGAGGCTGGCAACACGTTTGATGTGGCAGGCGTGGAGGGACGAGTTATGGAAGGCTGGGGGGTGACCACTGTGGGAGGAGAGGTAGGGTCCTCCTCCACAACGTCCACAGTAAATGGAGAGCCGCAGATCCTCAGGGTCTCTTCCACGAAATCGTGGAGCGTCCAGCGCGGGGTCGCTTGTGGCAACAGCTCCCTCAGCGAACTGTTGAGATTCCCTCTGAAAAAGGCCACCAAAGAAAACTCAGGGAAGTCGGAAGTGTAAGCCAGCTCCAGAAACTCACGGACGTGGGCCTCTATTGGGCGGCCCTCTTGCTTGAGGCAGAGTAGCCGGTAGTTCGCCTGCTGAGCTGCTAGATCCATTGTTGGTCGATCGTTCTGTTACGAATGGAGCAGACGCAGAGTGAGGATCTAGGTGCAGCTTTATTAACTGATAAAAAAAAACAGACAACAAGAACACTGGAACAAACAAAAGGGTCCACGATGGGAAAATGAGAGAAATGAAGAGGGAAATAAACACGACTGGAACAAACAAGAACTCGGGCTGGAACTCTGGGAACAAACAGGAACTCGGGCTGGAAACAACATTCACAATCTACACTGAGTGGGAAAACAACAGGGTTTAAATACACAGGGTTAACAATAGACAGGTGCAAACAATGAGGGAAGCTTGGATGTGTTGAGGGCCGGGAATTGTGGGAAACGTAGTTTAAAGTGAAGGTGAGGGAAAAACACAAGACAGACAATGGGAATCGTGACAGCCAGCACTTGTAAATTTGATTTTACAAGTGAAATCAAATTTGTCAGACGATCTGGCACCGAAAATGCATTGAACAAAGTGGCTGGAGTCACTATTTCCACGTTCCTTACAATAGAACCAACAATTATTAGTACTCTTTCAACATGATTCTCAGTGGGGGCATCACTGAGTGGGTAGAATCAATATGTCAAAGTGACATATTGTCAGATATGAAAAAAAAAAAAATCTGAATACTTGAAGCAAACCTTAATCTTTTTTCCACTCAGATCCAGAACTCACCAAGCAGATAATGTCTTATTTTGTCAAGAAAGACATTTTGAGGGTTGGCAATAACAGCTGAACAACTAATCTTCTCTTCTCTGACAAGCAGGGGAATCGAAATCAGTTTAACTGGGTGGGTATGTTCATCCATCACCCACTTTTTGAAAGAGAATCATTAAAAATAAACATTTTCTCAAAGAACCCCCTTACTTTTAACTGGGTGGTGCATGTTCATCTATCCATTATGTTTTGAATGATAATAATTAATAAGACCCCCACTTTTCAAATTATTCTCACACCCCTGATAAAAAACAACTTGGTTACATGAAGCATAACCCTAGTTCCCTGAGTGGGAACAAGACACTGCGTAATCGCATTGGGACACACCCTGAGTGTCACATAGTCTCAAGCCTTTATACAATCACTGCAATTTATTGTCTGATGGCGCTTAAGCGATGCCCCCAGGAGCTACGTCATAGCCTCCATAAAGGTGCTTAATTTTGCGCCATCGATTCAGATTTTCTGCAGGAAGGCACAAGCATATGCAGCTGCTAGAAAGTATGGCCAGTTTATGCAGCGTCTCGTTCCCACTCAGAGAACCAGAGTAATGCTTCAAGTAACCGAGACATCCCCTATAGTTGGAACTCTAGCTGTGCAATCGCATTGTGAACTACATTCATACATGCCATACAAACAGCAGCAGCCAACTGCCTACGCCCGTGTGGCAAGCATATAGCAGCGCAAAAGCGAGCTAAAGCGTCTGAATGAAATGGATGGGATTGTGAGTTTATTCCTGTTCCAGAGATAACCTGGGAAGCAGGAGTCAAACCCTTGTCCAGATTAAAAAATCTAACAAATTTATGCAGAGAGGATCATCCTGCTGCCATACCAATGACACACCTCTAGCCAAAGCCCATGAGGATGCCATGCTCCTCATAGAATGAACTTGAATATCCGAAGCCAAAGGTAAACCGTGTGCTTCATAAGCACTTGAAATGGCATCAATAATCCAATGAAAGAGTCTTACTTCGTAAACACCCCTGTTGCAGCTACCAAAGCACAAGAACAACTGCTCTGAATTACGCCACTGGCTAGTTTGGTCAACATAAACTTGCAGCATCCGAACTGGGCAAAGCAGGATAGAAAGCCTGAAAATGTACAGTATATTCGGCATATGGTCCAAGCAAGGCCTTAAAACCACTTCCTTCAATGCCCTGGTGTAAAATCCATACACAGTAGATTAATCAACAGGGCATGCAAATCACTAACCCTTTTCAATGATGCCAATGCCACCAGCAGGGTCATTTTAAGAGTCAGAAGCTACTGTTGCCAAGGGCTCAAACGGAGCACCCCAGAGTGCCTCTAAAACAACAGATAAATCCCATAAAGTAATGCGGATGGGATGAAAAGTTCTAAAACTGCATACCCCATGCATATAATGAGAGAAAAGGGAATGTCTGCCAATAGAGACACCATCAATAAGTGCATGCTCAGCTGATACAGTGGCAACATAAACTTTATGTGTTGCCAGGGCAACCCCGGCCCTAAAATGCTCTTGCAAAATAATATAGCACTGTACTGACAGGGTAGTGAACTGGATCTTCACCTGGTGGTGTACACCAAGAAGCAGAAATATGCCACTTGAACATATAAAGCTTCCTAATTGATATAGCTCTAGGATTCAGAATGGTATAAACCACAACAGGGGATAACCCATCATTCAAAAGAGTGCCCGTTGAGGTGCCATACCCATAAATTCCACAAGCCTGGCCAGGGGTGCCAAATGTTGCCCTGAGCCAGAAACAACATGTCTGTTCTGACTGGAATCTCCCAAGGCAATTTCTCTAAGAGAGACACCAGAGTCGAAAAACATACTTGAGATGGCCAAAATGGCACCACTAACAGAAGCCAAGTCCGATCCTTCCAAACTCTCTGCAGAACTGCGTGCAGCAGACTAATCGGTACAAATGTGTAAAGATACGTTGTCCACCACTGATGCATTGATGCCCAGTGGTGCCAGGGATGAGAGGGAAAACAGGGGACAGTGTGACATCTCGCTCAAGGTGAACAGATCCACTTCTGCTGAACCTTCTCCAGATTTGTTCCATAATATGAGGATGTACTGTCCACTCACTCAACAAGCCCTGTCTGGACTGGAGATCCACCCGCAAATTTAACCATCCTGGGACATGCACAGCTTGTAGAGACAGCACATTGTGCCGTGCCCACAGAAGAATGCAACATACCAGCCTCAGCATGGCATGAGAACACAGTCCTCCTTGGTGCTTAATGTAGGACACCACCGTCCTGTTGACAGACTGGATAAGGACATGGCTGACCTGAAACTCCGGAAGGAAAAAATGTATGCCAGCAGCACCGAGATCATCTCCAGATGGTTTATGTGCCAATATTGCCACTGGCCAGTCCAAACCCAGCAGGCTGGAGAATGACATCTCGATGTTGGGTAGCCAAAGTCTCAGAGTGGGTTAGCACCAACCAATTATCGATATAATTCAAAATGCCGATGCCTTGAAGCCTCAATGGCATTAAAGCCATTGAGTGATATTACATGTGACCCGAGACTCTTAGTCATGGAGGCAGAAGCAAAACTCAAGCTGAAAATAATGCTTGATCGCCAGTATAAAATATGGGGAGACTGAGCTAAATTGGTGTACTGAAAAAATGGGTTAGAACTAAACCGGCCCCAACATATAATTGGGGAACAATCGTGCTTTGGTTTGCCATCACTCCATTGGGGAGTATTCTCTTATTCCAGCCCCCTCGTTCTGTGGCCAGGCTTACTGGTCCATGCAAGATTCCCTCCTCCATGGATAGTTTGCTTCGAATGGGGAGGGGAAAGTAAGGCCGAGGCCCTATGTGCATTCTCCCAGAACGACACAGTAAAAGATAATCGTGACAAAGGGGTATATTTGTTTCCTTACCTTTAATTCTCTCATACGGTGTTTTTAATAGTGATGGCTCAAGACACGGATGGTAATTCTTTCACACGCTTGCCGCCGAGCTAGACCTCAGAGCATGTCCGATGAGACTCGTGCTTTCGCTAAAGGGGAGGGCGACAAACACAAGAAAGAATCTGATGTCCATTCGCTCTCCAATCGTTTTATACACAATGCCAAAATCCCAAACTGCCCACGCACACGGAGCTTCAATCAAGCCTCGAATAGTGCCGCTGTCCCTGTCAGACCCTGGAAATGTTTGGAAAAAACACATTAAAATTGCAAAAAGGAGAATAATAATGATCCCCACTTTGGCGTGAGTTGTTGGTACAACACGGGCCAGAAGAGATTGTTCACTGAAGAACAGAAAATCTGACTTGATGGCGCAAAAGCGAGTGCCTTTATGGAGCCTATGACGTAGCGCCCTGGGAGTGTCGCTTAAGCACCATCAGCCAATAAATTGATGTGATTGTATAAGGGCTTCATACCACGTGACTCTCAGGGCGTGTCCCAATGCTATTACACAGCTTGAGTTCCTACAAAGAGGGAAACAGAGTTTAAACTATATAAAACAGATTCTTTAAAAACTGTTTTGTTGGAACATAAAAATTACTTGTATTGATTTTTCATGCAGAACAATTAGTGATAATTAGCTCTGTAAACTTTTTCCTCACAATTTAATTTACTGATTCACACATTACAGGTCATTTGTTGGTGTCTAACCTTAACATTCATATCTAACCATTTGTGGTGAGTGCACCCAACCATAAAATGCTCTAAGGGCATACATTGCTACTACTTCGGTTAACATTTCACAGCCTGTCTTCTCTGTTACACATCTTAACATTGTTAGCTTGTGTTACCTGTGCTTCCTGCATCAACATTAAACATGCAAGTGTAAAGGGCCTATAATCCTTATGTATTGCATATAGTGTGTATCGTAATTAATATGTCTATTAATTTATTCAAACTTTAATTAGGTAAATTCAGTTTTAGGTGTGCTTTTTATTTTAGGTTTTTGTTAATGTCAATCTTTTGAAGGGTTCAATCAAGATTGAAAAGATCCTATTGACTTGCATTATTAAACATTTTCACAATTCAGTGATATCTAACTGCCTAATATTATTAATGTAATTGTTATTGGCTCTTATTCTTGCATCTATTTGCATCCTAAATTGTGATTGTTGGGTGTTGTGTTACATGTATGTGCACAGATAACAGAAAACAAGACGCATGCTTGGGGGGGGGGGGGGGGGGGGGGGGTTAATTTCTTGTACACCGAACCAAAGCTTAAAACCTAAACATAGCATTTTTTCTTTTTTTTTTCTTTTGCTGCCTAACAAGCACTAGCATTTACTTATGGAAATGCAAATCAAGTTTAGATCTTGGAAGCTAGTCAAAGGGAGCAAGTAAAAATGTATTTGCCAATAAATGCTATTCTGATTCTAACTTCACTTATCTTCATATATCCAGTTAAATGTCTGTAAATCTGCTGTGCCTGTGTAAGTTAAACTGAACCTCTGTTGACTTGGACTGACACAAATGATCTTGGTTTCTGCCTCTCTCAGCCAAGTAAAAATTAAACCAACCAAAGAACTTAGCAAGCAACTCTAATTTAAGATGACAAGCCAAGTGCCCAAAACAAACCCTTTAAATGTTAGTGCTTTTCAGACTTATGGGCTCTAATGCATGTTCTTATACCTTATTAACAAACTATGTTGGCCAGAGCAATTGGAGCTTCTGACCTCATTTCCCCAAGATTTAAACTTCAATTCCAACTTCATTAAAATAGCTCTTTTTGTTTAAAATCATATAGCTGATAACAGCCAGTGTTGGGAGTAATGGAATACATGTAAAGGAAATACGTATTTAAAATACAAAACATAAGTAACTGTATTCCACTAGTTACAATTTAAATCTTTGGTATTTAGAATACAGTTACATTCAAAAGTATTTTGATTAAAGAAGAGATTACTTTGCATTTTATTGTCATTTGTTTTTGTTTAATATTTAGTCCTTTCAGATGGAAAACATTTATACATATAAATGATACAATCCAAAGTGCATTTGAACAGCAGTGAAACACTTTCTTATGATGTGTGGCATTCATAAGAGCAGACAAAGCAAGTTTGAAGTAAGTTTGGAGCAGAAGAAATAGAAATAAACCTTGTGTAAATGGTCAGCTTTATGCAAAGCTAAAATGCTATTTCTGGCCATTTTACATGCATATGTTACCAGACATGATTATATATTTTTTAATCAATAAAATTGGATTATTTATTTTTTCTTAGTAAGACCTTTGATATTGGGGCAAAAATTGTATTCTTGATAATAATTTTTCTATTGTTTTCCTGTAAAATATCTAAAAATCCTTAAAACAACATCAATTTGATTGATCAGAAGCAACACTACATAAGATATGTAGGTATTTCAGAGAATGTATTTTTAACCTTGGCATTTTGTTTTTTATAACAAAATGTCAAAACAAGTGGAAAAATTCTACCAGTGCTGAAGTAATCAAAAGTATTTTGAATACATTACTGACCTTGAGTAATCTAACGACATACATTGCAAATAATATTTAACAGCATGCATTCTGTAATCTTTTGAGGAATACATTTAAAACGTAACCCTCCCAACCCTGATAACAGCTTAGAACATAGCTCAACCAACTAGAATTTAAGAGTCGGAACTATGTGTTTTTATCAAAGTAAAATAATAATTAATCAACACACGGTAAGTAAAAAAAATACGTATTAATATCAATAAGTAAACATGTATTACATTAACCATTTACTAAATTGAGTAATGCAGATATTCAATGCAATATGCTGACGATTTGTTTACAGATATCTATAGGCTTTTGAGAGGCTGTATAAAGGCACTGTACTGACCAAATACACTTCCAATGTTTGCAATTCCAATTTAAATTGCTGCAGATTTTTCACAGAATAACGACATTTTGTCTGTTACCTACACAAAGTTATTGCATGGCTTAAGACTTGGAATATAACAACCCTCAGATGATGGCCGATCTGTTTCTGTTTTTGATGTGCTGCTAGCTGCAAACTATGTATGAATTTTTGCTATGAATTTATTTATTTTAATAAATTCTGACTGATGATGAGGGTTTCCAATCAATTCTCCCCACTCAGTTATGCACCCACTGAGAATCATGTTGAAAGAGCCTTGGTTTTAAGAGATTCTGTTGCAAGAACGTGGAAATAGAGACCCAGCCACTACTGATAAATACATTTCCAGTGCCAGAGTGTCTGACATCAGATAAAATTTACATGTGCTGGCTGTTAAACATAAATTTTTTAAAATTGTAATTCATGTCAGCACTAACGATGGCTGGCTTTGCCAGATGAAGATCACTAAAGATAATGTTAAAGAGGTGTGTGAACTTGCAACAACGATGTCAGACACTGTAATATGCTCTGGCCCCCTCCTTGCTCGTTGTGGTGATGATGTTTATAGTAGATTAGTGTCACTGAATGGCTGGATGTCTGAGTGGCGTCTGGAGAATAACACATGATTTATATACAACTGGATGAGTTTTTGGGGTAGACCTGACCTGCTAAAGAGATACGTACTCCATCCCTCCAGGGAAAGTGCCGCTCTCCTCTCTAGTAATTTGCCACATAGTCTTAATAGTGATAGTATTGGAATAATTGGGGCCCAGGTCAGGAAGCAGACAAACTGGTTAATCAAAACATCTGCTAGTTGCCTTGAGACATCACACAGGTCACATAAACAACAACACATAGAGACTGTATCACCTAGATATCACATAGAGACTGTCTGTATCCCTCAAAAATAATAAATAAATGAACAATAAATTAGAAGATAAACATCATATAAAAAGGTAGGGCTGCCAAACATCAGACCTCTTTCAACCAAAGGTCTAATTGTATATGAAATCATTACAGATCATAGTTTGAATGCACCCTTTTTGACTGAAACCTGGCTTAATCTGGATGAATATATATGTTTAAATGAAACTACTGCCCTAGGTTATTTTTATCAACATGAGCCTTGCCTGAAGTATCGAGGAGGAGTTGCTGCAATTTACAGTGAAGTTTTTAGTGCTACTCAAAGGACAGGATATAAGTTTAAGTATTTGAACTAATAATGCTAAATGTGACACCGTCAGACAAAAAAAAAAAAAAAAAAAAACTGTCAACTTTACCACTTGCTATAGTAAATAGATAACCAGGGCCGTATTTTGATTTCCTTGGTGAATTTGCAAATGTATAAAAATACTGAAAATGACACATTGGGATTAAAATGTAGCGATATTCTAAACTCTCTTGGATAAAATGTGACAGGGCCAACTCATCACCATAATTACTAGATTTAATTCTGTCATATGGAGTTGATATTGATACTACAGAAATTCTGCAGCAGAGCGATGACATCTCAGATCATTACCTTGTATCTTGCATGCTGCAATCAGCTAATGTTACTCAATCGACACCATGCTATCACTCATGTCAAGTCAAGTCAAGTGGTTTTTATTGTCATTTCAACCATCTACAGTTAGTACAGTACACAGCGAAACGAGACAACGTTCCTCCAGGACCATGGTGCTACATAAAACAACATAGGACAAACACAGAACCACATGAGACGACACAGACTAAATAAAGTACCTAAATAAAGTGCACGTGCAAACGTGTGCAAAAAGTACGAGACAGTACAATAAATTACTAACAATGAACAGGGCAATAGACACAGTGAGAGACAGTGCAGTGCCAACCAGTACACAGTAATGGAAAAAGATGACAGTTCCTAAAAATGTAATGTAAACATAACATACTATGAGATAGTGTTCTATGGACATAGCAGTTATTGAGGTAGCAGCCAGTTATAAAGTGACCATAATTAAAGTGCAACTCAGGACATGTGTGTGTGTCAAACAGCCTCTGAATATTGAGGAGTCTGATGGCTTGGGGGAAGAAGCTGTTACACAGTCTGGCCGTGAGGGCCCGAATGCTTCGGAACCTCTTGCCAGATGGCAGGAGGGTGAAGAGTTTGTGTGAGGGGTGTGTGGGGTCATCCACAATGCTGGTGGCTTTGCGGATGCAGTGTTTTTTGTAAATGTCTTTGATGGATGGAAGAGAGATCCCGATGATCTTCTCAGCTGTCCTCACTATCCTCAGGTCTGCAGGTCGTTGCAGTCCGAAACGGTGCAAGTCCCAAACCAGGCAGTGATGCAGCTGCTCAGGATGCTCTCAATAGTCCCTCTATAGAATGTTGTGAGGATGGGGGGTGGGAGATGTGCTTTCCTCAGCCTTCGAAGAAAGTAGAGACGCTGCTGGGCTTTCTTGGTAATAGAGTTGGTGTTGAGGGACCAGATGAGGCTCTCCGCCAGGTGAACACCAAGAAATTTGATGCTCTTGATGATCTCCACAGAGGAGCCGTCGATGTTCAGCGGAGAGCAGTCGCCTCAAAAAACAAAAACAAAAAAAAAGTCTAAAGTCAACAACCATCTCTTTTGTTTTGTCGACATTCAGGGACAGGTTGTTGGTTCTACACCAGTCTGTTAGCCGCTGCACCTCCTCTCTGTATGCTGACTCGTCGTTCTTGCTGATGAGACCCACCACGGTCGTGTCATCGGCGAACTTGATGATGTGGTTCGAGCTGTGAATTGCTGCACAGTCGTGAGTCAGCAGAGTGAACAGCAGTGGACTGAGCACACAGCCCTGGGGGGCTCCAGTGCTCAGTGTGGTGGTGGTGGAGATGCTGTTCCCGATCCGGACTGACTGAGATCTCCCAGTCAGAAAGTCCAGGATCCTGTTGCAGAGGGAGGTGTCCAGGTTCAGCTTTCCAATCAGGTACTGGGGAATGATTGTGTTGAATGCTGAGCTGAAGTCTATGAACAGCATTCAAACATATGAGTCCTTTTTTTTCCAGATGGGTGAGGGCCAGATGGAGAGTGGTGGCGATGGCGTCGTCTGTTGAACGATTTGGACGATACGCAAACTGCAGTGGGTCTAGTGACATGGGCAGCTGGGTCTTATTGTGCCTCATGTAGTTCATGTAGAACTATTCTTTCAACCACTAAAGATAGCTTCACTAATAATCTTCCAGATTTATCCCATATACTCAGTAATCAAAAAGTCTAGAAAAACTTTAAATAATATCAGAAAAAATAAATAGTCTCAAGAAAGTGGAACAATACAAAGTTAGAGGTATTTTGCTGTGCATGAAAGGATAGTGTCTGTAGCTACAGAATAAAAGCTAAAAGCTGCCAGGTCAGTATATATTGGCATACTCCAAAAATAACCACAACAATCCTAGGTGTTTATTCAGTACTGTGTCTTAATTGGTTAGGAATAAAACCTCAATTGAACCAGATATTCTGTCACAGCACCATAATAATGACTTCATAAATTGCTTTACTGATAAAATTGAAATAATGATAAATACAATTTGAATTATGCAATCATCTGTCACAGTACCACAGTAAACAGTATCTCATAATTTTCATAGGCCATGAATAGCTAGCAAAACTAATCAAAAGAATCAAAAGCCACAGTATGTATATTAGATACAATACCAACTAAGCTCTTCAAAGAGATACTCTGTGTAATCTCAGAACATTTTCTTAATATTATTAACTCCTCACTAGGACAGGTCCCAAGAAACTTTAAATGCCAGTTATCATACAGCTTAAGAAGCCACAGCTTGATCTTGGAAAATTGGCTAATAATATACAGATTTTAAATCTCCTGTTTATGTCAAAAATATTGAAAATGTAGTGTCCTCCCAACTATGTTCATTTCTACAAAGAAAGAGTATACATGAACAATTTCAGTCAAGATTTAGGCACCATCACAGTACAGATACTGCACTGATCAGAGTTACTCTTATCATCTGTTTGCAGCAGCATTTCTCTTCTAGTGCTTTTAGATCCTAGTGCTGCCTTCAACAGCATAGATCATGAAATTCTCTTGAATAGGCTTGAGAATTATGTTGGCATTTGTGGACATGCATTAGCATGGTTTAGGTCCTATTTAGCAGAACGCTACGACTTTGTGTAAACAAGGAATTGTCAATTCAAACAAAAGTATGGAGTGCCACAGGGGTCAGTTTTAGGGCCTCTGCTTTTCTCCTTATCCTTTTACAAGAAATGTAAATATTCACCAGACAAGAGGGTGAATAGGCAGACAAGCCCCCAATTGTTAGTAGTACCTGTAAAGGTTGGGAAAAACCCTAACAAGGTGGTTTTGGTTCCCCTCTTCCATACTAGAATGCAAAATAAGGTATTTATTTGACATTAAATGAGAAAGGCAAAAAGGCTTCAGGAGGGGCAAAGGCCAAAATAACAAACAAAAGTTCACAAATTCTTAAAGGGGGAGTAAACTCCATTTCTACCGAAAAACAAGAGAAAACCGATATTAAACAAAATGGCCCCCACCTCGCTACAAATGCTCCCAAAATAATCAGTCAAAGGCAACCTTGAGACATTGTTACGATCACCTTTTAACAACAGTTCACTCAATAAGCACAAATGCAATCTCAATTGATATACAACAAACTCTCAATTGAGTAACAACAAATCTGAGCCAGGAGAGGTGAGATGGGGAAAGAAGCTTTCCAGATGCTTTTATCCTTCAGCAGCTCACAGGCAGACCAATCAAGAGAACTCCTTGTTAGTGCTCTCACATGGTAGTGATTACAGTGAGAACAAGAGAGAGGAGAAAAACTAGGGGAAAAACAGACATGCCACACTAGACATTCCCACCCCAAAATACATAACCTAAACAGATAGAGTAGGCTCGTTTGAGATGCCAAATGCCTCGTCTTGAAAATAGATGAGAGTCGACAGCTGCAGTCTGGGGAAGAGTGAAATACGAGCTGTCAAGTCAGACAATTCTCACTTCTCGTAGTGGATCAGCCACTACGAGATCAAAGGCAGATATGTGCTGTTGCTGATAAAGCAGATATAATTAAAATTCTGTTACTTTAAATGAAAATAAATATGGTGAAAAATACATTCAATGTACCTGTTATTTACACCACATTGAATATGTCTTGCTATATAACAAACATGAACAAAATTATAATAATTGAAAAATAAGCCATGACCTTTTGATGCTTTAACACAATCTCAAAATTATTATCCAAAACAGCTATGACAGTGTTCTGCTTTATTTTAAGAGTTTGGACATGAACTTTACTACAACCTGCAGGTGGAATCTCTAAACTTTAAATGCACAAACTGAATTTGGACTTTGCACTAAGACATGAAATTGAAACATTTAAGCACAATGACCAAATTTTTAGTAAAATAAAAACTTGCGCTTTGCGCCTGTAACGTAGTTCAAGGGCAATGAGGAGGCGAGAACCAGCTTGACAATGTAAATAATATTTTAATGATAAACTTAAAACAAAGGACAAACACACACATAATGGACATGTCCGTAAATGATCTCCCTCTTGTCGCACCACGGTCTACTGGTGTGTCTCGTCACGACCTGGCCCCGCCCTCCGCCCTGCCACAGCGCTACTTCGTTTACATACAATACACACACAGTTTGCATGCCTACACCCACAGTAACACAAACTCTTCCACCCACGTCCATTTTCGGTCTCACGAAAATTGGATATGACGTTGCGCATGGTCGTAGCGTGTAGTGCTGCTCTTTGCGCACTCACAAAAATAGAGCTGAACACCATGATATAATTAGTGATAATGGTTATTTGTGTTCTAATGTAGAAAGGTGAGAAACAAATTATTAATTATTAGTGATACCCCTTTTAAAGGTTCACCTTAACAAAGCCCTTGACTTTTAATATGCCCTTGCTAGTAGATAATGTATTGTCTATTCTTCAAGCATTGGTGGCAATTGGGAAGTTATTAAAAGGTCAGTGGACATTTAACATTATTCTACCACCACTATTTTTTTACATGCCCATCAATGTTAATCACATCTATAGTCTTATTCCTCCATAATACATCTATTGCACTGAAAAAAAAAAGAAAAGAAAAGTTTAACATGCTTGGGCTGGAAGTACATTTTTGTCTGCTTGTGCAATTCAAATGTATAAATCGGGTATAAGTAGGACATATATCAGGCATAACCATATTTTATCTCTCAGAAATGTAATTGCCATAATACATATTGCCTTACAATGGAAAGTAGGCCTGTGCTGTATATGTTAATGTGTTGCTTCCTATCAGGTGTAGAATTTCATTGCATATGGTCCAAAATCTTCTAACCCACAACAAAGTTTTGAATGTTTGAGTGTTTGAACACAAAACTGCTTTTTATTTGTTTAATCAGTGTTCATAAGTTGTTATTTAATACCTTGTGATTAAGATGGCAAATGTCTTTATCTCTAATGAATTTTCTGCATCACTACCATTTGTATTAGCTGCAAAATTGTCCTAACTGACTGAGTTTTTACCAGCATTTTATTTATAATGGTAAAGACATCAGACATGTTTATTTCATCAGAACACAACACAGATTACACACAGTTTAGGTAGAGTAGCAAGGCTTGGTTAAAGGAGGCTAGATTGGCCTAAATTAAACTACAGAAGCCATTTCAACCTTTATAAAGACATTAAAAAATACATCCTTTATGAGACTCTGTTCAGATTCTACAGACATAGTAAAAGTAAATGAAATGCTAGACAAGTACCAGAGATTTGCTCTTTCCTGCTTTTTACCTCTATTCCATACTGAAAGACTGCTCACACAGCTCTTTAGGTGAGAGGAGACAACAGTGATGTGCTGGGATGATAACACCTTCTCAGCATGAGTTGTAGACTATTACAGAATGTGTGTGGCAGATCTGTCCACAACATGTCCCGCACAGTAAAACGCACCAAAATATGTCACCTGCTTCACAGCCCTCACAACAGCAAAAAACAGGCCTTTTGCCAGCGAGATAACAGGTGGAATGTGTAGGGCCATTTTGTTAACCATGGTTTCCGCTCAAAATTCCTCAGCCACCATTGCAGTAGCCCAGTGACAGAGAGTGTATTTTGACCGTGACCAGAAATGCAATTACTGTGGGGAGTTGGAAGCCAGGATGCACAACAATGTGAGGGGAAATTTATATTTTATTAACTTAAAACCCTGACCTTTCCATTATCTCACAGGAATTCTTCAGACAGCCAGACTGTGTGCAAACCACTGTTTAATAGAGAGGAGTCCCTAACAGAGGCTTGAGCAGGTGCACCCAATGACATGCTTTGAAAAGGTGAGTTTACAGATTTCCAGGGTTTATGAGAATGAAAGGTTAATAGGCTGGATAATGCAGAGAGGACAATCAGGGAAAGGGAGGACTGGAAGTGTGTGTAATGTATGTGTGTGTCTATTGGAAGAGGACTTTGGAATGAGAGAATGTAAAATACTGTTGTATCGCTAACTAAAAGGATTCCAAAGACAAACTATCATTGATAGCATTTTTGTAAACTAAAATAATATTTTTTTTTTTCAAATACTAAATAGAATCACAGAGAATTCAACCAATACAGGGTAGTTGAATTTCCAGCAAACTGCGATAAAAGGGATCTCTTCCATGAGTGTTTGTCCTAACCTGCCAAAATGAGCAACAGGACATTCTTTCGGCCGCTTCGTTTCTATTTCTCCAGCATTACGCTGGTCCAAAATCCCACTGTACATTAAACATCAAAACTTTCTGATTGGCTGTGATTGTTCTGTGTCACGCAACACTTGGGACTGTAAAGGAATAAATGACAAATCAACAGCATTTGTGGCATAACATTGATTACCACAAAAATTAATTTTGACTTGCCCCTTCTTTTCTTTATTAAAATATTACACTGGAAGTGAATGGGGCCAATCTCTACATTTTAAAATACACAATATTTTAAAAGTAAAGCCACAAGACAAACAATATGGGTGTTAACCTGATTTTAGTGTGATACATTCTCTTACTAACCTTTTCTGTGTAAAGGTAAAGCCAATTTTTATAACCTTTGTTGCCATGCCAATGTAATGTCAACAAACCCTAAAACCCTAAAACGACCATCTTGATCTTTACAGCTCAAATATTACATTTTTAACAGAAATTACAAAATTACAAAAGTCTTAAAACACTCTAAAAATTGTCCACATTCACTTCCATTGTAAGTGCCTCACTGTAACCCAGATTTGTGCTTTATTTAAAGAAAAGGATGGACAAGTCAAAATCATTTTTGTGGTAATTAACATTATGCCACAAACGCTTTCTGCAAACGCTTTTTGAACCCGGAATATTCCTGTAAGCAACTGCTGCAGACCCGATGCTAAGCGACTGTGTACAGGACACGTGATGCAAAATTGAATCATCAGCGGAGTGCTAAAGCTCATGGCCCAGTTTTTCTAACCGCAGGTATTCTGAACACGCAGTATACACATGTGCCTGGAATTATTTGCACTTATTAGTGGCTCAACAATGTGGCTACACTTACAACTGAGAGCAATACACAACTTAATTAGGTACTTCCTAACGTTGTAATCAAAATTGATGCAACCATCTACTATGGGAGAATTGCCACTTTGCTGATGTCGATGCTACAGAAAACATTATGTTTTAAAAGAAATGATGCAAAGTGAGCACTGTACTTATCCTAAATATTGTCCTCAAAACTCATATTTTAAATATATTACCTACGGTTGGTTAGATGATTCACAAAAACATTTGTCTTAAGATGGTTATTTATATCTTATATTTTAGTGTGTCAATAGGAAACATACATTTTAAACTCCCAAACATTCATTTTGCAAATAAAATAGAATAGATGAACAGGGAGCCCTGCAACAGATGGCATGGACCTCACAGTGCCCCTCACTGAACTTTTAGTCAGTCAGGGATTACACAAAGAAACAGAAATTATTGAAACAGCCTAAATAATAATACAAAAAAGAACTGTTGCAAATTCTCCAAGAAGCTTGGAACATCCTATTTGCCAAAAACCAAGAAAAATTGTGTCCAGGTATAAGTAGGAGAATTGGTGCTGTTTTGAAGGCAAAAGTGTTGATTTAGCTCTTTTTCTATTTAATGGTCTTATATGACATTAATTGATTAATTAAAACCATTTCTGTCAGTCTTTTTTTTTTTTTTTAAGAAATCCTCACTTTGAAAGTTTTTCCTAAGTCCCTAAAACTTTTGCACAGTACTGTGTAAATTTTAAATATATATATATATATATATATATATATATATATATATATATATATATATAATACTATATTTATACTGTAAACTAAAAAAAGAAACGTCCCTTTTTCAATATACTGCATTTTAAAGATAATTTGGTAAAAATCCAAATAACTTCACAGATCTTTATTGTAAAGGGTTTAAACAATGTTTTCCATGCTTGCTCAATCATCCATTTAGGCAATAAGCAATTAAGGTCACAGTTATAAAAACTTAGGACACTAAAGAGACCTTTCAACTGACTCCACACACCTAAATAAAGATGTCCAAGGTCCCTGATCATCTGTGAAAATGTGCCTTAGGCATGCTGCATTGAGGCATGAGGACTGCAGATGTGGCCAGGGCAATAAATTGCTATGTCTGTACTGTGAGATGCCTAAGACAGCACTACAGGGAGACAGGAAGGACAGCTGATCGTCCTCGCAATGACAGACCATGTGTAACAACACCTGCACAGGATTGGTACAGCTGAATATCACACCTGCGGGACAGGTACAGGATGGCAACAACAACTGCCCTTGTTACATCAAGAATGCACAGTCCCTCCATCAGTGTTCAGACTGTCCGCAATTGGCTGAGAGAGGCTGGACTGAGGGCTTGTATGCCTGTTGTAAGGCAGGACCTTTCCAGACATCACCGGCAAAAACGTCGCCTATGGGCACAAACCAATGATCGACATATATAATTGGATTGCTCATAGAATTCTAAACTGCCAGCAGTAGGTGAAGCCACTGGACATGCTCTGGCAGCCATCTTACTATTCTCTACCGACAGAGGGCATCGACTACCAACAGACGAAACTCTCAATATGACCCTATATGCTGAGTTCAACCACAAAACAATGCTCACTAAAGGATATGACAAAAGTGCCTACAGGTTGTAATTTATACAGACTATGTATCTATTAAGCACAACTGAGTCAATAACCCCATGTAGAGTGGGCATAACGATCATAATAATTAATAATCAACAGTAAAAATACAACATCAAAGTGTATAAATTACCCCAAAGTGTTAAATTATAAATGATAATCACTGAGATCAGTGATTACTAATAAAAACGACTAGCTTTGTTTTGACATTGTAACTAAAGAGTAACTCTTCAGAACAAATCCATAAGAACCAAATCTTAAAATGTAGTATAGTATATACACACAGGAAGTGTATATATATATATATATATATATATATATATATATATATATATATATATATATATATATATATATACACACATTAATTTACCTTTACTTAATGGAATTACCCATTCTGGAATAGGTACATACCAGCTTGTGAGCTTTTAATTATTTAAAAAATCCCCTGATCTATTAAATCATAATCAGAAATAGGTTTATTGACATATGTACACTTAAGGAAATCATACATATATATTTGTTTAATAACAGAAGCTTCCAAGTACACACAAAAATGGACTATTAAACTGAACAATACAATAAAAATGTGAAGATATGTGGGGACAAATCTGCTAATAGATTTAACAACAATCCCACATCAAGGCAAGTTAAATCAGCTTTCAAAAGAATGGTAGCAAGACATGCCATCAGAAGTAGTGGCAACTGTTCTCCACTGGATACCATAGTGACACTAGGGGCAACATCTTCTGATATGCTGGCATTTCAGGCAAAGTGACGTTCAGCCTGAAACAGAAGACACAGAGAAAAACATCACTGTTAGTCTTCCCAGCTTGTCCATGTTCAAAGAGGCAGTGGTGGGATACATAGCAGGCTTTGTAGTTAAAACAATTATGAAGAATATTCAGTGCACTACCTGTTTATCAGCATTTGGTGTCAAGAGCTCTTCCCAAGATGAACACACTGATCGACATGAAGCTCCGAGGTGGACTTATGTGTCAGACAGCGTCCTGAATGTCTGCAAGACAGCTGAGAGATTTCTGCACACACTCACTAGGCCGATCTCTGTCCCCACAAAGGTTCTGGAACTCCATGGTGGTTCTGCATTCAAGGAACTTGAGACACACGTTCAACCTAGAACCATACAACAATCACATCTTCATACTCAAAGTGCATTGCAGAAAGCTGCACTAACATCAGGCTCCACTTCATTGCCAAGGAAACATATGCCGCATCATTCTGCCATCTGAGACAAATTTCGGGAATCCTAAAGGATTTCTCTCGTCACAGGGCAAAATCGGCAATCTTACAATGTTCAGTGTGACATGTTCACAGATGGCTCATCTCACAGATGAGATTTTCCGCTCCTCTCTCACACCCCAATTCACTTGGAAAGAAACCAGCTCCGTGTTTGCCCCAACGTCGCAACATTTGTGCCCAGTTATCACTTTCCACAAGCACTTTCAATGTTTTTTCTTTTTTTCCATTTTATATAAAATGTTTTAATAAATAAATAAGCAGAAAATAGTTTGAGAAAATTGTAACATATCAGCAATATGAAAGAATTATCCTCTGAATTAAATAAATAGCTTACAAAACGAAAGTAAATAAAGGATTGCATTTTCTATTTTTTTTTCTTTACATTTATCATGCATTTTCTTTAAAATATTATTAGAATTACTATTTTACTTTTAATAAATTTACTTTAAACGTCTGTAAACATCTTTAGTTAAGATTCACATCACTCCAATTTAATTTATAAATAAATAAAATAAAATAAAACAGAAAGACTGAATTTATACTGGTAAGTATTTATGGGACGTTTTAATCCAAATCAGCAAATACAGTTTGATACAATTATAGAAATTTATGTCATGTTTGCGTAGCAAGTTTTTCATTTACATGTATAGGAAGATTGCATTGTGATGCTGTACAGTATATGCAGATTCAAAATTTGTATTTAAAGTAACTGGATGGGTAAAAATTACTCACCAAAATAGACGATTTCCCATTGAGACACATAAGAATACAGAATGTTTGGGAATACAAAGTTGGCGGCACTGTAGCTTCACTTTGGTGACGTCACAAGCAATCCAGTATATACAGTGTATATACAGTATATATATATATATATATATATATATATATATATATATATATATATATATATATATATAGTCAAGTCAAGTCAAGTCAAGTCAATTTTATTTGTATAGCGCCTTTCACAACACACATCGTTTCAAAGCAGCTTTACAGAAGTTCAGCATTAACAGACGATAAAAATGTAATGTCTATAAAGTCGATAAATCATCATCCATGTGCAGGGCTCCAAACTGCGACTAAAAATGGTCGCATTTATGACCAAATAAATTTATTTGCGAGTGTAATTTCTGTCAAGGTCGCCATTGGCGACAGTAAAAATTTACTCCCTTTGATTTTAAAATTTGCATTACATTTCCCGAAATACATTACAAAAGTTTATATCAAAAGAAATAGCGGGGAAAACGGAGTTCATTGCAGGAACTAACCATTTAAAAAAAAAGAGACTGTGAGAAAACACGGTGACAGTAACGAGCATAAAAAATGCACGTGATCACATAATTGCAAAGAATGCTCCACAGACTACACTGTTAGCACGTGCAGTTTTTCTTGCATGCGAGCTGCGGGACGAAAAGGAATGGAAGGAGTTAAAAATGAAAATATTTGGCGCCTGTTTTTCCCCCTATAGGAGCCAGTGGCTCCTTAATTGATTTTTTTGTTTGGAGCCTTGTTGTTTTTGTTTGGAGCCTTCCTGTTTTATAGCGATATATATATATATAGATCAGTAGCACTAACCCACCTTCACTGGACCAGACAAGACTGGAAAAAAATACTCTTCACTGACGAGTCATGGTTTTGTCTCACCAGGGGTGATGGTCGGACTCGTGTTTATCGTCGAAAGAATGAGCATTACACAGAAGCCTGTTCTTTGGAGCGGGATCGATTTGGAGGTGTCCATCATGTTCTGTTCAAACTTGAACACTGAACAAACTTGTTCAGATTATGTCTTAGTTGTTTAATCTTTTATGTTTATAAAAATATGTACACATGTTAAGTTTGCTGAAAATAAAAGCAGTTTAAAGTGAGAGGAGTGTGGCACGGTGGAGGGCGCGCGGTCCCGTATTAGGCTAATTAAGCCATCAAGAGGGATAAAGGCCACTCGCGGATGGCGATGCAAGAGAGAGAGAGAGATCGTTCACGGACATGTCCGTTGTCTTATGTGTTTGTATTTTGAGTTTTACATTAAACCTTTAAGTTATATGTCAAGCCGGTTTCTCGCCTCTTCCTTGCCCATGAACTTGATCTGTTTTACAAGGAATGTTTTTTTTAAATTCTTGGCTACAGAAGTTGATCAGTTTACTTTTGGTGAGGCTGTTTCAGTCAATGAGCCTTGAGGCAAAAGAAGTGTGTGCAACAGGGGAAGGAGGACTGCTCTCATAACTTGCTGGGGCTGATAATGTCAACAAGCAGGGACAACAGGAGCAGAGATGCACACAGGTGTGCTTGAGGAGCTGGGATGTGTGTCCGACTGGCGATAAGATGGACAGTCTCTAGGTGAAAGCTTAGCTAGATATAAGATTTTTTATAGCGATAAAGGCTATTTGAACTAATGGGCTGTACAAATTAGGAGAGAGAGTGGCTGATTGAGGTGATAACTAATAGTCTTTGCACTGACTAATTTTCATTGTCCATTGTAGATTTATGGATTCAGTCAAGCAACTTACTAAAATGCAGCATTTAAAGCAGCTGTTTTTTGCTGCCTCACCAAAATCCAATATGTTGTAAATTTTAATAGATTTCAACATTAACAGGCTGTTTTCACTATCAAATTCATTATTTCAAGATGAACTTGCTACTGAGGAAAATCTACTGAAACCCAGAGCATCTAAATAATCTCCAACTAGTAGATCAAAGTGTGCACACACTCACAAAGGTAATTCACAACCCAGTATTTTCTTAATGAAACACTTGACCATTCAGCAGGTGTGTAAAGATTTGCTTGACCAAACCTGAGCAGTCTTATTTCCATAAAGATACTGATGAAGTAGCCAGGCTAGTATACCTTTCTCCTCTTGGGAAATCATTTCTAAACTTTCTTACAGGTCTAACTTTGGTACAAGCTAATAAAAGAATGGATGCAACTTTTATTAACAATATGGAAGGCTGTAACAATATGACCTCTTTGCTGCCAGGTTACCTCTTTGCATTAATATTATGCACTGTGTTTGCTGTTCATACATTGTGCATTGTGTTGATGAGAGCCCAGAAAACACCTCAATCTTTGAGAAAAGGCTAATGGGAATTGGCGAGTGGAATTTGCATGCCACTCCCCCGGACATACAGGTATAAAAGGAGAAGGAATGCTCATTTTCATTCAGATCTTTTCTTCGGAGCCATGTATCAGCGAGCTGAATACTACTGCTGTTCCATTCACCTGGAAGAAGTGTATGCTGTTGGATATACGGCGCATTCCAGTGGCTTTCTCTCCTTCTGCATGCCTAGTGCAGATTATGCCCCTAGGCGCTTCGACAGTGCTACTAAGATAGTATATTTCTGCTAAAAGATTATATTTCCTCTTTAAGAGCAAACATTGACTTGAATGTCTTTTTAAATATGCGTCTTTATAAAGATGCCTTTCCGTCTTTGTGTGATTCCTGGATGTGGTCAATATCTCTCCACCGGTCATTATCTCTCCACCACCTCAAGTGTCTGGGCAGCGATCACAATGAGGCATCGTTTGTGGATGGATCTCATTGCGAGAATATGACCATGGCAACGTTACGGTCACGGCTTTCCTTCTTCTGGGGGAAAGCTACTCCAGATCAATGGGCCTGGTCTCAATGGGTAAATCCCAGTGGGCCACCTGTTCCCCAGCATGCGAGCTTACCATCTCTTTCGGGGCTCGCGAGCAGGATGAGTTCAGGATGAGAGCGCATTGGCGATGGGACTCGACTGCTCTACCACCTTTGGGTCTGCCTGCCCAGTCTGAGGCCGTCGCAGAACTGACCGCTATGATTGCCTGGGACGCTGACAGTATCGGGTTGGAATGGAACCCTCCATCCTCCCCTGAGCCCTCACTGCTAGTTGATTAGTTCCTGGGTTCAGGGCGGCACTCACGACCACACCCCCCCTGATCCCTTTCTTCCCGGAAGTACACAATGAAGGACAAAGTCGTGGAGGGCAGCTTTAGTTGCCCAAAACCAACTTCCAGGTTCGTCAGCTCTCACTACCCTCGATGGCAGGGTGGCCCACAGGTACGCAGAGGTCCCTCAGGTAGATAAGGTGGTCGGGTTGCACCTATACCCGCAAAACGCTGCCACCTGGTGGGATCGTCCCGAACTCACATCAAGGGCCTGTAGGGCTACATTGTCTCTGGCGACCAAAGCCTACAGTGCTGCTGGACAGGCCGCCTCCACCCTGCATGCCATGGCCCTCCTGCAAGTACACCAGCCCACATTGTGTGGCTGTTACACCCCTCTGCCATCACTTATTCAGCCCTTAGACAGTCCTTGCATTTCTAAGGGCAGGAGTTCCCCTTCTCAAGTGTCCAGACACGTCATGGTCACCACAGATGACTCCAAGTTGGGCTGATGCGCCATGTGCAATGGGCACGCAGCCGCTGGCCCCTGGACAGGACCATGGCTGTGTTGGCACATCAACTGCCTAGAGTTGCTGGCTGTACTGCTCGCCCTGATGAGGATATTGCCATTGATCTGGGGCAAGCATGTGGTGGTCCGGTCCGACAACACAGCAACAGTAGCGTATATAAATCGGCAAGGTGGCATATGTTCTCCTCGCATGTTGCAACTCGCCCACCATCTCCTCTGGAGTCAGTAGCAGCTGAGATCGCTGTGGGCCATTCACATCCCAGCAGCCCCAAAGCCACAGCGAACGTGCTGTTGTGGCTGGCGATGCTCAGTGTAGAGACTCCACCCCCAGGTGGTCCAGCTGATTCGGAGTGGATTCGGCAAAGCACAGGTAGAAACATGCCTTGAGTTTGGTCCGGAAGACTCTCATGTGATCCTGAGACCCCAACCGGGCAATGTGCCCAAGGTTCCTATGACCCCTTTTAGGGATCAGGGGGTGAGCCTGCAAGTGCTGCCCCAGGAGTAGGCAGAGCCAGCCTTATCATTGCTGTGTCCGGTGTGTGCTTTGCTCATCTACTTGGATCGCACGCAGAGCTTTAGACGCTCTGATTAGCTCTTTGTCTGCTTTGATGGACAACGGAAAGGGAATGCTGTCTCCAAACAGAGGCTTGCCCACTGGATTGTGGATGCCAGACCAAGGCTGTGCCCGCCCCCTTGTGGGTTTGAGCACACTCTTCAAGGAGTGTGGCATCCTCGTGGACAATGGCCAATGGCACCTCTCTAACAAACATCTGCAAAGCAGCGGGCTGGGCAACACCCAATACCTTTTTACAATCTCTTGGTTGAGCTGGTTTCATCCCGTGTTCTTTCAGGTACAAACATGAAGAGTTTGGTAATAAGGAACAGCTGGCTGGGTGTAACATTTGCGTATAGTGCCTTTCCTCTCCCCTGAGGCGAAAACATGCACTTTTACCCCCAGTCGAGTTCACAAAGTTGTGGGCCCTGGATGTCCTTCCTCCCTATGGCTCACAAATTCGGTGGAGGAGTTTGCAGCCAGACCCACTATGAGTACTAATATGCCCTGTACTGGTATAGGTGCTCCACAGGTGCGACTATTACGGTGACCCCCTGTGATGTATTTTCGGCGGTACGGTCTCCCTGTCGGCAGACCCGCGTCTCCCTTGGGCAGAGCTTTCTCTGCCCCGGGCACTGTCCACGGACCTACCAAAGCGCCTCTTCCAGGTATGGCTGGTGAGCCCATGTGTTGTATTGCCACACGTTGACCTCCCCTTTTGGGCAGAATGTGGTTTCCATGGGGTCTTTTTCCCCTGAAAGAATAGGAAAGGAAAAGAACACCTTTCCCGCTGCGTATAATAGCGTTAGATGACCCCAGCCAAATCGAATACTCTGAGGGATGTGGGGAACTACAGTCTCTTTCTCTTTCTCTCACAGTTTATTAAATCAAAGCCCCTCTGGGGTAATACTCTGCATTATGCCTGTGTCTGAGCCTCTCTCTCCTCTACAGCACCCAGAGTCTAATGGTTTTTATGAGGCAGCTAAAGCATATTCCTCACGATCACCTCTCATAGTGAAGAGCTGTGGGGTGTTGTGATCTTGGCTGTGTTCTGGACCATTGGCTCTGAAAGTGCTGGATATGTTGGGTGCCTGGTGTTACGGTTCTAATGCTAAGGGAAGATCAAGACAATGAAGCTTGGAGTAATGAAGTCACCTGTACACCCATGATAATTGGAGAGTCCATTTAGAACTAAAAACTGTTTATATATTGTGTCTTACCCCCTCACCTCTGCTAGCCAATGATCCAAAACAGGACAAGAATGTGTGTCTATGCCTGATTTTTCCTTTTTGTTATATGACTTAGGCCTCCACAATTACTATTCACTACACCTATTGTTAGCACAAAAATGTATTTACTTAAACAAAATTCATAACTGATTTATGAATAGAGCAAGATTTGCGCTGTTCTCTTATTCAATCGAGCAAGTAATTCTAAAGCTGTTATTGTTTCCAAGCAAAACCACACATCTGCCTGGAACTCTGTAATCAAATAATAGTTTTGAAGTGCTGTAAAAATTGTTGTTGGATCATTTTGAGGAAAATAAATGTTTTCACAGAGAATGATACATTTACAATCATGATTTATGTATTCAACAGAAACTAAAAATGAAACTATGAATTGCTATTTGACCACCCAAACAACACATTTCTTGTGAGTCACTTTGATAAGAAAGCATCAGCCTAGAAGATGTAAATATTCCACCAATATAAATGCTCCACTCATTTTTTCTTTTTCCCCTCAGTCCCCAGCACTGTCTAACTCAAGTAAAGACAATATTGACAATATGTTTTTTTGTCTGTTTGTGTGGAGCCCCTTAGGGACACAACACAATGGCATCAGTAAAGCAGTTTAGTTCCACAAAAAACATTAACTCTCAAAACAACATTACATTAACAGAAACAACAACATTAAATAAGACATTTCTAAAAACCAGAAGGGGAAGTGCAAACAACTACTGCATGCAGAATTGGTTGGATTATCAACAGAATTAAAGAATTTACTCTTCATTTAGGCACATTCAAATGATTTAGATTTACAAAAGCCCTGTGTTCATACACACAGGCCTACTTGACAAAATTAAATTGTTTGGATGGAAGACAACATACACTAAATATGCAATACATGCACAGTTTGAGTAAATTACATTTTTTTTCTTCATTGGGAACCTAACCAAATTGGAAACCCCTGGTGGTCCATTGCATTTCAAGTAAAATGTCTTTCATTGCAGTGGGTTTGTAAATGTTTTGTTTCTGTTTAAGCGGTTATATCTGCACTTGATGTTGTTAGTGTTTGTTTTGTTTTCAGAAATGTAATGTTAATGTTGTGTTGCTAAGTGTTGTTTGCTTTGTTAATGTTTGAGTCCCCCAGCCTCAGAGCAGTATTGACAGTGTTTTCTTATTTCGTTTCTGCTGGTTCTAAAAGCAGAAAATTGAGCTTAATTTAAGTAGTTTCACAAAATTATGAAAATATAAGGATGGAGTTCTGACTAAAACAAGCAATCATTTTTTTGCTCTCCTGTTTTTAGTGATTTATTTCGGCTGTTTACACTTCATATGTTTTTAAATGGATTCTTTTTTTCCATAAATTTCCTATTGTTCTCTGTAAATGCACTGCATGAACCATTTTACTCTTCTTATAATGTATTTTCGCTTTAATTTAGCACAGTAGCATGCTAAACTCAAGCTTGTGATGAAAAATTTTAATTGCAAGAAAGTCAAAAGCGTCATAGAGGTTCAAATTCTTTCATGAGTGAAATCTCTTCAATTATGTGGGTGAGAATGACTGCATTCTTATTTGTTAGCTATCTCACTAGTTTGCTAAATTATTGAGTCAGTAGTCTTATTTTAATGTTGTGTGAAAAATGTGATGTGCTAATTGTGGAATTAAATTATTATACAATGAACTGAATTGTTTAAATTTTTACCTTTCATCAATAAAGCCTTTACATTCAGTTTAAAATAATGCTGCTGATTTTTGGCACCTTCGTCATGGTAACTGCCACTGTTACCATAAGGTTCTATTTTTGTTTGATCGAAACTTTCGAAAAAGTTTTGTTTGTGTAACCTACGTCAGGTTGATTTAGTCATATTAAATCATAATTTTGACTGGAATAAAATGTCTTTGGTTACATGTGTAACTCTTGTTCCCTGAAAAAAGTGGAACGAGATGCTGCGCTGAAGAGCACTTTGGGAACACATCTCTTCGAATCAGTTGTGACCAGATGTGAATATGTATGCAACACGTCAATGAACATTGACCGGAATTTATAGCCTCTGCCGATGTAATAATTGTATGCACCTGGTGCAGTGGCTATAAATAGATGCGTCACCGGTGCGTCATCAGGTATTTCGTCTGAAGAGCAGTCCCGAGGCATCCCAGTGCGGCAGAAAAGCGCAGTATTTCGTTCCGCTTTTTTCAGGGAACAAGGGTTACACGCGTAACCCGAGACGTTCCCTTTACAAAAAGCTTCACTATGATGCTGCACTGAAGAGCACTTTGGGAACGAGAATACCCACACCGCCGCACTTTGTCTGTCTGGACCCCCTACAGTTGTGCAGTGTGCTCACAAGAGCATAAGAGGGCTCAGACATGAGCTTGAGATGTCGACTCAAGGACATAAGAGCCAGGAGTGGTATGAACATCCAAACTATAAAATCTAACAAATGTGTGCGGAGAGGATCAACCTGCCGCATCACAAACTTGCTGCAGAGGGAGACCTCTAGCCAAGGCTTTAGAGGAGGCGAGCCCTCTGGTAGAGTGAGCCCTGATACCTACTGGCGAAGCTTGACCGAGCGGCTCGTAGGCCAGGGAAATAGCGTCCCTCACCCATAGTCTGCTTGGTGGTGGGCGCCCTCCTGTTGCGGCCCCCATGGCAAAGAATTGTTGCCCTGACTTATGCCACTGGCTAGTGCGGTGGACATAAGTCTGAAGGGCACATACTGCAAAAAGTCTGTGAAGTCTTTCCTGCGTTACAAACGGCGAGAAGCAGAAGGCTTCGAGAGTTACTGGATCTAAGGTTGAGAAAGGTACCTTAGGCAGGTAGTCAGGATGAGGGTGCAAATTTAATTTGGTCATTCTTGGGGCAAACTCTAAACAGGCTGGCAAGACAGACAAAGCCTGTAGGTCCCCAATTTTCTTTAGAGAGGTAATCTCCATAAGAAAAACCATCTTGAGAGTCAGAAGTCTGTCAGACGCTGACTCTAGAGGTTCAAAGGAGGTCTCAACCAGACCCTCCAGGACTATTGCTAAGTCCCATGAAATGGTCCTGGTCCTAGCAGGAGGCCTAAGTTGCCTAGCTCCATGAATGAAGCGAGCGAGTAGAGGATGTCTCCCCAACGGCACCCCGTCCACCAAGGCATAGCGAGCCGAAATGGCGGCCACATAGACCCTGAGAGTGGCGGGGCATGTGCCTGCTAACAGTTCTTCCTGCAGAAAGTCCAGAACTGAAGCAATCTGGCAGTTAACAGGATCTGCATTATGAACTTTTAGTAGAGGGAAACGCATACAGTCGCATTTTGGGCAATGTATGCGCCACCGCGTCCAGCCCCAAGGGGGGGGGGGGCTGGATGTCTCAGGGAGAAGTAGAGGAGACATTGCGCTGTTCATAGTGGTGAAGAGGTCCTCTTCTGCCCTGTAAAATCTCATCCAGATTTGTTCCACTACCTTGGGATGGAGTTTCCACTCCCCCACCTGTATTTTCTGTCTGGACATTAAATCTGCTCCCACATATGGCCATCCAGGGATATAAACTGCCCTGAGTTACAGGAGCTTGCCCTGGGCCCCAAGGAGAATCCAAAATGCCAGAAATTCAGCTGACATGAACGTGGACCTCCTTGATGGTTTATGTAAGAGACTACCGCTGTATTGCCCACCCGCACCAAGACATGGCAGCCCCTGGAGGAAGTATTTCAGGGCCAGAAATACAGCCATCAACTCGAGACAGTTACTGTGACAACTGAGCTAACAACCCTCCCATTCCCCTTGAGCTGGACGACCACTTAAGACCGCTACCCAGCCCGTCAGGGAGGCGTCTGTCGTTAGCAGCCTGCAACGACGAGATGCACCTAGAGTGGGACCCAAGGTAAGAAACCGGGGTCTGAACCACATAGAAAGGGAACGAAGCCTGCGGCGCATAACCCTTATTTGCCCTGGGATGAGATCCCCCTGGATTTCAGCCACAGCTGGAACGGTCTCATGTGCAGAAGACCCAAAGGGATCCAGACGCCATGAGACCTAGTAATCGTTGATACTGACAAACAGTGCAACCTTGGCCTAGCCTGACTTTGCTCAGGGTGTTTTGAATGGACTCAATTTGAGTGGGAGACAATTGTGCCCGCATTGTGATCGAGCTCCATACGATCCCCAGATAGGTAGTTTTCTGAGTGGGAGAGAGGACACTTTTCTTGGCGTTGAGCCTCAACCCCAGAGGAACCAGATGAGCTAAGACGATATCCCTGTGCTGAACTGCCAGTTCTTGGAACTGCGCTAGGATCAGCCAGTCGTCTATGTAATTCAGAATGTGAATGTCCCGGAGTCACAAAGGAGCCAGTTCTGCATCCATGCATTTCATGAATGTGCGGGTTAATAGGGCTAGGCCGAATGGAAGAACCCGATACTGGAAGGCTTTGCCCCAAAAGAGAACCTCAGGAACTTCCTGTGCTGTGGCAGAATTTCTAAATGAAGATATGCGTCCAAGAGATCAATGGTGACCAGCCAAACGACATGATCTTGTGGGCTTGTGACATGATCATCTTGATAAATAGCATCTTGGACTTGAACACCCTGACTGGGCAGTTCAAGCCTTGAAGATCTAATGTCGGACGCACCCCCCACCCTCCTTGGGAACCAGGAAGTATTCGCTATAATAACCTGACTCTTTCTCTGGAAGGGGAACACGTTCTATGGCCCCTTTGACCAAGAGATTTTGCAGTTCTTTCCACAGTAGACATGAGGGACCACGGCGTTGAAACACGTAGGGCAGCGAGCGAATTTAATTCTGTAGCCCCTTTTCTACTGTTCTCTAGGACCCACATAAAAGTTCCAGAAGTTTCCATGCTGCCAGGTTATCTGAGATGGGTATTAATTTCAACACTTCCTGTTGAGGGGGTGTCGAGTGTTCACGTCCTGGACTAAGGCAGTGAATCCCCCGACTTTTCAATGGAAGCCTCTACCTCCCAAAACACCGGAGGCGGAGGGAATGGAGAGGCTTTGTGGGGGTACCGGGAGGGGCGAAGTGGATGGTGCACGCACCCCGCCCGAGGGGAGCTACCCCCACAAGATTAGGCGCAAGACCATCAGGGTTTTTTTTCTCTTCTAAATTAGCATCCTGAGGTCTTGCTTTGGGGGCTTTTGAGGGCGACGAACTTGCCCCCAGTCTTTACGAGGGGGAGCACGTCTCGCCACGCTTTGTTTTTGAGCCTTTATTGTTAAATGTAACTTTGGTATATGTTTGGTAACGTTGTTCATGTCAAGTCAAGTTTATATCAAGTCAAGTTAATTTTAAGTCATGTTTATAGTTAGTGTTTTTTGGATTTCACATTTGTTAATAAATTGCTCTTGGGTTCTTCACTCCATCGTCTTCATCATTGCCAGCAATAGCAACATTGTTACAGAATCAGCCTGGCTCAGTATATCTGCTGTGCCCTGCAGATTACTGGTTCTACATTCACTGTGGGGGAGGCGGATAACGATTTGGAGTCCCACATCATGGTCGATGAGCCAGAGTCCCACGTCATGGTTGACGAGCCGGAGTCCCACGTCATGTTTGACGGGCCGGCATCCCACGTCATGGCTGCTGAGCCAGAGTTCCTCATTATGGTCACTGAGCTAGCGCTATCTTTTGCTCCAGATCCTAAGTCTGCTCTATGCCATGTCACAGCAACGCCTAAGCCTGCTCCATGCCATGTCACAGCAATGCCTCAGCCTGCTCCATGCCATGTCACAGCCTCCAAGTACCAAGTTCCTTGGTGTCGCCCTTCAAGCTTCTCACAACTCCGCCTTCTATGGCTCCACCCCTCAAGTCTCTCACTGCCCCACCTTCCACGGCTCCACCCCTCAAGCCTCTCAGGGCCCCACACCCTGTCTCGCCAGGCCACACACCACGGCATGCCATTCCAAGCCATGCCTCAAGACCCCCCCACCACCAGCTCCCTACAGAACTTTGTTTATTGTGTGTGTTCATGTTTTTGGGTTTGGGAGCTAGCCCCAGTCAGGGGGATATGTAATGTTTGATGTGTTTGTTCATGTATTTCATGTCTTTTATTTTGAAAGTTTATTTCCTGTTTCATGTCATGCGGTTCCCTAGTCATGTGATTCCTGTTTCCCTCCATGTTCAAGTGTCTTGTTTTCATTGGGTTATTGTTTGATTATTCCATCATCATTGTTGTTTCTCATCATTCCACACCCCTTGTCCATGTATTTAAGCCCTCGTGTTTACCATTGTCCTTTGTCAGGTATTGTTGAATGTAACTTTGGTAAATGTTTGGTAATCTTGTTCATGTCAAGTCAAGTTTATGTCAAGTCAATTTTATTTTCAAGTTCATGTTTATGTTTCACGTTTATAGTTAGGGCTTTTTGGATTTCATGTTTGCTAACAAATTGCACTTGGGTTATTCACTCCATCATCTTTATCATTGCCAGCGCAAGCAACATCGTTACAAATCTGCTACTGCGGGCATTCCAACAACCTGTACAGTTAGATTATTTGCCTTCTTTCTCTTTGATCAGTTGCTATCCTTTACATACATGGGGTGCTTGCAACATTTGGCAGGGTAATTGTTAGTGTATTGCTCTCTTTCTCTCTCTCTCTCTCTCTCTCTCTCTCTCTCTCTCACACACACACACACACACACACACACACACACACACACACACACACACACATACACACTGTTTTGTGATGTACGCCCATTGTGTTCCAGTTCCCCCTGTGTAATCAATCCATGTAATTACATTGTCGTCTTCTTCCCCAATGCTTTAATCAAGCTGTGCAATGCCCTGGATCTCCCCCACACTAAGAAAGAGACTAAGAAAAGAATTGAGACAATTGCATGCATTCATGCGTATGTTAAAATGGATGTGTGACTGTGAAACTGACAATATATTAGCCTGCCATGAGTGAGTTTATCCATCTGTGTGTTTGTTAGACTGCATGAATCATTGTGAAAGTGAAAAGGAGATATAGCTGGCAGTGAATGGAGAGAGTAGGCTTGCTGACTCTGTCGTGGGGAAATAACTCTCAGGGCGAAGGAAAGAGAAAGTTTAATGCATGGACACAGTGGACAGTGGAACAGAGGCGTCTCAGCGATAGGGTGATGTTTTTCATTAATATCAGTAAGACGGCCTTGTGCTTGTTTAGTCCAAGGTTCAGAAATATTGCTTATACCCTTCAGGGCTATTTTGGGTGCATTACCCTTGCAGAGACATCACAGCCATTCTTTTGTAGCAAGTGCTATTTCTGAAGTTTTCACTATGAACCTCCCTGAGGAGGTGGTTAAGCCTGGTGGGAAATTGAATGCAATAGTCATGGCAGTCTGTTTCTTCAGCCAGGCACTCATCGAAACCAAATTGCAGTAAATTATTTGCAGTGTGTATGAGACAGCTTCATAATGAAGTTTGACATAAATGTGGACGGTATTCTCACACTAAAGCTTTTTCCTCAACAAAGGGTCAGATCATTTGTTCCTTGCTCATCTACTTTCACTATGCCATCACTTTTAATTTGCCTGGCATAAAAACTAAATAAATAAATAACTCTTTCTTCAGAATGTTACTTGTCTGCAAAACTTTAATTCTTCCCAGTGATAAACATTATCTGAATAATATTTTTTTAAGGTGTTAATGAAACTCTGTGGCATTTAGAAATTCTCTGAATAATTTTTCAGATGAGCTTGAAGCCAGATGGATATCAATTTGATTATTGTTTGTGTTGCGAGATTAGAAATTCATAAAAAAATCTATTTTGAGCATTTGCGTGGCTGTATGTCAGGCATATAAAAGCACTAAACCAAATACTCTCACCAATTTAAATAGATTATAGCACTAGCATGGTGTATGGACATGCATATGCAAATCAACGTACAGACACCATTTCAAAAGCCCTTGTGTTTGTCTAAGCTAAGCTGTGCATAGGTTAACACACCCTAGAAAAGACATCACTCACACAATTTGGACTACACTGTTTTTAAAAATTTTACATTTACTTGTCACTGACACAGTACCCTCAAAGATACAGCCACTGTACCCTCTTTAAACCTTCCAAAGTCCACACTACTATGTTTTCATGTGAAAAAGCATACATTTTGCTACATTTTGACTTCCACATGTTTGAGTCTTCGTGTTGTAGTGTGTACAGGGAAAACGTCAAGTTTACTGTTGTAACCTTCATTCCCTGATGGAGGGAACGAGACGTTGTGTCGAGTGAAGTGACAATAGGGGACTTTCTTGAAGTTCTCGGTTACCTCTGAACTTGAGAAAAGGCCAATGAGAGTTTGGCAGACAGAATTTGCATGTCCCTCCCCTGGAGATATGGGTATAAAGGGAGGTAATCGTGCATCTGTTCATTCAGGTTTTGCACCGAGGAGCCGAGAATAAGGTTGAGCTGCTACAGTGGATTGGTTCAGCGTCGTGGCCGGGGGGACACAACATCTCGTTCCCTCCATCAGGGAACGGAGGTTACAACAGTAACCTAGACGTTCCCCATCTGTCACTCACTTTGATGTTGTGTCGAGTGAAGTGACACTAGGGGTCTCTATTCAATCACGGCATGCGCTGAACCATGTACGTGCGCTGCTGACGCAGGTGCGGACAGGCAGTTGTGTGCCAAAGCAACAGGCTGTGTCAGACTGCACGTGCCCTTCCCCAACAACCCATAAAAATAATAATAAACATTTTAGGTTCCCGGCATCCCGGAGGGAAGGAACAAAGCAACGTGCCAAGCATGGGAGCAGGCCACGCCATCCACGCCTTTTCTCTTTCTATGTTTCTCGCATAGAGTAAAAGTGGCTGGGGCTATCTTAACACTATCAAACACATCAGGGAAGGCGTTCTTTTCCAACTCCTATTCTTTCAGGTGGAAAAGACCCAGCGGAGACCACCAGGAGGTGGTAAAGAGTGGTGAAATATGTCACATGGGTTTTCAGGACACACATGGAAATGGCACGGTGGTAGATCCTACCTGATGCGAGGGAGAAGTTGTTGAAAACATGGCGACCGGGGGGGAGTGGGGACTGCCCAAGGTAGACGTGGGTCCACCAGTAGGGGGATTAAACCACAAAGGCCCATCCTGTGGAACACCTATTCCAGTACAGTAATTTTAGTACCCGTAGTGGGTCTGGTTGGGGAATTCCTCCGCTGAATTTGCGGACCAGAGGGCTAGGGAGGAAGAACATCCAGGGAGCGTGAATCTAGTGGACCCTCCTGGGGTAAAAGAGGGCACATGATCATCTCAGTGGAGGGGAAAGGTGCTATGTGCAAGTGGAGCACCCGGTCAGACGTTCCACATTTCTGAGTTCTACATGCTCGGACCTGAGAGAATACGGGACGAGACTAACTCAACCCTGAGATTGTAAAATCTTGTGAAGGTATTGGGTGTTACCCAGCACACTGCTCTGCAAATGTCTGCTAGGGAGGTGCCGTTGAACAGTGCTCACAAGAATGCCACACTTCTCGTCAAGTGTGAGCCGATATGGCGGCTACATAAATCTTAAAGGTGGAGGGGACAGCCTCCCCTCCAGCCTCTCCTGCAGAAATGAGAGCACTGACGTGACTGTGCATCTCTGCGGGTCTTCACACGAACAAGCGCCACTTCAGGGCGTAAAGTTGCCTGGTAGAGGGAGCTCTGGCTTGGTTGACCATGTCTACGACAGAAGGTGGTTGGCCACTTATCATCTTCTGCATCCTGTCCAGCGGCTAGACATGGACGTTCCAGACGTTTGGGCACGGATGCCAGAGGGTGTACCGTCCCTGAGAGAAGGTCATTCGCCAGGGAGGGGCTTTCACGAGGAGCGTGATATCCGAGAACCAAGTCCGTGTGGGCCAAAAGGGGGACACTAGGGTGACTGTTCCTCATCCTCCCTGACCTTGCACAGCACCCGTGCAAGAAGGCTCAATGGAGGAAATGCCTATTTGCGCAGCCCCCGGGGCCAGCTTTGTGCCAGCGTGTCTGTCCCGAGGGGAGCCTCTGCTAGGGAGTACCAGAGCATACAGTGAGAGGTCTTTTGGGAAGTGAACAGGTCTACCTGTGCCTTGCTGAACCGCTCCCAAATCAGCTGGACCGCCTGGGGGTGGAGTCTCCACTGGGCTTTCCCTGTCGTGATAGTGTGTCCGCTCCTGTGTTAAGGTTGCCTGGGATATGAGTGGCGCGCAACAAATTTAGTTGCTGCTGGCTCCAATGGAGGACATGGTGGGCGAGTTGCGACATGTGACGAGAGCACACGCCGCCTTGGTGATTTATGTATGCTATCGTAGTAGTGCTGTCTGAGTGAATCAAGATGCGCTTACCCCGGAGTAGTGGGAGAAACCTCCGCAGGGCAAGGATTGCAGCCAGCAACTCTATGCAGTTGATGTGCCAACCTAGCTGAGACCCCGATCAGGAGCTGGCGGCTGCGTGCCTGTTGCACACGTTGCCCCAACCCTGTTTGTCGGGACACCTGCTGTAGGGGGACTCCTGTCCGCAGAAAACAGAGGTCTGTCCAGGGGTTGAAAGTTTGGCAGCAGACAGGGGGTGAGGAACACACGGTATGTGCCGCGGCACCATGCCCATCTCAGGACTCAAGTCTGAAGCCAGTGCTGAAGCGGTCTCATATGCATCTACCACAGTGGTGTAACCACTGAGGAGGATGCCATATGCCTCAGGAGCCTCTGGAAATGTTTTAGAGGAACCGATGTGCCTGACTTGAATAAGGTGAGGCATTTCAGCACCGACAGTGCGCGCTTGTTGGTGAGGTGGTGCTGTCATTGAGACTGAGTCTAACTCCATGCCGATAAAAGAGATGCTCTGAAATTGGGCGAACTTGCTCTTTTTCCAGTTGACCTGAAGCCCTACACGTCTGAGGTGCCTGAGCACCTGGTCCTTGGCGCACAGTGACTCTCGAGAGTGGACTAGGATGAGCCAGTCAACAAGGTAATTGAGTATGCGGATGCCCACTTCCCTTAGCGGGGCAAGGGCTGCCTCTGCAACCTTTGTGAACACATGAGGGGATATGGACATGCCGAAGGGGAGGACCATGTACTTGTACACTTGGCCATTGAACGTGAACCGTAGGAAGGGTCGGTGTCAAGTCAAGACAGAGACGTGGAAGTATGCGTCTTTCAGGTCTACCGCTGTGAACCAATCTTAATGCCGGATGCAAGTTAGAATGTGTTTTTGCATGAACATTTTGAATAGGAGTTTGTGCAAGGCCCTGTTGAAAACTCGCAAGTCCAAGATCGGTCATAAGCCGTCGCCTTTCTTGGGTATGATGATGTAAAGGCTGTAGAAACCCTTCTTCATCTCGGCTGGAGGGACAGGCTCTATCGCGTCTTTGAGTAGATAGATGGCTTTTCTGTCATCTGTACTTAATAATATAATAAAGAGTGTTTCTTCAAGCACGTGTCTTTGTGTCTACAGGCAAATTATTTGTAATATTAATTTGATAATGATAATAGCTTAATAATAATAATGACAATTTAATACATTAATGGGAAAACGAGACAAATATCGTTTTGACATTGTCAAAGGCATCAGCTATTGGCGATCACTCTGACCATCATCGATCCCGAGATCATCATCGTCTGTCAGCACAACCCTAATGTGCATTTCTCTCTGTAAATTAACAAAATGTTCAGACAGTCTCTTGTTGGTTTTTCTGACACATTCAGAATCATTACCGCTTTTTCCGATTTTAATGGCTCATTATTACGTTTAGTATTTTTCTGTAATGTAGAACAGTGTTAGTAATGTTACTTATAACATTCTCAGCCCTGGAACTCAAACCATTTTCTGATGCCCCCAACATATAAGTAAATACATTAATATAATAAAAATGTGACGGCTAGTCGACTAATGGCTTAAATTAAGGAAAATATTAGGAAAATATTTGGTCGGGGCAGCCCTACACTAGACAGACAGAAAACATGGACAAGTTCTTGAAAAGGGAAACTATCAATAATGGTTATGTGGGATAATGGTTTGCCATGGGATATTTTAATTGTAAAAATTGTGCAGTGGCAGAAATATTCTATACATATATAACTATACATATTAGCTACTTATTAATTTACAGTTTTTAAGGGTGCTAGTTTCAGTTGCTTTCCACCTATTTGCCACCAAGCTACAGTCCAAAAATCCACAAATGTTGCTGTGGATGTTTGTCTATATAAATGTTCATTAAGATCAAACAATGTATGAATACAAGACATGTTCAGGTGAAGGAAGAAAAAAATATACTAAACAAAATGTATACATAAATATGATAAAGGAGACAAATAATAGAAAATATAAAAATATATATGTTATTAACATATAAAAGATGTTTTGTTTTTGTAAGCCAAGGGTCAGGAAAGTTCTAATTCAGCATATAAGAAAGGGTATACATTTTTTGTCATAAATAATGTATATTAATTTATTGCTAAATTTGTGTAGGAGTTTTTGCAAGTGTCCATTATTTTAAAACTCTAGGGACAGGGCAAGTATTGACAAGTTATTGTTCCCAAGTTATGTTTTTGCTTGTGATAAACAATGATGAGACAGGCCAAATAAAGATATGTAGCTAATGTATATAAAATTATGTTACATCAACTTTAACATAAACGTTACATGCCATGGTAATGCAATGCTCACAGCCCAGTGGAGAGTGGAGGTATGCCCGAAAGGAGGCTCCCCTCGGGGCAGACGCACTGGAACACAGCTGGCCCACGGGGCTGCGCAAGTACGCATTTCCCCCAGTGAGACTTCTTGCACAGGTGCTGTGCAAGGTCAGGGAGGACGAGGAACAAGTCACTCTAGTGGCTCCCTATTGGCCCACCGGACTTGGATCTCGGACCTCGTACTCCTCGCGACAGCCCCTCCCTGGCAAATTCCCCTGAGGAAAGGGGGAAATTCCTCTACTTTCTCATTGATGGGGCATGCTCTGGCATCCGCACCCAGACCTCTGCAACCTCCACGTCTGGCCCCTGGAAGGGACGTGGAAGATCTAGCTGATCTACCACCTGCCGTCGTAGACACAATCAACCAAGCCAGAGCCCAATCTACCATGCAACTTTACACCCTAAAGTGGCACTTGTTCGCAAATTGGTGTTCTTCTTGGGCTGAAGACCCACAAAGCTGCGCAGTCAGGTCAGTGCTCTCATTTTTGCATGAGAGGTTGGAGGGGAGGCTGTTCCCGTCCACCTTGAAGGTGTATGTAGCTGCTATCGCAGCCCACCACGAAGCAGAAGACGGCAAGTCTTTGGGTAAGCACGACTTGATTATCAGGATCCTAAGAGGTGCCCGGAGGTTAAATCCCTCCTGGCCAAGCCTGTTCCACTCCTGGGATCTCTCAGTGGTCCTCTCGGGCCTTCAGAGACCCCCCTTTGAGCCGCTAGAATCAGTTGGACTCAGGACCCTCTCCCTAAAGACGGCCCTGCTGATCGCTCTTGCCTCCATCAAGAGGGTCAGGGACCTGCAAGCGTTCTCTGTCAGCGACACTTGCCTGGAGTTTGGTCCGGCAGACACACATGTGATCCTAAGACCGCGGCCGGGCTAAGTTCCTACCATGCCCTTCAGAGACCAGGTAGTGAACCTGCAAGTGCTTCCCCGGGAGGAGGCAGACCCCTTCGTTGCTGTGTCCGGTACGTGCTTTGCATACCTACTTGGACCACACGCAGAGCTTTAGACATTCTGAGCAGCTCTTCGTCTGCTTTAGTGGACAGCGGAAAGGGGACGCTGTCTCCAAACAGAGGCTCTCCCACTGGGTGGTGTACGCCATTTCATTGGCCTATTGCACCCAGGCCGTGTGCCCCCCCCACTTGCGGATCCGAGCACACTCAACAAGGAGTGTTGTGTCCTCATGGGCACTGGCCAGAGGCACCTCCCTGCAGACATATGCAGAGCAGCGGGTTGGGCAACACAATCTCTTTTACAATCTCAGGGTAGAGTCAGTTTCGTCCTGTGTTTTCTCAGGTCCGAGCCAGTAGAACTTGGTAACACACTGACGGACTGACCAGGTGGATCGCTTGCACCTAGCGCCCTTTCCCTCAGTTGAGGTAAAACCGTGTGCTTTTTCTCCCAGGTTATCCCACTCACTCGGCTCCCTGGATGACTCCTCCCTAGCCCTCTGGGTCTGCAATTCAGTGGAGGAATTTACTGCGGGTACTCAAATCTACCCTGTACTGGAATAGGTGCTCCACAGGTCAGGGCTCCTACGTGGATTTCTCCCCTTTGTGTATTTTCCGCAGTACGGTCCCCTTACAAGCGGACCCACATCTCCCTTGGGCAGTTCCTACTGCCCCCCAGTCGCCATGTCTGTAGCAACTCCTCCCTCCGAAGAGGTGGGATCTACCACCGTGCAACTTCCCACATGTGACCTAAAAGCCCATGTGGTGTATGTCACAACTCTTGCCTCCCCTCTCTGGGCAGGTGTGGTCTACGCAGGTTCTTTTACCCCTGAAAAAATATGAAACTGGGTAAGACCTCCTTCACCGATGCGTGTAAGGGCCCCAGCCTTTGACTCTATGCGAGAAACATAGAGAGAAAAGAGGCCCGGCTAGGTTCGGCCCGTTCCCAGACTTGGCTTTGTTCACCTGTCAAGGGTAAAGAACCAGAAGGCTTTCGATGACTTTATGGGGCAATTGGGAAGGGCAGGTGCCGCCTGATACAGCTGGTCACTTTGGCACGTTAAATACCTGCCCACTCCTGTGTCAGCAGTACACGTACACGGCTCAGCGCATAGCGTGATTTAAATTGGACCCCTTGTGTCGCTTCTTCGACACAACGTTGAAGTGAGCGACAGACGGGGAACGTCTAGGTTACGGATGTAACCTCTGTTCCCTGATGGAGGGAACGAGACGTTATGTCCTCCCGGCCACGTTGCTGAGCTGAGCCACTGTTGCGGCCGTACCATTGTCAGATCCTCAGAAAAATCAGGAATGCAACAGATGTATTTCCCCAACTTTATACACATATGTCCGGGGGTGGGACATCCAAATTCTGTCTGCCAATTTCTCATTGGCCTTTTTTCATAGAACAGAGGTATATTTGGCCCTCAAGAGAGACCCCTAGTGTCACTTCTTCAACACAACGTCTCATTCCCTCCATCAGGGAATGGAGGTTACATCTGTAATCTAGATGTTTTTTTTTTAATGTTTCCTTGTGAGATCCTCGTGTATTCTGTGTAATGTTTTTCCCTTGTATTGAATGGAGTAGGAACGTGGCTTCTTGTTTACCCCAGTCACTGTGCCTAGTTTGTCGTATCCTTTTGGTGTCTGCATTCTGACAACTTGACCCTGTAATGGTTGACTTGTAGCATCGAAGTAGCGCTTTTTAATGAGTCACTTGTTGAGAAGTTGAGAACTAACTTGTTGGGCATGTTTAGGAACTGGCTCCAGTAACTTGGAGTTGACAAGAAGGGCAAAATGAGTCTGTCGTGACATTAGACATTCAGCGGGGGAGACCAACTTTGGGTCACAAGGAATATTTCTGAGATTGAGGAGATTAAAAAAAAACATCAGTGCCATCTCTGTGAGATTTCTCCATAAACTGCTTGGCACTGCGGACTGCTCTTTCTGCCAATCCATTTGATTGTGGAAACTTTGTACTGCTGGTGACATGGATGAAGTCCCACTGCTTAGCAAAATCTTTGAAACGCTGACTTGTATATTTTGTCTAGCATCGTCAGAGATGAGGGTGTGTGGTTCGCCATGAACGGAGAAATGTCTCTTTAATTTTGTGATCACAGCTGATAAATTATACCATTTTCCCTCTGCGCTTGGTGGATTCTGATATACTCTCTTTGTAATGAGTGGGGAATAACAGCTTTGTGGCCTTTCATCACTAGTCCACTGTCTACAGTCAATTAATCACTATAGGGGAAAAATGGACATAGTGAAGGTTGAATGTGATGTTCTTTACTGGGCCACCGGCATTGAATGTTGTTTTGAGACTCTGTAAGACCTCATCCTCCGCTGTGCATTTTCTTAGTTCTTCCAGTCAGATTGTGGAGATGTAACTGACAGACATGACTTCAAATGTGTTGCTTTCATTGGTGCTTGGAGAGATATGGGTGTTTGGAGCCCTTGATAATGTATCTGCTAGGTACATGTGTTTGCCTTTCTTGTACACCAGGGTTATGTCATAGCACTGCATCTGCAGCATCGTCCTCTGCAATCGTTCTGGGGCTATATGTATGGGCTTTTTAAAGATGGTCACCAATGGTTGGTGGTCTGTCTCAACGACTACAGGTTTGCCATACACATAATCTCTGAACTTGGTACAGGCAAATACAACAGCCAGTAACTCTTTCTCAATCTGTACACAGCGTGTCCGGATGCATACGCAATTGATTTGCCATCCTGTATACATGCAGCTCCAAGTCCGTAACTGGATGCATCACAGGTGAGCGTGACTGACCATTTCACATCGTAATACGATAGGACTGGTGGGCTGGATAAACACGATTTGAGAGAGTTGAATGCTTGCTGATGCTGCTGGGACCAACACCATGCAGTCTCTTTGTGTGCTTTCTTAGGGGGGCAGCAATGTTACTGAAATTTGGAATAAACTTCCCCAAATAATTTACTATTCCTAGGAACCATTGCAATGTTGGAACATCTTTTGGGACAGGCATGTCAGTGATTGCCTTGATTTTAGAAGGATCTGCTTTTAGGCCTTTATTTGTGAAGATATGGACAATCTCATGTGCTCGGTTGAGAACTTTTTGTAGGTTTTCATCGTGTTCCGCTCCACAGCCTCCAATGATAATGTCATCGACAATGATTGCACATGGGTAATCCATGAATGCCAAACGGTATTCGAAGAAACCTATTGCGCCCAAACAGGGTACTGAATGTGGTTAGCACTGAAGATTTTTTGTCAAGGCTTATCTGCCAGAATTAATTCTTTGAATCTAACACAGAGAACACTGTAGCTCCTTGCATTTTTGCTGCTAATTCCTCCATGCTACACATGGGGTGATGAGGTCTCTTTAAAGCGGTGTTGAGGTCTTTTGGATTTATGCAGATTCTTATGTCATGTTTGTCCTTTTTGTGTGTTGCTAGCATGGAAGAGACCCAGTCGGTAGGCTCTGTGACTGCGGTTATAACACCTGAGCTTTGCATGCGGTCGAGCTCAGCTTTGACTTTTTCTTGCATTGCCAAAGGAATGCGGTGAGCAGGACAGACAACAGACTGAACACTTGGATCTACCATCATGGAGTATGTGATGGGAAGTTTTCCAAGGTCGTCAGAAAACAGGTCTTTGCATTGTGTGAGGATTTGCTGAGTGAAGTCAGTTTTGTTTTCTACACTGACCTGGTGGACATCTGGACTCATGGTAACAATCCCCATGTTTAAACATGCACTGAATCCCAGCAGTGGTTGAACATTCTTGTCTACTATGAAGAATGGAAGCAAGTAGTTCTGTCCATTTAGACAACACAACAGCATGACAAGACCTTGTGTTTCAATTTTGGCCTCACCATATGCAATAAGGTTAGTGGCTTTTTCTTGCTTTCTTGGTTTTTCATCATTTGCAACTTGTTTAAAAGTTCTCTGTGACATTACATTACATTTTGCCCCTGTATCGACTTTTACCTCTACTGGAATTGTGTTTATATGCAGCGTGACAAATCATTCTTCCTGTTCAGTAATGACAGGATTGAGAGCATCAATACTTTTGTCAATGTCAACACCATTGATGTAGAAAGACTCATCGCTGATTGTGGGCTGGTCTCTTTCAAGCTCATGTACAGAGTTTCTGTAATTAATGTTCTTCAGACGGACTTGACTGTGTGACCTGCAGCAGTTCTTATTGTGATTCCATTTTTTGCAGTTGTGACATGGCAAATCCATAAAGCTGGGCATTTGTCTTTCTTTGCTCCATGATTTTTCAAACTATCTTATCACAGATTAGTTCATCTGTCAGCTCTCTAAAATGGCCTCCTTTGGCTTTGATTCTGAGATCACTAATAAATGACTCGATGCTCTCACCTTGTTTTTGATTTCTGGAGTTAAACTTATAATGTTCCATTATTTTGTTTTGTTGGGGATTGCATATTTCACAAAATTTTCTTTTCAGGCACTCAGGATCTTCTCTGGATTCGGCAGGAACTACGATTTCGGCATTTTTGCCCTGTGCACGCACCTCTGGTGCATAGACAAATGAACGCTCCCGTTCAATGGCCTCCGGTCCTGCGAGATTGAGGAGGATGTAAGCCCTTGTCTTGGCATGTTTGTCATAATGTGCCGCTGCAATAAAAATGTCATACTCCTGCTCCAAAATTCGGCAATTCTCAGCGATATTCCCATCGAGAATGAGTGGGTCTGGTCTCCGAAATCCGTCAGCCATAATGCATTAATGTCCAGCAAATTAGTGGTATATGCGTCGGCTGCTCACAAAAATAAGTTACACATAGGTGAAAAGTTTGTGCCGTGTTCTGACACCATGTAAAAGATGTTGTCAACCACTATGTAAATGAGAACTGATCATTTATTAGTCATGCAGAGAGCACTACATGTGATACACACACAATGTGTCCATGTACAACCACCATTTGCGCCATCTTACGTGAGTGTAAGCATGTATATTACATAAGCTCATAACAAGTACAGTCTCTTAAAGTGTCCAGACGCAGTGGTAGGAATGTGTATTCAAGATCATCTACATCTACTACTAATGATCTACAGGTAAGATTTAACAATGACGTTAGTTAACATGCAAAAGTGTGAATTCAAATGTAAATGAGCTTAAGAGTTAAATAAGTTGTATCTTGTAACTTTTATAGTTTTTTGTTGTTGTTGTTACCTTACATAATAACAATGGTTATGTGTAGAGCTGCATGATTAAATCATAAAAAGATTGCGATCTCAATTCAAACACACACACACGATCTCTTTCCTAAATGATAACGATATGCCTGTCTATTAAACCTTTGACAAAAATCATACCAGAACATTCAAATCTACGTAGGAGCTGCCACTGAGCCAGAGAGAGCAGTTATCATGTATAGGTATGAAACAGCTTCATTAAACAGTCTTTTCTAGTCCTGGACTTACAGCCAAAGTGTGTGGATATGTGTGAATCTCGGACAGCTACATTTCCACTGAGAAAGCTGATCTTCAGAAAGCTGACAGCATATCTGCTTGGGTGTGGCAACAGGTGATCGCACACACTCTGTTTCTCTCTCTCTCTCTCTCTCTCTCTCTCTCTCTCTCTCTCTTTCACACACACACACACACACACACACACACACACACACACACACACACACACACACACACACACACACACACACACACATCAATCCATCCATCCTTGTTTATCCAATAACTAGTTAGAAACAGTACAAGCCGTGATACTATTTTTGAAGTGACATTTTTTAATTACTAACGAATGCTTGGACGCATCATTTGGTTTGAACCAGCAATGGCATATTCTGATCTGCCGCATAATTAAGTTGTTCCATGCACAAATGCGTTTTTATGACCGAAATTTACTTGTTCATTGAACTGTTGTATATAATCAATATCAAACTCGCAATTGTGCCATATGTCCCTAAATATATATATATATATATATATATATATATATATATATATATATATATATATATATGAAGAGTGCCTATAGTTAACATGTTCCACAATTTATCATAAGCTTGTCATGCAGTGTGGGACTCACACTGGTCTGGTCTTGGTCTTGACTTGGTCTCAACCCCTCAAAGTCTTGGTCTTGTCTTGATCTTGGTTTAGGTGGTCTTGACTACAACACTGACACACACACACACACACACACACACACACATAGTCTTCATGCATTTTCAGCTGTAGCAGTGCTTCTGTAGGCTTGTCAAAGCTCCAAGAGAAACAGTGAACTCCAGAGGGAGGTTTACACTCTGTGATGAATGACCTGCCCAGTTCACTGCCACAACTTCAAGTGCTTTCAGCACATGCAATTCTATAAGAGCTTCCACCCTCCCATCCTAGCAGGAAGTCATTGCACCCGCACCCCACTAGTGTACCAACAACAACTGGAAGTGAGCTTCAGCCAGCTCTCTATGGTCGGGTTCCTTGGGGTCAGGAAAACTGTTTTCTTAGAAAACGTTCTAACCTTCAACTCTATGATCTGGATCCCACTCAGCCTTGTTGTCTCCTCCAACCTTTAAATAATCGAACAGCTGTGACTTATTCAGACCATGGTGTGCTGTTTAATGGAGATCTTGTGCCAGTAAACTTCTTAATGTATCCTTGTTCCCTTGTTTACACAATGTTTTTGCATGACTGTAAGTGTGCATAGCTCACAAGACAAGGGCAGAACAGGATAACTAGAACATGTATTGTATATGACACCTCCATGCCTTGTGGCATGTTCTATGAGCCATGAAGATACCTGCAGCAGAAGTGCTGTCGATGTTCATGGGATTTTATCCACCACTTTGGATTTTTCCTCCACATTTTGGATTTTATCCTCCACTTTATTTTAATCTTGTTCATGTAACATTTGATCTAATCTAGTACCCCACTGACTGCCTGTCAGAGAGGCATATACTTATCCACCCCCTTTGCTGCCTGTGTAAAGCATTAAAATCTGTGTTTAATTAAAGCAATGCCCTGGATTAAACAACCCTGAGGCTGACCTGACAGTTGCATGCAGCAATGACTTTGGACAGGATTGGCTTAGTGTTGTATGGATAGTCACCTGTAATTTTTCTTCTATTTGCTTAAGGCTGAACAAGGAATAAAGGAAAACATCTTAACTGGGACATGGTGTCTAAAGCTTGAAATTGCTGTGAAGATACTTGTATATTGCATAGAGAATACTCAGTTGAGAAATATTTGGCCTGAAGAAATGTTTATGGATACGATTGGCTGTGATGAACACCAAAGCCATGAGTACTTTACAACTAGGTTTATATTGCTTTTTTACTTTCAAATGGGCTTTGGAAAGACAGAATAGTCTGACACATTAGGAAACTGCTGCTGTTATATTCTATAAATAGCATGTTAAGTATGTTAAAGGGGCATTTCATTACATAATTGTTCTTGATATTTTGAAATAAAAGAGATTGATGTACTATAAAAAGCATCCTGTAACTTTCAAAACTCTAAAATTATTAGCATTTTTATAAACAAGCTTAAAAACGATTCACTCTGAACTGCCAACTTTCTTGTTTCTTGCAGTCCGCTTGCTTCTTGCAACTTGACTGTTTTACAATTCTCTTAATGTGATGCAGACTTTGGAAAAAGGCTGTTATTGAAAGATAAGTTATAGTTAAAAGCTATATAAAGGCTTCAAGCTATATTGAGCAAACCCACTGCCCGCAGACCAAAGGGTTGTTGCTCATGTCACCTGTGAATGGGTTGTTTATTAAAGGCACAGCAGCAAAACAATTAACAGGTTAAATCTAACGCTTGTCATTCATAGTCGGATACGGGATATTCCTGATTGATATCTCGTATTTTCAACCATAAAAGCATTCCAATGGCCTTGGATGCTTGGAAGATGATGTATAATGAAAAAACTGTCAACTGAACATCTCGGTTACATGAAGCATAACCCTGGTTCCCTGAGAGGGAAAGAGACTCTGCGTAATCGCTATGGGGACACGTCCCATGTCACATGGTCTGAAGCCCTTATACAATCATGGTAATTTATTGGCTGATGGTACTTAAGCGATGCCCCCAGGGAGCTATGTCACAAGCTCCATAAAGGCACTCCCTTCATGCCATCACATCAGATTTTATGAAGGAAGGCACAAGCCTCTGCAGCTACTAGAGAGTATGGCAAGCTCTTCCTCCCTCTCAGTGAACCAGGGTTACGCTTCACGTAACCGAGACATTTCCCTATCGAGGTCACTCGAGCTGCATAATCGCTATGGGGAAAGATGTACATTCATGCCATATGAACAGAAGCTGCCAACTGTCTATGCCTGTGTGGCAAGCATATAGAGGTGCACAAGTGAGCTAAAGTGTCTGAATAAACAGAAAAAATTATGAGCATACTCCAGTTCTGACAGAAAGAACACAGGAAGCAGGAGTCAAACCCTCATCCAGATTCCTCACAAATTTATGCAGAGACTGTACAAATGTATCCACCCTGCCACCATACAAGTTTCTTCCAATGATGCACCTCTAGCTGAAGCCCATGAGGATGCAACACTCCACATAGAATGGGCTCTAATACCCGAAGGTGAAGGTAAACTGCATGCATCATAAGCACTCAAAATTGTATTTTATGTATCATTAATGATGCTGTCTCTGCTTGGACACTGAAATACCACCAAAGCACACAAACAATTGCTCTGACTTATGCCACTGGCTAGTGCGGTCAACATAAACTTGCAGCACCTTATCTGGGCCAAGCATATGTAATCATTCATGCTCCTCCGATTCAAATGGGGAGGACAGAAAGACTGAACATTTACGTAGACACAAACTTGGGCAAATAGCTCAAGCGAGGTCTTAACACCACCCTTGAATACCCTGGTGCAAAATCCATACATAAGGGATTGATAAATAGGGCACAGAAATCACCAACCCTTTTAAATGATCCCAATGCTACCAGCAAGGCCATTTTAAGAATCAGAAATGTACCACTAACTGTTGCCAAGGGCTCAAACGGACACGAGAGTGCTTCTAAAACAACAGATAAATCCCATAAGGGAGCACGGACAGGAGCAACAGGTCTAAGCCTGCATATGCTGCATATAAAACACAGGACAAGAGAATGTCTACCAACAGAGACTCCATTAACAAGTGCGTGCTCAACTGCTAAATCTCCCAAGGTGCTTCCTCCAGGAGAGAGACCAGCGTTAAAAACCATACCTGATATGGCCAAAACAGTGCCACTAAATGAAGCTGAACATGATCCTCCCAAACACTCTGCAGACTGCTGTAGACCGATCAGAGGAAATGCATAAAGACGTGTTTTAGGCCACTGATACGCCAAGCATCGATGCCCAGCTGTGCTGGGGGCAAGAGGGAAAACCAGAGGGGACAGTGTTTTGTGAACCATTTCCAGATTTATTTCACAATCTGAGGATGTAATGACCATTCCACAGGAGATCCGTTCACAAACTCAGTCGGCCCGGGACATGTACGGCTTGTAGGTACCCATGTCCCACGCCCACAGAAGAATGTGCCATGCTAGGCTCAGGGGTGGCATGAGAGTGCACCCCTCCCTGGAGGTTGATGTAGGACACCACTGTCCTGTTGTCTGACCTGATAAGGACATGGCTGTCCTGAAACTCCAGACGGAAATGTTCTAATGCAAGCAGCACCGTAAACATCTCCAGAGAAGTTTATGTTCCAATATCACCACTGTCCTGTCAAGAACTCATTGGCTGGATGGCTCTCGTATACACCACCTCAATCCATGGAGGTGACACACCTGTACCAATGGAATGCCCAACATGAGAAGGTGCATCCATTTCCATGGTAACAGTGTTCGGTAGCACCTACGCCTACACTTTGAAGGTAGGAAATGCATGCGTCAGTAGTTGACGTCCATTATGGAGATCATCCAGCACTGAAAAGGTCTTGCATACAACATGCACAGGGGAATGACACAATAAGCCACGATCATGAGCCCCAGAAGGGAGGGAGAACACACACCACGTTGAACATCGCTAGACACCAGTAGATAGAACACGAGCTGGAGACAGGTTCGACTGCATTGTCCACAAACAGAACACTCTTGTCTAGGTTTACACACAGCCCTAGATTATTCATGTGGCTGAGAAGGACATCTCGATGTTGCGCAGCCAAAGTCTCCGAGTGGGATAGCTCCAACCAATCGTTGATATAATTCAAAACACGGATGCTCTAAAGCCTCAACGGCGTCAAAGCCACATCCATGCATTTTGTTGATAGTGCGTGGTGCCAGCGTACAGTAAGTCTGAAAAATGTATATGCTTTGCCCTCAAATACGAATCTGAGAAAGCACCTATGCTCGGTGCAATCTGAATATGCAAGTAAGTGCCCTTCAAATCTATTGTCTCAAACCAGTCCTATCCTTGTGACATTATTTGTTTTTGTGCTAGAATTCTGAATTGACATTTCATCAGCTTGGAATTTAAGCACCTCAGATTCAGAATGGGATGCAAGCCGCTGTACTTTTTCAGAACCAGGAAATAACGGCTGTAAAAATCACACTCTGTCTGAAAAGAGGGAATTTCTTCTATTGCCCCTTTTCTAAGAGAGAGTGAATTTCCTGCCTCAAAAACGGGGCATCGTGAACAGAAATCTCTGTTGAAAGAACCCAGCTGAATACAGGCAAGTTTTGCCAGAACTTAAATATATAACCATGCTTTATCATTCGAAGCACCCACTTCGAGATGCCCATCAACTGCTGCCAAGCCGACAGACAGGCAGACAGATGGATTAATACATGACTTATCTCAATATTAACTGAAGGGCAGATAAGAGAGAAACAAATACATTAATACAGTCCAATTTCGCTCAATGAATGGCTCATTTCCTTGCTACACATCAAGCCCATAGGCTCGTGTGTAGATCTATTTTTATTGTACTTTGAGTAATACTATGTGTGCCCAGAGACTCTTATTCATGGAGGCAAAACTCAAAGTGAAAATATTCAACGCTTGTTCACCAATGTAATTTGTGGGGGGAAACTGAGCGAAATTATTGTACTGAAGAAATGGGTTAGACACTAAACTGGTCCCATTTAATGGGGGAGCAACATGTAGTACCCCAATCACACAAAACATTTTCGCAGAACAAAAGCATCGCCTTGACCAACACGTTTCCCAGTGCAAACGGTCATTCTCTTACACAATGCACTTGGTTGGGCTGCAAAGCCATCGTCACACTGGAAGCAAGCTTGATCCACAAAGGGCGATAGATAAAGAAAACAAGTTAAAATACCTTGCATCTCCTGATTCAATTCCGAAAGAATAATGGCACCAACTAAGCACTTGCTAGTTGGTTCGCCACCACTCCGCTGGGGAATAATATCTTATTCCAGCCCCTCGCTGTGCAGCCAGGCTCACTGGTCTCTGCATGATCCCCTCCGCCATGAACTGTGCTCTTCGAACAGGGAGGGGAGAGAGAGAAGCCCACTCCTCTATTTCCTTATTCATGTGAATTCTCCCAGAATGACACAGAAAAAGACAATAAGGACAAGGGGCAAATGATTCCTTACCTTCCTTCAACTAATTCATTATTCAGCATTTTGTAATTGCGATGGCTCAAGGCAAGCATAGTAACTTCTTGGCACGCTTTGCTCGCCAGAAAATGGCAGCCAAGCTAGGCCTCAGAGCATGTCTGATGAGGCTCAAGCATTCACTCAGGGGGAGTGTGACAAACACGAGGAAGAATCCGGTGTCCATTCACACTCCATCTTCTCAGACACAGAGCCCAAAAACCCCAACCGGCTCCAAATCTGGAGGTCATGGAACTGGAGAGGGTAGGGATAACACCTTGTAGCAAGAAATTATGATCCTCAAAAAGCACTGGTATCTCCCTTGGATCCCTGTAATGTTTAGAAAAACATACATTAATTTGCTCTGAAAATGTATACTCTGTTTAACATCTTTACGTGTTTTCCACTAAAAAGGGATAATAATTATCCGCTAGTACAAACACGGCCTTAGACAATATCATGGAGCTTTAGGGTGAAATGTAAAAAAATAAATAAATAAAAAAACATTTCACGCGTTAATTCAGTGCAATAAATTTTTTACAAAATAACGCGTAAATTTTTTTTTACGCAATTAATCGCAATGCCCCCGGACCTTAATAAGAAAGAAACCTGAGAAATCAAGCTTGTAGTACCACCTGTTTACTCCAGAGGGCAGTAAGTGAAACTTCAGCTGTATGGACAACACAAAGTTTATACAGTGAACAAAACCATCCTGCAGCAGCACAACACAAACAAACACGTTCAATTACAACGTTCTTGCATTCAAAACACTTGATGGAGCGCAAATTCGAACTAAGATATCTCAAGATCTGTTCTAAGTACTAGATATTTAACTTGACACAGTGACCTAAAAATGTATGTTTATGAAGCAACGCACCCGAGACGCTACACAAGCATTCTGACGCAGGAGTGACAGGTCCTTAAACAAGCCCTCATAATAAATCTCAAACTGATTAACAAATTCACTTGTGAAATTGATTGCTGTGAACTGTATGCCAATGATTGGCTTATGTTCAATAATATGGTAGTAAACAATAGATTGTATTCTACAGCCACTTTTTGTATTGTCTTATCAATGAATAACCCTTCTGTCACAAGAATGTAATGCATTTTAATTATCTGAACATTTTCTATTTTATATATATATTAAAAAAAAATAATAATAATAATATATATATATATATATATATATATATATATAAAATTATTATAATATATATAATTAGAATATCATCAAAAAGTTGATTTATTTCAGTAATTCCATTCAAAAAGTGTAACTTGTATAATGTATACATTCATTCCACACAGACTGATATATTTCAATTGTTCATTCCTTTTAATTTTGATGATTATAACTGACAACTAATGAAAACCCCAAAATCAGTATCTCAGAAAATTAGAATATTGTGAAAAGGTTCAACATTGAAGACACCTGGTGCCACACTCTAATCAGCTAATTGACTCAAAACACCTGCAAAGGCCTTTAAATGGTCTCAGTCTAGTTCTGTAGGCTACACAATCATGGGGAAGACTGCTGACTTGACAGCTGTCCAAAAGACGACCATTGACATCTTGCACAAGGAGGGCAAGACACAAATGGTCATTGCTAAAGAGGCTGGCTGTTCACAGAGCTCTGTGTCCAAGCACATTAATAGAGAGGCGAAGGGAAGAAAAAGAGAAGAGAAAAAAGTGTACAAGCAATAGGGATAACCGCTAGGGGTGTAAATCGGAGCCTTCATGACGATTCAATACGATACCGATTTCTTAAGCCAACGATTCGATTATTTTCGATACTTCAGAATTCCCCACGATACGATTCAATTCGATTCGATACGATTCAATACTAGATATTTTTACATGATATCTATTAAGTTTTCAAATAAATCAACAAAAAAATGAATTATTTGCCTTTTATTGAGAATACAGAAACAGTATTGTATTCACAATGTGTATGTTATTTTACACTATAGCAGTTGTGCTCAATGCACTGCAAATAGAACAGCAAATATAAGTTACTGCATCTACAGTTACAATAAAGTGCAATCCTGCATGTTTCTTTTATACAAAATTGGTTACATTTTGAAAATATAATTTGCATCTTATTAAGAGGTAATGGTCACACATCCTCTGCAGTAGATGAACTGCAAATAGAACAGTTACTACACAAAATCAGTAAAAGTGCAATAATAACAAAAAGTAACAAAAGTCTAGGACATAAGCCTACAGCCCATTCACTACAAAATAACAAAAATGCATTTGCATTTTATAAGAATGAGGTATTTAGAAGCATGGCTCGTGGCTTGAGCTATAGCAGGGGCCTTGCAAATAGAACAGTTACTCAACAAAACAGTTTAAATGCAGTAAGAATCAAAAGTACTCGCTCTGCACTCATAAGACCCTGAATAACTTCATCGCGTACTTTGGTGTAGAAGTTCGGAATATAGGACTCGCTGAAATGTTGACGTGAGGGGATGTTGTACCTCGGCTCAAGAACTTCGAGCAGGTATCTAAAGCCTTCGTTCTCTATGACGCAATAGGGCCTCATGTCTTTGCACATAAAAAACGCAATGCCTTTGGTGATGGTTTTTGCTCGTTTTGAAGTGCTCGACAACTTGGAAGGAAAAAATGTTGTCAGTGATTTGGTGGGCGTGGAAGCCTGTGTTCTTTCTTTACACTCGGAGTCGCCATCAATACCATGGCACCTTTTCAGGTGTGCAGATAGATTCGACGTATTGCCGCAGTATCTTATCTCACACTGACAGTCTTTCTCTTTACAAACGGCAACATCTTTTACCACTGCTCCATCTGTTTTCGTGAAGCCAAAATACTTCCACACCCATGACTTGACGCCGACTGGTGTATGTAACATTTGACTTTCATTGCCAGCTCGCTCTGACGGTTCCATCGCTCTTTCAGACTCAACAATGTGTGTGTGTGAACATACGTAAGTAACGCGTGTGAAGTAGAAGATAATAATGAGGTTAGCGCCACCCGCAGCTTAGGAGTAGGTTGTACGCATATGTCGGAGACGGAGTGGTAAACTCCGAGCGAACAGACAGGCGGCAAAATAAACACATTAATCGATACACTTGCGGACGTATCGATGCATTGAATCGTCGGCTGTATAATCGATGCATCGATACAAATCGATTAATATTTACACCCCTAATAACCGCACCCTGGAGAGGATTGTGAAACAAAACCCATTCAAAAATGTGGGGCAGATTCACAAAGAGTGGACTACAGCTGGAGTCAGTGCGTCAAGAACCACCACGTACAGACGTATGCAAGACATGGGTTTCAGCTGTCGCATTCCTTGTGTCAAGACACGGCGTCAGAAGCGTCTCGCCTGGACTAAAGACAAAAAGGACTGGACTGCTGCTGAGTGGTCCAAAGTTATGTTCTCTGATGAAAGTAAATTTTGCATTTCCTTTGGAAATCAAGGTCCCAGAGTCTGGAGGAAGAGAGGAGAGGCACAGAATCCTTGTAGCTTGAAGTCCAGTGTAAAGTTTCCACAGTCAGTGATGGTTTGGGGTGCCATGTGCACCTGCACACAGTGCCAAAGCTACCAGTACCTGGTTTAAGGACCATGGTATCCCTGTTCTTAATTGGCCAGCAAACTCGCCTGACCTTAACCCTATAGAAAATCTATGGGGTATTGTGAAGAGGAAGATGCGATATGCCAGACCCAACAATGCAGAAGAGCTGAAGGCCACTATCAGAGCAACCTGGGCTCTCATAACACCTGAGCAGTGCAACAGACTGATCGACTCCATGCCACGCCGCATTGCTGCAGTAATTCATGCAAAAAGAGCCCCAACTAAGTATTGATTGCTGTACGTGCTCATTCTTTTCATGTTCATACTTTTCAGTTGACCAACATTTCTAAAAATCCTTTTTTGTATTGGTCTTAAGTAATATTCTAATTTTCTGAGATACTGATTTTGGGATTTTCATTAGTTGTCAGTTATAATCATAAAAATTAAAAGGAATGAACACTTGAAATATATCAGTCTGTGTGGAATGAATGTATACATTATACAAGTTTCACTTTTTGAAAGGAATTACTGAAATAAATCAACTTTTTGATGATATTCTAATTATATGACCAGCACCTGTATGTATGTATGTATGTATGTATGTATATATATATATATATTAATGCTACAGAAAATGCTCATTAGTTCCTATAATAGAAAAAATTCTAGCGGGCTATCGTAAAGCTTGTAGTGGCATTTTGAGTTCAACATCTATCTATCTATCTATCTATCTATCTATCTATATATATATATATATATATATATATATATATATAAAGATAACTCTGGCTGAATTATTTCATCATTATACTGTATATGTAATTATTGTTATATGAGGGGCTTTCTCAGCAAATTTTTGTATACGTGATTAATCATGATTAATTAATCAGAACACCATGTAATTAATTTGATAAATTTGAATCGATTGACAGCCCTAATATATATATATATATATATATAGAGAGAGAGAGAGAGAGAGAGAGAGAGAGAGAGAGAGAGAGAGAGAGAGACTCAATAATTAGCAAGACTACACAGAGACAACCAGGCTACATGGAATTATCAGACGTCATAAATGCATTAATCGCTGGTTCAGCACCCCGCCCACAGCCATCAAGGGGAAACTGTCACAATTCTAAGCATAACAGCGACGTTACCATTGAAACCCGCTAATGGCTAGAGCGAACGAGCAGCTACCACTGAAGTCCTCTGTTCACAGTCTTGAACCTCTGTCTGCCTCTTCTGGATAGATGGTGCCTCTCCATTGCTGCGGTAGGTGATAGGAAAACAATAAAACTAGGTAAAAAAAAGTTTGAGCTGAAAGAAATGTTAGCTGTCTGTATGTTTAACCATTCAATTGAGTTAATGTTAACGAGCTCAGTAACATTAGCTACGTTAGTTGACGAAAAACCACCACAAGATTCACCGTGGTAAAGTTGGTTTTATATTGGACGTTGGATATTCGACACATTCGAAAAATCTATTATGCAGCTTAACCTTTAGACATACCCTTGTCAAAACACTTTTGGTGAACTCAGCTAACTGCCTTACACATAACACAAAGCTTCTGCTCTTTCCCACCTGGAAAAAAGGAACACATATGTGAGAATGCTGTTTGTAGACTACAGCTCAGCATTTAACACCATAGTGCCCTCCAAGCTTGATGAGAAACTCCGGGCTCTGGGCTTAAACAGCTCACTGTGCAGCTGGATCCTGGATTTCCTGTCAGGCAGACGTCAGGTGGTTAGAATGGGCAGCAACATCTCCTCATCACTGACCCTCAACACTGGAGCCCCGCAGGGCTGTGTTCTCAGCCCACTCCTGTATTCCCTTTACACACATGACTGTGTGGCAACACATAGCTCCAATGCCATCATTAAGTTTGCTGACGATACGACGGTTGTAGGTCTGATCACTGACAATGATGAAACGGCCTACAGAGAGGAGGTGCACACTCTGACACGCTGGTGTCAGGAGCACAACCTCTTCCTCAACGTCAGTAAAACCAAGGAGCTTGTGGTGGACTTCAGGAAGAAAGACAGAGAACACAGCCCCATCACCATTAATGGAGCACCGGTGGAGAGAGTCAGCAGCTTCAAGTTCCTCGGTGTCCACATTACTGAGGAACTCACATGGTCCGTCCACACTGAGGCCGTTGTGAAGAAGGCTCACCAGCGCCTCTTCTTCCTGAGACGGCTGAGGAAGTTCGGAATGAACCACCACATCCTCACACGGTTCTACACCAGTACTGTAGAGAGCATCCTGACTGGCTGCATCACCGCCTGGTACGGCAATAGCACCGCCCACAACCGCAAAGACCTGCAAAGGGTGGTGCGAACTGCCAGAAACATCATCGGAGGTGAGCTTCCCTCCCTCCAGGATATATATAACAGACGGTGTGTGAATAAAGCTCGGAGGATCATCAGAGACTCCAGTCACCCGAGTCATGGGCTGCTTTCACTGCTTCCATCAGGCAGGCGGTATCGCAGCTTCAGGACCCGCACCACCCGACTACATGACAGCTTCTTCCCACAAGCAATAAGACTTTTGAACACATGATCTCTCACGATCAACAATCAGCACTGCACTTTATTAATCATCACTCTGTCAATATATTCTCCCAATTCAATTAGTGTTTATATATATTTATACCCGTATCTAGTGTATGTGTATTCTAAATTGTGTGTATTGTGTACATTTGTTATGTAAATTGTGTTGTGTAAATATGTTGTTTATTGTAAAGTGGTTTATGTCTCGTCACTGTCATGACTGCTATGTTACTCGGAACTGCACACAAGAATTTCACCTACTGTTGCACTTGTGTACACAGTAGTGTGACAATAAAGTGATTTGATTTGATTTTTGATTTGATTTGATTCTTTTATCAAAAAACCCACCCTTTGATTTTATAAATATTTTTTAATGTTAAAAAAATGCTATAAATCTATCTCTGTTGATAGTTTTTAAAAAAAAGACTGATTGTGTTCATTCAGACACTGAATAAACATGAAGCGGACCCTGGAAGATTTTTTTGGGGGGTAAGTTAATGCTGCAATTGCCATATCAAAAGAATTATAGAGATTGAAGTTGAGTAATTACCTCCCGTGTCAGTGTGATTAAATCAAACATAACAAACTGCCAAAGAAATTGGCCCTGATCCTTTTAAAGTGCTCATATTATACTCATTTTCAGGTTCATATTCGTATTTAGAGGTTGTACCAGAATAGGTTTACATGGTTTAATTTTCAGAAAACACCATATTTTTTTTGTACTGCACATTGCTGCAGCTCCTCTTTTCACCCTGTGTGTTGAGCTCTCTGTTTTAGTGACTGAGCGAGGCATCCCACTTCTGTTCTATCTTTGTTGGGAGTCGCACATGCTCAGTAGCTAGGTAAGCACTGCTAGCTAGTCAGTTGCAGAGTATGAGGGCATGCCATGCTAGCAGCTAGGTGAGCATTTTTTAATGTGCGTTACAAAGTGACACACGTTGGTCACGGAAGTAAAGGCTGGACTACAAGAGAACTGTTTGGAGCAGTTTGTGAAGTGTTTTCTGTTGGAGGTAGTAAGTCCTTTTGGGCTGGACTTTGTAAATATAACATGCACAAAAAAGATATATCACACAATAAACGAAAGGGAAAAAGCCAAAAAGTATAATACGAGCACTTTAAATCAACATAATTTTTGTATAAAAAGATGTTTACATATTTGCCAACCAATATTTTCAAACATGAAAACCGTTGACTGCCTGTTAACAATAAGGGCTCCCTCTCCCTACAAAAGCCAATTTAACCACATACATATATATATATATACACACATATACACACACACACTAAAAGAAAGTAAAAGGAATGGGGAAAATAATAGTCAGAGAGGAAATAATAAAGACATAAATAGTAATGAAATAATAAAATAGTTATATAAATTGTAAAGTAAATTGATAATATTATTTGTAATAGTATACCTATGAATGAAATTCCCTTTAGAAAAACATCATACCAACATTCCTCACTCACATCATGAATTCTGATCCCTCAGGACTAGACAGCTCGTAATTGCCAGTAGGAAAATGCTGTGTCATTATAAATAGGAATAGTATTGTTGTAAACTGCAGTCTGGCTAGGCAGTGAGCACTGATTGCGTCCTGTCTACATGACATGCATTATGAAAACTTGGGGCTATCAGTTTTCTTTCTGTATAATTGTATTCCTTTAGCAAGATATCAAAACCCAGAGAGGTAGCTAGTTCACCAGGCAATGCAACATAATCATACAGGCATATTAAATCAGGTTACAACTTTTTCAGATATTTCTGATTAACCTACCTATTGTAACCCATAGATATCCCTTTATAATTTATCTCAACATCAGCAAACATTATAACATTATATAATGCTTAAGAGTATTAAAACTCTGCCCATATTATTAAAAATCATCATCATCATCTTTAAATCATCTGCTTGAAAGATCTCGGAAGCTTGGTTGCCTGGGGCAGTAAGACGTCAGAATAATTTCATCCATAGTTTCTAAATGCCAATTTCTTTTTTTTTCTTCTGATTATAGCGAAATTACTTTATGTAAGGTCAATCAATCCCATTAGATACCTATATTGCACTTTTTATTTGACCTCAATGGCAAGACTCCCTTTACTGATCTGACTAAATCAGTCATAAATCTGAAACAATCAATAAAGCCTAATTGTGTTTGAGGTTTTCTTAACAGAAATCCTAATTATATGTAGGTCTATTAAAACATGAGATTGATCAAAATGAGCACTTCTCAAAAGAGCAAGGTTATGATGACACTTCTACCTCTTAAACAACCGACTTTAGGTAATGGTTTATGTATACTGGCATGGTTACCACGATAACAGTTGGAGGGGCATTATGTGTCAAGTTAATTATGCATAAAAATCAATGACCGTCTTGACTGTTTGACCTGTGTTTCATTTAAGTTTTTCCTCTCTTATGCAATTGCAGAAAACAGGGGATGTATCTTGATGATGCTATTCTTTACAGGGGAAACAGCTCTAAATACAAGCACAATGGGATGCAACTGGGACGCATTTCAGGTTTTGAAAAATAGTTAAAAATATGCAACATTACAGGATTGATGTTGAACTCAAAATGACACTACAAGCTTTACGGCAGCCCTCTAGAATTGTCTTTCTATCATATGAACTAATGAGCATTTTATGTAGCATTCATCTATAAATGTATATAAATGATCGTGAATCACAGAGACATTGCTATCATGTTATATGCTTTAAACGCGCCTTTAATATCAAGATGAGTCCAGTATTGCAGGGCTGTAAAAGATATAAGGTATGAATTAAAGTCTCTTCTGAGATGCTTTTATTATATAAAATCAATGCTAATAAAAGATAGGGAGAGGGAAAAAAGTGTTAAGCAAGTTCATGGGATGACAACAAATCTTCACAGTATGAAGGAAAGAGCTAAAGCCCAGGACAATAATTGAGATTTCATTGTCACACTCATAACACACTCGGTGTGAAAATATGAATAAAAAAAAATGGTAACGCTTTAGATTACGGCCCACAATTTACAACAATTTACAAAAAAACATATCTTTTTGTAATAATAGTGTATCTATAAATTACTTATGTGTAGGTATAAGGGAACAATATGCAAAGTTTGGGGAATAAAGGGGTAACAACCTGGAAATAACAAATAATTTATACTGTAAGTGTTTTATAACTAAGGGTTAACTATTCTAATATTACGTGGTATGTATGACCTACTATGCTAAACAACAATCTTACATTTGCCAGCAGTTTAGCAAGAACACACACTGCATACCTTTTTGGGATGGAGGGATGGATAGATGGATAGATAGCCTAGGTATTTTTTTTTTTTTTACCATGGGGTACATATTCTATTATTACAGGATACATGATAGAGATTTTTTCAAGATAAAACTTGAAACCTAGGGAAATTAGTTAATGAGTTTCTGCTTGGATTTTATTTAGAATTTTCAGTGTAGGCTATTTACCTTATACAGTCCATCTCAGCTGCTAGTCATGCCAGAAAAAGAGTAGAGGATTTAGTTGGGTCATCAAGCAAAATTAAAACTGGGCAAGGAAACTAGGGAAAACAAGACAAGCAAAATTATATCTATTGCAAAATATTTTTCTGTAGTTACTGTGTAAATATAAATTTTTTCCATGTTGTTACAGTGCAAGTCCAACTTGTTACCCCCTTTTTCCATGTACAGTAGTTGTCGTGTAAGTGCATCATTTGCAGGCTGTAAATTGAAGTCGTGCTTGTTACCCCCTTGTTCTATGTAGTTACAGGTAACTCATGTATCTTGTAATAATAGAGTATGTACCCTGTAGTTACAAAATACCAATAGTAGCCTATATGTGTGGGTACACTATTATTACAAAAAGATACGCTGTGTATGTTCTTGCTTAACTGCTCTCAAAGTATGATTGTTGTTTAGCAAGGTCATATACCACGTAATATTAGAATATTTTCCCCTTAGTTCTAAAATACTTACAGTAAAAATAATTTATAATTTTCCAGGTTGATACCCCTTTATTCCCCAAACTTTGCCCTATTGTTCCCTTATACCTACAAGTACGTACTGTGTAATTACACTATTAATACAAAAAAGGTACGCCGTAAATTGTGTGTACTTACACTGTAAATTGTGGGCTGTAATCTAAAGCGTTCCTAAAATACCTTGCTAAAAAGACCATATTAACCAGCATGCAGTTTCTATGCTGGTCTTAGCTGGCTAAAGCTAGGGCTGGTTTGGTGCTGGTCTTGTTGAAGGTCTAGCATAGTGTGATAAGAATAAGTTTTTGGGCAATGGAGGAGTCAGGAGACAGCGAACAGTTGAGTGTTTATTCGCACACACTTTAGTTTATACACACAAAAAGCAAAACAGCTCTAGTGGCCAAATCAAATGGGACTTTTCCATTGCACGTTACGGTTCGACTCGCCTCAACTCTACTTGCTTTACTTTTCTGAGCTTGCATTTCCACTGCACTTTAGTGCCACCTCAATGTGGGTGGGATTATAGACTGATTAATATTTTAGTAGATTAATTAATAGATAGTTGCGCTGCCTTTACTGCCGTGACATCATCTTAAACACAACACAAATTGACCAAAACAATAACACGACCACTAGCTGTTAGTTACTAGCTCATTGTGCTGCATAAATCAGTTATTGCATGGTGATTTTACACAAGTGTAACAGTTAAATTGGCCTGGTTGTTTTAGAAGCAAGCTTTCCAGTAGCTGTTCAACTAAATAAAGTGAAGCTTTCAAGCAGAGTATAGAGTTAACATAACAAAACATACCAACCTCCATCATGGATCAACGCTATTCCAGGGCACTCTCCCTCCCATTGCTCGCCGGTTTAGATAGCGTCCATTTGGTTGAACCACTTCCACTTTTCCTTGATGGTTCTATAGTCACTGTAATCAAATATTTAACTTTTCCCTACACCGTTGGTAGGTCCGTCGGTAGCCTGGGCGGCCAACAGCTGATAAACTTCCTGAGAGACATTTTTGTTTCGCTCATTGCTAACAAGTGGACCGTCTGCATCTCGTTTATTGACCATGGCGTGATTTCGCACACAGCCATTTCTTTTTTCACAATTCGAAAGTCATGTGAAAAAATTATACTGCTATCGCTGTAGCTAACTACAGGGTTGATGTTGCATGTTGGAAATCCAGTGACGCTTGTAGTGAAGATTTTCCCTGTCCAATCAGTAATCTGCAGGATTTTGAAGTCACATTTTGTATCGGTTCGGCTCGCCTGGAACCTCCAGCTGAGGAGGAACTAAAAAAGTATCAGAAAACCCCAAAAAAGTGAGCAGAGTCGAATTGAGTTGAGTTGTTCCGAGCAGTGGAAAAGCCCCTAAAATAGATCTCTCTAAATGACAGTCTCTGTTGTGGGTCTTTTTTCCATCACTCTCCCTCACTCCTCTGCCGCTCTGGCGAAACTTATCAATTTGATTGACCAGTATGGTCTTTCTGATGAAACTGGTTAAGCTAGTAAAAAAAGCCTGATGGGGACACCAGCATAACAGCATCCCATGCTGTGGGACCTGCATGCAAAACACAACGTAAGCTATTGACCAGCAATACAGGTCTTTTCAGCAGGATACCTAAAGCTGAAGTGTGTCATTTTCCATCCTACTATGCCAGACAACATGTTGGTTGATTTCCCAGAACAGTGTACCACTGTGGTTCTGTGATACTATCAAAACATTGCTCCTCTTAAGCATCCCCACCAGCCTAGCACAGCAACATTGGCTCAGCAATGCCATGAGTTTGCTATCTGTTAGCCTGACCAATTAAATACATGGGCAGTGTTTGGGAAACCTTTTTGAAAACAGTCATTATCTTTGCATGTAATTGCACTTGATGATGCTAGTTGTGCAGCAATTAAACACTCCAGATTCAACAATCTGTATACTAGTAAGAGATTCTTTTATTAAGGTTATAAAAGCTTTAAAATTTACAGTGTCTGAAAATGTTTGCTCCATAATTGCCTGAAGCACTGATTACAAAAACAAACACACATTTGCATTCGTTTTACGCATTACTTTTTTTAAAAAAAAAAACATCTAAAAATGAACAGTGCAAACTTTCAAAACAAACCTGAGGAATTTGGTTGACGAGGTTACAATGCTAATCGTTTCATCCATTGCTCATTTTATGCAGACTGGTGAATACAACATTTGAAAAAAAGGACAGCTCTTTATGGAGGCTGAAACTGGCACTTACATTCAAGCATGGAAAATGCAACCTTTAGAGAGTGGGATAAGAATTGCCCAATCCAAGCAGGGAACGAGGTGCCGGGACACCTCACCAAATGTTAATTGAAATGACCTGACAGATTTACGAAAAGAGAATAAGTGGTTAATGTCTGGCAGGATCCCACACGAGGCGGATTTGTGATAAGTCCCTCGGCGGATCTTACAGAGCTTAAGAGGGATGGAGATGCCAGAGGAGAACAACTAATGAAAGTGTTCACAAAGAAGGCCACATTAGCCACTGACGCTTTCAGCATGTTATTTAAAATGACAAAGGCTATTGAATTGGATAAATGAAGAATAGGGCACTAGACTCATGTAGGAGGCTATCAGGCAGACAGCAGTGAAGTTACACAACATAGATGTCGACATATATGTACTATTAACACATTCCTGCCCTTTTCATCTTTATTAATACAGAATTTAATAGGATGCAATCTGACACGTTCTAGTCAGACATAAATACTGCTTACTTATGTTTAGCAGGTGCTACAAAGCTTTCACTGCTGAATTGCAACTATAGATAAAGGTGCTGCAAATGTTGGTAGCCGATCTTGCTCTTAAACAAGATGTATTTATTGATATAGAGAAACTTCTTTTCAAAAATCTTGTCATACAAAGTTACCATTGAGATTGTTACAATCTGAGACGGAGGTGTCAAAGTTGTCAAAAGCAACGGTAGCATAATAACGTTCTCCTACAACAAACTGTCAGTTTATGAAACTGAATGTGCATTAAACATTATCAGCTTTAAGGTGCACTCAGTAATTTTTTGTCAACGTGGCTTACATTGGCTTATACTGACACTTTGTGGTCTGGATGCTGGATCATTCAACCACATACATTTTCAGTTACATATGCCATTGTAGAAATTCACTTTGCACAGTAAAAATGAATTAATTGAATCCATGAATGAAAGTGTCCAATAACAGGGCAGTTACTGATAGTAAAAGAGTAGTATTCAGCTGGTGATGTGATGCTAACATTGTGGCCCCCATAAAGCTCCCCTGCTCCATGTAGAATAAAATAGCATCCATAAGGTTACTGACAATAACTGAACTCTTCATCTCAAATAAGTAGTCATGACATGAGACGGCATCTAAAAATGCAGAGCTCCTGCACAAGATAAACAGCAGAAAAACAGCGAGATGTGGATTAATGGTAAAATATGTACGTCTAGTGCATGTTTACATGAGAAAATAATTAAAAAACAGCATGAACTGACACAGAATTTTGTCCCTAATTTATTGTTTGGTAATGAATTCATTAGGCTATGTTCACACTGCAAGCCTTAGTGCTCAATTCAGATTTATTGCTCAGATCCTATTTTTTTGTTTGGCTGTTGACATTGTTTTAAATGTGACCAATATCAGATTCCAGTGTGAACGGGTCACGGTCTCGAACTGGCCCGCCTGTGCAAAAGAATAATAACAAAGACATCACACAGTCATACAGAAGTAAGCATGGAGGCCACTGAAGTAAGTGTTTATGCATTCATAGCAACAATAGTTGATGTGCAGAGGAATCCAGCTAATTCATGAGCAGGTGTTCAGGAGGAAGAGGATGAGGAGAGAGCAAAATTTTGCTATGCTCTTAAACACAGACAGTATCGATACGACCCCTCAAGTTTTGCTTGTATAGAGCTGTCACCCAAATCCTTATGAGTTCTAACACCTCACTGTCCCTCAACTGACTACCTTCGCAACTGTTTTCCATATTCACAAAGTGACCAAGAACTACCGGTATGTATAATATTTAGAGTGACTCCGGTAAGTGCAGCATTTTGACGAATGTCAACAATTATGTGAAAGTCACATGAATTCCAAAATGACTGTTCAGACTGAGGTCGTGTTGCAAAAAAAAAAAAAAAATCAGACATGTATCTGATTTAGGATCACATATGGAAGTGGCCCAAATCAGAATCGAAAAGTTCAGATTCCATGTGGTTTGTGCTGTTCACACTGTTATGAGAAATGCAGATCTGAGTCACATATGAGTAAAAAAAAAAAAAAAAAATCAGATTTGGGTCACTTTTGCCCGCAGTCTGAACTTAGACAATAGAGATATTTTCTTCCGGTCATTATATAAACATTGCTCACACTAACTTTAATGGCTTTAATGATTCTAACTACAGTCAAAATTCTAAGTGGTAACATTAATAACTGTTTCTATTAGATAACAATGTGCAAAGTGTTGGTCTGCAGCTATTCTTTTATAACTTATTAAACACTGAAAAGGTCTGTGTGGTGCAAACTCTGGTATGCACTCACAAATGCTTGTGCTTAAAATGCATGTCATTTTTTTCTGCCCAATTGCACTCTCTCTAATTGTGATGAGTAATAGTGAATAGGTCATGCTGTGCTGTGCTTGCTTTTATGCATTTTAAGGTCCCCCATTTTCAATTTATATTTAGAACAGTGGTTGAGGAAAGGGCAAAGACAGGCATATTCAATTTACAAAACTCAAAATGTCACAGAACATTACTTAATGCTCTGCTTTTGGTCTTATGCCTTTTGACCTGCTTGCCAATGGAAAGGGGGAAATGGCATTGATGAGACCATGCAAGAAAGTGCTGTTTTAGGGCCATGGCAGAAAAGGTTGGAAGGGGCAGGGAAAAAGGATGGGGGGCTCTCAATTAATCAACCTGGAGGAGGCAAAAGCAATGTTTCATTAAAAAAGCTGACAAACTGGAGCCAGAGGAATTGATGGTCCATGATTGTGTGAGGATGTGGGTGCTTGGAAAGTAATGCAGATATGAAGGCTGTGCCTTGAGAAATTACACCGCATTTGTAATCACCGTGCCGGTTTCTCACTGTGCTGGCAGTTTTTCTATTCTGCCATTCTTTTGTCTCCTTATAATCAGACTAAGATTTTTGCGACATCTTAATAAAGAAACTCCTTAAATAAATAAATGAACAAACTATATTAGCTATACTAATCCATTAAGTGGAGATCAGAATAACACAAAATTTAAATATAATACATGTGGATATGTGATATGTATTCAGATTAATTATGACTTAATTTTTCTAACATGTATTAAATGTAACTTTACTTACTGTAAATGGTTTTATACAATACTGCTTTAAAGTATGTGGGAATCCCCTACTAATTATCAGGTTTGGCTATTTCAGCAGTACCCAATACTGACAGGTAAAATAAAACGTACAGCCATGCAAACTCCTCAAGGGGGGCATACACCAAACATGTGGCGGATGACACGGAGCATCCTAAAATTCAAAACAATTGTTTTCTATGAATGGATGCATACTGGTGTCACTGTTCCACATCTATTGGCAGCGCCCAGCTACAAATTTGGAGACTGCTCAACATTTTGTTGCACCCCTCACATAGTTTTCCATTGAAGGGATGGTTCACCCAAAAATTACAATTCTCAGCACTGTAGGTCCTCACAATGCAAGTGAATTGTGACTAAAACTTTGAATGTCCAAAAGTACAAAGGCAACATAAAAGTAATCCATATGATTCCAGTGGTTAAATCCATGTCTTCATAAGTGATGATATGATATGTGTAGGTTAGAAACAGATCAAGTCCTTTCTATCGGGAAGACATGCAGGCTTGAGTGAAGTTTAAGATGCCATTTATTTGATGAATGTAGAACAGAAAAGTAATGTCTCTCTTTGGCGTAGGCCCCGTCTGGCGGTCCGAGGGAGTTGTACTCGGAACCATCATATCCTGCCGGGGATAGGAGGCAGGGGCGAAGAGCCTACCCCTGTGCAGGACGGGGCTCAACTGGTGGTGGTGGGGTGGTGGAGGTTGCCGTGTTAGCGCACTGAAACAGCAATGTGATAGATTGTGAGCAGACTTATAAAGCAATGGCTATTACCTGCGATTGGCTAGGAATTACCCAGCTAATAGTATACAGCTGCTAGTCTTCCTGCTAGAATTACGCTGCGCTCACATTTTTTGCTATAAATCTGCATCCCTGCCCAGAAATGCATGAATAATATGAATTGAAAAAACAAATAAGAATGTGAATGTCTGGAATAATCTTAAACTAGGACTTAAATATTGATCTGCTAACATTACTCAATCTACACCACACTATTGTTCAGGTAGAACTATTCTTTTGACCAATAAAGATAGCTTCACTAATAATAAAAATCTTCCAGAATTTTATCACATACTCAGTCAAGCCAAAAGGTCTATAAGAACTTGATGTAATAACAGAAAATATAAATACAGTCTTCTATAGCACTCTTGATTTTGTTGCCCCCCTTCAATTATAGAAAATTCAAGAAAAAAGTCCCACCCAATGATCACACTCATGCTCTCAAGAGAGCAGCTCGGAAAATTGAGTGCAAGTGGAAGAATACAAAATGAAAGGTATATTTCTGTGCTTGGAATGATTGTGTGTAGCTACAGACAGGCACTAAAAGCTGCTAGGTCAGCATATTTGAGCAAACCCGTAGAAAATATCCAGCACAATCCTAGGTGTTTATTCAGTACTGTGGGTAAATTGGTTAGGAATAAAGCATAGACTGAACCAGATATTCCGTCACAGTACAATATAATTATTTTACTGATAAAATTTTAATAATCAGAAATAAATTTGAAACTATGCAATCAACTGTCACAGCACCTCAGAAAACAGTGTCTCATAATTTTCCTCACATACAACTTCAATCCTTCACTGTCATAGGTCATGAAGACATACATACATACATAACCAACTAAGCCTTTAAAAGAGGTACTCCCTGTAATCTTAGCACATCTTCTTAATATTATTAACTCCTCGCTATCCTTAGGACATGTCCCAATAAACTTTAAAATGGCAGTCATCAAACCGTTTATTATGAAGTCACAGCTTGTTCCTGGAGAATTGGCTAATTACAGACCGATTTCAAATCTACCATTTATGTCAAAAATACTAGAAAAGGTACTGTCCTCCCAACTATGTTAATTTCTATAACATTAACAGATTTCAGTCAGGATATTGGCCCCATCACAGTACAGACTTAGAGTTACAAAGGACTTGCTCTGATCAGCTACATTTCTCTTCTAGTGCTTTTAGATCTTAGAGCTGGCTTCGACACGATAGATCACAACATTCACATGAATAGTCTGGAAAATTATGTTGGCATTATTGGACTTGCATTAGCATGGTTTAGGTCCTATTTATCAGACTGCTACCACATTGTAAGTGTAAACAAGGAATTGTAGAATAAAACAAAAGTTAGGTATGGAGTGCCACAGGGATCAGTGTTAGGGCCTCTTCTTTCCCATTTATAAATGCTTCCCCTGGGAGATATTATCAGGAATCATGGAATAAGTTTCCACCATTATGCTGACAATACCCAACTTTATATTTCTTCTAAACCCAATGAAAATTCACAATTCTCCAAATTAGCCAAGTGTAGCAATGAAATCAAAGACTGCGTGGCCAGAAATGTTCTTCTACTCAATTTCAACAAAAACCTCTAAAAATAAGCAGTTAAATGTAATTTGACTCTTGATGGATGTACTGTTACGTTGTCTTGTATATATACATATATATATGTATATATACACACACACACACACGCACATTTTTCCATCTGTAATGGAATGAAACAAATGACAATAAAATGCAAAATAAACTCTTCAGTAATTAAAATACTATTTGAATGTAACTGTATTCTAATTACCAATTATTTAAATTGTAACTGTCGTGGAATACAGTTACTTATATTTTGTATTTTAAATACGTAATCCCATTACATGTATTCCGTTACTCCCCAACCCTGTAAATAAATAATATTGGCATTATATTCATGCTGGTTAGCCAGAGGGTAAGCCAGAGGGTAGCTTGGTTTCAGCAAAATCTGTACATTATTTCAAACTTTTGGCTGCCAGTGCATAGGTGTGATGTTCAGATGTCCACATACTTTTGGCCATGTAGTGTATTTCCTGACAAAAATTATTATTAAATAATGTTAACTTCAACAAAATTGTGCATTGCATAAAAAGGAGTCACAAAATGGAGATACTGTAGTTTGCTCCCTGTTTCCCTCTAATCATCAATTTCTTAGATATCTCCTAATTTCTCTGTTTAACGAAGTTAGGATATTACTAGAAGAAATAAGTCTATTTTATAGTTAAATGTTTGATATAGAATGCTCAAGACAAAATCTCAATGTTTCATATGCAGGGTAGTCTTAAATAATCATGCTGCAGAAATTGTCCCAGATCATATTACCTCTTTGAGGACTTGATGGATCTTGAGGTCAATGGAGTGACAAAAAATTAGACAATGCCTTGTTTCATTCTCTGTTGCAACAATAACAATTGCCTGAATCAAAATGAAAGGTCAAAGGAGAGATCTCTTAGCTCTCAAATACAGCAAACCTGAGACTGATTTGTTCTGTTTTAATTAAGCCCTTGTGAGTACAGCTGAGGAGAGCTACTCGTGGGCAATTGCATGTTGCTAGGAGACAGGCCTCTGCTCTGCCCTGATGAAATCTACAACTCCCAGCAATTCATTATTATTTCATTCCCTTTCATTTCCCTCACATTATTTTGTGTGTTTCTTATTTTGAGACTGAATCTGACCTTTTTATTACCATTTTCTCTGGGGAATTCAGTTCTTAGCTATACCTAATAGACTGGAATGGGAATGGATTGTACTATAGTAGGTCTCACTTTTTGGAATACTCGGTGAGCAATGAGGGATTTGCGCATTTTACTCTGTAGGTCTCATGGTAATGTAACAGCCAGCCATCTGATTTGTTCCCTGATTGAAACGCAGAACGGTTGTGTCTTCGGGATTGAGGATGTTCATTATTAAAGAACATTTCTGCCCAACCACCAACCCAGTTCTAAAATATGCATTTCAACCTTCGGAGAATGTTCTTTGAGAATACACCTTAGGTGCTTTCCAGTTGCCCAACTTCACAGGTGTTTGACCATATTAAGCGAGATTCTTAATCATAGGATTCTTAATTGCTCTGCCCGAAGAGTATTGCTAACAGCATAAGGAAGAGGGATACATCGATATATCACTTCACAGGAAGTAAACTACCTCAGTACTACTACATGAAGATTGGCTAAAATAAACACAGTGAGAATGAGTTGAAAGAACAGCATTTTTTTTCAGTGTAATTCACAGTAATAGTTACTAAACAGTATTATACGAGTTTATAGCGAGTATAAAGTGCACAAGATGTCACCATTACATGCAATTATCATGGCAATAGGTTACATAACAGTTAAGAAGACACATGCACAATAAACATTGCAAAAATCAATTATCACAATTTATATTCATTTAAATATATGTATTTAATACATAAGTTTTATATAATTGTGTTTATGTAAGCGCACACACACACACACACACACACACACACACACACACACACATATATATATATATATATATATATATATATATATATATATATATATATATATATATATAACTATGTATAATTATTTCATCATTATATATTGAATTAGTTCCCAAGGTGGACTTCCCAAGATGGCGCCGAGTATGGCTGCTGCGTCGCGGGCTCCGTCAAAACACTGCAGTTTATTGTTTGTTTTGTTTACAGTTTTGTGTTTTTTTGTCTTGGATGTTGTCTGACTTATTGTGTATGACAGACAAAAGCTTTTGGACATTGGTTAGGCAATCACACACCGAAAACCGGACTTCACATTCCTCAACGCCGACCCGCGGTTTACAAACACGCCAGCGGAGCCCTTTGTTTGGGCTGCCCGGCCGCGGAAACGCAGACGGAAAAGGGGAAAAAGAGCCGGCGTTCTCATCAGATTAAGACGTCGCGCAAATCGCCCCCCGCTACCCAGTATACTACTGGCAAATGTTCAGTCTCTGGACAACAAGCTCTGCGAGCTGAGAGCGCGGATCTCTTTCCAACGAGAGACGAGAGATTGCTGCATTATCTGTCTTACGGAAACCTGGATGTCCGCGGAGATTCCAGACTCGGCCATCGAACCCACGGGTTTCTCCGTGCACCGAGCGGACAGAGCGAAAGACCTTTCAGGTAAAAGCAGAGGTGGAGGTGTATGTTTTATGATCAACAAATCATGGTGTGATCAGAGGAATGTACATTTTATCAGGTCTTTCTGCTCTCCTGATCTGGAATTTCTCATGCTTCTGTGTCGACCATTCTGGCTACCGAGGGAATTCACAGCGGTCATTATCACAGCTGTGTACATCCCCCCACAAGCCGACACAGACCGGGCACTTAGGGAACTGTATGGCAGTATAAGTGAGCAGGAAACCGCGCACCCTGAGGCCGCGTTCATTGTTGCCGGGGACTTCAACAAAGCCAACTTTAAAACAATAGCACCTAAATACCACCAACACATCAGCTTTAACACACGAGGGGACCGGGTTTTGGATCATTGCTATTCTCCTTTCCGGGATGGCTACAAATCCCTCCCCCGCCCACCATTTGGCAAATCCGACCACTCCTCCGTTCTGCTTCTGCCCGCTTACAGGCAGAAACTGAAACGGGAATCACCCACCATTAGAATGATCCAGTGCTGGTCGGACCAATCAGACTCTGCGCTACATGACTGTTTTGATCACGCGGACTGGGAGATGTTCCGGTCTGCCTCCGATGACGACATCGAGGTTTACGCTGATAGCGTAACGTGTTTCATCAGGAAGTGCGTAGAGGACGTTGTTCCGACAAAAAATATACGGATCTACCCCAACCAGAAACCCTGGGTTAACGGCGATGTTCGCGTGGCACTTACTGCGCGGACCACCGCTTTTAATTCCGGGAACGCGGAGGAGCGTAAACAAGCCAGTTATGCCCTCCGTAACTCCATCCGTGCAGCCAAACGCCAGTACAGGCACAAAATTGAAGAACAGTTCTACACCACTGACTCCAGAAGTATGTGGCAGGGAATTAACATCATCACGGACTATAAACAGAATAAAAACTCCGCCATGAACACCGTTGCCTCTCTCCCGGACGAGCTTAATACATTTTATGCTCGTTTCGAGGACAACAACACCGCCCTCACGGAGAGAGCACTCGCGGCTGATACTACAGAGGCTGGTTCACTCTCCGTCTCTGTTGCGGATGTAACCCGATCCTTCCGAAGGGTGAACGTTCGTAAAGCCGCGGGTCCAGACGGCATTCCGGGCCGCGTCATCAGAGCATGCGCGAACCAACTGGCTGGTGTTTTTACGGACATTTTCAACTTGTCCCTATCCCTGTCTGTAGTCCCCACATGCTTCAAAACATCAACCATTGTGCCTGTACCGAAGCAATCAAAAATCACCTGCTTAAATGACTGGCGTCCTGTTGCCCTCAACCCATCATCAGCAAATGCTTTGAGAGGTTGATCAGAGATCACATCTGCTCTGTTCTGCCCACCTCTTTGGACCCATTGCAGTTTGCCTACCGCAACAACCGCTCCACTGATGATGCCATTGCATCTACAATACACACTGCTCTCTCCCACCTGGAAAAAAGGAACACATATGTGAGAATGCTGTTTGTAGACTACAGCTCAGCATTCAACACCATAGTGCCCTCCAAGCTTGATGTGAAACTCCGGGCTCTGGGCTTAAACAGCTCGCTGTGCAGCTGGATCCTGGATTTCCTGTCAGGCAGACGTCAGGTGGTTAGAATGGGCAGCAACATCTCCTCATCACTGACCCTCAACACTGGAGCACCACAGGGCTGTGTTCTCAGCCCACTCCTGTATTCCCTGTACACACATGACTGTGTGGCGACACATAGCTCCAATGCCATCATTAAGTTTGCTGACGATACGACGGTTGTAGGTCTGATCACTGACAATGATGAAACAGCCTACAGAGAGGAGGTGCACACTCTGACACGATGGTGTCAGGAGCACAACCTCTCCCTCAACGTCAGTAAAACCAAGGAGCTTGTGGTGGACTTCAGGAAGAAAGACAGAGAACACAGCCCCATCACCATTAATGGAGCACCGGTGGAGAGAGTCAGCAGCTTCAAGTTCCTCGGTGTCCACATTACTGAGGAACTCACATGGTCCGTCCACACTGAGGCCGTTGTGAAGAAGGCTCACCAGCGCCTCTTCTTCCTGAGACGGCTGAGGAAGTTTGGAATGAACCACCACATCCTCACACGGTTCTACACCAGCACCGTAGAGAGCATCCTGACTGGCTGCATCACCGCCTGGTACGGCAATAGCACCGCCCACAACCGCAAAGACCTGCAAAGGGTGGTGCGAACGGCCAGAAACATCATCGGAGGTGAGCTTCCCTCCCTCCAGGATATATATAACAGACGGTGTGTGAATAAAGCTCGGAGGATTATCAAAGACTCCAGCCACCCGAGTCATGGGCTGCTCTCACTGCTTCCATCAGGCAGGCGGTATCGCAGCATCAGGACCCGCACCACCCGACTACATGACAGCTTCTTCCCCCAAGCAATAAGACTTTTGAACACATGATCTCTCACGATCTACAATCAGCACTGCACTTTATTAATCATCACTCTGTCAATATATTCTCCCAATTCAGTTAGTGTATATATATATATATATATATATATATATATATATATATATATATATATACCCTTATCTAGTGTATGTGTATTCTACATTGTGTGTATTGTGTACATTTGTTATGTAAATTGTTGTGTAGGTATGTGTACATTTGTTATGTAAATTGTTTTGTGTAAATATGTTGTTATTGTAAAGTGGTTTATGTCTTGTCACTGTCATTACTGCAATGTTGCTCGGAACTGCACACAAGAATTTCACCTGCTGTTGCACTCGTGTACACAGTAGTGTGACAATAAAGTGATTTGATTTGATTTGAATTATTGTTATATGAGGGCTTTCTCATCTAATATTTGTATATGCGATTAATCACGTGTGGCCAGGCCCGCATTAACCTGCCGTCAGGCCCTGGGGCTGAGAGGTTTTGTAGGCCCACAATAAAAAAAAAGTCTAATGACCACGTTTGTCTATATACAACAAAAGCAGAAATAAGTTTCTCTTGGGGAGATATAGCCTAACGAAGACAGTATTCCATAAAAAAATCCACAACAATAAAAGTATTAATTTCTTTCCCAACATGTTTTTTTTAATATAAATTCTTACTAACCGCAAGCTTTTGAATGGTAGTGTATAATGCTACAAAAGTTTTTTTTTTTTAGCATTATACATTTCTTTTGAACTTTCCATTCATCAGAGTCAAAAAAAAAAAAAAAAAAAAATGTACACAACTGTTTTCAACATTGATAATAATCATAAATGTTTGTTGAGCATCAAATCATAGGAGAATGATTTCTGAAGGATCATGTGATGAAGACTGATGTAATGATGGTGAAAATTCAGATTTAATCGCAAAAATAAATTATATTTTATAGTATTATTACTTTAAATTGTAATAATATTTCATAGTATTACTGTTTTTAGTATATTTTTGATCAAATCAATTCAGGCTTGGTGAGCAGAAGATACTTATGAACATCCAACAGAATGATTCTAGCTTTATTTACCGATATAGAATGTACCCTAAAAACAACTGGATGATTAATGTGACACTGTGATAATAATGTTTGTTCCAAAAGACTTAATTAAATGCATGAAACTGGTTTATTAGATAATAAACATATAAATTGTGACAAAACAGTGTGTGTTGGTGGGGATTTTTCAACGATTTTAGTGCATACGATTTGTACATAACGTTAGTTACATCCAGTAGGAGGCGGGAAAGGACTGTTATGAGTGAGTAAGTCAGTCAGCAGACTATTCAACCATTTCAGTGTAAAAGGCTGCTTTATTCAGGAACAAACAATGCTATGGCTATCAATGTCAATCATTGCTATTTCAAGAGTGAATCCCGCATAAATACGGCGCTCTTTAGATGTGGGGCGGGGCGTTTACATTTTGAAGAGACATGGCAACTAGCCTATAAACAAACTTAATATAAATTATTGTAAATAATTAATTCACGAAATTTACCGTATCCATGCATTTAATCAGCTAAAATATCTGAGGGACCCCCCTAAGTCTATTTTTTACTTCTTATGGGAGGTCCCGGATCCCCCCCCCCCCCATTCGAGCACTGCTCTTCCCGCACCTTTTCACGCTCTTTTCCAGGTAAGCGAGGTAAAGGTCCTCCGGTCTGTCCGTCCCCGGTTGGCTCTGCTCCATGCAGCCAGTCCTTGTCCTCTGCAGCGCGAGTTAACGGTCTCCCGCCTGTTTGCTTGTCCTCTGCACTGTTCATTGGTGCTCCGCTTAATGAGCTTGACTCGCCTTCATTTGCAGGTTTAAAAAATCCTGTCAGCTTTGGAATCTTTTTTAACAATTCCTTCTCACTGTTTTCTTTCTGTCGCAATATTTTTCGCTTATGAGCACCACTCTCAAACTTTTTCTTTCCCGACATTCTGATTCAGCTATCCGCTATCTTCTGTGAGTGACTATAAGCATAAATTTGAATAGACTACTAGGGGGGCTTTAGCCCCAGTAAGCCAGTGCATTAATGCGGGTCTGCGTGTGGCAGCGGTGGCGTGGTCAAGCGCCCGTCCAGAGAGGGAAAGCGGTAAGGGCACTTGCACCTGAGCTAAATCATGTCTAACACCTGTCTCTAATTTCAGTGAGCACGGGGAGATCGGCATAAAAAGAGAGCTTCACTACCTCCAGGGGAGAGAGAAATACGCCAGTCCAGTGTTGGCAACATAGAGAGACATTAATTTGTTCCGTGTAAAAGTCTGTATGTTTAGTGAAGTCTGCGTTCATGTTCTACCTCTGTGTGTGTGAATAATTTGGAATTAAAACCCTTACCTGTGAGTCGAACCCTGTTCCCCTGTCCTCCTTCCCGTCCTGTGAACCCAAACTGTTTACATCACGATTAATTAATTGGGACATCGTATAATTAATTTTATTAAAATTGTAAATTTTTTAATTGATTGACAGCGCTAATTAAAACTATTATTTATATTGTCAAGCAGGTTCTCGCCTCCTCCTTTCCATTAATCCATTTACAGTTCATTTTACTCAGACACATACCTATAAATATAAAATCCAGAGAAACTGATAATTTTCAGTGGACTTTTTCCAGAGCTGTATATTGTATATAATTGTTGCACTCTAATCAGTCTGTGTTCCTACTATTCTGATGCTAGTGAAACAACTGCTCTCTCCTTAAGATGATTCGCTTATGTTGTATGTGGCAGGGCGGAGGGCGGGGCCAGGTCGTGATGATACACATCCGGTCCCATATCAGGCTAATCAAGCCTCCGAGAGGGATAAAGGCAGATGGCGGTCGGTGGTGCGACGAGAGAGAGATCATTTACGGACATGTCCGTCGGCATGTGTTTGTGTCCTTTGTTTTAAGTTCATTATTAAAACCTTATATTGATAAAATTTATATTGTCAAGCCGGTTCTCGCCTCCTCCTTTCCCTTCTTAAATTATGTTACATTGTATTATTCCTCTTTTGTAAGTCACTTTGGATAAAAGTATCTGCCTGATGAATAAATGTAAAATTAATAAATTTAATTTATGGGTGAACTCTCAATTTAAGAATGCTTGACAGATCGGGTATTTAAATTAGAAAAACGTTTGGATATGTTTCAAGCAACTATTACAGAAATAAATTAAACAATGCCTCACAGACCCAATTATATTATTATGTACTGTATTATATTGTATATTTTTAGGTATGCATAAAACAAGATTTAAAACAAGATTTGTGCATTATTATTGTCTAATGTTGCTATTTCATAACTTTTCAAAGTGCATGGATTCTTAGTTCAGCATATTCTGTGGCTTACAGTATATATACTTACAAAAGAATTTAGATCATTAGTGTACAATGAAAATGTAATTTGCAGTTTAGTGGCACGTTAGGCTTATTTTAGTTCAGAGCTCATTTCTGTTGTCCTTAAGAAAAACAAAATAACACACTGTCTACATCAGACGTGATTGGCGCAGCACAATGAGACAAAAACAAATTGCTCCCATTATAATAAATGATGCTGTATAATATATGGCATTGTGACATGACATCACTCACATCCATTGTAGACAGTTTGCAACATGGATGCATACGTAGGCAGGGACATTTTGGGGGGCAGGGGCTCAAGTGGAAAAAAAGGGCACTTCTCATAATTATTTACAAATGTTTTTTTTAATTAGAGCATTTTAATTAGTTAACGCCTAATTCACATATCAATGGGGTGATTGTGATTACGTTATTAGACACAATTTTTGCTGTATTCACCTGTAGTGTCTCCATTTAGTACAGTACATTAGCCTTTATGGAAATGATAGATTTCCTTAGCTAAACTTTAGCTAATTTATTACATTAGCTAGTAGCTCATGAGTCATGCATGTTAGCAAAACACAACATAACTATATTTGTCTTTTGGCTAATTAGCTGTAAAGTTGAGGCACTGGTAGCTTAGTCTTTTGTTCATCACCACTAACCTCCACACAAGCCAAGAAAAACATAAGTTTGGGAGGGTTGGGAGGGGCTGCTGCCTGCCTGTCTGTGTGTCTGATGTGTCAATGTGTGCTGCTCTGTATATATCTTATAAATATATATGGATATATATATTTATAAGTACATTTTTTTCATTAAAATTTCACTTTACTAAGAATAAAATGTACCCACCATTAAACCAACTCTTAAAAGTATATTTTCTCAAAAAACTTACTCAAGTAAAGGTAGCGCATTATTCCCACCTCTGCATCGCATATATCCACAGAGATAGTTATCCAACAGTGTAGTGTGATGAACTGTGGAAAAACAGATCCAAGATGGCGGATGACATGAGAAAACATCTAGGTTACTGTTGTTACCTCCGTTCCCTGAAGGAGGGAATGAGACGCTGTCTCAAATGAAGCGACACTAGGGGGTCTTTCTTGAAGGGCTCGGTTACCTCTGAACTTGAGAAAAGGCCAATGAGAATTTGGCAAACAGAATTTGCATGTCCCTCCCCATGGACAGATGCACGATTCCCTCCTTTTATACCCGTATGTCCAGGGTATAAAAGGAGGGAATCGTGCATCTGTCCATTCAGGTTTTGCACCGAGGAGCCGAGAATAAGTTATAGTGTAACTTACAGTGTAAGTCGGCCATTACAGTGGCTCGGTACAGAATCGTGGCCGGGGAGACACAAAGTCTCATTCCCTCCATCAGGGAACAGAGGTTACAACAGTAACCTAGACGTACCCCGTCTGTCGTTTACTTGACGTTGTGTCGAATAAAGTGACACAAGGTGTCCCTATTCAATCACGCCATGCGCTGTACCATGTACGTGAGCTGCTGATGCGGGTGCGGGCAGGTGGTTGCGTGCCAAAGCAGCAGGCTGCCCAGGCTGGGGGAGGTTAAATGTAGCGAATACGTCACATGGGTTTTCGGACCACATGTGGAAGTGGTGCGGTGGTAGATCCTACCTAGCTAGGGAGGAGTTGCTACAGACACAGAGACTGGGGGGCAGAGGGGACTACCCAAGTTAGGCACGGGTCCACCGGCAAGGGGACCGTACCGTGGAAAATACAGACAGAGGGATTAATCCGTGAAGGCCAACCATGTGGAGCACCTATTCCAGTACAGAGTAGTTAGAAGTCACTTGACTTGACTAGTACCCGTAGTGGTCTGGTCGGGAATTCCTCCACTGAATTCGTGGACCAGAGGGCTAGGGAGGAAAGACATCCAGGGAGCACGAGTTTAGTGGACTCTCCTGGGAGAAAGAGGGCACTTGATCACCTCAGTGGAGGGGAAGGGCACTATGTGCAAGCAGAACACCCGATCAGTTGTTCTGTATTCCCGAGTCCTACGTGCTCAGACCGGGACGAATACGGGACGAAACCGGCTCAACCCTGAGGTTGTAGAATCTCGTAAAGGTATTGGGTGTTGCCCAGCCCACTGCTCTGGAGATGTCTGCTAGGTAGATGCCATTGGCCAGAGCCCACAAAGATGCTACACTTCTCATCGAGTGTGCTCGAACCTGCAAGAGGGCGGGCCTGGCCTGGGTCTGACAGGCCAAGGCGATGGCGTCAATGACCCAGTGGTCTAGCCTCTGTTTGGAGACAGCGTTCCCTTTCCGCTGTCCACCAAAACAGACAAAGAGCTGCTCAGAACACCTAAAGTTCTGCGTGCGGTCCACATAGGTACGCAAAGCACGCAGCGGATACAGCAACGAAAAGGCTGGGTCTGCCTCCTCCTGGGGCAGCGCTTGCAGGCTCACTACCTGGTTCCTGAAGGGTGTCGTAGGAACCTTGGGCACATAGCCCGGTCAAGGACTTAGGATGACATGGGCGTCTGCTAGACTGAAATCCAGACAGGTGTCGCTGACAGAGAATGCTTACAGATCCAAAACCCTGTTGACGGAAGCGAGCGCGATGAGGTGATTCAAGGTGAGGGCTCTGACATGCAAATTCTGTCTGAAATTTCTCATTGGCATTTTCTCAAGTTCAGAGGTAACCGAGGCTTTCAAGAAAGACCCCTAGTGTCGCTTCATTCGACACAACGTCAAGGGAGCAACAGACGGGGAACTATAAACACACTTCTTGTATGTTTGTATGTATGTATATATGATTGCTTTCTCTTTGCACTGGAAGCTTCTGTCACCATGACATTTTGTGTATAAGCATCCTCAGCAATAAAGCTCTTTCTGATGTAACACACTTCATTTAATACTAAAATATATTGAAACAATAGTTCAGCATAATCAAAATATTTTGCCCAAAATGTGTATGTACAGTATGTTTATGGTTATTAAAATATCTTACAGTTAGCTTAGCAACATGCTAACATAAAATCTATTGAAATCAGTCATTTGTGAGGCAAAAAGGATGCTGCCTTAGGACGATTTATTCCAAACACATTTTTGCATCCATCTCTGCTGTTGACTGTTGTTTAAAAAAAACACATAAATAAATACATAAAGAAAGAAAGAAAATGATCTGAAACACCTGCATTTTGTTCATTTGTTACACTGCATCTAGCTTTTTTAAACCAAGAAATTTGTCTGAATGACCCTTTGGAAGGCAGCTGCTTATACTAGGCAATCCTGTTTTTCAGCACTATGTTTTGCAACAGCTACCAATAAAAAAAGAAGAAAAAATTATTATTTTCCCCTATCATTCATTGATATTGTGCTTACTATTAAGATCGACCACTGTCCAGTGCGGCATTGCATTACACTGAATTGGCCAGACTAGAGTACATCTCTCTGCCAGAACTTCCCTTGTAACTCTCAGGCAATTGGTGGTGCCCATTTCCCATAGGAAATTCCTGTGTGCAGTCTAAAAAAAAAGAAGAAAAAAAAGATCACATCTCAGTCTTACTCGCTTTTGTTTAAAGATTGATTCACAGTGTGCTTTCATTCCCTGCCCACCATGAACAGCATAGAGCAGAGGAGGTGATCAAGGACACATAGTCACTTGCAGGCACACAACGAGCTACATCATCATTACTTCTCATACTGAGCAGATGCATCAAATTCCTCTCACCTCATCGTGTTCTTCATATTCAAAAGGCACAAACTGTGTCCACAGCTATATTTATGACACAGTCTCTCCACATAACAGGATGAGATTGATGACTCAAACTCTCAGTGAATTCACTAATAGGAATATTGAACACACACCGGAATCTAGTGAGCTGCCTACAGAGGCTGCATTTTAATGCACGTGCACTATTGACACAAAGGTTGTTTCGAAAGGTAATTTAACTTAATTATGCTGCATATTAAGATACTTCAATTTAGCAACATTTTAAGGCAGCATCACACATTTCCAGGGTTGGGGAGAAATGGAATACATGTAATGGGATTACATATTTAAAATGCTAAATATAAGTAACTGTATTCCACTACAGTTACAATTTAAATCGTTGGTAATCAGAATAGTTACTTTTCTGCCTCATTCTATGAACATAATCCACATACAATCAGAAAAAGATGTGGTTGTGAACACTGTGGGGTTTTGAAGTTTGGAGCAGCAAATATAGTTAACCTTGTGTAAATTGTCATGTGAACATTTAGCTTTATGCTAAACTAAAATGCTATTTCTTGCATTGACAAATCTGTTATCAGGAGTGATTTTATTTTATAATGAATTCTTTAACAAATATCTACATTAGAGCATAACTTTTTTTTCCTCTAGTAAGACCTTTGATATAAGGACAAATATCTTAATCTTAATGCAAATTTAAATGTTGTTTCACTGTAAAAATACTTAAAACAAGATACATTTACTTGAGAAGCAAAACTGCTTAAGATATTTAGCCTTTTTTCATAGAATGTATTTTTACAATGAAGTGTATTTTCTTATTTTATTTACTTGTATATAGTCAAAAGTAGTGAACAAATCTGCCAGTGCTGAAGTAATCCAACACATTTAGATAACGTTACTGACCTTGATTAATCCAACGGAAAATGTTACAAATTACATTTGCATGTATTCTGTAATCTGTAGTGGAATAGTTTTTAAAAGTAACCTTCCCAACCCTTCACATTTCTGGGGTGGTTCTAGGGTCAATGGATATTCAGGGCTTACCCCAGACCTGGATGGGGTCATCCTTTGATGAAATATTGAAATATTAATTTTAGTGAAACTAAAAGTTCCAACTATATTTTGTCTCAGTTTCAGATGCACTAAAAAAAATCAGAAGATGTGTGCTTTTAACACTGTTCTATAATATATGATTTTATAAAGTCACAATATTTGTATATTCGTTCCTTTCAGCTTTCCACATTGTGTTTAATTGACAGTTTTGAAGATTATTGATGTGTTGGGTGTTTAACGTTAGTTAAGAAGATAGCAGGCAGTAAACAGTCTAAAATAGGTGCTTATGAAAAAAAAAAAAATTATATATATATATATATATATATATATATATATATATACACATACATATATATATATATATATATATATATACACATATATATATACATACATATATACATACATATATATATATATATATACATACATATATACATACATATATATATATATATATATATATATATATATATATATATATATATATATATATATATATATTACTACATTTGCCAAAGTTTGTGATGTTCATGGCACCGGGTCTTCACAAAAGAGTTTTGCACAAAAGAAAAATGCATATGCAAATGCTATGGCTCGTGATTTATGTTTAAAAATTCCTCGAGCACATTTGTATACATTACTCATTGTTTTTATCTTAAAATGTTGTACTTGGTATTACCTCTATTTGGTATTATCGATACTGTGTTGAATGTCTTGTGTCATTATTTTAAATATGTATTTGTAAGGGGGTTTAGATGGGCAAGGAGGAGGCGAGAACCAGCTTAACAATATAAACAAAATGTAATTAACTAAAAAGACACACACAAACACATACAGGGCAGCTGCCTGTCGTCCTCGGCTGCCTTTATCTCTCACACACACCCCCATCAGGCTGATTGGGTACCGGGCGTGCGCTGTTCCAGCCCAGCCCTGCCCTCCTCCACACAACAGTATTTCTTAATATTAAAAATATTTTTAGATTTAATATAAACTTCATTATTAAGCACAGGTACTTTATACAAAAACATTCAGGGCTGAAAACATAGCCTATCCTTAGCATCACCCATGAAACTTATACTTTGTGGAAAAAAGCAATCTCTTCATGCACAATTACGCTGATAGCTTAGCATTCTCCCTTGCCGAGCGATTTATGTGTGGTGCGCAGAGTTGCTGCCTATATAGAATGCTCCAAATCAGTCAATAACAAGGGTAAGGTAACTGTCTATAAAGGCAGCTTCCTATGTACAGGCTGTAGCCAGCTTGCTCGGTTTTGGTAGAGAGATACTCTCTCTCTCGCATGCACACGCACACACATGCACAGAGGAGCTCATGCCAGGAGGGAATATATGAGTGATATATGAATATATATTGAGATTTGACCATATGAATTGAGCAATACATTTTTGCTGACTTCATATTCTTTTCATTCTGTGAGAGTTCTGATTACAAGACAGAAAGAAAAAAAGTATTGCTCACTGATGGAAATGGATTTTACTGCTTCCCTCCAAAACAGAGGCCCTTTCCCCTTAATTTTTTTTATCATTTTCATACTCAATAATTACATCTTCCTTTGATCACCTTAAAGGCCCCTTGCCTCAAAGAATTCTGTTTTTGTATTAGTACAATAAAAGAGAATTCAGACCTCCATTTCATTACTGTAAATGGTATTACCTTAGAATAGATGTCATCGGTGGCTGTGATTTGCTAATATTGTAATTCAGTGAGATTAACATTCAATGCCAAGGGAAAACTGTCTTTGTGCTTAAAGCAGGGCACATAAAGAAACCACAGAGCTCTCTGGAAGCGTTGTAACAAATAGTTTAGGGTAAAAAAAGGTCAGGGGAACACCTGCAAGGGGAATGTGTAAGAAAAGCTCACAAATCTGACAAGAAAAGGTTGGTAGGAGGGGGTCAGAAATTATGTAAAGCCTTACGTATGTGTGTTCACCGAAAATGGTTTATAATCTCAGGCACTGGCTTAAGGAGAGAGCATATGCCAGGGCCTGTGCTATTGTTTCCGTGGCAACTGACATGAGGCCCAACTGATATAGTAGTTTTGCCAACAATGGGGGGGTCCCCTGGCCACTTTTGGATTTGGAGGCTCGCCCAAATGCGGAGGCCCCAAATTTTACCTATAGCTAGTGCTGGCCCTGGCATATGCTGTGTAAGTAAAAAGAAGTTGACAAACAACAATATTAGACAGTATTCTCGCATACTCAATCGCTCAACACATCCTTTTTTTTTTTTTTTTTTTTTATAAAAGGAAGTTTGCATAAGTAGGCTGGGATACTGTCTGAGCATATAATTTATTCTTGTCTAAGGGTTGTCTAACAAATGGTTTTATTTCGCATACCTTGTATTATGATATGGAAATACAATGTAAGATTTACAAAAAAATATACTATAAGCCAGTATCTGTAATTAGAACACACAGTTGCTGTACATGTATTTAGAAAAGCTTATTCAAATTATAGTTATGAATCCATTTGCAGAGTTTGCTAAAGATCCATCAGACTAGTCAAATCCCAAAAAAATTAAATTAAATAATTTTTATCCAAAAATCAGACAGAATAAGATATAATAGACAAACACAGACTAAGAATGCAATGGTTATTGAAGGCTAAAACAACACCTTTTAAGGAACTATTGCTAACAGAAATCCTTTATATACTCTAAATGTTGTAAAAAGTGGAGTTTGCTTGGCCGGATGATATTCTAGTGATAATGGACTCTATGACCACCCCCCAACTCCTCTTTTCCCCCAAATTTTAATATGGAGGACGAAACCTGCAAAAATAAAAAATAAATAAATGTAATAATAAGAAAATAAATAAAGGAATAAATGTTTTGACAAAACAAATATAATTCGTTTTTAATTAAATGTATTCCTGAATTTATTTTACATTTTTCCTTTATTTATTATTTTCTCTATTTATTTTTATTTTTATTCTTTAAAAAACAAAATCTTTAATTTTTTTTTTATGCGTTCATTTATTTTTATATTTATTTATTCCCACATGTATTTATTTCCATATTTAAATATTCCCACATTCATCTAGTTTTGTATTTATTCTTACATTTCTTTCTCTTGTATGATAATTATGTGGGCTGGTCCTGCTTACCATTGGTTTATCATAGATTGAAGAGTGTGCTCGATTACTCTTGACTTGTTTTGATGTGATGTCAGGTCATAGCCAAATCTCGTGTTGCATTAATAAAAATAAAAAATAAAAATATAGCTGATGCTTCACATATATCTAGAGATTTGCGCAACTTAGCGAATGAAGTCGATAACCACGCATCAAATGACTGTTTAATTTAGAGTAGAGGTGCTTATTGATGTTTTAGGAGAGCTGTATGCTGGTATGATTGTCGAAGCACATCCTGAATTGTAAGATTCTGCAAAATGTGTCCCTGCATATTCAAAATATGTGCGAGTCAGAGGGTGTTAAGGTGGAACGTCCATCTTATTTGCTTTCGATAAGTACTATTGAGCTCTCAACCAATGATGCACTGGAGCTACGCAAGAATTGCCTCCCTCATTTCCATGTTGCACACAGAAAAGTAAAAATAAATATATGTATAAATAAATAAATATCGGAATATATAAATATGGAAATAAATATATGTGGGAATAAATAAATATAAAAACAAATTAACACATAAATAAAAAAAATAAAAACATTGCAAAATAAATTAATAAATAAATACAAGTTAAAAAGAATAAAAATTATGTTAAAAATAAATACAGAAAATAATAACGAAAAAAATTCATACAATAATAAATTCAAGACAAATTATATTTGTTTTATCAAGACATTTATTCCTTTATTTATTTTCTTGTACATTTATTTATTATTTTTGCAGGTTTGGGCCTCCATATTTTAGGGCTACTTATTGGATCAATAAAGGTAACATCATATAACGCGACTACACATGGTTTATGAAGAGCATTATGACCTACTAGCTAAGTCTTGCATTGAGAACTAGTGGAGCAACCAAATTAAGCACTGACTACAAACCAGTACCCAGGACTCAAGAACGTTCCACTGGGGTCATAAACGTAGTCCACTGAAGTTTATATATCCTTGGCCTATGCATCCTATACTAGTCAACCTTGTCTGTTTGATCTCCAATAGCATAACTTTTCCTGGTTAACTCTTTATCCACTGAATTGCAGATGATGGTCAAAAGTGACACTGTGATGGATTTTAAATAGTCTGCAAAAAGCTTCACAGACATGTGACGTGAATTGTGTACCTTAGTCTGAGAAGATGTCCTGCAGCACTGGAAAAATCTTTCTACAATCTTCATTGGTTTGGACCTTGACAACAGGTCAGTCATTATTGAGACTGGAAGGGATCCCTGGATATATTGCTATATGTGATCATGGTTTCATGACAATGGGATGAGGTTTGAATAAAGTTCATCCCAATAATCTAATGTGATGAGGATATTTGGACTATACATAAGAAATGCATTGCTTAAAAATATTGTGAAATTCACCTTGGACACCAATTGTCTGATTCTAACTAGATCTATTGTGCACTTATTTTCAATAAGAAGTATTTCAACCAAAAATGTAAGTGAAGGGAAAGAGAACTTGCTCTTAAATGTGAAGAAACTCTGTTGCCTGCTCCATGTATACATCTTCCTTGGTTTATCCCCAAGTTGAGAGGTAAGACAAGCAGTAAATACGATGTCAAAAGGATTTTCCACACCCCAGGATTCGTCGAAGCTCTTTCATTCTGTGGATAAGTTTTAGAGTAATCCATGTTTGCCAGATTCTTAACCATTACTATCACCCCATGCTCATAGTGGCATGTAAATATTCAGTTAGCACATAAAATCAATCTCTTCCCTCACTGTGCCATCGCAACTGCAGAAACTCCTTTACTCTTGAGTAAAAAGAACAATGATAGTGCTAAAAATGGACCCATTTAGATCTTTAAATTCTTTTCCTGCTTTTTATTTTTTTGCCTAAAAGGAAAATAAGTAGTCAAAGTTAGTAAGAAATGTTCTTGATGTATTGTGTTATTTTAACACACTTTTAAACAGATATTGAGAAGTAAATGCATTAAGCATTTGTTGCCTCTTTCTTAATGGTATGTGGATTAGATAAAGGAATGACACATTGATTGTTTAACTATTAATATAATTTAAACTCAGGGGTTTTAGGATTTTTGGCAATTTTGAAACAAACACAGTTATGATGTAAAATGACTAAGAAATAGAAAAGACAAACAAAAAAGCAAATTTGTGACATTGATCATATTTACTCCTTTTTATGAAAAGTCACATTTCCTTGCTTCCGTTAAAGCACACAAGATGCTCTTTGGAACATTCTCAAATCACACTGGATAAGGTTTTGCACAAACTTGTGGAGCATATGCCAGCAGGAGTGCATACTGTCATTAAAGCAAAAGTGAACCAAATACTAAGAAATTCTGAAATTATTATTTTATAGTATTAATTCTTTCTATTCTTAAGTTATTTTGTAATTCAACATTTCACTTACATTGTTATGCTGTTAATATAATTTGTAATGAAATCACTGAATTAAATAAAATAAAAAAACAGCAAAATATAGCATTTTCATCAGTGGTTTCTAGTGAAAACTTTTGAAGTTTATTTGGGCTGGAGCTACACCAAAGCACCAAAGCACCAAAATAAATCTATTGCAGGTCTTTGAGATTGACTGATAGTGTGTTTCAAACTTGGAAAGATTGAGACTCTGTTCATGGTGGTAGAGAGATGATCAGAATAGTGAAACCAGCAGAGTATAGCAAGCAGCAAATCAATGCTCAGATGTTACATTGGTAGATATTGATCTGTGTGTGAGAGCTGCAGGAGATGTGAACAGACATCTGATCCTGAGGGAGAGAGAAAGATAGAGCTTATTAGTTTCTCCACTAATATTATTTAGATTTAAGGCCAGCTGCTTCATTCACTCATTCATTTTTGAACCAAATGGATTAGTCACGATTGGACTAAGATTCTATGGCAATTTTGCTTTAATAAATAAATAAATACATTTGTAATGACTTTGTAACAGGGTTGAAAGGGGCAAGGAGGAGGCGGGAACCGGACAAACAGTCAAAGTAATATTTCTCTCTCTCTCTCTCTCTCTCTCTCTCTCTCTCCCGAACTGCCGCACCCGGCTGCCTTTATCCCTCTCCTCGGCTGATTAGCCCGATTGAGGGTAATTGATTATATATACAGTACAGTATCAAGGATAAGCTGTTGGAATGATGGCTGCTAGAAATCAGGCCTGTTTAGATTTGATAAAAAAATGACTTTTTTCAAATAATGAAGGTGCTGTTTTTTACATCAGTAATGTCCTGACTATACTTTGTGATCAGTTGAATGCCACTTTGGTGAATTAAAGTACCAATTACCATCTGAAACATTGCCCAAAATACGTTATACGGGTGTAACATCAATGTCGCGGAAATGTTATTGACAAAAATTGTTGTCTTAGAACCCACCAGTGTCACAGTGGTGAACTTAATGACAAAATTGTTTTAAATTCAGGACAGTAAAACTGTTCATATCACACAAATTAAAGATTGTCATATATTGAGCCGAGCATGTTTATGTCCATTAAATCATACAATGAACCATAGTGCCAGAAGAGCTTGTTTTGACATAAAACAAAAAGAAAGAGAAAAGATTATTAGTTAAAACAGTAGTTTCAAAATCATAGGCCTCACACATCACTCTTCCAACAATTTAGAACAACTGAAATGGACAGTGGCTATTAACTAATCTGACCACAAAAGAAAACAACAACCTGAATGCACAACATTTTTTTATAAACAGACACTGTGCCCTAACATATATTATAAAACAGACAAAACACAAGAAGGACATGATTGCTAGATCACTACTTCATAGCCTCAGACTAACCAGAAAAAATGACCTACTAACTATGACCTAGAATCAATAACACAGATTTTTAATAAAAATGTTAACTTACCTTTACTTGAACACAAAATCCATGCATCTCTCCTAGCAAATGAATATCTCCATCACTTTGTTGTAAAAATTGCCCGCTTATTGAAGTTTTGATAGCCTCTCTTTGTCAATTTTAATTGAAATTAACTTATTATATATACATATATACAGTCGCTGGTGAGACTTAAACTTACACTTTAGCAATTTGAAGTGATGTTATTCCTATCGAGAGCCACTTTAAACACAGGTAATTCCACATGTGATCTCTCTCAGTTTCTGTCTTTTTCTCCCGATTGGGGTATCCAACGGGTTCTCCGTTGCTAGTTCTAAAGTGACATTTTCGAACTAGCAACGAAGGCTTGACTTCACTTGATCAATTCAATAGTTTCTATATTATCTGTAATATTTGTGGGAAACACCCTCGCACTCCCCCTCCCCCTCTCTTAAGGTCCCTCATACACACACGGACACACATACATATACGCACACACTTAATTGCGAGTGAAAAACAGCGAGTGAAAAACAAATAGAGTTTCTCTCTTTCAATCCTTCATAAACAAACTCACACGCACAAATGCACAACCATATTACACCAGTAAGTGCTCCAGTAAAGCAGCGCAAGCTTCGCAATCCTCTGATAGTTCTAAAGTGACGTTTTCGAACTAGAAACTCAGGCTGTATCAAAGAAGAATAATGAATCAATGGTGGAAGAAAGTAGTTCCACTCACAAGAGCGTTTTAGGGATGAAAACCAGAAAACGTTGAGATAAAACCCTGAACGATGTCTTAAGGTGTGGTAACTGTGATATAAGAGGAATAATTGACTCTGGCCCATCTGGCCATTGAATTATTGAAAAATAATGCACACTGGAAGTGTAACGGTCAATCTGTTATGCATTACCACCTCGGTGTGTATTATATTCAATAATTCAATGGTCCCTCGTCAATTAATCCTTACATCTCTCTCTCTCTCTCTCTCTCTCTCTCTCTCTCTCTCTCTCTCTCAATATATATATATATATATATATATATATATATATATATATATATATATATATATATATATATATTATATAGCTACATGATTCTGGATAAATTGAGAATCACACATTTTTTAATCACGATTACCTCACGATTCTGAAGAAAAACTAATTTCTATGATATTAATGTAAACACTTCTGTCAATGATTTACCAGTGTAAACAGACAGGATTAATTATGCACTGACTTGATGAGATATTAAAGCAAACACAACCATTAATGTATAAGCAGACAGTACAGGCTGACAATGTGCAGTTTCGGTCTATAGGTCTGTTACCTACACAAAAGGTTTGTATTAATTTAGAAAAAATTAAATATATCACATGTGACATATGTGGAGTCAGTGAAGACGTTAAAGGCGTCCATAGAAATTATCAGTTGAGTTTCATGATGAGGAAAGCAGACATGCATTTCAGATGAGCAGGTAAGAATTATTTATATTAAATTTAATAAAAAAATTCTGAAACATTAACCCTAATGCTTTTTCAGAATTTTTTATATGATACAGTGTATACATATTTAAGAGTTTTCATTGAATAAGGGATCAAGGGATTATACAGTTTTACTATTAAATGTGAATAAAAATATCACAGTTAATTTAACCATAAGAATTTAGTATCCAAGGTTAAAAACAGTGAAATGCTTTATTTACACGCAAAAATATTATATCTAATTTATAAATCTATAATATAAAAGAGTTTTATGTAAGATTGTGTAAGCCTAAATGGGAAAACTCTGTGTGGATACTCGAGCTGTTGCTATGGATATGGACAGTGGCCGTGTGGTGCTTTAATGGCCAGGTGTCGCGACCAGAACAAAAACTTTTAATTCACGTGAAATTGAAGCATAAACACACAAATTTTAAAATATAACAGAGAAATTCGATCTACCAGACTCATATCCATCAAAAAGGCGACTTAATTAGACTGTTTGGCAGCATTTAAATTACTGACTGAAGACAACGAATGTAAAACAAACCGTTGGAAGTCCAAGAAAGACACACATTCTAAAAATGGGACAGGATGCTCGACTAGTCGTCCAACAACAAATTAGTACGTTTAATATTTTTTAGATGTGGTGATATTAAAGTGATGAATTAAAGCTGACACTTTTATAGTGTTTAAGCATGCATGCAGCATGCAGTGCTTTTGCATTTAGTTACTATCAGCGAGGAAACTTGAACATTTGCATCTTAAATCGTCCACATTATTTAAAGCATTGCTTCTGTACAAAATCACCACATTTAACAATAAATGTCAATTTTAGTCATGATTGGACTTTAAATTGCCTGCTGTTAGCAATGTTCAAATTATTATGCATAGTCCAAAGGTTTATTTGTAAGGTGTTGTGGACAGTATTTCGAGTCTGTTGCTGATTCTTTGTGTTGGGGTGTCTGACAAACAACGGACTGCTTTAATAAACTGATGTAGAATAAAAAAAACTGTTGAATTCCATGAACTACATGTTGCACACCCACAATAATCTTACATTTACGCACATTTGAAGCACTCTGTTTACACTTAAGCACATCATTGAGCTCAGGATGCGCATAAGTGATGTTGTGCCCTAGATTGGAGCATCTCTTATTACCTCATTTGTGTGTGAGTGTATTTATCAGTTTTCTTATTATAGGGCTTCCCTTAGCGTCCACATAGCCCCAGAAATATGTCCACTTAGACATTTAGACAATTGTTATATAATAATGATTTTTTGCATCAGTGCTGTTTCATAATAAGAAAATGTGCAAATAATTGTAAAACCAGTTAACTGCGGTTAACTTTCTCAGACAGTAATCTAACCATCAAAAACTCACACCGTGGCATCCCTACATTGAATATACTTTTTGCATTATGCAAATGTGCATTAATTTGAACTGTTATTATGTATTGTGTAAGGTGTTGTACTGAAGCATTACAACACATTTAGTCCCTCTCAATGTTCAAACCATATCTGTACTATTGTATATACAGAATATATATACTGTATGTATATATATATATATATATATATATATATATATATATATATATATATATATATATATATATATATATACACACACACACACACACACACACACACACACACACACACACACACACAAACAGTATACAGTACTTGAACCTGGTTCCCCTTGCACACTCTCCGGAAAAAAAAGGGACTGTTTGACATGGGCTATCACTGGGACGGTACCCTCAAGGGGACCTTTTCTGTACATCTGGTTAAAATGTATATCTTGTTTTGGGTACATATTTGTACCCTAAATACCTATTGAGAACCTCTAAAGGTTCCTTTTGTACCTTTTCGTCTCTTTAAGGGTACCACCCCAGTGATGGCTTTGTACCTTACACAATACCTTTTTTCTGAGAGTGCACTCTAATTAGAACCTGTACCGCTAGACTAATACATCTTGTACTTTAACGAAGATATATGTTTTGCTTTCTATTGTATATATTTTATTTTTGGTCATGTCTTATCTGGCCTATTGCACCAAGGTAGCCAGTACCACTACTGGTGCCCCAAAAAGAAAAAAGTTTTTTGTTGTCATATAGAGATTATGTGGAGTGAATCAGTCTCTGACACCTTTGAAGTCACACAAAATTGTAAACAAAGTGAAGGTTTTTGCAGGAAAGGTAATTATGCTTTTCTTCAGTGTCACAGAGTCTACAAGAGGCAGTAGAATAGCTAAATCACTTCCCAAACATGTTTCCCATCTTTCTCTCTGCCACCTCTCTTTTTTGTCACTTCCATATTTCATCCCAACAGCTCTGTCAGCCTCTTGTTCCCAGATGCTTAGCCAGATGTCTGCTCTGAGCTCCAGTGAGACATTCACCAGACAACACTGAAACTTAATTGTAATTCTAATAACAGAAAGCAAATCCAATGGTGTGGTTACTAATGGAGTCAAACTCGAACCCCAGTCACCTGATATTCAGTGACATTACAGGGGATGTTTGAATGTAAAGAAACTGCATACCACATGTCCAATAATTATTCTCAATAAACTCAACATATTTTAGTTTTTATCTTACACTGTAAATACAGTTTTATAAGAGTAATATCGTAAGAAATAACATTTCCCTTGATCTCTGAGAGTTTATTTTAGTGCAAAAAACTTTCAGAACTCAAAATATCCTCCCCAGTCCAAGTTTATTAAAACTAGCTTCAAACATGGCTTGTTACATACTTCTGCATGTCAAAAAAGGCCACCCACATTTCATAAATGCCTCTTAGGTGTTACTTAGAAACTTGTTATGTCCAGTCAAACTGAGGCAATGAGGAGAAAGTAATATATATAAAAGAGCTATTTATAAAGTAAAATGAGGGAAAGTCTGTGTGTAGCAACTAATGCTTTGCATATCTTTCTGAAGAATCTCAATATTACTTACAAGTGGCTGAAGTTTATGTTCAACAAGGTTCCTATTAGTTTTAGTCTGGATTAAGAGCTTTTGTGGCATATATCAGCTTGGATAGATTTTTATGAACCACCTTTTTTTCTTCTTTTCGTTGTGCAGGCTCTGCAAAGAGTGTATTAGTTTTCGAAGGATGAGGCAATGCAAACTATTTTTTGCCTGATCTCTCTCTGTGAGCACCGATACTCATTTTACATGCATAGAGGTCATTTACATTGAAATCTTAAAGGCACAGCAGCAAAATATAGCCTGTTTAGTTTTAAGGGTCAGACAGAGGTTGATAAATGGTCATGAAAACTAAATGATGTGTGAATTAAATTATTATTATTCTCAAAAATTTCATCAACATTATAAGTGGACTTCAGAGGAAAAAAAATTACAGTATGACCCCCATTATGTCAAGATATCAATATTCAGACACACCTTTGGTTTCTTTCTCTTTCTCACTCTGCCTCATCCACAAATTTGCAGATAAGCTCAAACTCAAGGTCCATGCTGACAGCTGGGTGTTATATCATTATATTTGACAGTTGTTCAATATGCCATAAAACCTGCAAAATTCAATGAGAAAAATCAACTCTGAACATTACTTTGTATTATAAATGCAACTCCTGATACCTGGGACAAAATAATACTAATAAAAAATAAATACATTTCAGAATACAATTTGTTATATATTCCACCCAGTACGTAGGATAATAAGCCTTCACTGCAGGTGCTTCATGCAAATAATAAAGCTTTGAAGTCCATGGGGACTAGCAAAGTAATGCACATGAATAGATTCTATTTTATTGCCTACATATTCAAAAACTTATACGGTATGGGGCTTTATTTATGCAGATTGCTATGTCACTGCCATGATGCCACTAATGTCACTATAGCATGCTACAGCACACTTGCTGCACAAGCCTCCCCAAAGCAATGTAAAAAATAAAGAAATACAAATATGAAAAGCTTCCCTAAGCATCTGCATGAGCATCTGGAATACCCTGACAAAGCGTTTATTGAAGATGAATGATGATGAGTCAGTAATCCACACAGGTATTGTTTCATTCATGTCTCAGAACCATTAACAAAAGTTTAATTGCTAACTTTCTATGTTGTCTTCCGTTATTCATGGGGCTTTTGAAGGTAGGAAAAAAGACAGAGTGAAACCATCAACATTTTCTGTGGCAAGCAAAAACATGTAAGTGCATTACTTTAACAATGGGGAAATAAATTACTCCATTTATTCTCTTCCTTGTGTCATTTTTGTGGTGGCAGGTATCATAAAAGATGAGAAACAGCAGGACATTTTGTCTCATTCCTTCTACATTTCACCTCCCCAACATTCACTTTTCATCTCTAACCCTTTCACACCAAGTTTCCTAGAGTGCAAAATCTTTGGCTCATCTGTCATCCTTTGGCTTGTTTCTTTTTAAATTTTTGCATTCAATGTAACCCTTTTTTGTGATCGTAAAACACGATCTCATGCAATTATTATTATTAGTTTTTAGTTAGAACACAACCTGTACAAGCACTTGTTCAGGAAGTAAGATAACTAGCATGCGTTTTTGCCGATTTAAGCCTGACAATATCATCAATCCCACAAAAACACACATGTGCACCATGAGTGGCAGGGGAACATCAACAGGGCTGAAAATGCATTGTTTGCAACCAGCTGTCTCCTCAAAAAAGACAATTTGGGAGCAGTAGACAGATGCTTTCTCTTGGACATGCACATCTGCTAAATTGCGGCATGTGACACACAGAGGCGCAAGTGTTATTCACTCTGGAGTGCATAAAGGCATAGCATTAATGTTGTGTTCTACTTCATGCAGACTGTGCACATTAGTGATGACGGCCGTTGTACGGAAATGCACCAAGGTTCAACAGATTCATAAGTGAGTCTGAAACCAGACCAACACTATGATAAATAGATAAATGACATTTATATCATTGCTTTATTTTTATATATGGAATAAGCTTAAAAAAAATCCATGTTGTTAAAAGATCTGAATGAGCACGTAATGGTATAATACACTATAACACACTTTAACATTTGCTAACCAGCAGTTAGTATCACCCAGCTCTCCGGAAGAGGGCCATTAGTTTCTCATTCAATCTAGTTTGTCATTGCTCTCTTTAATGTGTTTTCCCAACTCTTTCCATTGACTCATTTTGCTGGTGTGACAGCCTGTGAGCTTGTCCAGGAGAGTGGAATCTTTGATCAGCCTGGTGGCATTCTTTCATTTTCCACCACTTAACTTGTCTTGACAAAGTATTCACAGTTAGAATGTTTTGGCAGACAAGAGCCAATCTGCAACACTGAAACCTGCTCTCCTTCATCACCCAGAGGGCTGTGACTGACACTCTCTCCACCCTTATTTTCCAGTAAAAGGTACCACATTCTCCATTATGGGTAAGTGTCAACAGAGACCTGGCGATGTGATATTATAGTGATACTTGTGTCATGATATAGTAATGTTGTGATTTATTTGAATTCTATTCTGATTCCAAATTTTATTTTGTGATCTTTCCTTCACCTTCATTGGAGTATCAAATTTTTATTTTATTTTTTGGCCATATCTGATGCAAAAAGTAGCCATATAAGGACACAAACCCACTATTTCTGCCATTTTGTCTAAACTCAGTTAAATACTCTCCACCATTCACTCGCCATGTCTCCTGCCTCCCACAATGCCAGCCAAGAAGTGGCTCCTGTGGAGCTGAGATATTGACCACATTGGGAAAGAGGCCAAGTGCTCTATAGCCTGAGAACAGAGCACTGATCCTGGGAGGATGGCTGAAAGATTAGTCCAATTACACTGTGCTGGAGCCATGACTTTCCTGGGTTCAATTTTTAGATAATAGATTGGACTGTGCGACACCTGAGAAAAAAACAAGCAAACAACAAGAAAAGTTATAATTTGGTGGCAGATGTGTGCTGCAATGCTTTGCCAGAGCTTGATGTTAGGTGAAACTAAGCAAAAGTTCTGCATACATGTAAATGTGTTTTGCCTGCGAGTCGTCTCCCATATCTTGCTACAAAGCATTTCCTCTTTGATTTGTATTACTCTCTTGCCGGTTAACTTTGATTATTGCCAATAATTTGGACAATTTGTTTCAGATATTATAGCAATTAACCAAAGAATTTTATGCTTTGTTCATAATCAGGGCTGGACTGGTGATCTGGCATATCAGGCATTTTCCAGTTGGGCCGACGCACTTTGGGGCCAATCAGGGGCGAACATCGGGAGAAATGAGCAGGCCGGTGGATCGGCTGTGAAACGGCCGAATAGGCCGCAATAAGCTGAAATGAGCCACGGCAGTATGCAGAACGGACCACAAAACGGCACCACTAGAAAAGGACAGTGAACCATTTTTATTAATGCCTTTTATTTTTACATTTTGTTGTTTTAGCCTTGTCCCAGATCAAGACTTTCAATATTAAACTACAAAAATCCATTATAAAAATTTTACTAATGCCTTTTATTTTTACATTTTGTTGTTTTAGCCTTGTCCCAGATCAAGACTTTCAATATTAAACTACAAAAATCCATTATAAAAATACAAATCATGTGTTTACAACTATGATAATCTAAGCAAAGAGTTAACTATATATACACTGAAACCATTTCAATATTTATTGTGTGAAAATTATTTCTATAATTTTTCAAACAAATACAACTGTTCCAAAAAATTTGCCCCATAATTGTTTGGATGGATGGATGGATGGATGGATGGATAAGTTAATGTACTTGTTTACCAAGTTGAAAAAAGGGCTAGTGAAGAGAATGCTTGAGCTGAAATATGAGACATGACGATTGAAGTAAACAAAGAAAATTCAAGGGAAATATCGTTTCCACCACATAATTATTTTTTACAGAATTTGAGATGTGTTGGAAATTACACTGTGGTGGGAATTTTCATGACTTTCAGAAGTAAAAAACAAAATAAAAAAATTAAAAAAAAATACAAAAATTATTTACATGTTCAGTGATACATGTACACATTCTTTTGGACATTGTTTCTACAGTGCCCGAAGTTGAAGCAACACCCATAAAGGGCTGTCAATAGGTTATTATAATAATCATGAATAATTCATTCTATGATTTTTATTATGTAGTTTACAGTATTCTATTAATTTTCCATTTTATTAATGTAGTTCAGTCAAGTCAACTCTCTATAACAGTGGTTCCCAACTCTGTTCTTTGAGGCCCACTAACACTGCACATGTTTCTATATCTCCCTTTTCTTACACACCCAGTTCAGGTCTTGGAGTCTCCACTAGCACACTGATGAGTTTAATCAGGTGTGATTGATTAGGAAGGTATCCAAAACGTGTAGTCCAGGAACAGGGTTGGGAACCATTGCTCTATAAGATTTAGCTTATTAATGTCTGTATGACATTTTGATAGGATATTGGTCTTGGGGGACTATATCTGCTAGAACGCTGCTGTTGCTGCTGCTGCAGAGCAAGTAAGGACACTTACAACTGCTAGAACATACATAACCATAGTGAGTTAGCATGTGGACATGCTGATGCCTCTGCACAATTAGAAAAAATGCAAGACATGCTGCATCGAACATGTATGACATGCGGCTACACAAATAGACTTACATATAATCCCCATGAAGCAGATCTAGACCAGTGTTGCTGAGGTGGAGGTGGGTTTCAGAAAAAATCTCATAGCACACTGCAGTGAAACAGGCTTATCTGCAAATGATTACAAGTCAAAGGACCAATCAGCTTAAACCATTAGAGCCAATACTTAACATGTAACATGTGAGTGAGCCAATTGGCTAACAGATAGCAAGTTCGAAGAACCTATCAGATTGAGCCACATAAAGTTACATGGCTTAACTTCTCAAGTCCCACTCACATCCTCGGCAACCTCAATGTGGTAGTGGACGCGCTGACACGACAACGCTTGCCCGGTGGAGAGTGGAGGCTTCACTCCCAGTCGGTCCAGCTGATTTGGGAACGGTTCGGCAAGGCCCAGGTAAACCTGTTTGCCTCCCGAGAGACCTCCCACTGCCCGCACTGGTATGCCCGAACAGAGGCTCCCCTAAGGGCAGATGCACTGGCACACAGCTGGTCCTTGGGGCTGCGCAAGTACGCATTTCCCCCAGTGAGGTGCTGTGCAAGGGAGGACGAGGAACAAGTCACCCTAGTGGCTCCCTACTGGCCCACTCGGGCCTGGTCCTCAGACCTCGTACTCCTCGCGACAGCCCTACCTGGCGAATTCCCCTGAGGAAAGACCTTCTTTCTCAGGGACTGGGCACGCTCGGGCATCCACACCCAGACCTCTGGAACCTCCACGTCTGGCCCCTGGGCGGGACGTGGAAGATCTAGCTGGTCTACCACCTGCCGTCGTAGACACAATCAACCAAGCCAGAGCCCCCTCTACCAGGCAACTTTATGCCCAGAAGTGGCGCTTGTTTGCAGATTGGTGTTCTACCCGGGCTGAAGACCCACAGAGGTGCGCAGTTAGGTCAGTGCTCTTATTTCTGCAGGAGAGGCGGGAGGGGAGGCTGTCCCCTTCGACCTTGAAGGTGCATGTGGCTGCTATCGTGGCCCACCACGACGCAGTAGACATCTTTGGGAAAAGCATGACTTAATCATCAAGTTCCTAAGAGGCGCCCGGAGGTTAAATCCTTCCCGGCCAAGCCTGTTCCCATTCTCTCAGTGGTCCTCTCAGGCCTTCAGAGACCCCCCCCCCCCCCCTTTCGAGCAGCTAGAATCAGTCGAACAAGGCCCTCTCGCTGAAGATTGCCCTGCTGATTGCACTCACATCCATCAAGAGGGTCGGGGACCTGTAAGCATCCTCTGTCAGTGACACCTGCCTGGAGTTCGGTCCGGCAGACACTCATGTGATCCTAAGACCGCGACCAGGCTACATGCCCAAGGTTCCTACGACTCCCCTCAGGGTCCAGGTTGTGAACCTGCAAGCAAAGCTGCCCTGGGAGGAGGCAGGCCTAGCCCTTCGTTGCTGTGTCCGGTACGTGCTTTGCGTACCTACCCTGACTGCACGCAGAGTTCTAGATGTTCTGAGCAGCTCTTTGTCTGCCTTGGTGGACAGCAGAAAGGGAACGCAGTCTCCAAACAGAGGTCTTCCCACTGGGTAGTTGACACCATTACATTGGCTTATCACACCCAGGCCGTGCCCCTCCCCTTGCGGGTCCGAGCACACTCGACAAGGAGTGTTGCGTCCTCATGGGTACTGGCCAGAGGCATCTCCCTGGCAGACATATGCAGAGCAGTGGGTTGGGCAACACCAAACACCCTTGTGAGATTTTACAGTCTCAGGGTAGAGTCAGTTTTGTCCCATGTTTTCTCAGGTCCATGCCGGTAGAACTCGGTAACATGCTGACGGATTGACCGGGTGGACAGCTTGCTTCTAGCGCCCTTTCTCTTGGCTGAGGTAAAATTGTGCTCTTTTATCTCCCAGGAGATCCCACTAACTCGGCTCCCTGGATGACTCCTCCCTAGCCCTGTAGGTCCGCAATTCAGCGGAGGAATTTGCCGACCCAATCCACTGCGGGTACTCAAATCTACCCTGCACTGGAATAGGTTCTCCACAGGTCAGGACTCCTCCTCCATCAGGGGGATTACATACGTAACCTAGACAAAATCCTTCATCTATTAATGTTTTATCAATAGCTGAAAATATGACCGATATTTTATGTGCTATGTGTTGACAGTGAAGGCAAAATAAGGTATATTTTGGATATTGCTATTTTATTGGGTGTTCAGATTGCTATAGCATTTGAGAGGTATGTCACAGAATGAAAAGTTTTCCCTGTTGTCATTGGGAGTCTTCCTGATTAGCAGAACTTTGGGTCATCTCCTTGGATCCATCATATGTCTAGGATTGGATCTTAAAGGCTTCTTCACCTTGTTCCTCTTTCTGCAGACACTAAGTGGCACATACATGAAGGATGAAATCTTTTCCATGACTGGGTACATACTGTACATGCTGTCTCCAGCCTAATTTGTGTCATTTTCACCCTTCCTTCATTCTGACATGTGTCCATGGGGACTATATGGAGGTCTGTTTTCTCTGTATCCCCACCTTGCTGCTCACTCTCTTGCTTTCTCTCAACCATTTCCTCAGATTATTTTTTTTTTATATTGGTTCTGTCATGCTTCAAACTTTGTAGATTACTTCATTTGCTGAGGCATACAGCATATGCAATTGTCTGAGGTGAGAAATGTTAAGAAGTTAAGAAGTGGGAGGCCCACATCTTAATATCTCTTTTAGAAAATAATTTGCTTCAAATTGTGTGATGAGTTGGGCTGAGATGTACAACCTTGTTTTTGTAAAGGTGTCTCTAGAATTGAGTAAGATGGGGCTATTACACTTATTGCCCTTGACTGAACCAAACCTTATTTGAATTAGCTCTGTATTCTGTAAATTTTTTAAATGTGTCATTTGTGCACACTAGCATAACCAGAAAAAATTGCAGTAACAGATAGTTGAGCCAATGTTGCTCTGGCAGACTTATCAGGATGCGCAAACAAACAGAGCAAACTTTTGATTGTGCCACAGAGCCACTGTATTTACACTTTCAATATCAATCAACCTACAAATGGCTTAAGTATAGTTGCCTTTGCATATCCTCCTGATATAGAAAAAAGCATTTTAATGTAAAAAGAAAAGCCCCCAAAACTTAAGTGATCCCATATTTTATCCACTTCTTGTTTTTCATGCCTTCTGCTTAGAAACAAGGTGCAAGTTAGCTCAGTTAGTGTTAGTATCTTAATCGATTTAATTGAGTAGTTTAAACCATTGAGCTGGTAACACAAAATGAGGCTCATGGTGTTCAGCCATTAGCCTCTATAATGTACTGTTTTGGGATCCAACACAAGATCCACAAACCTTGAAGACATCATAAAGCAAATGCAAAAGATAAATAAAAGAAATTGGCAACGATGCAGTCATTTTAAACAAAAGGATCCATTTCTGTGTGACAAACTGTGTGAAATTGTTTTATTGACAGAGTATTGCTGCCTCTGTCTTCCTATACAAACATGAAACAAAGCTGTCAAGGTCACTGATAATTATAGCTTTTTTAAAAGACAATTGTAGTGTTCTTACACACAAAAATTAGGTTCATTGTGAAATCATAATCAGGAGACATCTGATGAACTTAAATCCAGAGGATTTATTTTAGAACTTTTACTGTGATTTTCTCCCCTTTTCTCCCCAATTTTGCATGCCTAATTCCCAATGTGCTCTAAGTCCTTGTGGTGTACAGTGACTCGTCTCAATCCGGGTGGTGGAGGATGAATCTCAGTTGCCTCTGCATCTGAGACAGTCAATCCACACCTTTAATCCCATGGCTTATTGAGTGTGTTGCCACGGAGACCTAGAGCATATGGAGGCTCAAGCTATTCTCTGCGGCATCCACGCACAACTCCCCACACTCCCCACAGAGAGCGAGAACCACATTATAGTGACCACAAGGAGGTTAACCCAAGTACACAGAAGACATTTCCTTTCATTACAATATCAACCATTCTCTGAATTCAACTTCTTCAAGAATATTATAGATCAAGATGCTTTGATGCCAGTAGGGGTTTCTGATAACAGAAAATATCCTCTCTCCTGTCTCTTATTTTCTGATTCATTTCTAGTTTCCAAGTTAGTTTTGTCCTTACTTGTGTCTGAAGCAATTGCTTGGGCATCTTATTCTGGTTCAGTGATGTTCCACATTGACATTTCTTTTTCAGTTCTTTCTATCACCCAATATTTGCTATGATCTGAGCCACATGTTTCTTACACAAACTCCCTTGTACATTTACCAGGTAGGTTACTGTGCCCAGCACTTTCTCTATGGCACCAGTTTTCCGAGCTTCTCCTTCCCCTCCCTGGAAATCTTACACAAATACCTGTTATCCTGTCTGGAAATTTTTTTTATCATCCTGTTTTGTTTTTTGCTCTTGTTTATGTTCCATTGAAGCTGAAAAATTTGGTTGCATTTCATATAACCTTGTGCACATTTTCCTTAGAAAAAGCTCTGATGGTGGTTTTTTCCTTTGCATTCTGGGGTGTATTTCTGTAACTAAACAGAAATTGGTAAACAAAATGCTTCAAAGAGTATCCCAAGTCTTTTTGCTTTTACAAAGATTGTTTAAAGGTCTGAACTAGCCTTTCCACCAACTTGTTTGAGGCTGGGTGGTATGGTGCAGATTGTATGTGCTTCACTCCATTAGTTTGGAGGAAGAATTCAAATTCACGTGACTAGCTGTGGGCCATTATCCGAAACCACTATTTCCGTCAGTCCAAAAGCAGAAAACATACTCCTTAAGTTTTCTACTGTTGACCCTGTTGTTGTGTTTTTCATTATTTTCTGGCCACCTCGAATATGCATCTATTGCTAATAAAAACTCCCTTTTCAGCAAAAACAACATGTATCCTTTCAGTGTTTCCCCTTGGTTTACATCTTTGGGGGGGGGGGGGGGGGGGGGCTCATGGTGTGCATTTGTTCTTTTGATTGTTCATATCTTAATTTTTTAAAATATTTTTATTAATAGATCCGGCTCTTCTGATATGCGAGCTGGCTTCCAACGTTCACCTACAAGAGTCGGCTCTTAGACTCGTTCGCGAACGACCCATCACTAGTGACTGGACTTTTGCTGCTTGTCAGGGAAAGGGCGTGCAGCACTTGGGCTCTTTTCTGTACTTGGACTCGGAGAAGTAGCGCTAATCCGGGTGCTACTTACAGGAGAGCGAGTGTTGCCATCTTCATCACCCTGGGAGCGTTTAAAAAACACAGATATTTTTGTCTTCTTTTCAGGTGATTGACGCAGCATATTTCCGACGCACGCTTTCTGTCCGCTGGTGGGAGTGTGTGATGGGGAGTCGACTCCAAAGAGTCGATTCCTCGACTCTGAATAGCCCCAGACTCGGGGTCGTCTCATCACAGGAATCGACTCTTGGTGTCGACTCTGTTACTGTGTCCGAAATCACTCACTTGTGAGTGTCTAATCCCTATAAAAATTATATTTTTGCAGTGAAGTCGAGTAGATTGTATATTTTTTACATTTTGAGTGTATTACTATCTGTTATATGTTGAATTAATGTGACGTCTTATCACGACCGTAGTCTCAAAGTATAGTGTGTCCGCTGCATTAAACTATGCCAGAGAGCTGTCGTAGAAACTTTGTATTTATCCTACATGTTGCTTGTAGCTTATCTCTTTAGAAATAGATAACAGTCATAGTGACTCTAGTTTGTAATTATGCATACCTCCGTACCAGAAAACCTGGAATCGAACACCCCTATGCTCACACGCGAACGTGTCTGTGTGTGTGTGTGCAGGCGTGTGTGTGTGCGCATAGGGGCGGAACTCCGCCGTGCGCGATACAGAGGGCTGAGGAGAATAATAAACCTGCGACCATGTAGAGACAGAAATGGCATGCCGTCGTGTAAATAAGATAAATAACTTAAGGGCTATTTAGTTTGTTTAATAAAAGAACAAGGTTCTATTGGTAAGGTAACCTTAAATTACTTCTGTTGTGATCTGGCGCTATATAGAAAATATAATTAACTTTACCTTCAAGGGGGGGCGGAGGGTGCCGTTGGGGGGGCGGGGCGCCCCCCTAATATAATGGCAGGGGAAACACTGCCTTTAACAGGGGTGCTTTGGCCACTCCCATGGATGCACTGGTGATTTGTTTGTGAGGAATATGTTGTTCTGACAAACAGAATAACAATGTACCAGTTGCTCTATGTCCTGGTCTAGTTTTGGCCACCAAAAATTACTTCTTGTCAGAGCCTTGCTTCGCACAATGCCTAAATGCTGTTCGTGAAGTACTTTTAGCAGCCGGCTTTTCACAAGAGTTCCCACAGGAGGCAATCTGCCTCAATTTTGAGTTCTTGTCACCTCACCCAATAAGTTTTCAGAACCTCATCCACTACATGTTTTGGCCAACCTGTCATGGTAAGGTTTTTTACTTTTCTCAGGATGGCATCATTCTCTGTCACCCTCTATATGTCTTTTGCTAATACAGGCACTGCATCTAACCATGACAATCTCCACTCAGGATTACTGGGTGTCACTTATATTTTTAAAGGTAGTCTGGACAACCCATCTGCATTTGCATGCTTCAAGGAAGGCTTGTATTCAATATCATATTGATAGGCAGACAACAGTAATGCCCATCTTTGCAACTGGGCAGCTGCCAATGCCAGCAAGGTAGCCTTTGGGTCTAATATATTTACAGTCTTGTGATCTATAATTAATAGGAATTTCCAAATATAACAGTAATCTCTGAATTTCTGCACACCAAAAAGTATGCATAATGCCTCTTTCTCAATTTGTGACTAATTTAACTCTACCTTGTTTAAGGTACATTAGGGGTATGTGATGGTTTGCTCGGAATTATGCGAATTAAGTGATGTGAAATATCAGCTCCTACCCCATATGCATAAGCATAGCAAGCAAAAGCGATGGAAAGTTGAGGATCAAAATGTGTCAGCACGGACTCAGAGAACAGTTGCCTCTTGGCCATCTCAAAAGCCGCCTGGCAGTTTTGTGACCAAAACCAGGGTTTTTATTTCTCTAAAAATCTGATAAGGGCTTAATCAATGTGGACAAATTATTGATGAATTGTCTACAGTAGGAAAGTAATGCTAAGAAAACTCTCAATTCTGTCATGTACCTTGAAATGGGAGCCTTCACTATAGCTTCAACCTTTTCCATCACAAGATATACTACTTCACAGTCAATTTGATGTCCAAGGTAGGTTACGCTGGGCTAGCAAAAGGCATGGTTGTCTTGGTTCACGTATACATCATCTCCAATGTTCTGTTTCAGTCTCCCCCACAATAAGGATTCCATCTAAGTAACAGATTACACAGGGAAGACCTTGCAATATGTGATCCATAATTCTCTGAAAAATAGCAGGCGATCTGGCAACCCTATACGGAAATCTATTAATCTGAAATAAACCCTTCTGTGTCTTTATGGTCAGATATGGCTTTGCGGAATCATCCAGCTCTACCTGTTGGTAAGCTTGTATAAGATCAAGTGTGGAGGTGATGGCATGGTCGAGCGTTCGTCTGGAAAGAGAGTAAGCGGTAAGGGTTCTCACCTGAGATGAATTGCTGGTAATTGCTTGTTTTTGTGTTCACAGTGAGATACGGGTGAAATGGCCAGTCCTCAGAGTGGGTGAGAGTGAAAGCCCAGCTTTTTGTGAGTTGGCAGATGACGTATTGAGAATTTAAGTATATGAAGATTTAGCGTTATGCATTGAAGCAAATGCATTATTTTGTAAATAAAAGTGATATTCCGTCTCCTGCTTTCTCATTCCTTTGAACTTGTCACATCAAGTTTAGTGAAATACTTTCCCCCAGCTAAGGTTGCAAATAAATATTGAATTTTTGGAAGAGGATATTTGTCTACCTCCAACTTTTCCCCTAACTCACAAATGGAAGATAGGCCTTTCAGTGCAGCTACATACTCAGCTAAATATTCTCAGTTTAACCGCTTCCTTGCTCTAAACATGTATCGCTCACTTAGCAAATTTTTCTTCAACACGTAAAAGCATCTCAATGCTTTAAATATTGTCCGCTAACGGCATTTCAGCTGGCTTTTTGGTGCCAAAAATTCCTTTAATAACGAGAAAGTTTTTGTACCTAACACCGATAAAAACACTGATCTTTGCCTTTCAGCTTCAATTCCATTTAGCTCGATGAACTAAGTGAACTGTTCTTTTGTAGCTTTCGATAACTTCGTTAAAACAGTCCAGTCTCGCTGATGAAAAAGGCCATGTCATCCTCTTGACACTGTCCAAATTTTTCAGCCAGCTTAATGAAGGTCTGATGATCTCCCAGACTACAATCCCATCCACATCCACATTGACAGTTGTAGTGTTCTTACACAAAAAATTAGGTTTGTGGTGAAATCATAAACAGGAGATATCTGATGAAATTAGATTTAGAGAATTTATTTTAGAAACTTTACTAGCAAAAGAACAGACATTGCATCACTCACAAATTGTGGGTATACTGCACATTTTCTATCTTTTCACACAGGGGTAAACCCCAGACTTTTTAACAGAGTAAGGTCAAATGACCTATTGATGGTTTTTTATCACCCCACTGACCAATGACTAATTGACACCCTTTTTAAATATATACAACACATCTTTTAAACTTGATATATCAATATACCACAACAATCTTTGCACCAATTCCTCTAGATGACATACTTCTGATGCAATCAATAGTGCTGACAAATCAAGGACACTAATCACCACAAGAATCTCATTAATTGCTACTGTACATGACAACTTCAAGGAGGACATCTCTTTGCAAAGTTCTTAAATCAATCTTTCCCAAAAGCATTTATGTCATATTTGACCAAGAGAATTCCAGTAAATGACATTTGCTCAAGTGACAGTTCCATTCTGATCATATTTGCAGGATAAAATTCACACAGTGAAAGTAGTCTCTAGAGACCATGGTGAGCTATGTACATGACATTGTTGCAAAAGTTGCAAAATGGAAACAACAAAGTTGCAAAATGGAAACATAACAGAATTTCTAGCATCCAACACTATAATGTTTTAATTGCTATGGGAGTTTTAAGCTGTATCAATGAATTAGCCACTAATGAGGCATATTTGAAAGAGCTGGAAAGTGAACCTGTGAGATTTCATGGCCTTTTGGACAGATGCCTCTTATCGAATCTATCTATATTTCATGTTTGTGCTCTGTATGCCTTTTTTATTTAGCTTCTCACATTTGCTTTTAATGAATTTCTTCTCACAATATGACATGTCAGAATGATCAGTGGAGGGAATTTCACTTACAGCTCATTTGACAGAAAATCAGTGAATCAAATATTGTGCTGCAGAGAATGTGTGAAACCTGACAAGCTAATTTATGTGAGCTCTGTTCTCTTTTTTGATCATATACTGTCTCTATATATTGGAAACCCTATATGAGTCCACAGGTAACAGATGTTATTCGGAGATGTACACTTTATGAGGCTTCAGAGAGCATGTGTCAGACCTTCACAGTGAGCGATGAGCATCAGAGAAGGACTTTTTTTGTATGGGCAAATGCTTGAGCTTTTATTCTCTTACAATATGAGGCATGAACCATGTATTTTCAAAGGCGCTTCATTTCTAATGCCGATCAAAGGAACTTAACAAAAGCTAAAGGTGTTTGATATATCAGATATGAACCCTTTTATATGCAACATCACCCCACAGAGTAGTGTCACACATATGTGTTTCTGAAACAGCCAGTTATGTTACAAGCTGCCAGATTAAAATTGGATCTCGTGCCGACACAGGCTGCACTGGTCAAGTGTCTATGATTTATATTTGGTCAAACAGTTAGTCATACAGTCTTATAAACCACAGAATATGTTTATTTTATGTGACCAACAGCCAAATTGTCACCAAAATATGATGATAACAGTTCACAGCTTGTAAATGCACAGCCATCATATCTAAGCACGATCTTCCCATGCACACAGCCACGTTGCTGATTAGGTGCAGATGTGGTTTTCTTTCACACAAACAGCAACTCAAACAATCTTTTCAGGCATATAGTTTGATTGTTTTCTGAAACAAACAGCCAAACTATCACAAACGCACCATGCTAACAGTTTAAAATTAATATACTCACAGTGAAAACATGCTGATCAAGTGTGATTATCCGATGCACACAGCCAAGTCTGTTTACATGAGTTCTTCTCTCTCTCTCTCTCTCTCTCTCTCTCTCTCTCTCTCTCTCTCACACACACACACACACACACACACACACACACACACGCACACACACACATACACACAATGTCTGAGATGTCAAACAGTGCATCAACTGGACTGCTGATATTATTTGTTCATTTGTTTTTACAACAACATTTGCTTATTAATAACTAAATAAATAAAACAAAAAAAGTACAGCAGACATAACACATTTGTTCACATGTTTACTATATTATATACAGTATGTTTTTATGGCAAGAATTAAAAATAAATAAATAAATACTTGTCTGCACTCTGCCCACCCTCTGGCAGCTGTGCAGTGTCACATGTAAAAATAACTCACTCCAGGGTGCACTGCAGAAGGAGTTAGACCCTACTTATGAAATGGTTAAAGATGCAAATGGTATTTTGATGCAGTGCAATTCCTGAAAACAGCTCTTGTGTTGAGCAGATTTGGACATTACTTTAGTCATTATCGGACAACCACACACACACACACACACACACACACACACACACACACACACACACACACACACACACACACACTTATACACAGTGTACAAACTTAAGGCTCGCCAAGAACCAACTGCGAGTAAAAATGTTCTTTGGTGCATGAATGAAACAAGTTCCTCACCAGTAGCTCTATATGTACGTGAAAGCTTACATTGTTTTAATCAAAATGTGAATCTTCTTTATAATTTACATATATGATTTAAAGACAAACGTCTACTAAAGAAAAGACCTGACATCACGTATATCAACAACTGATCTGGATCTGATTGTTTATTATACATTGTGCTTTAAATCAAAGTATTTTTCACAACAGATAGCCAATTGAAATGTTAATGTACATGATTGACGGTGCAGGAAATGTAAAAGCATCGCTGTCATGTTGTTTGGCGGCTCTGAGATATGAGCACATTTACTTGCAATTTGATGTAACCTTTATTTCAGCTTTTATAATCGGATATTTTTCCTATTTTGTTGCAGAAAACAGTTCTGAGTTCAGCTGCTTTTGGGAATGTAACAAATGTTGAGTTTTGTTAAATGTATGGACCCTGCATACACACATACCACAGACATATTGTACAGAGGCTGGTCTATGGGTGTGATTAGTGTGCTGGGCTGTTATGTGTGGTAAATGTCTGCGATGAATTCAGCCATGAAATTGATCTGGGCTTTTGAGTGTTGCTCTTGTCATTAAGGGAGAGCCTACAGGATATTACTGAAGCAATGAAAGTAACCGTCCTGTCAGTCAAGCCACTGCTACATAACATGAGCAAGATTTAAATCACAGGCTTCATTAATTGGCAGCTCATACTGTTAGTTTAAACAACATGTAGTTGTTGATTTCTTGCATCATTGGTGTCTTACATTATATGTATTTTACACATTCATTTCATGCATAAATGGCTCTGATTTTATGGCAGAGGGTTTTCGAAAGCTACCCTCTTGTAGAAAATCTAGGCATAAAGATTTATTCTAACATATGGATTAAATGACCTGAAATGTAAATGAATAATTATTTACTCACCGAATGTTATTCTAAATCCGTATGCTGAAACAAACCAACATTCACATAGAGCTTTTCCATGCCAAACAGTTCATAATAACCACAGGCTGTCAAATTCCAAAAAGGCAATGTAAGTATTCCACATAACATGAATGGTCCTCTGAAGCCATGCAATAACTTTGTGTGATGAAACTGAGGTCCTTATTCACTGATAACCTTTAGCTCCTCTCCGATAAGTAGATTTTGAGACAGCAGCATGCAGGATTTAAGTGTTGTTGTTGTTGTTCTTTTTGTTTTATGGTGGTTGGCAAACCATCTAATGGTGCATATCCGCCACCTACTGGATTGGAGTGTGAAAAGAAAAAAACCTAAATCCTAGTAAACAAGTCTGTTTCCTTTAAATGTCTTAACAGAGCATTGTAAACCCTTGGCTCTTTCAGTGCATTTTGGAATATGACAGTTTATACTTTTTAATAACAGATTATTAATTCCTATGTTACTTAATACTTCTGTCTGCTGGATTCTTTCTCATATGCAGAGCAATAAATCAGCACGTTCAACTCTCTGGGAGGCCACACTGTGCACAACACTCAGATTCACTTTTCCCAATGACAAAAAGAGAATGGTTAAGGGAAGCATGCCCAATACACAGCCTCAGTTTCGGAGGGGCAGCACATGTATTTTTAAAGTTCACACTCTCTACATTGCTAGCAATTTGTCTATTTCAGTCATCTTTTCTTAATTGTTTGTGCTGTCTCATAGAAAATATTAATATAATTTGAATGACTGTTTCAGCTTGCTAGAAAAAAAAGAAAATACACAAAATTGTTTACTACCCTTAGGCAATCCCTAGTCCCTAGAAGTCCATATAACACATAGCTGTTGTATGGCCCCAGAAAGCTTGGAATATAATTCACTTGTCATATGGACTACTTATATGATGCTTTTAATACTGAACCTTAAATAGTGATTTGTACTTAATGAAGCTTGACAGCTCCTGCTCACTATAAACTGTTATTCTATGGAATAGAGCTGCTTATAATACCTACATTTGTGTTCCAAGAAAAACCCAGCATGTAGGTTTTGAACAACATAAGGGTGAGTAAATGATTGAGTAAAAGTACATTTTCAGGTGAACTTAACTGGTGGCTCATTTTTTGAGCACAAACCCTACAAGACATACTCAAAATAAAAATGGTCTCTTATAAAATAGACTCGAGAGAGAGATGCTGTACAAAATTCAGAATTAATTAAAGACAAATACATTTAGAAAATCTTACATTTATTTTAAACTATTATCTAATAATATTTGCATTAAGAATATATGACACTGTCCTTGCCAAATCCACTTGATTCATCAAAATGTCACAAGTTACAGTTCTTACCATGTTCTAGTTCTAATCAGAGTGTGATAATGCTCTACTATGTGTTTTATGGATCATTTTCTTAGCCAATGTCAAGAGAATTTTCGAAAAAGCTACTTCAAAAACCTGCCAAATCTAATATGACATTGACGAGCGGTGTTAGACTACTCTGTGTGGGAAAAATGATACTTTAATTAAATGAAATGTTATTCCTGCAACAATGTAATGACAATTAGACAGTTCAAGTGCATAATGGACTGCAGCAGAACATCAATGATATAAAGTATTGGTGGGGACAGTCTGGCCATATCTGATTATTGGGGAGGACATGGCCCCTCAAATTATATAGTGGTTGCCCTGCTCAGTGTGATATTAACCCACTGGGGTCTGAGGGTATTTTGGGCCCTGGAGAAGTTTTGACATGACTTGACATTTGTGCATTTTTCAGTTGCTTAAAAACATGTTAATGGCTAAAGTCTGATAATACTGTATTCAGCACAAACTGGGCTACAATAATATCTGAGCAAGATGTGTGTACATGTTTGTATTTTTGAGAAAATAACATTTATGCGTGGTTTTTGAAAAAAATAAAATTTTAAGTCACTGAAATAAGGTCCTATAACACATACTAAACATTTGTCCACAAGACTTTTGAGAACTGGATCTTGTAGCCTAGAGTTTTTGCTACAAAATGATGTGAAAACCATCCTGATCACTCGTTCATACAAAACAATATAGTAATGTAACTTTTGTAAGACAATTTTAGTGTTGAAAGGCGATATGCGAGGAGGCGTGAACTATCATGAATATTAAGGTGATTTACACCTGAGTACACAAAAGACCTCTCCCCTGGGCCCATCAATGAGGAATGTGACAGAGAGAGAATGAATGTGAGGAGACTTAATGATCAAAATCAAGTTTTAAGTTAAAAGAAATAATGTGACTGTACATTTTCTTTAAATAAAGACTTTACTTAATTTTAGACCTACACTACCATTAAAAGAAGTCTCTTCTGCTCACCAAGACTGCATTTATTTGATCTAAAATACAGTAAAAACAGTGATATTATTACAATTTAAAAGAACAGTTTTCTATATAAATATATTGTAAAAAGCAATTTGTGATCAAAGCTGAATTAAGCATCATTACTACAGTCCTTAGTGTCACATGATCCTTCAGAAATCATTATAAGATGGTGATTTTCTAATATGGGCATATTTAAAGTGCATTTTACTCATTTAACCTGAACACATAGCACAAGCTTTGTTGATGATAATGAGGCATTATAAACACTAGTTAATATATATTCTAAACATTCATATAATTTTATATATTACATATCATGTTTATATCAAAAAGCATACAGTTGAAATGTCTGCTTTAGCCGAAACAGCATTTAAATGTAACTAAAACTTGCTTATTAGGAAATATTTCAAATTTCAAAACTGAATCCTGGCTGGCAAGGCTAGAAACAGTCCCACTAGTAAAATAAAAGTTAAAAAGTTTATATAAATAGCATGTCAACTAATGAAAACGAATTGACTTACTCGTCTGAAATTGTATCCTCAGCTGGATCAAGTCTCTCTTCAAAATATAAATGTTCATCGGAGTCTCGCTCTTCTTCTGAGGAAAATGTTATCTCTTCCTTAATATCCAGAAGTTTCATCGCCTGTGTATTGTTACAAACGCGCAGTAAAATGAATGAATTGTTTACATTAAACCTCTGAACACTGTCGGGGGCGTGTACATTTGCATAGATCGTCTCAGCACATTAGCGTATGAATGGCGCGCTCTGCTGGTGGGTGGGATCACATTACAGATAATTAGATGAACCGTAAAAACTGAACAGCGCTTTGTTTCATACAGATTACATTGCAGGAGAATATTTGTTTTACATTTTAATAGTTTTATTTAAAAGTAGATATTTAAAGCTTTCTTTAGACATATGATTCATGTTTGTGTGATAAGTATTCGCGGAGTTTCAGTTCATTTTTGTGACGTGTTTCAGATATTTGCTTGTGAACACAGAGCCTGCTGAAAGCTCACCCTTTTTATTTTCTTTATTTTACAAAAGCACAATGTTTCATTGTTATTATGAGTGTACACAAATAAAAGTAGACCCTTTATAGTTTCTAATGATGTATTACACGTATCTGTATACCCCAAAATGACGGAGTATTTTAAGTTGTTTCTGCTGTAATGACGAAAAAATCCAGCAGGACGCGCCGGCGCGTCCGTCGACCCCAGAGGGATGATGTCAATCTTAGTATATAAAAAAAAAATCGTCCTCCTCATTACCCTCTACACCTACATGAGCTGGAACCAGTAGTCGAGGGCGTACGCAGGCATACGGCATATGCCCACTTATCTTTCTTGTGATTTTCATATATTGACAGTATGCCCAACTCTTCAGACACTACAACACCACTGGCTGGAAGCCATATAAAGGAAATGCTTACACCTGATTGGCATATTCAGTAGAAAATCTGTAGTGTTTCATATAATATATCCTGACTGGATATTGATTTCCCACTGTTTAAACTTACTAACTCTGAATATGAATCAGAATATATCACTATGCCCATACAATGAATATCTTCCACCCATTGATGTGCCATTAGAATTGCAATAATTTCCGATATATATACTGAGACATGATCTGATAGTCTTTTTAAAACTATATTTAAAATGAGGTATATAAACAGCTACTGCCATCTGCCCAGAGTCTGTGTTTTTTGATCCATCTGTACTGTTTATATTTGAATACTATTGAACTATTCCTGGTCCAGATGCTGCTACACAACTATATCCTTTGAAATATATCTTCCCTTTTCATGTATCATATTTAGCACCTGGAGATCAGCGGTTGGCATTTGGAATAGCCAGGGAGGTGTTACAGGCATTACCATAGTGGGACTTATATTTCTGTTGTCCATTCATACGTTCTGGGCTTCTTTTTGTGCATTCCACCCAAAGATATTTAATTCCACACATTCATGTTCCCAATAATTTTATTTTAACTGGATGCTTTTCAGCGAGTCAAAAAATCAACGTGCTATGTAAGGTTTAGACTTTTGTTGTTGATTATGCCTGGGGACTTGCCATTGGCTGTTGTATTCAAATAATTTATTAGGTAGGTCTGGGCAGGGTTTGGGGATTATTTGTGGACACTTTTAATTGTAATTTATACATAAATTGGGGATATAATTCTGTTTCAATTTACGTTTAGTGTTAAATATGCAGTTTTATGTTAAAATACAATGCATTATTTTATGTTACCCTTGGGTAGATCAGTGTTCCTTTGAGTTAGGCTTGATCGTGTAACTATCTATTTAATGTTGCTGTAAATATATAGATTCATAGATTTGGAGATAGAAATTTAATTCCATAAGTTTGTTTACTAGTTGACATTATCTTGCATTAGGAGGGCACAATGTTTAATTTGGTGGTGCACTGCCCCTGATGAACTCTTGTCACATGTCTGCGAGCACAAATGTGGAAGTCGTCATAGTTGGATAAACTTGAATGCCGTTTTTTTTTTATCCTTTTTTGAGCCTGACAGCTGGTGGTCAGAACGTTGTATGGATAATATCTATGAGGAAAAAATAAAAATAAAATTAAAATTGTGTTCCACAGAAAAAAAAAACAGCATGAGGGTTTGGAATGACATGAGGGTGAGTCAACTATTTATTTTAACACACAAAGGACAGTCCCAGTACCAGGATATCTCTCTGTCATTTTGTCAAAACACACTGAAACATGCATCCATGCACGCTCACACGTAGCTACAGGTATAGGCAGGACCACACATCTCATTAAGACACATCACATGCGATCCACCATTGATCTCGGCTGGCTTCTTTGTGCTGAAGTTTAATCAGCATTCCTTCCAGCACTCTGTTCTCTTCCACATACTGCCTTCCTGCCTTGCTCCCATGATCTGGGAAAATAACATTGCAAATTTGCAAAAATACAATATTAATTTTCCATAAGGCATGCCAGACGGCTCATTTTGACAAACACTTTCTTTTTTTCCCCTTTTTTTCTTTTTCATTTTTCATTTCCTGTAGAGCACCTGAGACACCCATGCACCTTTACACCCCCCTTCCCACTCTGCCTTGACACAGTCAGAATAAAGTCACAGAAATGATATCTGCTAGGAAATCATTTTAAAAACATCTCAACAGAACACAGCACCCTATCCAGGTGTGTCATTTTGAGTGTGTGTGTGTGTGTAGGTGAGTTTGCACACCACTATTCTGCTTGCTATCATACCCTGCTCACAGAATGATACCTCTCTGCAGTGAGAGAGAGAATTCACCCAGTGAGCCCATTTATCTCTCTCTCTCTCTCTCTCTCTCTCTCCCTCCCTCCCCCCTCAGACCAACAGTCTGTCTGTCTGTCTGTCTGTCTGTCTGTCTGTCTGTCAATCTATCTATCTATCTATCTATCTATCTATTGTATACCGGTCCATCCGTCAGCCATACAAAATGTACAGCTACAACATGTAAACATTATGGGCTCTAATTTTGTGAGTAGGCCTACGCAAAGTGCCATTTGCTGTTTTCCTGAAAAATAGGCAAATTGCGCTAAGATGCAAAGCAGGTCCTCTCAGCACAAGGTCTAAAATCAAAATTCCTGCTTTATCAGTGTGGAGATTCCACCAGCAAGTGGTTATAAAGTTCATGTCCAAATTCTGAAACATGTTATATTTACAATTGTATTTATGATCTAGGTATGATTTATTTGACCACTATGTTATTTTTACTATATTTTGAAGTGTAATTTGAATTTAGAGATAATTTTGGTTTAACTTTTTCATGATTCAATATTAGTTTTATTTTTGTAAATCAAAGTCGACTGGTAGAAATTAAGTGTGTTCCAATACAATTACTGTTAATACTAGCCGTGTGTCAGTAGATGAAAATGATTAAAAATACTTACACACTCTATAATTTACACTCTATAACATCGAAATTCTGAGAAGAATCATTTTCACACATTGTCCATTCATATAAAAGGAGCATGTAACTGTCATAGAAATAGGCCTGACATTCATCAAGGATGCAGTTAATGCACAAAATAACATACTTCTATTCTTTTAATTTAATTCACGCAGTCCATTTACACTACCAACTTCTTTTGAATGTGCTGTCTTTGTTTTATATTGCTGGTGCTTGAGGGACTACTGTATATAATAGGACGTAGACTGTGGAATATTGAAGAAGAGCCTTGGAATTAAATTGCACTTGATCCAGCCTATTTGCACGTTTCACATGCAATTTCACCAACCTGCTTGCACCTAGACTTAGCGCATGCTTGCAAGAGTTAATGGCCATGCCCACTGACTTTGCGCGTATAAATTGCGCTGCGCTTAGCGCTCTTAAAATAGGGCCCATGTTTACCATTATATGTTTGGCACAAAAATTTTAGTGTGATAAAATCGCTTATTAACATTATCAGTGTCAATTTTATCAAATGTTACATCATTGCCATAAAGACAAAACACTGGTAAATCTTTAAATTTTATCACACTAAATCATGTAGAACAGATATTTTATCACACTAGAGTCATGTTAACATGTATTGCGTATTTTAAAGGGGTCATGACCAGAGGTTGCGGTCGAAAAAATCTTTATCCATCACAACGATGGACTGAGTTGTTAAATTTCCATCATGGTCATGGCATCCATTAAAATGGCATATTCATTACAGTGGATAGGCTTAAATTATAGATTTTTTGTCTCCCCCAAGCGCAAGTCTATCAGCCGGTGCACTAAAACAAGATTGTTATACTTTGCCAGTTACTTGTGGCTTTAAAAATAAATAAATATCCTAACAGAAATTTGAAAATGCACATACATACATAAATGTAAGGGATGAGAGGCGCATCTCTGAGGCTCTAATGTAGGTACTTGACTAAAATAACTGACAATCTGCTCTAAATTTCATGTTTGCACTTAGATTAAATGCTAAACAGTTAGCAGAAATGATGCACCGTTTTTTTTCACACTTTCATTTTGATATTATTCTTTGCTCTTTATTATAATAGAATAAAACACTTATAATGCAGTAATATTCTAACGTAATGATTGATGAATGCAGTTATTAATTCAGAGTCCCTCTCCATGAAATCAGAAACACAGTTGGCCGCAAGAGACGCATATTATCAGGTGTTAATTGTGCTGATGCCTCTAAATACACATCTTAAGAACAGGCAATGAACGAGGCACACACATAGCAGTGGTGTAAAAGAGATAGTGAAGTCATAATTCATGCACTAGGTTAAATATGATTTTTCTTCTTTTCTATTCCTTTTCTCTCTGTCAAAATGATTGACAGCATTTGGAATTATTTGTTAATGTTTCAAATGATCAGTAAATTACATAATTTTTGGTTAACGCAACCCCTGGTCATTACATGAGCAATAATATTTTCCTATTGACATATAAGAGGTCATTGCACTATAAAAACATACTTTAAGTTTCTGAACACAAAACGTCCTTCTCCCTGCAAAAAGAGCATTTATTGAAATCAAGCTGCCAAAACATCTCATTCTGTACTTCCTCCACATTATGATGTCACACTGTGGTAGACATTTGCATTTGAAGGCATCCACAACAACACATCAATGCCTACTTTACCTTATCACTTCCATTGCCTGCCCAGTAGTGGTGAGCAGTGAGATGGCAAGGAGAGTGCAAGTCAGTCAAGAGCAGAGAGACAATCATAAAAGTGGGCGTTTACTTTCAAATCTTTAAGGAGAAGCAGCACCAAACCAAGCGTTTCTGATAGAGGGTCAGAATAAGGGTGGCAAATGATCAAGTTTAACACATATATGACTGTCTTTTGTGCAGAAAACTTTATTTATATTATAGGTGAACCTCAAGAACATATTAAAATTGTAAAACAAAAATGTTTACTATGATAGCTATTTAAATTAAGCTGTTTGAGGGGAATTGTACATATATTTGCAAATACAAATACTTGCAAGGAGTCACCCTGCCAATCCCCACCCATTGCACTGAAGAATTATTTATTAATCTTCAGTTCCCAGTCAATTTTGGGAGACTTTCCAGCCTCCATGCTGCCTGCATGAAATTGGTGTGCATTAAATTGAGAGGGGGGTGGAGAAAAAAAAAATCTGTTCTGTGGCTCTCTTTGGGCTGTGTATTGCATGCAGTTTACCAAACTCACAAATCCAATTTCAAAATGGTATTTGCTGGTTACAAGCACATGACCTTGAAATTGGATAGATATGCTGTGCTATAGGCCACTCCGTTTTCTACGCTTATCCAAGGTTGTCTGTTGGCTCATTTTGATTCGGTGGAGATCATGAGGTGAGCTGCCATGCGGTTCTGGAAGTGTCTCCATGGGTGCTGCTGATGTGATGCAGTGCCACACTTTATTTGAAGGAAAATGTGAATAGCATCAGATTCAGAACTCCATGGGGACTTATGGTGACTGAGGTTTACTTCGTTAAAGGATGGAATCATGGCAGAAAAACATACTGTAGTTGCACTCTAGTCATCATCTTTTATACCTCTAAGGGACTGAGACACCTGCAGCCAACTAGAGGCAGAATCTGACTGAAAAGTGAGGTGTCAGTAACCCCGTGCTGCCTTATTACAGTTCAGGTTGGCACACCAGCACAAGTGTCACTCACTGAAAGCATGTGGATATATATATATATATATATATATATATATATATATATATATATATATATATATATATAATTTTTTATTTTTTTTCAAAAGGACTATTTGCACTTGGAAGAAATAGCACCTGCCATACAGCGTGGCTATTTGCACTCCAATAGTGTGCTGGAAACACATTAAAAGACCAATTGCTTGATCATGTCATGTGAGTTTAACTTACTCAAGCCATATATCAGCATTTTTCCTGCCTCTAATTTGTAGAAACATATCATACAGGTAAATTTCATATTTCTGCTTACTAGATTCTGTGTGTCTATAGTGTAGCCTGTAATTTAACTATCTATTACTGAGATTATTGGGCTTCTGTGAGAGATTAATGCAATGTTTTCAATAAGGCTGGCCGATAAAATGATCTAGAATTTAATCGGAAAAAAGAGAGATGTCCTCGAACAAACTTTTGAGTAGTTTTCTATATTTAGCCTATGTTCTACATCTAGAACAGGGGTGTTCATTACATCAATTGCTATAGCAAGATCCCCACTGGCTAGTTGATCTAGATGAAATATAAAAGATTGACGTTTTATTTCCTGATGTCTGTAGCTGCGTGCTGTTTGATTGACATGTTTGAGCGCTAATGCTGGTTCAGCCTCAATGATCAAATACACTTATAATTCCGCCAATGCCCGTCTTGGTGAGGATTTAATTTAAATGCAGTCGGTTATGTCTGAAGTGAATTTATACAGTGGGACAAAAAGCGTATTTGCATCAAAATGTTGGACTTGAAGTGTACATGTAACCAAATTGAGCACTGTCTAGTAGCTATGTCATATAAAAGCTGCTCTGGTAGATTTATTTTTATTTGGTTTATTTATCATATAATTATCAAACAACATTAACAATAATATGAGAAAAATCTCACTATTTTGGCCGGATAACTTCAGTAGCTTTAAAAGTATTAATGTAATAGAATAAAACAGTGACATTTTTAAAATATGATATATTTTATATATGATATTTGATATATTTTAAATATTGTTAGTTTTTTAATAAAACTGACCCCTGATGTAGAGAGTGTGTTAATTGGTATAATAAATTACCAGGAAATTAGAGATGATAAAATAATTTATAATTATGCTTAGCCTTTATAAAGATAGAAAAGTATCAACAATTGCAGAGCAATACTTCGGCAGAGCATTCCACCAGTCACAAACCAGAAAAGTGTGCATCATGCACTAGAATGAGCTTTAAAGATACAAGAACTACATTAATGTGGAACATTGTATCTCAAAAGGAGGACAATGTGCCCACCCATGTGCTACTTAAAGAAATAATTCACACAAAAATGAAAATTCTCTTATCATTTACTCACCCTCATGCCATCTGTCTATGACTTTCTTTCTTCAGAAAAACACAAATTAAGTTTTTTAGGATAATGTTTGAGCTCTATATGTCCATTCAATGTAAGTGAAGGGGTTCCAAAATTTGTTGTTTTAAAGATTTTTTGCTATTTTTAAATATTACAATATTAAAATTAATTAAATATTATATTCAAAATTCTCAGATACCAATTTTTTCTTCTGCAGTATAGCTGCTAAAGAAAATGTACATAAGGAGTTTTAGATATTTATATTAGAAACAAACAAAATAAACAAAAATATTTTTTGCATTGTACAATGGGCTAAGACTACACCCTCTCACCTTTTTGTTCACATGATTTCGATCCATCTTTAACTCACAAAAAACAATCTCTTTCTTCTTTATAGAGCTGCGTTTCGGCAATTTTCTTCACCATAAGATACTCACTGTGACACATTATACATATTATAATTCACAATGTCACGGGCAATCACTATAAACAAAATCTAGCTGCAGCAAGCGTGCGCCAGTGATGAGCATCTCTGTGTGAGACAGTGTATCAGGAGAAGTTTGAAACTCACGGGCTGTTTTTTACACTACTTATATAAGCGGCTCTGACCGCACAGACAAATGCCAGATTCGGAGTTTGTGCTTATTTATACAACCTGCTTCCTTATTATTTGAACTTTAATAAAGGATGCATTAAATACAGTATATAATGGCACAGTGCTTCCTTTTTAGACGATCTTGACAGGCAAGTTTTGCTCAAGCGGAACACCAGGTACGGCTCTGCTTTATTTCACTATGACACTGCTTCTGTATTTACTTTATTTTGCTTTTTTTTTTTTTTATTACTCTGCGATCTACATCACCTTAATCTGTTTGGAAAGTTTGAAGTGCATCTGGACTGTGAGCTGTTCATTCTTCCTCTTCGCAATCAAGTGTGAGCTGAAGTGCTGCTCTCCCACGTCATCATTAGCGTTTCAAAAGATCTCATGTTGTGTTAAAAGAAAGCAGACGACTATTTGACGCTGAAATTATTTGTCTACAATTTTTTATTGTCGACGTTGTTGATAATGTCGACTAATCGTTTCAGCCCTACTGAGCAGGGATGATAATTAATAGTAAAAAAGGAATTAAATATTAATTTGTTTCTCACCACATCTATCATATTGCTTCTGAAGACATGGATTAAACAACTGGAGGCACATGGATTAGACTACTTTATGCTGATTTATTTGATTTGTGGATCTGGGTAAAATTAAGCATGGTTTTACTATAGTAATATTGTAGTAACCATGTTTTTTGTTTTTTGCAGAAGCTATAGTTTTAATGCAATTAACCATGATGTTCCCACAGTAAGATGGTGTTTAATTTTGTGGGTACTATGATTCATCTACAAAATACTATGGGGATACTATGGTTCTACTATAGTTGTAAAACCATGCTTAATTTTTGTAAGGGAAGTTTAGGGTTAGTTTAGGGGTGAACTATCCCTTTAAGATTTTGTTTTTCTCTGCGTTGTAACAATTGATGAATCAGAGGTAGGGCTGAAATGATTAGTCAACTTTGTCGACAATGTCGACAATAAAACATTTTCATTGTTGAATAGTCGTTTGATCTCATTTAACGTAACATGGGATCATATTATACTCTAATGATGACGCACGTGAGCAGAACTGCAGTTTGCGCCTGACTGAGGAAGTATTACACAGATCACAGTGCAGATGCACTCTAATCTTTCCAAACAGCTTCAGGTGATGTACGGTACATCACAAAGTATGAGGGAATTATAAAAAATAAATAAAATAAATAAGAAAATACAGAAGCACCCTCATTGTGGAATAAGTGGAGTCAGAGCTCGTTAAAGGAAACACCCCGGCATTACATCTTAAATGCAGTTTTAATTTGATTACATTTCAAATAATATGGAAGCAGGTCATGTAATTAAATACAAACTCAGAAACTGGCATTTCTCTGTGCGGTCAGCACCTCTTCTATGAGTTGCGCAATGTCCCGATCTAAGAGGGAGAGATTGAAACTGCATCAGGCTGATACACACTCTGTCGAAGGGACGCTCGTCCCTCGAGCCCGCAATTGCTAAAGCTAGATTATAATGTATTGGCTTGCGACTTATTGAATCATAAAATATGTCACTGTGCATTTCTTTTCGTGAAAAAATGTGGCAATATGCAGCTTTATTAATAAGATTTTTTGTTATTTTTAGTTAAAGAGGGATTGAAGTGAACAGAAAGGTGAGAGAGGGTAGTCTTCGCCCCATTATACACTGCAACAAAATAGATTTTAGAATAGAATCATTTTTTATGATTTAAAAATACACTTATATTTAAGATACATCCTATTAAAGCAAGTCTAAATATCTTATATGTTTCTTCTCAAGTAAATTTATCTTGTTTTAAGGATTTTTAAATTAGACAATTTTAAATGGAAAACAAGACATAAACACTTGATAACAATAGGATTTTTTTTGCAGTGAATTTCTTTCCGAATGTAATTTAGAGGTATTTTTAAAAGATAATTTTTTCTTCTTTATTGTTAGTAATTGTTGCTCCAATAATCGTTAGATTAATTGAATATCAAAATAATCATTAGATGCAGCCCTAATCAGAGGGTTAAAGTTGAGTTGTGTGTTGTGTGGCTGTAGTGAATCTTGTTTTCAGCTATGGATTTGGGACATTTGTGGCACAAGGCTTGTTAGCAGTGCTGTCAGCAGCTCGTGTGCACTGACCTGTCCAGATGCTGGACACTCTGTTTGTGTAGCAGGTGTGACATGTGCCTCAGAGAGTATCCAACTGTCTGATCCTGGTACATCAATACATGCTACATCACACATTGCCGTTGTGTGCAGTTTGAGTGTGTGTACTGGTAGTATGTATGCATGTTGAATGTCTGCTGTGAATCTTTTTCAGGATAAAATGCCATTATTTACTCTGATTAATTGTTTCCCCATGTCATTAAACAAAAGACTCAGATATGTTGATCTCTCTCCTCATATCCCTTGTTAAACTTCCAGGCACGTGGTTTTTTCTTCAAGTCGGTTTTTCCTTGACTGCATATTGCACATCAAGTCATCCATTCTGAATATGTTAAGATCAAACACACCAGAGAGTTGATCACAAGAGAGATGTTTCCACACAACGATTAATCACTTTAACAATTGATTTTCTTAATACTTAATATCACACAATATTAAGTACAACTGCATGTTTGTGACAGTGTGACACTGCATTTTAGTCAACAGCTGAGTAAATTGTATTTTAGACACAATATGGCCAGTTATTTTGTGTATTTTAGCCAGAGACTATTTAGCAGAGACAAACAAATTCTATTCAAATGAATGGAAGAAATTGGAACGCCATATGTCCAACAGTTGTAGAAAAGGAAGACCCGCCTTATATAAAAGAGCAAATCAGCTTTTAGATATAGAGATCACCTGTCAGTCGACTTGAGAAAGCACTTGTGCTGATCCAAACTCAAAAAGAGCGTTTTATAAGTGAGACCTGAGGCAGAAAAAAAAACACAATGTATGATACCATTGTTGTCAGATTTCACTGCTGATTTGAAATGTGTTTGATTGTAATCTTGACCAACAGTTTTGGAGTTACCGACCAGTCTTGCCCTATTCAAGTAGATAGGAGCTGTATTTTATGCCACTTGTTTACATAGAAAATAGCTGCCCAGCCTGCCCGGGAGCATTCTGACTTGCCTTGAAAGGGACTTTGATTTAAGCTCTGTTATGGAAAAGGTCATGAAAGAAACCAAAGCGGAATCAACTGTGATGCATAAAAATGCACAATCTGGAACTCCTCCAGATCAGACAAGCAGAGTGATGCAAACATTATATAGTCCCAGTGCTGTTAAAAGTTCTTATTAGTTTACAAACATCCTCTCTACAACATTCCAGAAACAGTAAGGTTATCGTAATGTAAATTGAATGTTTCTAGAACAATACAAATTGGATTCCCAACAAAATAAACAAACAGCAACCATGCACTAATGTTAGGAGAACATTCTGTTTCCTGGGTTGTCTAATCAGATTACAGGACCAGAACTGTTGTACAAATGGATCAACAAACACTTTTTGTGTTTATTTTTCTTTTGTTAGGTAATTATTTTCTTCCATCACTAGTTTTTGCAAAATTACAACATGTTGAACCATCTTTGCCTCCCTTTAACAAATTGCAAACAAATTAGAAACTGCTTTACATCAATTGACAGATCTTCATTAAAATAATAATGCATTGTTTATTGCCATCTTATTGATATTCAGGAGGCCTTTCTTTATTACACAGTGCCGTTGTGATAATAAGATTATTTGCAAGTGTAATATGCACAAAGGGGGAAAGAATCGTTGAATGACTAATTGGACCCTTTTATTTCTGAACACAGTCATTATGGTCAATCTAAAGATGCTGGCTGGGTTCCAGGGGCCCAGGGACAAAAAAGGAATTTTTGTGGACACTTAAGTACATTGTATGAAAGTGTGCATGCATGTTTGTGTGTCACATAAAGGTTATTAGTTTTGTTGATGCGCTGGTCATAAAGACTGATTTAATTTAGCTTGCATGTCTTCATGCATCTCCCTGTGTTCTTACAACAATTGTTTTACATGATAGTGGCAAGACAGGAGTTATTAAGAGACTGATAACACACCATTTGACTCCAGACACATTTAAAGAGAATATTTTGTATTCACAGATGTGTAATATACCGTATCTCTTGAGGATATTGTTTGTCTGTTCCATGTCTTTAATATACAGTATCAGTCTGATTCTATTTGTTTGATGTTTGTTTCCTCAGCCAATCAGTGTCACTAACAGAGATTGATAATCAGAATAAACAGTACCATGCTTTTGAAGGTTAGACACAGAAAACTTGCACATGTGTAAAACGAATATTTACAGTTACAGTTTAATTAACCAGAAAGGCAAGAGAGGCTGTGCTTCATTGTGAACTCTTGAAGCCAGACTATCAATTTTTCAGTTGGCATGCTAAACAGTTTAACCTTGGCAACATTATATTACAGCTGTAATGTCTCAGAGGATCTACGGAATTTTATTTATTTTTGATGTAATATAACATTTTGCCAATATTTTAATTTTTTTAGGCATCTGTTTATTTTCTGTGAATTTGCTTTGCTGTTCTTAAAGGGTGAATTCACCCAAAAATATAAATTCTCTCATCATTTTTTCACCCTCATGCCATCCCAGATGTGTATGACTTTCTGTCTTCTGCAGAACACAGACAATGTTTTTGAAGAATATTTCAGCTCTGTAGGTCCAATTCAAGTGAATGGTGAAAACATTTTGAAACTCCAAAAAGCACATAAAGGAAGAATAAAAGTAATCCATAAAATGTCAGTGTTTTAATCCATGTCTTCTGAAGCAATCCAATCGGTTTTGGGTGAGAACAGACCAAAATTTTACACATTTTTCACACTACATCTTGCCATTGCAGTCTCAAGGCACAATCATGATTTCAAGCTTGATTACACTTTCTAGCACAATCTAATGCTCTGCTCATGTGTTATGCACTAGAAAGTGTAATCCAGCTTGAAATCATGATTGTGCCTTGAGACTGCAATGGCAAGATGTACAGTGAAAAATGTGTAATATTTGGTTTGCACACAAAATTGATTCGATCGCTTCAAAAGACATGGATTTAACCACTGGAGTCTTATGGATTACTTTCATGCAGCCTTCATGTGCTATTTGGTGTGTCAACATTTTGGTTACAATTCACTTCCATTACATGGACCTACAGAGGTGTGTTTTTCTACAGATCTTTGTGTTCTGCAGAAAAAAGTATGTCATACACATCTGGGATGGCTTGAGGCTGAGTATACTAAACAGTCAAAATAGCCTCTGCAAAACTGCACAGGGGGTCCAGAGACGGCCAAAGCAGATATTTTACCAATGATACCATCTTTTACCGTTTATCAATTTAAAATGAATGTTAAAAGATCATCTGTTTGTTCTGAAGCATAGTGACAGCAGTCCAGTATTTGTTGGGATATTTTTACATTAAAATGAAATATTTTTTATATTTCTTTAGATTCAGATACCCAAGTATGGGGCATTGAAGCCCTTGTGACTGTGGAATGATGCTGAATGTGGGTTCAGGGGAGTCCCGAGAGAAAATTTAGAAAACGTTTTTAAAAAAAATTAAAAAAACATTTGTATATTTTCATTAAAGTGAGAAATTACAACTAGTAATTTTAGTCTTTCCTTATCCATTCCAGACATCTAATTAATTTTCACAAAATTAGAACAGAAATCGATTTGTTTATTTGATTTGTTTATTATTAAAGGCTCGTAACATGCTGATTAATAAAGATACGTTTAGAAGGGAAAAACATTTTGGTCTAAAAGGTGCTTTGAAACCACTTTTACTCATGCAGTGCTTCATGTCTACACACATCCAAGGAAAAGAGGCAACAGGTAATTGAAGGTAATATTCTTCATCATCCTGGTATAGTGGATCTCAGTGTGCATATCTTTGACATGGTGTATTCGTATGTGTCAATGTGTGACAATGCATGTGAATTATGGTAAACTGGTGCAAGGGACTTTTTAATGTGTAGGTACTGGGAACCAATGAGGTCTTTAAAACCTGGATTTAGCCCATCACTACTCTCCTGTGAAAGACAGTAGACAGGGACATATATAAGTCCATTTCAGGCTTTTAAGAGCCCTCCAAAAAGCAGATATTTTAATATGAAAAAATATTCTCTTTTTATATGTTGCTTGCAAAAACAAAACTTATAATAATACATGTATTATTATTAACTGCTGATTTTGAATGGCTGTCAATGGTGAAATATGCCTTATTGCAGAAGAATGTTGTAATTACACCATTTACCAGCAGGGGCCAATGGGACCATACTAACCTACCAAATCCTGACCCCTCATTTTGGTCACAAACAAATGAAGAGAACACAAATTAAGATTTTTAAATGAATATTTCTGCTCTGTTGGTACAATGCAAGTGAATGGTGATCAGACCTTTGTAGCTCCAAAAATTACATAAAGGAAACATAAAAGTACACATCTCTTAACATATACACATACTGCTACAGGATTTCCCCTAACAACAGATGAACTTGCTTCCTCGATGCACATCAAAACAAAATCTTATATAACTTTATTGTGTTCAAAGAGTTTCCTGTCATATTTAGTGTTTATTGAAACCTGGTAAACTCATAAGGGCCATTGTAATTTTCAAACAATTGTTCAAACACCGTTAAGGAAAAACTAAGAAAATTCTAATACACCTTTCACCCTGTTTGAATGACTATACAGAACTTTTTGTGAAGTATATCAGAAATGTTATATACTTTATGTTTTTACAGTTATATGTTTAAAGGCAAACAGAGTTTTTTCTTTGTTAACTTTAGATTTATGCAGATTTGAGTGGACTTACCTTTACTACAGCAGTAATTATGGTTTCTTAGAAACCAACTAACTTGACCTCTTTTATACTATCATGTTACATAGTCTCTGACACAATATTGTGCACATTGTAATTTGACCCATTAGCTCCTCTGTGCTTTTTAAAGCATTTAGTTATATGTTTCAGACAGTGCCGGTCCTAGCCTTTTAGGGGGCCCTAACCAAATCTATGTGTGGGGGCCCCCGTCAGTTTGTTTGTAACCCCAAAATGATCCCCACACCCCTTAAAGGTATATTTCACCCAAAAATGAAAATTCATTTAATCACCCTCATGCCATCCCAGATGTGTATGACTTTCTTTCCTCTGCAGATCACAAATAAGATTTAAAAAAGAATATTTCTCTCAGCTCTGTTGGCCCTTACAATGCAAGTGAATGGTGATCAGACATTTGCAGCTCCAAAATTCACATAAAGGAAACATAAAAGTAATCCATATGACTACAGTTGTGGCAAAAATATTGGCACCCTTGTTAAATATGAGCCAAGAAGGCTGTGAAAAAAACAAACAAATCTGCATTGTTTATCCTTTTGATCTTTTATTTAAAAAAGTCACAAATATCTAACCTTTAATTGAAGTAAAACAATTGAAACCGGGGAAATATCTCTCCAAAATGCATTGGCCATAATTATTGGCTCCCTTATATTCAGTACTTTTTGCAACCTTCCTTTGCCAAGATAACAGTTTTGAGTCTTTTCTCAAAGAGAATGAGGTTGGAGAACACCTGGCAAAGTATCTGAGACCATTCGTCCATACAGAATCTCTACGGATCCTTCAAATTCAGAGGTCCATATTTACACTCCTCTTCAGTTCACCCCACAAATGTTCAATGGGGTTCAGGTCAGGGGACTGCCATAGCAGAACCTTGATTTTGAGGTCTGAACCATTTTTGTGTTGATTTTGTTGTTCGTTTTGGATCATTGTCCTGCTGGAAGATCCAAAAAGGGCCTATTGTAAGTTTTCTGGCAGAGGCAGCCAGGTTTAGATTCTGTTAGTATTTGATAGAGTCTGTGATGCCATGTTTTTAAACAAGATGTCCAGGACCTCTGGCAGAAAAACAGCCCCACAACATTCAAGATGCTGCACCACATTCAACCGTGGGTTGGGTACTTCATCTCTGTGTGCACCAAACCCATCTCTGGTGTTCACTTCCAAAAAGCATTTTTTTTGTTTCATCTGACCATAGAACCTGATCGCATTTGAAGTTCCAGTAGTATCTGGTAAACTGACACTTGAGTTTGTTGTCGGATGAGAGCAGAGACTTTTTTCTTGAAACTCTCCCAAACAACTTGCGGTGATGTAGGTGATGTCTGATATATATATATATATATATATATATATATATATATATATATATATATATATATATATATATATATATATATATTTTAAGACTTTCTGACCCCAAGACCCAACTAATTTCTGCAATTCTCCAGATGTGATCCTTGGAGATTCTTTGGCCAACATCTCTGAACATCTCCAGTTGATTTGAACTTGTTAATTATTGTCCTGAAGGAGGAAATGGGTATTTTCAATGCTTTGACTAATTTCTTATAGCCACTTCCCATTTTGAGAAGATCAACAACCATTTGCCTCACATCAGAACTATATTCTTTAGTTTAGCCCACTTTGATCGATGATTAAGGGAATTTGGCCTGTGTGTTACCTCATATTTCCCTGTGAAACAGGAAGTCATAGTTTACTGTTATGAAAATGAAATGTGAATTTGTGAATTTTTTTAATGAAAGAAATAACAAGGAAACAAAAGGATAAACAATGCAGATTTATTTTTTTCACAGCCTTCTTTGCTCATATTTACCAAGGGTGACAATATTTTTGGTCACCACTGTAATAGGTGTGGTTGATAAACAGATCAATATTTAAGTCCTTTTTCACCATAAATCTCCAATTTACATCTGAAATCCACATGTGATGTCTGTTTAGTTTCACTTTCACATCTGTAAGTTAAAGTGGAGATTTTACATTTCCACAAGCAGAACTAAATTTTCTGGGTTTTATCAATAACAATATTTATTTATTCACGACAGACAAAAATTATATTGAAATGCTGAAATTTTTGTACACAAACAGAAAACCAGAGATTATTTTGACAAAATAAATAAAGAAATTACGGATTATTATGTGCACAAAAACAGAAAGATAAAACAGTTTAATTTCCCGAAAACAAAATGTTAATGTCTATATTTGAATATTAACTAAGATTCAGGCTGTCACCTTACAAACATAATTTTACTTTGGAGTATAGACAGAAAACTGTACGGGTGTGCAATGCAAACTTAATGCATGTCAAAGCTCACCACAGAGACAAACAAGGGACTCCTTAATCTGCAATTTAAATTCTGGAGTAGTGCTCAACAGAGAATAATTAAAACAAGCTGTAATACAGTCCCCCTTGTCCTGATGGGGGTAATTATTTAGATGCAAATGACAGTAAACAATATGCCTCAAAAGTCAGCAACTCTTCAAAGAATGAAACTGCTGACAGCTGGACTGTTGGCATGAATGTTTTGACACACTCAGGTGACTTTTTACATGAAGTTGATATATGTTCCCACATCTGACATGGCTCTGCTGTAGGGGGTGATAGATGGATGTGTTTGCTGTAGTGTCTCCCATCAATTGGTAAGGATGTGCTGTAATGCACTTGATCTTGTCAAGTAACTTTAGTATTTGTTTTGTATTATGTTGAACTTGAGAAGACCAAGCGTGGTGTTGTGTGAATCCATGACATCTATCTTGGACTGATTTTCCCAAAAATCATACCAGATTTATTTTTCAGCTAAAAAAAAATTCCATTCAATGAGGGAGTACTTGTTTTCTCTTCTAACCTTGCTGGTATATGTTTTTCTCTATTGATACCATTCAGCTTCTTTAGCACTCCTTGCACTCCTTTCTCACATCAGTAATCCATGTAGTGTAAATGTATGTTGCCTGGTTGATAAATAGGGATATATATAGATCTTTTTGCTTTAGGTACAGTAGAGTGAGAGTTATATATTCTGTGTGGGAGGTAAGATGAGCCTTACTGCTTGTGTGGCTGTGCTCATTTACTAAGGATAGTTTATATGTGTTCTCATGCTGACAGGCCTCAGATGGTGCATTTATAAGCATTTTATAGGTCTGTTGTGAATGGAGCCCTACTACTAATTGCCCCATGTGGTAATAAAATTGTAAAGTTAAACTTACCTTAAATACTCAGCTTTTTATATGACCCTTTCATTAGCCACTCTACATCTTTGCAGATCCATGGTGTCATCTTTAGGGGAAAGACAAAGCAAAGGCTCTCTTTTTGCTATTCTGTAAAGGGACAGTTCATCCAAAAATGAAAATTCTGTAATGTATTTTACCAATTCTGATTTGGTAACCCTACCCCTAAGCCTAACCCTCACAAAAAAACTTTCAGCATTTTGACATAAAAAAAAATACATTAAAAATTTTTATTATTTTCAAATTGAATTATGGGGACACTAGAAATGTCCCCATAAAACACATTTACAGCTTAATACCCTTGTAATTACCAGTTTGTAACCTAAAAAAGGTTACACACACATGCTTGTACATGCATGCTAACAAATACAGTGACTTGAAACATGCAATAGACCCTCATTAGATGGAATTATTTCCTGGTATTTTATTAAAAAAGACACTATAGCTGTGCATTTGCAGTTTCCATTTTCCACTTAGTGAATTCCAGCTCTCTGATTGTTGTTATAATGTGAACTGCATTCATCCCACACACACATGAAGTGATTGTGGCCATAGGTGTCCTGCGCCCTTTTCCTTACATGATCCACAGCCATTCCCAGGACCCTTAGAAAATGAGCTCACTTTGTCACCCTGACAGCATGACTGTATAAGGAACAGAAACAAAAGAGAGAAAGAGAGAGAGAAATGTTGGGTATTTGCCTGTGACAATAAAATCCATTCTTTTAGTGTGTTTCAGGGTGCTTTGACACTAGAGCTTTTTCTGTGTGGTGTGAACCCAAGTCCTTTTGAATGTTGAAACACACCGAGTGTGCACCAGGGAACTGCACCACATTCAGAGGTGACCACATTGGGCTTTAAGTGAATGCAGAATGCTCAAACATTACACCAAAACAAACATTTTAAACTTTGCAGGTTACATGCTTGTTTGAAAGGAAATAAACTTAACTCAACTTAAAAAAAAAAAAAAAAAAAACTCAGAATACTGCTCTAACAACACATTCTCACACCCAACTCGTCACATATTGACTTTTTTGACAGGACCCCTTGGCGTCACATTTTAACGCCCTGCGTATACCTTTGGCGTCATTTTTTGATGCGTTGGGTAGTCTTAACCAAAACGGCATTCAAAGGTGAGTTTAACAACGCTCCACGGCGTGTGCAAGTAAGCAGTTTAAGCGTTTTCTTAGGTACTGGTAAATAGAGCATGCTGGATAACGTATTTTTATTCTAGGTTTGTTGAGGTTAATAAATATATATAATATGCTACGATTGTGTTCAATTAATCAAAGTTTTTTATATTTGTATTTTTAAAATCCTCTATAGAAATCTATCGGACTACCCAACGCGTCGAAAAATGACGCCAAAGGTATACCCAGGGCGTTAAAATGTGACGCCAAGGGGTCCTGTCAAAAGCGTCAATATGTTGGGTGTGAGAATATGTTGGCTCTAAACATCAAGGTTTTGCTTAGATAAAATTACAGTATAATTACAGTAAAAAAAAATTTGTTCTTTAGTTTTCTGTGCTTTATTATCATGCAGTAACACACTGAAGTAGTGATTGGTGTTTGTCGTCATGAACTCAGACACCCTCCTCTTGAAATACGAACATAAGTTGTCAAAAGAGACATATTATGACACAACAGTAAATTATGTATTTCGCTAGTCCATGTGTGATCAAATTACCCAGGCCACATCTAAAGGTGTACTAAATACGTTTTCCAATAACAAAAATCAAGAGTTCAAGGCAAATTTGCCGCAAGCAAAGGAGCTATGTGGCAAACTTTTAGCTAATTTTTCATTGTTGCCAAATGTTTACTGCTGGTTCACCAGTACTGGTGAAGAGCTGCAAACTTCTGCCAAAAATTTGTGGCAAATCACAAGCTCATATGCATGTGAAAATAATTGGTTGCTAATTGTGTCGTTTATTTTGTAAAGGTTCTTATTAAAACATTTGTACACATAAAGACCTGAATAGCATTTGTTTTTAGAAAGATTGGTTGAAAATTATGTGCTCTCATATGCAATGAAGACTCCAGTCTTATAAGTAAATCAATAAAAGCTGATTTTTTTTTTTTTTTTGGCTGATTCCATGTTGAAAGCACATGACACTACGTCATGCAATTGACTGAGTTACTACCACTAATAATGACAATAAAGTAGGATATTTGGTACTGATGAATTTAGACGGGAACCATTAAAGTGCCCTCATTCTCACACCATTATATGCATCAATTTGTTATCGGATTACCCAAAGTATTTAACTAATACACCAGCACTTTGAGCACTATACTGGAGATGTACTTGCGTGTTGTGGTGTTTCCTTGCGTTCTTTGTTTTGCTTGGTTGTTGGCTCTTGGTCGAAAGTTCGTTCTGTCGATATTTTGGACCTCTTTAAGATCGGATAGTTATTGTCTGTAGAAATTATGAGGTTGGCTTTGAAGCGAGGTCTTCTCATGGACCATAGAGTAGGGCTGCACAATTAATCGAAATAAAATCGGAACCGCGATATGACCTTGTGCGACAAGAGCTGTGATTTAATTAAATAAATAAATATTCTGCTCCATTCAAAGTTTATATGTGCTGCTCTGTCCGGTCTGTATTAAGTCAGAGCATTGTTACAGTGTTTTCAGAGCGGTTCTGTGCTCCACAACTCCCTCTCATGCTAACAGTAACAGAAATACTCTGAGTTCGGTCCGTTTGCTTACGTGTGCTAAACGCTTTATTTACACTAAACTGGCACGTCCTGCGTGAAGCGTTGTTTATTATTATCTGCGGTAGCAGCATCTCAGTCTCCGCAAAGCACATGTATCATAATAATAATGCAGAATACAAGATGGGGTATAATTAAAACATATTTATTAAATTATTGCTGAGCAAACAGTATTAACAGTAATAACTGTAGGGACCAGAAACATCTCTTCCTCCAGTCTCCTGTCATTTGTTTACCTCTCAAAATTTATATTTGAAAATTATATTTTGTGTATACTGAATTATTGACTGACAGCAAACACTAGGCAACAACTATGGTTTTACTGACAGGGAAATTTAGTTAACAGTGACATTGAGCAGAAAGCTTACATATAACCAGTTTTGACAGCTGCTGATAAAAGTTAAATGACCAGCATCAATTGATGAGATGAAAAAAACCTCAGTAGCCTTTTTGCAGTTGAACATGTGGAAAACATTGCCATCATAATCACAGTTCAAATTGCAATCGCAATAATTTTCAAAATAATCGGAATATGACTTTTTGTCCAAATCGTGCAGCCCTACTATAGAGTGTGAGAGGCTTCCTCGGGACTTCAAGTCCCGAGCTTCCTTGGACCTCACATGGCATGGAAATGTTTGGAAACATTTTAACTAAAATTGGCCGCATTCCCAAAGGTATCCTGTGCCAATCAGAAGTGACTTTTCAGAGTCACATGGTCGATTGGGCTGTCCATTCCGACAGTTGATTTTATGGTCCTTTGTTTCAGAGTTTTACAAATCTCCCTCTCAAAAATAGTGGATATTTAATCATTAACTTTTATATCTTAAGAATGGTACAAGAGACATGATAGTCGTTGTAATCAGCTTCCTCTATGTAACCAAGCGAGCATTTGCATGCCAAATTTTACATTCTTTCACGAATATTATACGTGTAGGTAACAAAACATGACAATTCCTGGTTACAGATCATACCGGTTAATTCCTTGGTTATACAACATGGATAAAACATTACACACATTTTAAGAGGTACATCAGGCTATAATCATTAATTTGTCAGTTATACAAGTTACCACATTTCAAAGCAATTTTCAGAATGACCTAGCAAGACTAGGTATTTTATAAATCGTGGATTTAAATGTATTCATTACATTTTAGAAGGTTAAATCAGTAAAGTACTATGACTTTGAATAAAATGTTCCTGGATTAAGGTGAAATGTGTTAGTATTGGAGTCGTGGAAATCTGATGGTCTTTTGGAAACCTTTCAAGCAAAAGTCTGCTTTAACTCTGGAAGTTCAGAAGGTCATGTAGGGGCTTTCTGACCAATGACCCTTTTTAATTTGAATAATGGTGTTTAGACAAACAAACAGTCCAAACAGAATGAGCACAAGTTCAAATTCTAAAGGTGCAATTATACCAAAGTACAACATGAAAAATTGCCAGCTGGATCAGAGAAGAGGTCAGAGTGGTAGAATTGAGCTCAGGTTCAGACCAAGTGATCAAACCTAACTAAGAATTAATGAGTTGTACAGTTCAAATAATCTTGCCATTTAATTTGTCATTTTACTTTAACTGTAAATGATCTGCAAATGTTGGAACATTGCTTGATAGACCCCTGTGAATCTCAAAACAAAATTAATTCTTAACTAATTTCTGCCAAATTAATAATATAACCCCCTCTGGTATCATAAACTACCTCTGTTTTATTATTGCAATATTTTACAGTGCAGGTACTTAAATACTATTCTTCCATGCAATTTATGCTTACTCTATCAGCCCTTTTTATTTCCTCTCTGACTCTTTCTCTCCAGTGGTGGGAGACACATGACAGGTGTGCAGTGAGAGATGGTTCTGTGCCGTCGCCGCTTCCCCTGGGCGTGACCGCGGTCAAACTGCTGTTCCAGCCCAATGGCTTCAGATACCCATGTGGCTCAGAGAGGAAAGACTGAGAGATGAAAAAAGAGGATTAACATGAGTGTATCTACTCTGTTACTGATAAAGAGAAAAGTGGCAGTGATTCAGTTGCAGAAAGAAGGAAATAAAGTTATATAGATAGAAAGGATAGTGTGAAATGTATATGTAAATGTATATATTATTTACTTAGTCAAACCTATATGTTTAAAAAAAAAAAAATTCCCTTGGAATGCAAACGTAGACTTTTTTGAAGAATCTTTTCACAGCTCTGTCCATACAAGGGCAAATCATGTTGAACACATCTGTCAAGTTCCAAAAAGGACACAAAACATAAAAAACACAATAAAAGTAGTTAATTTAACATGTATGCTATACTCCAAGTCTTTTTAAGCAATGCGATACCTTTGAGTAAGGCACAGACTGAAATTTAAGTATTTATTAAATGATAATCTTCCAGTCTGCAAAGATCATGTCTAACCCCTATTCACATCCAGAATAAAACAATGAGGCAGCATTTGTGGTCACTACGCACATAAGAACCAATACCATGTTGGTGTCAATGATGTTGATGCACCTTTTTATCTTGAAAATTATTAATGGATAGCAACTTAAATTTGTGTTTGTGAATCACACCAAGCTATCGTATAGCTTCAGAAGACATGGAATATAGCGCACAAGACATATGGACTATGGCCATATGGAATAAATGATGAGATAATTTTTTTATGGTGAACTATTCCTTAAATGTTGTTGAGAAAAAAAAATGCATAAAAAAGTTGTAGCATACATGGCTAATGAAAGTGAGGAATAGTTCAAGTTTTCTCATTTGCATGTGAGATTCTGATATGTACAGATTATTATCCGAAACACAGGTTTGTATCTGATAACATACATCATGCTGATGCATGCAGATGTGTGAATCCATGTCAGAGTGACTACTCCCTGCTGATCTCCATCTGGATCCTTTGGAGCAACTGTGCCAGTGACATTTAAAGCCCTGATGACAGGAGTTGGTGAGAAAGGTCAAGTGAGTTGCATTAAATTTGTCATTTTATCAGTGTAAACGATGAGTTTCACCAGATTAATGACTCTTGTGGACAATGAATGCCAAGAGCTTTTGCATATCTCTGTTTTTCCAACTCTCGATATGCCGGAATAACTTTGCATCAAAGTTGCAGAGCAAAAGGCATTGCTGTCTGCATGTGTTTGGATAGTATAATGCAGTTAGCCCATGCTGGTAGATGCTGTAACAAGACCATTATGGATGCAAAAATATCTTTCTCCATTGACGTACATTCAAAAGTAGGCATGCCTTATCCCGTTGTGATAGGGGATAGTATACAGCCCAATGCAACTGATGCCGTAGTGCTATTTTGTTGCTGCTTTTAGAGGCACAAAGTTAAAAGATTGAGCTGTAATGGACAGATTATACCTACTGTTCTTCTGTCTTATTTTCTAAAAAAAAATATGATCTTGGTCTATTTAATTATTTTCTATTATTGTACACCTCTCAGCTGAAGTATAAAGGGGGATAGACCAACCTATCACCTGATTGAGGCGATCACATGAAAAAGCATTGCAAGTACACTAAACTCTGGGGAAACACATCTACTCACTGTTCTTTCATGCACAGATGTGCTGTTCCTTTGAAGTCTCAGGTACTGTTAATGCAATCTACACATACGCACACTCACATGTTGGTGCAGCTATCATTTTGAGGACTCTCCATAGACATAATGATTTGTATAATGTACAAACTATAGATTCTATCCCATAACCCTACCCCTAAACCTAACCCTCACAAAAAACTTTCTGCATTTTTACATTTTCAATAAAACATAATTTAGTATGTTTTACTATTTAAATTATGGGGACACTAGAAATGTCCTCATAAACCACATTTATAGCATAATACCATTGTAATTACCAGTTTGCAACCTAAAAAAAAGTCCTCGTAAACCACTTAAACCTCCCAAACTGTAAGGCGTTTCACATTTTTAATTAATTCACAAATAAAAATAATACTATTTATAATTATATGTTAGGAGTTTCACAAAAATAAAGTGAATTCACAAATAAATAAAATGAGATTTACAAATTAAAATTATAATATTGCTCCTTTCACATTTCCTCTGATGGTTCGGTTGATCTGGCCCGGGAGAACAGAGAGGAGATGAAGGATTTATTTAATGCTTTATTTCACCTTCTGCTGAGTGCACAGTTCCAGCGAGTGCGTGGAGCTGCCTCTGGGGAACGATACAATGTCACTCCTGATCCAAATCTATTACATGATGCTCCAAAGCAAGGCATACTTCCTAAACCATGCTGTAGGCAGAGAGTGGGGGTTTTGGGAGGCTTTTACTGCATCTGTAGGCTTATGCACGGTCCCTTTTTATGTGAAAAGATTTTAAGTGGTTTTGCTTCAGGACCAACATTTTCCATTGGATATCAAGTGGCGACCATTATTCTGCCAAAATACTTTGTCGTACCAAAGTAAACAAAGATTTCCGTAAAATCAAACATTGAAATATATTAATACTATCATTAACTGCATACACAACAATATGCAAAACTATTAAAAAAAGAGAATTCTGTAATTTAGTTTCAGACCCTTATGACATACTTTCTTACAACTCTTCAAGAGGAGACATTTTGATGAATGCTGCTATATTTCCATACAGTGAAAGTAAATGGGGACTGATGCATTCAGTGACTAACATTCTTATAATTATCTCCTTTTGTGTTCCACATAAAAAAAAGATAGTCATATGAGTTTGGAACAACATGAGAGTGAGTAAATGATGACAGAATGCAAAATTTTGGCCTATAATTCACTCCACAAAACTGTACTGGGAGGGGTTACTATGTGAACATAGGCAACTATGAACCTGAGTAGACATCCATGACGAGTGGAGTCCCACATGACTCAATTCTTGCACCGCTCTTGTTCAACATGCATATACTCCCACTAGGCCAAATTATGAAAAAGAACCAAATTGCATACCATAGCTATGCAGATGACACCCAGATTTATCTAGCCATATTGCCAAATGACTACAGCCCCATAGACTCTCTGTCAAAATGTTCTTCAGTTAAACAAGTAGACAGAGGTCACTGTATTTGGAAACAAAGGTGACATTCCCAAGATGAACACATACCTTGACTCCAAGGGTCTAATTACAAAAACTAACTCAAGTAAGGAATATTGGTGTCATTTTGGACTCAGACCTTAGTTTCAGTAGTCACATCAAAGTAATTACTAAAGCACCCTACTATCATCTAAAAAATAGAGAGAGAGCATACGATGTTTTGTATCCAGTCAAGATTTTGAGAACTTTGTTCATGCATTCATCAACAGTAGGGTTGACTGCAATGGACTTCTCACTGACCTTCCCAAAAATACCATTAGACATCTGCAGCTCATTCAGAATGCTGCTGCCAGGATTCTCACCCAAATCAAAAAATCAGATTTTTTTTTTTTTTAAATAATACTATTAATCATTTATAAATCACTCAGTGGCCAAGGATCTCAATGCATTGCAGATTGTTGAATATACAACTTACAGACCTCTTAGATCATTAGGATAATGTCAGTTAGCAGTTCAGAGGGTTGACTCAAAACAAGAAGAGTCTGCCTTTAGCTATTATGCCATCCATTGCTGGATCCAGCTTCCAGAAGGGGTCCAGTGTGCTCCAACAAGTGTGGCCACTGTCTCAGATCCACCAGGCTCTCTCCCTCCTCTCCCTCACTGCCAACACCACACTCACTCTCCCCTGAGTTCTAATCACACCCACCTGCACAAGGACTGCATTTATACACTGCTTTCACACACATTCATTTTCTGTTCTCGTCTATGTTCTCGCTGAGACTACGGACTCCCTAGTTTTGTCTAAACTTGCCTGGTTAAATACTTATCTTGTTATTGTTCTCCTCGTCTGAGTTTTGTGTTTTTTCATCCTCCATTTATTCCCCAACGTATGGACTCTCCTGTGTTGTTTACGTTTCCTGCAAGTATCAAAAGACTGTTGTGAGTTAACCTTTCATTCTGTACATCGCATTCTTTCCCTGTCTGGATATTACTCACCTGCTGTTTGCATCACAACTGTTTCTGGATTGCTTCAACTGTTATTTACATCACTGCTTCATTCATCTGTTTAATAAACCCCGCGATTGAGTCCATCTCTCTGCCTCTGTGAGTTTCTCAGTGACAGACACGTTCAAATCCACATTCAAATCTGTCATTTTATTTCTGTATTTTTTTCTTTTTTATTTCATTTGACTTTTTATTCTTATGTTTTGTTCTTTAATTTATCTTGTATTTTCTTTCTTATTTTTATGTAAAGTACTTTGAATTGCATAGTGTATGAAATGTGCTATATAAATAAATTGTGGTCGGCACAAATCTTCTTTATCCTCGCTGCAAGTGAACCCGTAATTAATTAATTTGAGTAATTTTTACATTTACCCTTCATAGTTTGTTCATGGTTTTCAAGGATGATAGGATTTCAAGAGACCTGTTCATGTTGGCATCTGTCTTGTTTGTCTAGTTTCTACCACTGTCTTGTTTGTCTAGTTTCTACCATGAGGTAGATGAATTTGTCAAAATGCTGTTGAGTTTTTAATGAACACAATGCCTTCAACAACAACAAATATTGAAAATGCTGTCCCCTCGCCTATCCTAACTATTCACTCATATAAGGGAAGTGTGCTAAAATGTGGTAGTTGCATTTTATTATTTGCATTCAGCACTGTTTTTAGCACTGATAGGACTCTGCTGCCGGTAGCCCTTTCAAAACTGACCTGCAGCCCATTTTTGGGTTACAAGCCAACAGCTGAGAGCCAATACATCTTGAAATCCATGTAAAAATGTAGATTAAGCTTTTTGTGTGTGTGTGTGTGCATGTGTGCGCCAGCCTGTTGCCTTAATATGCATTTTATCCATGACGCATTTCATGGTCATGCTGAATTGCTGTCAGAAATAAGTGATAATGTGATATGTGTCAAAAAAACATAGGGGGCTGGGGGTTGAAAAGAAAATGTGAGTGTGTACTGTATATGTATGAAAATAGGGATAATTAAGTTTCCAGTGAAGGTGTGAGTGTATTGCACCAGGGTACAGATAAAAAAGTAAAGAGGATATCAATAAATAGATGGGATTCTTGGAAACATAAACACAGAGAGATGGAAATGTTGCTCTATATGACCTCTGAAATACATCAAATCAGGGATGACTTCTCCTCTGAAATACATAAAATCTGGGATGACAGGCATGGAGAGAATGTATGCAACTTTAGATTTTTCTGTTAGTTCTAATATTCCCAGGGAAGAACAGTCTGTACACTGTACACAGCAAACGTGTATGCCTAGTTTGTATACTTGACAAAAACGAAAGTAAAAGGACTCAGCCTTACATTCCATGGAGTACTGAATGAAAAAAACAAAAACAAAAAAAACAAACAGAATGAACATACAAAAGAGGACGAAATAAGGAAGAGATGCAGACTAGTGCACTTTGAAGTGTTTTAAAGAGAGAGAGAGAGAGAGAGAGAGACTGCAGCTCTGTGAACAGAAGCCTTCCATTGAATCCGCTTACAAACACCAACTTGTATTTGATTATTATTTTGCCCCTAACATTTTTAAAAAGAATGAATCAGAGGAAAAGGTGTGTGATACATATCCTTCCTTACAAACCATTAGTTTTCTTAGTTTTAGTTTTTTTTTTTTGCTTTGGCAAAGTCTTGTGGCTCAGTGCTGTGCCTAAACTGGGAAAAAAAGGAAATAATAATGTCATTAAATGTAATTTGTGTGATTTTTTTTTAAATGTTAAAATACTTTCCCTTATCGGAGCCAGAGAAAGCCATTCGTAGGTTTATTTTCCCAAAATATTTAAACACTGGCTCTGTAGCATTATCAAGGCATTGCTTTAAGTTAGCAAATGTGGATTAGGTCATGTATAAGAACAAGGACCCCTGTGTAAGAAATTAATTATGCAAAAAGTGTCTCCAGTGCACTCCACCCACGGATATCTATTAGCGTCCTCTATGAAATAATGAAATTAAAATGGAATATCAAATTTAATTGTGGAGGCGAAAGTTTCGGAATGACTGCCGCAGATCTTCTATCTATTGAAAACACCCCCGCTTGGCAGCCAGATGTGTTTGGCTATATCATTGACTAACAAAGTTCCATTTATCTATTTTGCTATTAAAGCAAGTGAAAGGTCTTCATTCTATTGAAATGAATCAAAGGCCTGATTTTACTGAGGTGTATCCACTGATAACTTTAAAACCTTTGGCGTTGGCATGATTTTCATCTCAGAATATTTCTTGAAGCTGAAGTTGTGTCTCCATAATGCAGTTGTTGTGGTTTGTGTCTTTGTACTATGTCTCTCTGGACCTAATTTTAAACCATGACCTGCAGTGCACACAAATAACTAATACTGGCATTACATTCATGTTGTTTAGCCAGAGGGGAACTAGCCCCCACAGTGAGTGGTTTCTCCCAAGGTTATTTTTCTCCATTAACCAACATCTTATTGAGTTGTGTGTTCCTTGCCACAGTTGCCTTATGCTTGCTCACATGGGTTCTAAATGCAATTATTATTTAATTATTTAATTTTTATTCACAATTTACAATAATATTGAATCAAACTACACAATGATCACTCTAAGTTGTTATAGATATTACAATTTCATTTTTTGTTAATGCATGATTTCCTGTAAAGCTGCCTTGAAATTATGTGTGTTCTGAAAAGGGCTATACAAATAAAAATGACTTGACATACTAGTATGTGCAAAGATAATTGCAGTATAAGTGTGTGTATTCTGTATGTGTGTGCTGGGTACACACTATCTATAGGGAACGTATGGCGATTTTAACAAATACAGTACACTTTGATGTACCATTGAAAACATCAGTGGCCAAAATCACTTTTTGTTTGTTTTTTGTAAGAACTAAGGCAGTTTTCACACTTGGTCCATTTCAGGTGTCTGAGAGTGGTTCATGGGATTTTTGCCTCATATGTGAACAATCCAAACAACCTCAGACCCTTTTAAAATGAACTGAACCGAGACCATCTCGGGAGGTGGTCTGAGTAAGGTTCGTTTGCAGCTGGTGGTTAGGTTCACTATTAACATGTATTGTGAACACAAAGCGCTCTTGGCTAACTTGATTTTCCCTTTCACATAATGCCAAACATGTTTGACCCTGACAGGTTACCATACACCAGTAATAGGCCGCTTATCCTGTTTCTATGGAGATGACAAAGTTTGTTGTTGTTGAAAACTATTTAAACTCCTTCCAAAACAAACTCAAAAATCTTTCTTCAGTTTTCTGTACAAATGAAGACTTGAGGATTAAATCAGACGACACTAGAATGGCGTGTGACAGTTAAGGGACAACGACAGGAATATATTACTATTGTTTTCGATGAATGCATGTTGCCCGATGCTGTCAATAGATAAAACCATTTAGTTTAATTTAGTGTAAATATATAACGTCTTTATTCATTATGTAATACAGTTCTTTTTTTTTTTTATGCAGATCAATACAAAATGTTATTGAACAAATACTCCTGTACTAATGCTAATTATTAATTTTAATGGTTTTAAACATGTTTAATATTCTAATAATAATATGTACAGCTAATTGTACTCTTACATTTAATATTGCCATAATAATTATCATCAATTTTGTCTTTTTAAAAGTTGTCTGGGTTCCACAAAAATAACATATTGTGAATGCAAAATGGACTGAGACCCCGTAACGGGTCAAGTGGACCAAAAAGAAATCTGAGCCTACTTTAGAGCTCACAAATAGTGTGAATACATAGAGATCTGGCTCATTTTCACTCATTCACTTCTTTGTCCACTTAAAGTGTCTGAGTTTGGTTCTTTATAGAGGACCCAAATGTGAAAATACCCTTCGATATGTTGGATAAACTGTTATTGATCTAATTTAACATAACATTAAAAGTAGCTTGTTTACATAATTGTTGAATTGATATTCAGTTCACTGTAGTCAAGTGTGTGCATCCCTGTTACCACAAGATAAAATTACGAAAATGGCAACACTTCTTAAAATTGTGACAGCCAAAAAGTAACCTTTTCTACAGTTTTGCAAGGAATCTCATTTAATTTTCTAAATGTTTTAAAATTATATTTTTGTGTTGACTGCATTTGTCAAACTCAAATTATTCAACACTGTTACCCTAGTTATTGAAAGTTATAGAATATTTTAAAATGTTTAATATTTTTATATTAAATATATAAATATGTATTGTTTGTAAAATGATGTATTTTTCTTTAATTTATAGGAAATATCAGTTTATCATTAACTACAGTACAAACCAACATTTCAAACTAGCTCCTACATAGTGATTTTTTTATTTATTTAATTTTAATTGTATTATTTTCAATTGTATTCAAATTTGCGTCTTTAGTTTTTATGTTAAATGAGTGTTATAAAATGAACACCATGCAAATCAGGGTTGTAAACTGCATTTAGGCATTTCCCACATTTTGGTGACATAGTTTCAAAAGTTGCAAATCTCATACACATTGAAAAGAAAACAAACATTACATTTTCCCTTCTGAGGTTGACAGTCAGTTCAGACCATATTTTTTCCACTTTTTTTTTTTTTTTTTTAGGAAAGTGCCTCATATATTTATGAGAAAGTGAAAAGAAAGAAATAGAGGATTATTTTCCTCCTACTGGCTGTGTCCTTACTGACCCTGGGGACAATTCTCATCTCTTTGGTAATCCAGCCTTTCCTTTCATCCTGCTGTCTTGGCCTTTACACTTCCCAGTCTCCCTTGTTAGCTCAGAAGTGAGGCCTCATACATCCACACTGACATACTACACACACACACACTCTCTCTCTCTCTCTCTCTCTCTCTCTCTCTCTCTCTCTCTCTCTCTCTCTCTCTCTCTCTGGCACAGAGAGTGTTCTGAGCTCAAATAATTTAGCTATTATTCCTTATCTATCATGCACTGCTGTCTCTGATTGACGGAATCTGTCCACTGAAGATGGAATACTGGGTTCTAAGAAGTAAAATCTAAAGCATAACTCTTTAGCTGACTCACATAGAGGATGCTGTATGCTTTGAAACACTAGTCACAGCATAAACATTTTTAAACCGATGGGTTTATGGATGTGTGGATGTGTTTCTTGTAAATTTAGTATGATCCCGGAAGCTAGTTTGTTGAGAAGCCCTGTGGTTTCTTCAAATAACCCACTTTCTTATTTGTACAGTGCATGTCCATAAAAAAATGTAAAGGATTTGAAAACAAACTCTATTCATGCAATGCATCAAAAGGAATGACAGAATCTTATAGTCACTAGAGCAAAAAACAGTTTCCATTCCCTTAAGCCCTTAAGATGCATTTTCAGTGATCCTTTCACAAGTGGTCAGCCGAAAGGCATCGCTCTTTCCACCTGGTATTACTATGCGTCGATTCGACGATTATTTCCTTTTAAAGCCACACATAACCTGCAAAGTTTAAACTCATTGAAATGAAAGGGGTGGCACTTCGCTGCTTTACAGGAAGCATTCAGGAGAGATTAACGTTTACGCTTCAGAATCAGAATGAGCTTTATTGCCAAGTATGCTTACACATACAAGACATTTTTCTTGCACAAACAATACAGCGTAAAGACAGAGAAAATAATACAAAAATTGAATACAAATAAAAGTGAGATCAAATGCGATGTGGTCACGTGTTTTTGACTATCTTTGTATTGCTGTGTTCACAGTTTTTTTTTAAAATTTATTTTTATATTGAATTTTGCTGACTGTTCAAATTGCAATTTATATTTGTCTTATTCATGAGGAAAGTATCCATATATGAACACATTTGTCACAGATTTAAGCATGGCTAATATGGGCAGTCACCCAGGGTGGCATCTTGCAGGGGGGTGGCAGGAGGTTGCAACTTTTGGTGCGTTATCATTTAGAATCACATATGGCCTTTCTTGACCTAAAGAACGGTTTTGACCGAGTCCCACACAAGCTCATTTGGTTTTCACTTCACTCTCATGGAGTATCAGAGACATATGTCCATTGGGTCCAGCTTCTATACCATGGATCATCCAGCTTGGGCTGATGCCCTGTGGGAGTATTGCCACCATTCAACATGACAGTGGGAATGCAAATGCTGCTTTTTATCCTTTGCATATGCCGACAGATCCGCACCCATGGACACTCCTATATGCCGATGATGTCATGCTCACAATCGCGACCCAGTCTGGACTAGAGAAGAATATTACTGCTAACAAAATAGCTATTTTAGGCATTGTTTTTAGCATTCTGGACTGGCTCCATTGTGGTACGGAATGTCCACTTTTCATAATCCATTGGATTACTTTTGAATAAAACGATAACATCCTAAAAACCTACATTTTTAAAATTTCCTGTTTCACATGTAAATACATTACATTACAGCGGTAAAATGGGTGGCAAAAAGTGTTTCATGTTTACTTTAGGGACAAGATAAAATCTTGTGTACTGTAAGATAATTTCACCATTTGCTGCACTTCCATTGATGAATATGAAAATTACAACAATGATTCTGAAGTGATGATAGTGATAATGAACATGACAACCATGATACTGGAAAGTAGCCAATGTTTTTTTTTTTCTTTTTCATGAATGCATTTAAATATAATCAGACATAAATTTCTATAATGATAATAATCCAATAGATTCATTAGTGAAAAACTATTACTGTACTTAAGTTAATAAACAAAAAAAATAGACTGAAAGTGGGACAAATTTGGGGTGTTTTCTCTTAAATATGAATTGTAAATAACAAGTAACAAATACTAAATCTGTGATCTGTTATCTCATTGAAAATAAATTTGATGAACATAATAGCTGAACCTCTTATTTAAATCAAGGAATATTCTGACTAATTTTACACAATGAAAAATTAAAAGAACTGTCTGTTGCTGGCATGACAGATTGGGGTAAACACAATCTGAAATCTCTAGTTTTTTCATTGCATATCAGAAAGTGTGCTCTCATTTTTAAATCCATGGTGAAATAGCTTGTTTGTGTTAGCTGTCAGCTTGACTTGCTGTATCCTTGACAACATGTGCTGTGATGGGCTTAGCCTCTCACAGCTAATTGAAATTGACTGGTGGATGGTTTACGCTGCATCGGATGCCTGCTGATGGAAGATCAGTTGAAATGGATGGCTTGAACTTCAAGTTTTTATGAGCTCAGATTATGAATGGGGTAAAGGTGGGCGTACACATTGCGAATTTGTGCGAGCTCCCGACTGTTTTTTTTTTTTCTTCAGTCAGGAGAGATCGCGTGGAAATCGTTAGTGCTCGTGTGGTCGCGGCTCGCATTGTGTGAGAGGAATTATGAGCAAAGCTGAGCAGCTTACGACTAATATTGTATTTAATTTTACACAGATAAGGTTTATAAAGGATTATAAGGGATTTCTGGACACCAAAATCACGTTAACAGGTATAATGTTAACATCTCGCATACCATATTTTTTTAAACGTGTGTATTTTGAAATTCTCAATAATAATACTCAAACAACACTAATGTTCACCACCTACTGATGTTTTGACATAATTAATAGGACGAATCACTGAACAAAGTATTTTTGGTGAACTAAACCAAAAGATGCAATCCACTGGGATGAATTAAATACCAACTTCTAAACTAGAAGACTATAAGTGCTCTGCTCAGATGTTGATGTCACTCTCATTTTCCCTTTTTCTGTCTGAGGCCTCTTGAAAGTCATGCTGCAGGTTATGCCTCATTCAACCAAATTTCTTTATAGTAGATGCTTTTAATCTACACATCAAAAGGAGTCTCTCTGTCTCTCACTCTCTCACACACATATAAACACTCATTTCGCCTTGAAGGAAGTACTTCTCATAGAGATGGGCATAATGGGATTATGGTTTAGAGTGCCATCCCTTCCTTTATACTCTTTCATCCTTCTCTTTGCAGCAGGTGGCAGTGACCTCAGAAAAAAAACCCTTCCACACACACACACACACACACACACACACACACACACACACACACACAGAATGTGTTTCAATACATTATTGAGGACATCACATTGATGCATTTTTAATTTTTTTTATATGGAGATAATAATATTTTCGAAACCCTAAACCTAACCCTCACAGAAACCTGATAATATCAGTACAGTGAAAATAAATAATACTTTGGCCCATCTTTAAGCCTTTTCAATATTTAGGACCACAAAAATGAAATTGTCAAAAATGTTCTCCTCAAAAGTAAAGCTAAACCTGTATACACGCTCAAACCCTCAGAAAGTGCTCCTCTCTCTCATTACACATTGAAGATTTCTGCTCCTCCCTGGCTGTTTTGGGGTGGTTGGGGGTACAGAAGGTGGAGGCCAACAGTATGGTGACTGGCACTAATGAGCAGAAAGGAGGACAGTTTCTCCCCCTGCCCAGCTGCCGCTTCCACACATACAGAGAACGGTAGTTTGACAGACTAAATGCAGTTACTCGGTCCTCTGACACAAGACTTCAGGACCTGATTGAAACTGCTTGTGACAGCTCCACACGTGGCTCTCTGTTTTCAAATGGTCCGCTGCTATGTTTCAATATAGGTGGCATGTGAAGAAATCAATGCACTGCCTTTCATGACACAAACTCCGCCTCAAGCGCAGCAGGGGTCTTTTTCCGAATAGCAATCATTGAAGTGCTTACTTTATTGTCTGTGTTTTTTCATAACACACAATTGGTTATAAGTTAAAAATGAACACTTGTTTACATGTAAAAAGTATGTCAAAGACATATACTAAGCTATTACTATTTTGTCTGTAAGTAAAACAAATATGCTGGTTGTATTGTACTCTTTGAGAGCTTTCCAGCAACATTTGACATATGGCTAGTTGATCAGTTTTTTAATTGATTACAGTGCAAAATTATTAAATTATCAAAATTAAAAAATATCTGATTTGTCTGCAAATTCCAAAGCATTTGTTCAGTTTTAGTCATAATGCCTACATGCATTGTAAAGTAAAGATTCTAAGCTTTAAAAGGATCGTCTTGGTTGGCAGACAGTATTTGCATAACTCGCCCCAGACATACGGGTATAAAAGCGGGGAAATACGTCGAGTTCATTCAGGATTTTTGTGAGGAGCTGGAAATGGTCCGGACACTACAGTGGCTCGGCTCAGCGACGCAGCCGGGAGGACACAACGTCTCATTCCCTCCATCAGGGAACAGAGGTTACATACGTAACCGAGACGTTCCCCATCTGTCGCTCACTTCGACATCGTGTCGAAGAAGCGACACTAGGGGTCCACTTCAAATCACGCCATGCGCTGAGCCGTGTACGTGTACTGCTGACACAGGAGTGGGCAGGTATTTCACGTGCACAAGCGACCAACTGTGTTTCAGACTGCACATACCCTTCCCCAATGCCCCAAAAAAGTCGTCGGAATCCTTCTGGTTACTCTAGAGGGGAACAAGGCGACGCTTGCCAACCAGGGAACGGGCCAAGCCTGGCTGGGACTCCGCATAGAGCAAGAATAGCAGGGCCCTTACACGCATCGAGGGAAGGGGGTCTTACCCAGTTTCCTTTTCTTTCAGGGGGAAAAGACCCTGCAGAGGCCACACCTGCCCAAAAGGGGAGGTAAAGGTGGCGAATACATCACATGGGTTTTTTAGGCAACATGTGGAGCGCGGCGCAGTGGTATATCCAACCTCAAGGAGGGGGGAGTTGCTACAGCATAGCAACCAGAGGGCAGCTAAAACTGCCTAAGGGAGACGCGGGTCCACTTCGTAAGGGGATCGTACCACGGACAATACACACAGGGGGAGTCCGTGTAGGAGTCCCGATCTGTGGAGCACCTATTCCAGTACAGGGTAGATTTGAATATGCGTTATGGACTGGGTCGGCAAGTTCCTCCGCTGAACAGCGGACCCAAAAGGGCTAGGGAGGAATCAACCAGGGACCCTGGTGGGTGGGATCTCCTGGGAGAGAAAGCGCACAGTTTTACCTCGGTCGAGGACAAGGGCGACAGGTGCAAGCAATTCACCCGGCCAGATCGTCAGCATGTTTCCGAGTTCTACCGGCTCGGACCTGAGAAAACACGGGACGATACTGACTCAAAAAATGTACCCTGAAATTGTAAGATCTCGCAAAGGTATTAGGTGTTGCCCAACCCGCTGCTCTACATATGTTTGGTAGGGAGGTGCCTCTGGCCAGTGCCCACAAGGACGCAATACTCCTTGTTGAGTGCGCTCGGACCCGCAGGGGGGGGGGGGGGGGGGGGGGGGGAGGGAACAGCCTGGGTGAGATAGGCCAATGAAATGGCATCCACCACCCAGAAGGAGTGCCTCTGTTTGGAGACAGCATTCCCTTTCCGCTGTCCCCCCAAAGCAGACAAAGAGCTGCTCAGAACACCTAAATCTCTGTGTGCGGTCCAAATAGGTACGCAAAGCACATACCGGACACAGCAATGAAGGGGCTGGGTCTACCTCCTCCCAGGGCAGCGCTTGCAGGTTCACTTCCTGGTCTCTGAAGGGTGTGGTAGGGACCTTGGGCACGTAGCCCAGTCGTGGTCTTAAGATCACATATGTGTCTGCCGGACCAAACTCCAGGCAGGTGTCGCTAACAGAGAATGCTTGCAGGTCCCCTACCCTCTTGATGGAAGCGAGCGCGATCAGCAGGGCCATCTTTAGAGAGAGGGCCCTGAGTCCAGCTGATTCTAGCGGCTCGAAGGGGGGTCTCTGGAGGCCAGCGAGGACCACTGGGAGATCCCAGGAGGGGAACAGGCTTGGCCGGGAGGGGTTCAACCTCCGGGCGCCTCTTAGGAACCTGATGATTAAGTCGTGCTTACCCAAGGACTTGCCGTCTACTGCATCGTGGTGGGCTGCTATTGCGGCAACATATATCTTCAGGGTGGAAGGGGACAGCCTCCACCATGGGTGGTAGACCAGCTAGATCTTCAGGGTCCCGTCCAGGGGCCAGACGTGGAGGTTCCAAAGGTCTGGGTGCGGATGCCAGAGCATGCCCCATCCCTGAGAAAGAAGGTCTTTCCTCAGGGGAATTCGCCAGGGAAGGGCTGTCGCAAGGAGTCTGAGATCCAAGAACCATAAGGATAGATAGATATGGGCCGATAAGGAGCCACAAGGGTGACTTGTTCCTCATCCTCCCTGACCTTGCACTGCACCTGTGCAAGAAGGCTCACTGGGGGAAATGCGTACTTGAGCCTCTATTCGGGCATACCAGAGCGGGCAGCGGGAGGTCTCTTGGGAGGCAAACAGGTCTACCTGGGCCATGCCGAACCGTTCCCAAATCAGCTGGACCATCTGGGGGTGAAGCCTCCACTCTCCACCGGGCAAGCGTTGTCATGACAGCGCGTCCGCTACCACATTGAGGTTGCCGGGGATGTGAGTGGCGCGCAGCGAATTGAGTAGCTGCTGGCTCCAAAGGAGGAGACGACGGGCGAGTCGTGACATGTGCCTTAGTGATTTATGTACGCTACTGCAGTGGTGCTGTCTGACCTGGTCAGGACATGTTTGTCTCGAACTAATGGGAGAAACTTCCGCAGGGCAAAGAAAACAGTCAGCAACTCTAGGCAGTTGATGTGCCAGCGCAGCGGGGCCCCTTTCCAATGGCCTACTACTGCAAGCCCATTTCACACGGTGCCCCAACCCAATCTGGAGGCATCGGTCATGACCAAGACGCGTCGGGAAACCTTCTGCAAGGGTACTCCTGCCCGTAGAAAGCAGAGGTCTGTCCAGGGTTTGAATGTTTGGCGGCAGGCGGGGGTGATGGTCATATGGTGCGTCTTCTGTGTTACACTTGTATGAGGTTCAATATGGTTTGATATGGGCCAACTGATCAGAAGGTAAGGAGCGGCTACTGGAGAGAGGGAAACAACACAGCAGGTGGGTGAAAACCAAGAACTTCATTTACTGGTTGGAATCTTGCATTCATTGAAGGAATTCTTAATTGCAATCTGTCTGGAGCATGTAAGTCTGTCATTTAACAACATACAACATATGATAATGCTTATAATAAACTCTTCTCTGAAACTTCAGGAAGTTGCAACTCAAACAAATCAACTCAATTGATAACAATTGTCATATACTTTGTACGAAAATGAAATATAAAATAAAACTTCTTGGAAAACTCAAGACTCAGTTTGGTTATGACCCAATAAATCTTGAAAGAAACAATAAACAATGTTCTCAAAATAATATATTACAAATTCAATAACTCAAATCACTCTTTCCCTTCAAAGTGTAACAGTCTTTTCAGCCAAATGAATCAAATATTCAAAATCCGCTGAATTGATTCAGTTAATGTCAGTTCAGAGTCAAATGACCCGGATCAAAAGAGCTGTTAACTCTTTAGAATCATTCAGTTCAGAATCAATGTCTCTCCGTTCGAAGCTCGAGGAAAAATATGTCTCAGTCCCATTTGTCCAAAAACAAAAAAGAAAAGATTTCTCATACCAGTTTCGATGAATCCAATATCAAAGTTCAACGATCAAATGGTCTCCGTGGGTGGCTCGCCATTTACATACGCTCATATGCGTCTCACGTGTCCAGGATGGTGATCACAATTTCTCAGAAGAAACACATACACAAAAAAACACAAGGCAGAACAATAATTAATCTTACATTCAAACACTTTCATCAACAAATACCATGTATACACTTCAAACAACGTATTAACTCAATATCTTGACACTTACACATGACATTGTCACTCTTCATTGACTTGTTTGCATGTTCACCCGTGTTTAGCTTTAGCCCCACGTGCAAATTAATACTAGCTCACACACTATGCATAAGCAGCCTATATGAACGCTAATGTCACACTACTGATTTGCCGCTGAGTCTGCACAGTTTTCTTGTAAAATGTCAAGTCAATATAAAAAACAACTCACCAAGGCAAGAATTTCACATCTTATTCAATAAGAAAATAATTTGCGGTGCTTTGGTGCTCCGTGTATCTACATCGGTTCTCATTCTCGATTCTCTGCCTCGTCTTCTTCTCACTTCGGCGTCAGCTCTTCAAAGTTATCGCTTTCACTCAGAAATGTAATCTTTTGATTGCATTCAAGTTTCTTTTTCACAATATTTATCTTTTAATGCGGAGTATCTGGAGATCGCTCAAGGTGCATCTGTTTCGTCTGACTCGCTCTCAATGTGTCTGACAGTGGCAATATCGCCAGCGCAGTCTCAGTGCGCTGCTACCATTGGCTCATTGGAGTGTCAATCAATGCAGCATGATCCATGATTGGACAAACACTTTCTCTTCTAAAGCACTCGGTTTTCTCTCTTATTCTCTTTCTTAATTTTCCCATCTTTTTACATATCTCTCAACTCTTCTACTAGTAGCCTGGATCACCCGGGTTACAGTAAGAAGGGTCAGTGTCGAGGCTGAATTTAGACGTGGAAGTACGTGTCCTTCAGGTCTACCATTGTGAACCAATCTAGATGCCGAATGCAGGTTAGAACTTCTTTCTTTTTTGTGTTTCTGCTTGAGCATTTTGAACGGGAGTTTGTGCAAAGCTTGGTTGAAAACACGCAAGTCCAAGATCGGTTGTAAGCCGCCGCCTTTCTTGGGTATGATGAAGTAAGGGCTGTAGAGACCCTTCTTCATCTCAGTTGGAGGCACAGGCTCTATCGTGTCTTTGAGTAAGAGAGTAACGATTTCCGCGCGCAGGGATTTGGCATGTTCGGCGTGTACTGCAGAGGCCTGGCAAACTGAATTGCGTAACTGAGTCGGATGGTCGGGGCCAGCCAGTGAGACAGGTAGGGAAGTGAAAGCCACGTGTCCAAACTCCGTGCTAGAGGCACCAAGGGGACAATTATTTTTGATGTACCCGGCGGAGCAGATAAAACGGCGTCAGGAGGCGAAGACACATCCAGAGGCTCCGGTGCTGAGAAAAGACTCAAAGCACTTACCTTGCTCCGCACACCCAGAATGGGGCGGGTTAGAGACTGAGGAGGTCCAACGTAGGCGTCCTCTAGACTCGTTGGAACCGGCTGGCCGGGGAACAGTCATGGGGCTGAAGGTGGATGGTCCGCGTCCAGTTTGCTGGGACTGTTGAAATCTGGCGGCAGAGTGCACATGTCCGCGGGACCAATCAAGTAGCCGAGGGGGGGTTTACCGGTCCAGCCTCGCGCTCGTGATAGTCCGGGAAAGCATAGCGGACCTCTGTGCTCAGTCTGGGAGAGCAGACCCGAAGGTGACAGCCCAGGCAAGTCATCAGCATCAGACGCCGCTGTAACGCTCTCCGATGCAGCCGTGATGTCATCCAATTCCTGGAGTTCAAGGGACCGGCCAGCCGGCAGTGAAGCAGGCTGAACTCATCCCGAGCTCAGATTTTGGAGCAAGCAAGTGTGCTGGGGAGGCGGGTGGTTCGAGGGGGTTTCCCCGGCGAAACGCAACACGTCATTATCCCTAAATCGCCCTCATCGCCCACGGTGCCTGCCCCAATCCCGTAGGAAGGAGGCGAGGCACGGGGGGTGGCTGAAGTGGCTTTCTCTCCTTACAAAAGAAAGCCGCGACCGCAATGCTGGAATGGCCATGTTCTCGCACTGAGAACATGAACCACTGCAGAGAAATCACTCATCCCGAGCTCAGACAGAAGCAAGCAAGCGTGCCGGGGAGGCGGGTGGTTCGAGGGGGCTTACCCGTCAAAACAGAACCCGTCATTATCCCCAAATCGCCTTCATCGCCCGTGGTGCCTGCCCCAGTCCCGTAGGAAGGAGGCGAGGAACGGGGGGCGGCTGAAGTGGCTTTCTCTCATGACAAAAGAGATCTGCAATGTTGCCATGGCTATGTTCTCACACTGAGAACATGAACCATTCAAAAAACATGACTGTGTGGCGACACATAGCTCCAATGCCGTCATTAAGTTTGCTGATGATACGACGGTTGTAGGTCTGATCACTGACAATGATGAAACAGCCTACAGAGAGGAGGTGCACACTCTGACGCGCTGGTGTCAGGAGCACAACCTCTCCCTCAACGTCAGTAAAACCAAGGAGCTTGTGGTGGACTTCAGGAAGAAAGACAGAGAACACAGCCCCATCACCATTAATGGAGCACCGGTGGAGAGAGTCAGCAGCTTCAAGTTCCTCGGTGTCCACATTACTGAGGAACTCACATGGTCCGTCCACACTGAGGCCGTTGTGAAGAAGGCTCACCAGCGCCTCTTCTTCCTGAGACGGCTGAGGAAGTTTGGAATGAACCAACACATCCTCACACGGTTCTACACCAGCACTGTAGAGAGCATCCTGACTGGCTGCATCACCGCCTGGTACGGCAATAGCACCGCCCACAACCGCAAAGACCTGCAAAGGGTGGTGCGAACGGCCAGAAACATCATCGGAGGTGAGCTTCCCTCCCTCCAGGATATATATAACAGACGGTGTGTGAATAAAGCTCGGAGGATTATCAAAGCCTCCAGCCACCCGAGTCATGGGCTGCTCTCACTGCTTCCATCAGGCAGGCGGTATCGCATCATCAGGACCCGCACCACCCGACTACATGACATCTTCTTCCCACAAGCAATAAGACTTTTGAACACACGATCTCTCACAATCTACAATCAGCACTGCACTTTATTAATCCTCATTCTGTCAATATATTCTCGCTCCCAATTCAGTTATTGTATATATATTTATACCCTTATCTAGTGTATGTGTATTCTACATTGTGTGTATTGTGTACATTTGATATGTAAATTGTTGTGTAGGTATGTGTACATTTGTTATGTAAATTGTGTTGTGTAAATATGTTGTTATTGTAAAGTGGTTTATGTCTCGTCACTGTCATTACTGCAATGTTGCTCGGAACTGCACACAAGACTTTCACCTGCTGTTGCACTCGTGTACACAGTAGTGTGACAATAAAGTGATTTGATTTGATTTGATTTGATTTGAAACGCTGCCTGCATGTGATCGCAGCACAGGCACGCGAGGCAGCTTTTATGACCGTGAGAGGTGGGGAGAAATCTCCGCATCCAGAAATTACACAGGGGCGGAATGGCATCTTTATAAAGACGCGTCCTGAAAAGGACGTTCAATGCCACTGTGTATTGCTCTTTTAAAAGAAATATCACTCTTTTAATATGCTCTTGCACTGTCGAAGCACCCAGGGGCAAATTGCACTGCCATGCAATGAAGGAGATAGCTGTGGCGCGCCATAGATCCAACAGCAGAGAGCGTCAGAGGTGTGTGACTCACAGCTCGCTGCCGAACAACCATCGGCTCCGAAGAAAATGTATAAATGAACTCGACGTATTTCCCCACTTTTATACCCGTATGTCCGGGGCGGGGTATGCAAATACTGTTCTGCCACTTCTCATTGGCCTTTTTTCATAGATCAGAGGCATATTCTGCGCTCAAAAGAGACCCCTAGTGTCGCTTCTTCGACACAACGTCAAAGTGAGCGACAGATGGGGAAACCTATATTATGTTGGTCAAAACTGTAGTTATTGTGTGCGGGCCCGCCATGGGCCTGGACCCTCAAAAATAAATGCCACTTGGTCTTATATTCTGTTTTCTATTGCAATAATAATAATATATTTCAGGTGTAGCTTGAGGGTGCTGGAGATGTTAGACATGCCCCATCCTTCCTAAACCTTCCCTCCAAAGACACACACACACACACACACACACATACAGAGAGAGAGAGAGAGAGAGAGAGAGAGAGATGCTTAGAGACCACTGAGCACATCTCCATGTTACAGGTGAGAAAATAAACGAAACATGCCATTTGATGTCATAAACCTTAACAATTACACTTATCTACAAAAAAACATAAAACAGAAGCACAATAGCTTTCTTCAGCAAAATCTCATGCTGTCAGCTTCCTGCTGCCCATAGACAGTATGGGCTGCTTTTCAAATGCGCAGAATGATTGACAGGCAGAAAGCACCTCAAAGTCTTCTGATTGTCTAAACAAAGAATGTGTCTGTGCCTGCATCCAGTTTTTTTATTTTTATTATTATTATTTTTCTGTTTATATAGTCTTGGGCTGTCACAGATACAGGTGTGATATTTCATGGTCTCTTTTTTAGAGAGGTCTTTTAGGTAATAGGAAATTTCTGTCATTCGTCATTTCATAAAAATAAATAAAATCTCTTACCCCACCTTTAAAGTGTAAAAACAATAATTATACTATATCATCTGGATCTCCAGTTGTTTGCATATTTTGACATTCAGCCAGTCAAAAACAGAGATGAGAATGTTAGGCGGGGTGCCATGGTATTTGCATTCAAAGGACAGAACTCCCTAAGGAGGCAAAGAGCAAATGTATGATCTCTGAAAATATCAGTGCTGAAACTTTTTCGCAAAGATACCATCTCACACCCAACTGAGCAAGAATTGCCTCACTGTTGTCTTTCACATATGTTCTCTCTCTCTTCCTCCCTCTCCTGTCCCTCTCAGCTCAAAATCACCTTAAAACACACTTAACACTTGTAGGTAGAAAATGTCTGATTAAATGTCTGGCTATTCATGATTCATATCATTAAAAAGTTTCTGTGTGACTGGTACATATGTCTTATTACCTTAACTGTAAAATACATGATAACACATTTTTGAGAATTTAGAGGAATTCTGACCAATTCTGGGGATGTGTCTGCCTCCTGTATGCAGATAATGTGTGACTCCAGGACTTCCAAACATATTCATCCTCAAAATCTTATTGTCATTCCATTTGGTTGTGGTCTGGGTTTTTAAGGAAATGTAGCACATTGTTCATTGGAATATTCTGTAGCCAGAAATCCATGTGGTGCTTACACTACATACTTTGCTGAAGTCAGGTATGCATTTGTTACTCTTAAGATACATCTTTGAGCATTAGATGTTTTGTATTGATTTTTTCTGAATTGATTTATTATGTAATAGGCTTGAAACATATTTACCTGACTGATAAATTGTTAAAATGTATTCTATTCTGACTTATTCTAAAATTCTTGCTTTTAGTTGTTAATTCCTTTTTGACACAAATCTGCGATCAGTGTTATTACAAACTACGACTCAGCATTGATAGAGCATTGGGCTTGTCTTCTGAGACCTTAGCTTTCTGGCTAACTATTCTGTATTAACTAAGTGTACCTAGACTGTAGGGACTAAATATAATCATTATTTAGAACAACAAAATGTTGGTCGACTCAGCTAAATAAAGTTAGTCATTACCTCTGATTACTGTTAACATTTTTCTGGCCAAGGGTACATAGGAAACTATGCAGACTAATTAAAAGTCTTATTTAGATATGGTAGCATTGGTTGGCCTGTCCAGGTAGTATTAGTCACTCCTTTGGGATTAGTGTTATTTTAATTAAGTGTATGCAGATCTAGGGGACTAAACAAAATAATTTTTCAGATAAAGTATGCAGGGAGCAACTTGTCTGAATAGTATCAGTCAATTACCTCTGTGTAATGACCCAACGCTGGCCAGTTTGTGGAATAATCACGTATAACCCGGCCGGTGCGTAGACTCTACTAACAGGAATCCAAATGCACACGTGCACTGTAAAAGTATAGAATTAGCTAGAATAATCAAGTATCAAAATCTAGATAAGATCTCAATTGATGATCAATAACAATTGGAATCTCAACCTAAATTTGAGGTCTAATATAATTGGAGTCAGATTAAATTATTAATGGAGTCAGATTCAGTCTTAAATAAATCAAATAGTTATGATGATACAGCCACACACACACGAAAAGGACAAATACGCAGATACCTTCACCACTTCGCTGGATTCCGCCGTTGGGCCAACGAAGTGGCATTTTTACAGGAAAAACACATTTATACAAACAAAAATACTAACATTTTTACAGCGCTTAAATTGATGCAACCCACAATTTTATTTAAGCTGCAAATGTTTTTTTGTGGATGAGCCACTCTTTTGTGCAGGACTGTCTCTGTGTCTTCTCATCACCATAGAAGATATCCCACCTTAAGTGACTCACTGAATAATGGTTAAAATCAAGAAAAGTCCCTGTGGCTATTTATGAAAGCTCAGTGCTCTATGATCTCTGATGTTTAATGGTCTTTGATGAGTATTGGTGTACTCTGCTCGATTTGGATTTTTGCCCTGTGTCCTTTCACTTCCTTACAATCACTCTGAACAACAAATATTTCTCATCCCTCTGAATTCTAATATCTCATCAGTGTGAGAGGGAGAGAAAGAGAGAGAGAGAGAGAGAGAGATGAGAGTCAGGGAAAAGGAAAGAGAGATGGAGAGGGAATAAATGTGTTATTTTGAGAGTATTTTTAGCCTTTGATATGGCTCTCATCTAAGATTAGAGCCTGGGGATCATTTTGTCACCTGAGAGAAGAAAGATACATTTTAATAGAGAAAGAAAGTGAAAAAGAGAGAAATATTGTACACATGGCAACACTTATGAAGCCCTGCTAAGCTATGCTGTCAGCATGCAAGTCTGTTTACCCATCTACTTGACTGTTATTGGAAAAATGACAGTTATAAATGCTTCCACAAATATGTTCAGTCATGAAGTAATAATTACCTACACATCACCCCCTGTTTGTGCTGTTTTAATGAGCTTCTGCAGATTTTGCAAACTGGTTTAATTGTGTAAGCATTACAACAGCATTGCCTTGTTAGCCATTGATTATGCTTATCATGTATTATAATAAATATAAAAGTATCCGACCTTCTTTTCAGAGAACATTAGAGTTCTGGTAATCATCAAGACTGATTCTGGGTGATGTATGTTATTTGTTCAACAAATATCTAACGAGCAAATATGTCAGTTTGTATAATTAATTCACAGTGAACTGAGAATGAATTTGGGTTGCAAATGTACAGATCAATGTAGGGAGACAGTGGAACAACAAAAGTGATATGCTACATGCAAATATAACTTTTTTTATATACCTTTATACATATCTTTATATAAACTCTTTATTCATTATTGTAATGTTCTATGTGGTCAAATTTGCTAAATCTTCAAAATTTACCATTTATTTTATGGTAACACTTTACAATAAGGTATCATGTGTTAACATTAGTTAATGCATTACATGTGATGAACTTTTTTTTTTTTACAGCATTTATTATTCTTTGTTAATGTAACATTATAAAAATACATTTGTTCGTTGCTAATTCATGTTAGTTCATTATGCATTAATTAGTGTTATACCATGGTCTGGGTGAATACTCGATTCTGATTGGCTGCAGGGTGTCCGTTAAAAAGTGATAGAGGACACCTAGTAAAGTAGTTCTGGTGAAACTGCCTGTTTACCATTCGAAATTAATAAATAAATGCGCTGCCTACAACAGCTGTGAGTAACCATAGCAACAGGCAGTCAAAGTATCCGTTAACAATTTGCTCTATCAAAACAAACATCTAACGTTAGTTAGATATTACATAGCCTACTAATACAACAATGAGCGACTTCGTTATTTCTTTTAACATTTATGGAGAATATGACAACTTTGACGACTGGGATGCTGCTGAAGAAAGAAAAAATGTAAATAAAACGGAGAAACGACACAAAGAGATAACACCGGGAGAATTGAATCAAATAGAAGACGAAAAAGATGAGATCAACACGAAAAAAAATACGAAATGGGCAGTAAATACACTCAGAGACTTTATTGTTCAAAAAGAAATGGACTCCAGCTTTGAAAATTACACCGCTGCTGCTCTGAATGAGACCCTGCGGGAGTTTTACGCAGCTGTCCAGACAACCAAGGCAGGAGGAGAGTACAGCGTTTCAAGCCTAAGGAGCCTGAGAGCCGGTATCAACCGCCATATAAGGGAATTCAATATTATAACTGACACCAGATTCATGACCTGTAATGCTGTGTTTAAAGCAATAATTAAGCGTTACAGAAAAAGCGGTAAAGATACCAGCGTTCACCATCCACTTATTTCTGAGTCTGATCTTGAAATCATAAAGAATTCACCTGTACTGTCTCCCGATACGCCCCTTGGCCTGGTCAGAAAAGTCTGGTTTGACATCCAGCTGTGTTTGGCTCGGCGTGGCAGGGAGGGCAACCGGGAGCTCTCCATGCAGTCTTTTAAAGTCCAGAGAGACGAGGATGGGGTTGAGTTTGTCACCCTGGCTTACAATCCGCACACCAAAAACCACAACGATCCGAATGACCCAGATAAGGAAAACTTCCGAGGTTTTATGTTTGCCAGACCCGGGGATCCGCTGTGTCCGGTAAAAAAGTTTCACGTCCTATGTGTCCAAATGTCCATCTGACGCAAAAGCTTTCTACCACCATCCGAAGCGCACCGTGACATCCGCTTCCGAAGTGTGGTACAGCCGGGAGCCGATGGGTATCCACTACCTCGGGAACATGATGAAAAAGATCAGCGAAGATGTATTTACAATTTATGTCAATATAAATGTATTATTAGGCCTAGTAGACCTACTTTTATTAGAATTATAACTATTATTATCATCATCGTATTATCATAGGTGGTGGGTCTTTCGAAGGTCTACACTAACCACAGCCTCCGAAGCACCGCTGTAGGTCGACTCTCCGATGCTGGACTGGAGAGCCGTCAAATAATGTCGGTGACAGGCCATCGATGCGAGAGCAGTCTGCGGGCTTACTGGGCTCCGTCAGTCCGTGAGAGACGAAGCTGGAGCAACGTACTGTCTGCATCAAGTGCCCATCATGGGCAGTACCCAGCTTTTGTGGATCCTCCTTCAAAGGCCCCTATGTCTGACTGGCCGACTTTTTCAAATTGCACTATAAATGGAAACGTTGAAATTAATTGTAAATAAAAAAGCTAGCATGTAGGCAAATGACCCTCTCTTTGATCTGATTAATTTATTGCCCTCTATAAGCGCAAATCGCTGGAGCGCAGAACTAATTGGTTTTTTTGTTTGATTGTTGTTTGATTAATTGTTTTATGTGTAATAAAAAAATAACTATGCCTACCTTTGTGTTTCATGAAAAAAAAAAATGAATTTTTGAACCTTGAAGGGTTCTACAAGCTGAGCGGACTATAAATATCTCCGGTTGCTAAATAAACCGTCAGGCAAGTTATTATTTGTAAAAACTAGCTTTAGCCTAATTAAAATATAAACTAATGTTTTAAAAATGTTTTATTTGGCAAGTGACCATGGTATAAGCTGGTTGGACTTCGGCGGAGGCAACCGTCCTCCGCTGCGCGTCGGCCGGTTCACACCTCGCCGTCGTCCATTAAAACCTGACAATGGACACCTCGTCGGGCATTAACCCTTACTTAATGTATACAACTTTTAATTACATTTTGCATAGCATTTGTTGAAATTAACATTAGCTAAAATTAAGAAATGCTGTAAAAGTTAATTGTTAGCTCATGTTAAGTAATGTATTTACCTAATGCTAACAAATGGAACCTTAATATAAAGTGTTACAGATTTTATTTCTGATAAGAAAGATATTATTAAAACACAATCTTGACAAACAGTTTTGGAAATTTTGTCTTTGCCCATTAAACATTAAGGAGCTATTTTTTCCCCCATACATAGAATATAACTCACCATGGCATTACCAACATGGCCGCCAAGTAAACTTATATACTTGCCTTAAAGCGACTTTGGTGTGAGTTGAAAGGAGTAAGTGCATTTGTGTTAATGCATTTTATGTTAGAGTTAAGAGTTTATCCCAAAACCATCTTCCAAGTCTTTTTGCGTTGTCTCTGAATGCAGAAATAGTCTCTCAGCTTGCCTTCTTAAGTATGCCAACAGACTGTCCAGGAATCCTATTTATTTCTTCTTTGAAAATAAGTTTGTTAGGTTTGGGAGGTACATAGACAGCTGGACTTTGTGTACTTAAAGGAGATATATATTTTTTTTTTCATGGACCTTTCTTATAAATTTACTTAGAGTTGTGTTTGAGCAAGATGAAGGTGTATTGATGGGAATTTTATGGTCATGAAAGAGCATTAGAGGAAGACAGAAGTTGCAATATACAGTATGTATGTGGGTGGGTGGGTGTGTTTACTAAGCTACAGTATACTTTGAGGATCACATATGACAGAAAAATGTTCTATGTACTTTTTGGCAAAGTTGTTTAAAAACTAAAATTGCAAAAGGTTTTCTTTGAAGGTAGAGCAAGGGTTTAGTTTATTCTGTAGTAATTATAATTAGATTTATATAGAAACATAGACATTTATGGTATGTCCTCATTTACAGTAGATAGCTAAGCAAATGTGTGTGTGTGTGTGTGTGTGTGTGTGTGGGCAGGTTAAGCTATACTTGTGAGGATCACATTTTTGAAAATGTCCTCACAAATATAGTAAAACTTGAGAAAACCAACTTGTGAGGACCTTTTAGCTCAGGGGTGGAGATCCTTTTTTTTTTTATTAAGGGCCATTTTACGAAATTATTTGTGGGTCATTCAGTTGCTTGCAATTTCTGATTGTGTGTTGAAATTAATGTACGCATTCCAAATTACTTCACTTACAGCGTGATTGCATCACTCAAGGCCAGCTAGAATGCCTTGACCGTCGTCCCCTGGAGGAATATTGAGGAATTCTGCGCTCTGACCTACAGGGATGACATAATGACATTGCCCTCAAGGAAATTTTCTGTTTTGGGCTAAATGAGCCGGTCTCCTCCCTGATGCCTGATGGTCGAATTACCCTCAATCTGGCCCAGTTCATTGATTTAGCCCTAAAATTGAGTGGTTAATCTTTCACTGTAGGAGTGGCTGAGGAAGAACTATGCACTCCTACAGTGACTGCCATGTCAGAGCCATCCACTGTCATGGCCACCGAGCCAGAGTCCCACATCATGGTCGATGAGCCAGAGTGCCACATCATTGTCGCAGAGCTTGCACCACCTTCTGCCCCGGATCGTGAGTCTACTCCATGCCATGTCACAGCCATGCCTCGGCCTGCTCAATGCCATGTCACAGCCATGCCTGAGTCTGCTCCATGCCATATCACGGTCATGCCTCAGCCTGCTCCATGCCATGACACAGCCACACTTGATTCTGCTCCATGCCTTGTCATGGCCACACTTGATTCTGCTCCATGCCTTGTCACAGCCACACTTGAGTCTGCTCCATGCCATGTCACATCCACGCCTCGGCCTGCTCCATGCCATGTCACAGCCACACCTGTGTGTGCTCCATGCCATGTCACAGTCATGCCTCTGCCTGCTCCATGCCATGTCACAGCCATGCCTCGGCCTGTTCCCTGCCATATCACAGCCATGCCACAGCCTGCTCCATGCCATGTCACAGCCTCGCCTGAATCTGCTCCATGCCATGTCACAGTCAAGCCTCAGTCTGCTCCATGCCATATTACAGGCAAGCCTCAGTCTGCTCCATGCCATGTCACAGCCAAACCTCAATCTGCTCCATGCCATGTAACAAGGCAGCCTCAGTCTGCTCCATGCCATGTCACAGGCCTGCCTCTGCTACACGGTCCAGGCCTGCCTCTGCTCCACAGTCCAGGTCCAAGTCTGCTCCATGGTCAAGGCCCACACCTGCCTCATGGCTCCTCCTTCCATTGGCTCCACCCTGGTCTGATGTTCCATGCCCTGCTTTGGCCAGACCACACTCCACACCCAATCTCGCCAGGGCATGCCTCAAGGACCCTGCCACCCCACCCCCCATCCCAGCTCCCTATTGAACAACAATGTGTTTTTGTTTGGGTGTTGGGAGCCGCCCCTTGTGGGGTGGATATGTCACGTTTACGTTTTTTTGTTCATGTTTTGAGTTCATGTCTTTTATTTTGAAAGTTTATTTCCTGTTCCTGTTCAAGTCATGTGTATCCTGGTCATGTGATGTCCTGTTTCCCTCCATGTTAATGTATCTTTTATGTATGTTTTGTTTTGTATTCACGTTTTTGGATTTCACTCTTCCTTTTATGCATGCTGCACATGCAAAGTAATTATATATTTATCTCATTAAACTGCAGCTGTTGCGGTTACAAGTACATGAGTGTTGTATTCCGATACCGATGTAAGATTATATATGCAGAAGTATTCCAGCAACATGATTTGAAATGAGGAAAAACCCAGCCTTTCAGTTTGGGATGTTTCCACATCATAAATGACAGGCCTTCAGTCGGAACCCCCACACAGAGTTAAACCAGGCTGTTCTGTGTAAGGTTACAAGGACCATCAGATTTGCACAACTCTAAGACATTTCATCTTAATCTAGTCTTACTAGATAATACTGAAAGTCGCTTTGAACTGTGGTAACATTTGTACCTGGAAAATTAAAGATTATAGACTGATGGACCTCAAATGTGTGTAGCAATGTGCAATCACCTATAATTGATAAAAATAATCTTTAATTTTGTATGATTCATCTCATTCTACTATGAATGGTAACCATAAAGCTTAACTTGATAAAATCCATGTTGTATAACCCATGAATTAACCAGTACTATTTTGTAACCAGGGATTTTCATGTTTTGTTACCTACACATATAACATCCATAAAAAAATGTCATGTTTAGTATGTAAGCTTTCGCTGGCGTAGGCAGAGAAAGCTGATAGCAATGAATATCATGTCTCTTGTACCATTCTCAAGATATAAAAGCTTTTTTTTGAGCAGGAGATTTTTAAGACTTTGGAACAAAGGACCATAAATCAACTGTCGGAATGGACAGCCCAGTCGACCATGTGACTCTGAAAAGACACTTCTGATTGCCGCAGGACACCTTTGGGGATGTGGGCAATTTCAGTTCAAATATTTCCAAACAGGAAGAACACGCCTCTCTTCATCCTCTCTTGTCTCTTCATCCTCTCTTCTCTTGGCTCCTTCTTGGTCTTCTCTCTTCTGCCTGCACGTGCTGGTTGCTCCGTTGACTGCCAGGCCCATGCCATGTGAGGTCCAAGGAAGCTCAGGAATCGACGTCCCAAGAAGGAATGTGAAGGCCTTGCTTCACAGCTAACCTCATCATTCATACAGACAATAAATTAGATCATACAGAGATCAAAAACATCGACGGAACGAACATTCGGCCAAGAACCAAGCAACACAAAAACACAAGGAAACACCACAAAGACACACAAGTACATCTCCAATATTGTGCTCAAAGTGCTGGTGTATTTAAATAATTTGGGTAATCCTATAGCAAATCGATGTAGGCTCAAAGGAGGATAAATGGTTCTTAAGGTATTGTCAACAGACTCCATAAAGTTCATTTTCACTGTCCTGATAATTTATGTCACATTCTGTCACTTTTCACCAACCTGTCTTATGTATATATGTGTTAGAATAGATTTATATTTAGAATAGTAATAAAGTTAGTCTGTTTTCAAAGACAACGTGACTGTGGTATATTTTTATAAATAATCTCATCCCTGTTTCTAAAAGATTTCGCTTCAAATCTGTACCTAAATACGTATGATATTATTTTCAATAAGTATAATATCACTCCAATAAGTGAATAAATCATAATTGTCTTATTAAAACTAATTCCTTACAGTAGAAATTGTGAGCTGACTAGATGTTTTATCAATTGTGACAACTAGACGTTGTATTACAATGCCAATGGTGGAGAATCTTTTAAGACAAATAATCTAGTTATTTGTCATTTATCTAATTAATAATGGTTGTCGATTCCATTATACATTTCATTACCTTATGTACAATGACAGTTTAATTTAGTTCATAGCTCACATAGACCCTAAATTCCCTTCTAAATTTAGCATACCAAATATCCTTGCACATAATGGTGTGAGAATGAGGGCAATTTAAAGCTTACTTCTAAATGTCGCATACCAAATATCCTACACCGGTACTTAAAATATCACTACTTAGGAGTGGTGGTGGCGGAGTAGGCTAATGCACACAACTGTTAATCAGAAGGTAGTTGGTTCGATCCCCAGAGCCACCACCATTGTGTCCTTGAGCAAGGCACTTTACTCCAGGTTGCTCTGGGGGGATTGTCCTGTAATAAGTGCACTTATTAACACTGTAAGTCACTTTGGATAAAAGCATCTGCCAAATGCATAAATGTAATGTAATGTAAAATTATGTATAAGTTGTTAAATCGGGAAAAAAGGCACACTAACACATTGAAGATATGAATTCCATGCTGGCAGTCAATTAGACCACAGAACAATGAGACAGATGTAAAGAAAACTAAAAGGCAAAGCTGCCATTCAAATGGTGGAGCTGGGGATAGAGGAATGTGTTAATTGCAACTTGCATTAATGCAATGGAAAGGCATCTAAGGCAATGAATCAATGGAGGACTTAGAACCGCTCTGAGAAGCATCTGAATTTTATTGGTAGATTACATTATCAGCTGATTGCAGCTTGACTAACGTGACCTGCGTGAACTGACACTACTCTTGATTTGGTTGTTCAGGCCACATACATAAACTTTACTCCTTCAAAATGGAATTACGTAAGCATACAAAAGATTGGGAACACGCAGTCTACATGAGTGAAAACACATAAAATGCAGCACATTACAGCTGTTGCCTTTGTAACAGCATGTGTCAAAGTACTTTTAGTTTGAATGAGCCACATCACCCAGCATTTGCTTCATCGTGGAAGTGAAATCAATTACTGTATATTTGGATATAGCGAAGGATTATGGATTGGATTTCTATCCATTTTGCAGAGACATATTTACAGTACAGTATGTGGCCAATTGTAAATGAATTGTGCATACCTGTAGGGTGCTACTGGTTGTTTAGATAAATTTTACTATCAGAAATTATTAATAATTATCAATTATTAATTAAATTAATCATAGAAATAATTCATTAAATCTACCCTGAAGGTTGAGTATTTTGATTAATAATCAAGCAGGGGCGAAACTAGTCAAATTATTGCCATACGAATTCAGCAGTAATCTGGTTACAGTTTTCCAACAACAACAAAATAACAATACACTGAAATAATAGGGGAGTTCTTGATGTGGCAGAGGCTGGCTTCAACACAATATTCAAATAAACAACAAGGAGTACTTCTTATTATAATATAGCAAGATTTATTATAATCAAACAGCAATGAACACCGCCAATACTATATGAATATAACACAAAAACATAACAGGAAAATCCTAACTAAATAGTGGAGCTATATGCTAGTGTATGTATGTGTGTACGTGGGGGTGTGTCTAGATATGGTTATAAAAATAAATAAATGGAGAACTAGTTTCAAAATGGAGGATCATATCCACATGGAGAATGTCTTGGTTACTGATGTAACCTCCGTACCCTGATGGAAGGAACGAGACGTTGTGTTGATGAGTTGACACTCCTGCGGAGACCAGACATCTCTGATCTTGAGAAAAGGCCAATGAGAATTGGCGTGTGGAATTTGCATACCACTCCCCCGGACATATGGGTATAAAAGGAGTGATGCTGCAAATACACATCAGGTATCGCACTGAGGAGCCGAGCCAAAGACCCGGTGCTTTCAGTGGTTGGTTCAGAGAGGGGGGGGGTGGGATTTTAGGTGGAATACACACACGGTCTTACCGGTTAGGAGCGGAAACACGTCGTGTGGAGCGGCGTCATGGTAGATCCTACCCAAGGGGGGTGGGGGAGTTACTACAAACACGGCGACCCAGGGCAGAGGCCCTCTGTCAAAGGAAGACATGGTTTACCGGCAGGGAATCCATTTTGCGGGATATACATCACACGGGATTGCCCAAGGGGACAACTAGCACATGTGGAGCACTTACCTCAGCACAGGGGCCTAGTGACGCCCGAACCGGGGAAGCAGCGAGCCTCTCCGAAGACTCGATGGCCGCTAGGCTAGGGAGGAAGAACGTCCAGGGTTCACACTTCCTGTGAACGCAACTGGGGAAAGAGCGCACGTCTTCGCCTAAAGGGAGGGGAAAGGCGCTATGCACAAGCGATACACCCGGCCAGCTGACCCGAACTTACCTGTTTGTGTCACCTGATAACACACGGGATGAAACTGGCTCAACCCTGAGTAGGCAGTGGCAGTGCCAACGACTGAGTGCCCGTTGCATACGGCGCCCCAGCCCCGTTGGGAGGCATCTGTCGTAACCACGACATGTCTGGGGACCTGGCCTAGGGGAACTCCTGCCTGTAGGAATGCCTGACCAAGGGCTGAGAAAGTAGTAGCAAGCCTGCGTGACAAGGACGCGGTGTGTGCCGTGGCGCCATGCTCGTCTCTCGACTCGGGTCTGTAGCCAGTGCTGAAGTGGTCTCATATGCATCAACCCAAGCGGCGTGATGATCGCTGAGGATGCCATATGCCCCAGGAGCCTCTGAAGGATTTCAGTGGGACCAATGTGTTCTGTCTGATACATATGCAGACAGTTCAGCACTGACTGCGTGCACTCGTTGGTGAGGAGCGCCATCATTGAGACCGAGTCTACTCCATACCGAGAAACGAGATGCTCTGAACTGGGGCGAGCTCTCGCTTTTCTCAGTTGACCCAAAGCCCCAAGTGGCTGAGGTGCACCAGGTCCCTGTGAGCACACAACATGTACCACGAGTGAGCTAGGATTAGCCAGTCGTCAAGTTAGTTTGCGGATACGGACTCCCACTTCCCTAAGACATTTCCTCCAAGGGTTTCCTCTGCGTAAAGGCACGAGTGGACAAGGACAGGCCGAAGGGGGGAACTTGTACTGATATGCCTGACCCTCGAAGGCAAACCGTAGAAAGGGTCTGTGTCAAAGAAGGATCGAGACATGGTAGTATGCGTCCATCAGGTCTACCGCAGCAAACCAATCCTGATGCCAGACGCTTTCTAAAATGCATTTCCACATGAGCATCTTGTTGGGGGTCGGTTCAGAACTAACAGGTTTTGGATTGGCCGCAAACCACCACGTTCTTTAGGTATGATGAAGTAGGGGCTGTAAGACCCCTTCTTCACCTCGGCTGGAGGGACAGGCTCTATTGCGTCCTTTCATAAAAGAGATGCAATCTCTGCATGCAAGGCAGCGGCATTCTCACCTCTCACTGTGGTGGAGCGGACACCGTTGAACCTGGGCAGGGGCCTGGTGAACTTAATCTCGTAGCCGAGTCAGATGGTCCCGATCAACCAACGCGACAGGTTGGGTAGCGCGAGCCCCCAAGCTCCATGCACGAGGGACCAAGGGAACTACAGCATCGGACGTACCGGCGGGCGGGGCGGAGTGGAGCGATGGGGCGGAGCTCGAGGTGCTGAGTCTAGAGACATCAAAGCACTTACCTGGCTCCTTGTGACCGCTCCCGGAAAAACCTGGGACGGGGGAGGAAGATTTTCGTCCTCGTAGCCTGCGGAGACCATCACAACGGTGCGGATTTTTGCCACAACTGGGCACGCGGGGACAGGAGGCCCCCCTCCGAGGCGCCATGCCTGCCAGAGAGAAGAATAGTGCCCAGTGATCATGATAACGACACCCGGGACACCGACTGTGAGGTCCAGGAAATTTGAAGATTGCTTTCTTCTTAAAATGTGGGGACCGCGGACCTTGGGGCATGCAGTGAGGTAAGAAAAGGAAATAAAGAACCTCCACCCGACCCTCCACCGGGGGAAGGAGTGGTGCTCTTACCAGCTCCTGTGCAGTGGATCTCCTACTTCCTGGGCTGCCCGTCTCGGGGAACGCTTTGAAGCCATTCTTGGGTTCTTGGCGACTGGTCATGAGATGGGTGGCGTCTTATTCTGCGGGAGGCTCTATGCCAGGGCCAGCCTACTGGGGTGGGCTGTGGTGGAGCCAATGTTGTTGCCACAGGGGGATGCCCTTGGTGACAAACAGATGGGGGTGCGAGACATTGCGTCGTGCCGGGGCAGGATGTGTTGAATGGTCCCCATCTGCCTTTTAACCACTGAGGATTGCTGGGCGAAATCCTCTACGTTGCCGCCGAATAGGCCAAACTGGTTCGACCAAGTTGGGCCAAAGGTGGAGCTCCTGGACCACTAAGGTGGACATCGCCTGCCCGAGAGACCACTCCGTGACCATCATCGCTCGGAGGGCGATACCAGTCACTGAGCGCAGCTCCTGCATAAATCTCAGGTCAGAACTACCCTTGTGCAGTTCTTTGAGCGCCACGGCTGGGTGCACTTGCAGGAGGGCCGTGGCGTGCAGTGCGGAGGCGGCCTGTCCAGTGGCACCGTAGGCAAGTGCACTCACGACATAAACCCACGGGCCCTGGACGGGAGACTCGGACGGTGCACCGCGATTGCCTTACCAACCTGGGGAGTCGCCGAGTGCCCCCTGGCAGCCCCACTGTCATCACCAAGTGAGCTCATCATGCACTTCCGGGAAGAAAGGCACGGGGGTGGAGCACGGCCGTCAGCGGCGCTCGGAGCCCCGGGACCGATCACCGAGCCGTGCGGGTTCAGGGATGAGCTGAGGATTCCACTCCACCAGACGTCGCGGCCGCCCGGGCAAGCGTGGCCGTCAGCTGCGCATGGCGACAGACTGAAACAACCCACTCTCCGATAGTGTAATCGAAAGCTCATCCACTTCGCGAGCTGCGAATGTGACCGTGAACTCGCCCTGAGACGTGCCAGCAGTCACATCGCGAACTCGCTGGGGCGAACGAGTGTGCTGGGGAATGGGAGGTCCGTGGGGGGGTTTCCCGGCGGAGAAGCTCCCATTGAAATCCCCAAATCGCCCCCAGTGCTAACCGACCCTGCCTCATACCCGTGGGTACGAGAGAAAGCCGTGACCGCAACGTTGCCAGAATCATGCCCCACAAAACTTTGTTTATATATATATATTTATATTCCCATATATATATATATATATATATATATATATATATATATATATATATATATATATATATATATAAACAAAGTTATTCACTCCGTGAGCTCTTTTTCTGCTGCTGAAGTGCCATGGGGTGTGTACTCAACATAGTGTGTGAGGGGGAGAACCGCTGGAAAGCGCTATAGAACCAACAGCTAGGAGAGATGAATGAAGACGGCAGAGGAATTCAGCTTTGTGACTGCTCTCTCGGCTCGAAGAAGATATCTGATGTGTATTTGCAGCATCACTCATTCTCATTGGCCTTTTCTCAAGATCAGAGATGTCTGGGCTCCAAAGGAGCGACCCCTAGTGTCAACTCATCGACACAATGTCGAGTGAGTGACAGACGGGGAAATAGGTTCAAAATAGTGAACGAGATTCAATTTTGAAATTAAATTCAAAATGGAGGATTAGATCATAAAGGGCAGAGCCAATGATTATTTGAAAACACCAGCCTGAGTTGGACATAAACCACGGTGCTGCTCACTTTGTGAATTTCAGTGAGAGAGAGAGAGCGAACAAACAGGGGTGCATGCAATTGAACTGAGGACAAACTCTGGTAACAGCGGGACTGAATCGATAGTTTAGATCACTCAATAAACAACATTTCACCCAAAATTGCCGATCTCACATATTAAAACAGCAAAAACAGCGATCAGAGTTAAACATACAAGATTATACTCAAAACATCAAACATTCAGCATCAAATATACAATTTAGTTGTACAAGAAAAGTCACAGTTTCTAAACTAAATCTGCCCAGATATCAAGCCTTACTTGGGAAATCCTGTGTGATTTCAGCAGGGTTGTCCATTTGAATTCCTGTTGTGTTGAGTGGTCAGGAGAAAACGATCTGGAATAGGCCCTTTGTCTTATGCTCGTCAGCAATGTTTAACGTTGATAGAAAACGAGGGAGAAGGGAAGCTCGTCGCCTTTCAGTTTTCTAAATAAATTCACTGTTGTCTTGCAGTGAAAATTAATGAACTGGTTGTAATAAGTATACTACTAGATTGGGACAAAGTTAATCTTACTCTACCATGGCCAAATGGTGAGGTTAGAAAAACATTGTCTCTCTTTGTCCATTGTCCAGGAGGAAAAACTCCTTCGTAAGTGTACCTATGCGTCTCTTTAATCGCTGGCTTAGAAGCTAGGTGCAGAGAGGCCGCTTTTGCCTCTGTCTGCTAGTTTTGTTAACAAGATGACGTCATCGGTCATAGGCCACTTTTTGACCAATGACGTTTGAGATTGGGTCCATGGGTGGGACATAACATCCAGCTGTGAAACTGTAAAGGACTTCTAGGAAACTGAGTTCAATTTCACACCTTTGATCATAGAACAAAGGGCCATGTAGTCTTCGCTGCCATTTTGATTGGGCAAATACATGAGTATATGTGCTGAAAGAACAGTGCTTCTGGCATTGCTATCCTCACATATCAATGAGACCTCACTTTGGGTGGAGTGTATAGAAAAAACATTCTGAGAGACGAATATTAATCCAACTATCAATGATAAATTACTTTTTGAGAAAGATATTTTATGATGCATCTCACAACACATTTCAATCAACATTCTCTTATGTCATCATTTCAGCCCCAATCCTCAGCTTCTTTGTCTCAGTATGGATTATTTATTTTGCTCCTGGCATTTCTCATCTCCCGGTTTCCAAATGGATGGGGAACATATTTTAGCAGGTCTGCTGGTGATTTCCATGATTCTTCATTGAAGGTAAAGGTCTAAAACAAACTGCAGGAAGGATTGCTATTGTTTTATTACAAACTGGCATGTGCATGGGGTGAGCAAAATAAATAACCAAGAAAAATGTACTGTGAATTTAAGGATGTGTATGTATTTGTTTACACTAGCATGAGTGGATTATGTACAAGGTGCAGTGGGATGTTATTTATAACACAGACTCTGTCCATCTCAATAACTTTGCAGATTCATCTTCAATCTAGTGTATTCTCACCACAACTCTTGCACATACCATGTCATTTATTATATTTGTGCAGTCACCGTTGAGAACAAAATGCGCTTGTGATCCATTATGTACCAGACGAGCTGTTGTTTACTGGCCCACATTTCCTTGAGCCAGTCACTCCAAGAGCAAAAATGCAGTGTGGAGGACAGCAGAAAGATTGGGGGAAAATTGTAAAAAGGCTTGCTCCCAAATCAGCCCTAATGCTTTATTTAAGAGCAGCCTGCGTGGAATCCATTACACATCCTGTCTGCTGTGCCAGCCTCCCTGCAGGCAGGGGGGATATTAACTGCATCTTGCCATGCCACTGCTGGGCAAACATAGGCATTGTTCATGGACGTTCTGCAAATGTACCTTTGTCTTTGGCCAGGACCCAGCTGTAATCTGGCACCCTCAACTCTGTCCAGAGTGACTTGAGAAACAACATGGTAGTCTGTTGTTGTGGGAGTGGAGGCAGAAAACCTTATTTGAAAGCCTCTATATACATTATTCATTAAGTGCAAACATACTTCCTTTGCCTTTATTTTTTTAAAGGCAAATGTAATCCTTCTGCACACAGCTGGGTGACTCCCATTTTCAGAAGAAAATGTCTATTTATCATGTAATCATCTTGTCTGTTTTGCTAAAGTGACTTTATGAAATTACGATTTGTGATGTTGCATAATTCCCAATGTCTTCATTGTCAAAAAATGGCAGATATTTTGAGCTTAACTGTCTGGTTTCTCTATCCATTAAGTTTTATGTATCGTAGGCTGTATTTCTGGTCTTTGAAGAGTTCTATCAAATGCTACAGCTAATGTGCACATTGCCGATTGTGCTTCAATAAGTTTGGACCAGAAAATGGCCATTACATTTCCATTTCAAATCACAAGATAACTCTCAAGAAATAATGGCTGTCCCTTGGTATAATATCTGTCTCGTATTAGGGATGCTCTTCAGTGTGGGGGACAATTTGTTGATACCCTAAAAGTCAACTGATCTAAAATGTTTCAGAATCTTTATTTCTCTGCTAAGAACGAATACTTTCTGAGCTCTTCTTTAAGAACTGTATGGACATAAAATGGGTCAGTTGAAGATAGCTTTTACATAGACTTGCACTCTTGAACTCTGAACTTACTTTAAAACACATAGCAAGGTTTCCCCTTCCATCACTCACTCGAAGTTGTGTCGATGTAGTGATACTAGGGGTCGCCCTTGGGATCCCCAGACACCTCTGATCTTTGAGAAAAGTGGAATTTGCATGCCACTCCCTCAGACATACGGGTATAAAATGGGCTGGAATACAACCACTCATTCAGATTTTTCTTCTGAGCTGAGTGGCTGTGTTCAGTGATCTGAATTACTCTGCCGATCCATTCATTTCTGAACTCCAGTGAAGCTGTTGCATTTTACAGTGCACTGCAGCGGTTCTCCCCCTCTTGCACCATTGTTGTGCAGAGAATGCCCCTGGGAAATTCAGCAGCAAGCAAAGAGTATATATTCTTCCTCTAGATAAATATATTTCCTTATAAAAGAGTGGCACCTATGACAAGATGCCTATTCGTTTGTGTTTTATTCCTGGTTGTTTTCACTATCTCTTCGCTTCTGATGGCCAAGATCGCTGTCTCACGTGTTTGGGCGCTACCCACAAGGAGACATAATTTGTGGATGGTTCATGTCCTCATTGCGAGAACATGACCATGGCAACATTGCGTCTTTCTTTCGTCTGAGGGACGGAATTCCTTTCTTACCAGAAATGCATGAGGAGCTCACGCGATCATGGCGGGCACCTTTTTCTGCCCGTACCTGGTTCGTGGACTCATACGCTCTCACTACCCTCGACAGCGGGGCAGCTAGGGGGTACTCAGCGATACCTCAGCATGGATCTGTCGGTCGTGGTGCACTTATGCCCACAGAGCGCCGCCACATGGCAGAATTGTCCGAGGCTCCTGTCCAGGGCCTGTAGGCTTATGTCGACGCTGGCAGCTAAGGCCTATGGTGCTGCTGGACAGGCCACTTCTGCCGTGCATGCCATGGCTCTCCTGCAGGTGAACCAAGCCAAGGGACTTAAAGAACAGAGGTTTCTCTGCCCCTGGTACCAGTGTTTGTATAACTCCTCTCCACCCAGGAAGGACCTACCATGGGACTTCTCCACATGAAATGCTTCCGACAAGGTTCGGTAAGACCATGTGATTTATTTCCACTGAAATATCCCCCCGGGTGAGGTGTAGTCTCTGCAGTGTCCTCTCCTGAGGAGGGATACCCCCGACACAGACCCTATAAGGCCCCCAGCTGAACGATTTTGTTCCTTTTGGGGAGAAAAAAGAGCAGAGTCCACGCCTGGGTCAGCCGGTCCTTATTTGTTGGGCAGTCAACTTGTCCCTGAGGTGCAGGGGACCATTTTGACGCCTATTAGAGCATTGGGGGAGGTTACGTGACGGCAGTGTGCGCTGGCTATGAGGCACACAGAGGTCTGCCCGTCTAGCAATGCCAGTCCACGTAACACATTTCAGTTAGTTGTGGCATTATGTATAGGCACTCCTAGTGTCACTACATCGACACAACATCGAGTGAGTGCCTCAGTTACTGTTGTAACCTCCATTCCCTGATGGAAGGAACAAGACGTTGTGTTCCTCCTGTCACAACATTGAACTACTTGCTAAAATGGACGGGACCTTGTCTCGGATCCTCAGCACAAAACCTGAATTAGTGGTTGCATTCCAGCTCTTTTGATACCCGTATGTCCAGGGGAGTGGCATGAAAATTCCACTTGCCCAATTCCCATTGGCCTTTTCTCAAAGATCAGAGGTGTCTGGGGCTCCCAAGGTTGACCCCTAGTGTCACTACATCGACACACGTCTCGTTCCCTCCATCAGGGAATGGAGGTTACAACAGTAACAGAGACGTTTTGTTCACAAATAACTGAAAGGGATAGAAATCGATGTGGGATATTATTAGCTGACCCAATGTAATTGTCATGGAACATGTTTTTCAGATTTTCTGCAGACAAGGCAATTACTTCAGATGGACATTCTCACTAGTTTGTGCTTGGTATTTGGGTTAATATCACATTCCTTTTCTAGATGGTTGCAACATTTTGTTCTCTTTCGATGACCATTAATTTGTTATTGCTCAGTGGGTCTGCTGCTCAGTCCAACATGTATGTTCTCTCATTCTTTTAATTCTGACCATTCCCAACAGAGTCCACATTTTCCATTTTTCACTTTCCTGTAAAATTAACGCATGGAATTCCTGTGCCAATGTTTTAGGAGGTGGAATGCAAGGAGTATAAGATAACTTCTGCTCAGTACTCCTCAGTGAAATTAATAATTTAACTGAAAATAGTAATGTGCAACTTATGTAAGACACATTACACAGTCGGCCAGTCATTATCACAAAATAAACTAACATGGTGTTTAGGACCACAAATCAAGGCAGAGGTCTTGTATCATCCTGAAAGTGATTACCTTGTGAGAATGACTGGCTAACTATACATTATATTTGGGAAATCATGCTGACTGTACATTATTCCACTTATTACATGGCTACTTACCAAATCAATGAAGAAATGTACAAGAAGTTTGTTATATTATTTTATAATGTGAGAAGAAAAAGAGCATGTAATGCTACAAAGATGACAGATTAGTGAGTTTAATCATGTAATTGCTGTAACTGAAGTATTTTAGATTCACTAAAAAGAACCATTCAAAAAAGACTTTTTAAATATTTTTTGGGAACCGCATTGCACTGGCCACACTGCACGTTTCACATTTTAAATTCAGAACTGGATCATAAAAGAAATTTGTGCTGTAATTGGACTGCACTTGTGCTGTGTTTCATGCTCTAGATTCAAAAGAACTGGCCCATAAGAGTAATTTGTTTGGGAATCGGACTATGCTTGCCGTACCTGTCAGGTTTGAACAAGAAGAACCCAAACACAGATTTCACAGATAAATTTAAACTTAAAGGCTTTATTTAAGGGGTAAACAAACTCAAAATATAAAAGACTCAGATAAAGCAAACTGGGCAGAAAACAAAACAAACCATGAGAGGGAAAACAGTAACAGAAAACTTGAGGGTGAACTAATAAACTAGTAAAACAAACAGAAAAAAGAAAAACATAAACCAACCAAAATGACAAAAAACACTAGACTGACCAAGGGGAAAACTATAGGAAGCCAGGAACACAGAAAGAATCTAAGACACAACAGGAATGATTCAACACCAGACAGAGGAAACAAAGTGAATATACGTAAATGGGGAGAAATAAATAAGGCAAACGAGAAGTGCAGGTGGAACAAATTAACAGAAGATCAGAGAAACGAGGAGGTGGGGCCAGGGAACAAGACAGAAACAAGCGGGGCAGAGAAACAAATGGAGAGACAACATAACAGACATAATGACAGAGAGGAAACAACAGAACATAAGTGCCAGGATCCTGCCAATAAAGAATAAACAAGAAATCATACAGAAGGCAGGATCCTGACAGTGCCTTGTGTTTTGCTCTATAGATTCAAAAGAACCGGCTCATAAGAGTCATTTGTTTGGGAACCACATCACATTGTATGTTTTGCGTTGTTTATATAAAATAACCGGATCTTAAGAGTCATTCGTTTGGGAAATTACTATTTCCATTTCCATTTATGCATTTAGCAGACGCTTTAATCCAAAGCGATTTACAGTGCATTTATTACAGGCAATCCCCCCTGTAATAAAAACCTGGAGTTAAGTGCCTTGTTCAAGGACACAATGGTGGTGGCTGTGGGGATCAAACCAGTAACCCTCTGATTAACAGTTCTGAGCTTTAGCCCACTACACCACCACCACTACTTCACTACTATTGTAATGCCATGTGTTTTGATCTATAGATTCAGCTCATGAGAGTAATTTGTTTGGGAACCACACTACACTGGTTGTGCTGTATGTTTTGCAATGTATATTCAAAATAACTGGCTCAGGAGTCATTTTATAGAGAACCCTACTATACTGGTACGCTGTGTGTTTTGTGCTGTAGATTCAGTAGATGGATAGTGTCACCACTAAACAAAGCAGCAGTAAATGCTGTCAGAGTATTTTAATACAGTGTTTGTGCGCATGACAAGAAAAGCGCATGTTCGTGAACTGTTAATGGAACCGAAAGTCATGAAAACATATGGTTCCGGTATTGTTTAAAGAATGGAACCAGTTACGAATAAGAAACTGTTCTTGGTTCCCAAACCTAAGCACAGCTATGTGTGAAACTGGATGCCACAGACAATGATCAATTATACAATTTATGTAGCAGTCATTTAACAAAAATATTTAACCACAGAATGCCAGAATTGACCATAAGAATAGAGAGTTTAATAATTTGTTATAGTGGTGAGGCAGGTAAATTTCTCCTTTGTTCATTCTTCACTTTACTAATGGCAGAATTTCATGAGACTCGGAATGTAATGGAATTTGAATTATAATAGCCTGAGAGCTGTTTATTCATGGGTCCTTTTGATGCTGAGACACTTAATATTTTTATCCCCTTTTAAAACACAATGAACTTTGGTTTGCTCACTAAACAAATCATTGTAAAGGTGTAAAAAATTAATGATGTGACACTCTGTTTAAAAACAGTAGTCTACAGGGCTTTAAATCAACTGCCGAGGGGGTTGGGGGAAGTAGTAATTTCCACTGAGTGCTCTGTTAATCAGATGGCAGTGAAGGAGTGAATTAAGATCCGACTCATAAGTCTGTCAGAATGAATTGTTTAGTAGAGACTAATGAAAAAGGCTTTGGCATAGCCATACTAACATCAATAGATCTTTTATGATCTGTGCCCACTCATGCCAGCCTGTTTCTAATTGACATGAACGAAGATGTTTTGATTTTGATGTGGTGTGGTTGAGGGTCGAGTGTCAGAGGATTACAGCATCCCTCTGCGGCCTGCATGTGATAGCTGCATCTCTATCATCGGTTTCCTGCCTGGGTTCATGATGGCTGAATTCACAGCGCAATGTGTTGTTTTTCATTGCATCTGGCTGATAATCAACCTGCCCTTCTTTTGATTATCAGCAAACACACATTCACATTCACTCTCCCCACCTCAGTTCTACTTGTCCTCTTTTTTCCCAAACTTGAAATTCTTGTTGTAGTCCATCCGCCTCAAGGTTTGACATGTTGTGCATTCTGAGATGCTATTCTGCTCACTTCAGTTGTACAGAGTGGTTATCTAAGTTACCGTAGCCTTTCTGTCAGCTCAAACCAGTCTGGCCATTCTCTGTTGACCTCTCTTAACAACAAGTTGTTTCTGTCCACAGAACTGCCGCTTACTTGATATTTGTTTTGGCTCCATTATGAGTTAACTAGAGACTGTTGTGTGTAAAAATCCCAGGAGATCAGCAGTTACAGAAATTCTCAAACCAGCCCGTCTGGCAACAACAATCGTGCCACGGTCGAAATCACTGAGATCATATATTTTTTGTCCATTCTGATGGTTGATGTGAACATTAACTTAAGCGCCTGACCCATATCTGTGTGATTTTATGTGTTACACTGCTGCCACGTGACTGTGAGTGTATGCTGTAATGTTCATAATGGATAGTGTAGATAATGTAGAATGCGGTTGTCATTCTTCTTCCTAACAAAACTGTATGTAAACATTGCCACATTTAGCATTTTAAAACAAGACAGACAACCATATGCAGATGCTTTGTGAACTTGCACAGTTTTCCAAAGTGGCATGCTTGCATCTGATAGATCCAGACTTTTATGAACATGTCTAGTCTTTCAGTATCATTTCACCTCTTACCCTCTCTTTCTATTCATCTATTCATCTCGTCTTCTCTGTCTACACACACATGCACATTGCCCTTTTAAATAATTCACAAGCAATCAACTGCAGTCAATGTGAATTCAGAATAAGTTACAGAAAATAAAGAGATTGAAAAAAAATAGCAAGGAGTTTGAGTGTGTGTTGTGAGAAAGAACTGATTTTAGATTGTGCTGACTATCAACGTTTCTCCAATTTTCTTAAAAAGCTTTGCTGAGGAGGGTGAATGGGGACGAGAGAGTGAGTTTAGCAGAGCCCCCAACAATTAATTCAATATGGCCCTTTAATAATGCACTAAAATATTCATTAGACTGATAAGAATGGAATAATATTTTCCAGGTAAGAATGGACTATGAGAAGATAAAGGAAAAAACAGCCTTTTAGTTTGGCAGTAGGACAAGAATCTTTCAGTCTCTCCTGAGAAAAGTTATCCGTTCATTATTATCAGATGGATTAGTCTCGGTTGTATTATTTGTAATGGAATTCAACTGCAGAGGGCAGGGGTGGGCCATATGATAAAAAATACAAATAAAATATGGATCAGTCCTGTTTGAATGGATCAGGAGGCAGGAGAGGGCTGAATAAGTCAACCATATCTGACTTTTAGAAGTCCACCAACTCAGTGGGACACTAGTGAAAGGTAATACACTTTACATTGAAGTGTATTATGTCTGCACCTTTAAAGGCACCTAATGGAATTGCAAATATAAGTTATGTTTCTAAACAGGTCTCTGAAATCTGTCATTACTACCAGCCTTATATATAGCGTAAATATTTCATGTCAGTAGCTGTTTTACCTGATCTTTGTTTGGAGGGATCTTAAAAACATGACATGTACTTAGGGACTAGAATGGCATTCTTGTGGTACTATCAGCCAATCAGTATTGCCAGGACCGAAGGTCATTGTGTATTCCATTACAATTGTAGAAGCAACTGGTGTCAACTGTTCTAGAATGCTCTTTCATATATACCTTTGACCTTATCTATTACCAATCAAAGAAGTAGAACTATACTGAAATCTAATGAAGGCTTGCAATCTACAGAGTAGAAAAAGGACCTTTCTCTCCACTGTAAACTAATTGTTGCTTAATTCTCTTCTCTCTGTTTTTGTGACACTGATAAGACAATTGACAAAAATGTAATTATCTCCAAGCTAGAACACTTGGGAGGTGGCCTCATTTGTGTGTTATTTTTAGTCCTCATTCATCAAGCCTGTCACCACAAACTCCATAAAAACAGATAAATGTGGGTTTATTTGTGCATGTGTATCTATACGTGTTCTGTATGTAATAATATTTGATTGTTTAAGTGGACGTTTGCATGATTTGGAATCAGTGTGCTTTGGCTCAGCTGCTGATAGATGTGCTGGTCTCAGGGTAACTGTGATGGGGGACTCAGTAATTAGAGGTCCCAGGTGGAGGGATGTCTGTTTAGATTGCAGATTTATACTTTTGTCACTGTGTAACCGGAGCCAGCTGGTATGGGATATCTGTGTAGTGTGTGCAAACCTCACTCCCCTGGCCTCAAGAGGAGCACTAGCGACAGATATTAGAGGCCGTAGCCTTTTGCCTCCTGGTTAGAACACCTGCCTCCCATGCTGGAGAAGTCCGCTCAGAATGGGCCGAGCAGGACCAGTTACAACTGCACAATTACTATTTATTTAAATATAATGACAACAAAAGTTTGTGCCCTTTCATTTCCACACTGATGAGTTTTGGAATTTCTCTCCCTCTCTAAAGTACCTGCACTTTATTGGGGCTTTAGCCACAAATGTTTTCCGTAAAGCCCTGAATGTTTTTATCATCTTGTAGTGATGTCAGACGTACAAGTGCTTCTGTATTAAGTTGGTAATAAAACATAATATATTTTAATATTTTAACAATATACTTTTATATAATGTAACATGATATTTAAATTAATGGTACTTGTTTTTCTGCAGTATTTATAACCTCAAATACAGACTCAATTCAGTACAGACACGCTGTCTTATTAGAAGCTGCATTCCAATACCATTCCTATGTATATAAGAGCACTCACAACACAATATTTCAGCTGTGTGTGTCTGGTCAACATTCCTGTTTGATGAGCTATTGGAACCTGTGACCCATGTTTTTATGGTAAGGGAAATCCTAACCCTGTCCAAGTAAGTACCAAATATTTAGATACCGTATATAACCTTGAAAATATAGAGTAAAAGGTAGATGTGCTCTAGGAATTTGCAAACTTTAAGTCACAAGCCAGGACATTTGCATATTTTGGTAACTCTTTTATAAAGAAACTATGCCATAAACCTTTCAAACTTTATCAAATCTAGTTTATCCTCATATAAGTACCTATTTTATCCTATTACAGCCTGCTATCTTCTAAACTGAGTTAAAGCACCTGATGAATAAATTGTATAAAATGTGCATCTAAAGCTGAGACAAATGTTATTGGGACCTTTTATTTTTAGAAATACAATCAGTGAGCACTTCATATGGAACACTATGTTCCTAATAAAGTGCCCGACGTGGTCTTCTGCTGTTGTAGCCCATTTGCCTCAAGGTTCGATATGATGCACATTCTGAGATGCTTTTCTGATCACTGCAATTGTACAGAGTGGTTATCTGAGTTACTGTAGCCTTTCTGTCATCCCAAACCAGTCTGGCCATTCTTCATTGACCTCTCTCATCAACAAGGCATTTCCATCTGCAGAACTACCAGACACTGGATGCTTTTTAGTTTTTGCAAACTACAGACTGTTTTGCGTATAAATCCAAGGAGATCTGCAGTTACAGAAATACACAAACAAGTCTGTCTGGCATCACCAATCATTCACATTTTCCCTGTTCTGATGGTTGATGTGAACATTAACAGCTCTTGACCCGTATCTGCATGATTTTTTGAATTGCACTTCCTCACACAATTGGATGATTATATAATTGCATGAATAAGTAGGTGTACAGGTGTACCTAATAAAGTGCTCAGTGAGTGCATATAGAGATTTAACATATAATGTAACTAACATTTACAGATTTAAACTTTTATAATAAAGTGTATTATATTCTGTTATTTCGTGGACTGTACATGGGCCCAAAGGACCCTCCATGTATGCAAATCTGCAGAGGTCTGGGCTAAGCCCAGAATATCCAATAAACAATAAATGAAAATGTATTTGCATGAGACTTGAAATCCACGGGTTACTCTCTGCTTTTGACATCAAAATGTCAATGTGAACAACACTTAGGTAAGAACTCCTGTAAAGTTTTTTTGCATGCAAAAATCTATATGTGACAATTGTTATATGCTTAAACCATTTATGAACTTACACCGATAAAATAAATCCATTTAAGGCATTTACATGACCATACACATTATCGGCGTATTAATCATAATCATAGTTAGTGCATGTTAGTGCATGTAAACTCGCTCATGGATTAAAATTCCAGGGAACACACATTCTATACCTTAAATACACAGTAAGCTTGGGATAAAAGTGTCTGCTAAATGAAAAATATAAACCTAAGATGTAATCACATTACTAATACATTTGATAAAAAAGGGATCACAATCAGGATTCAAATGTTTAATGTATATACATACACCTCTACATACCTCCACCACTCAGCTCAGGCTAGGGAGCCATCTGGCCTGCCCCCACCCCCATTTCCAAGCAGAGCCCCTGAGAGAATGTCAGCAACAGCCATCCACGCCCCCGGTCTGTGGACCACCTCAAATTTAAAAGGCTGTTAAGCCAGTTACCAACAGGTGATCCACGCATTACTATCCTTCATGAGGTGCAGCCACTAAAGTGGTGCATGGTCAGAACAGAGGGTGAAGGCCCACCCCAACAGATAGTATTGGAGGGTGAGAAAAGCCCATTTGATGGCCAACTGTATAAATGCCTGTTGAAACTGCTCTGTCCACTGGACTGGGTCCGGAGCTGCGTTTAAGTTAAATCAGTCAGCGGGCTGGTGGCATCCGAATAAATAGGCACAAACCTTTTATAATAGGCAGCCAGCCCCAACTGTCTCACTTCCTTTTTGGTTTTGGAGGACTTATCGATTTAAGGGCACACCTGCCCATGATCCAAGTGGAACCCAGACACCTTAACTGCACCCATCCAACTGCACACTTCTTGGGGTTTGCCGTGAGTCTGAGAACTCGGCTCATATGGTGCTGAAATGTAGCTGGGGCCCCAAACAAACTGAATGGAAGTGTCACGAATTAGTGTAAGCCAAACTGTGTAGATAAGGCTGTTTTTTCACGAGATGTCAGCATTAAAGGGATCTACCAATAACCCTTTATCAAACCTTGAACTGAATATAAGCATCAACTACCCCAGGCGTAGTTTGATATGGTGTTGTATTAGGTTTGTACAACCAGGCTGAGGCAAGAACATGTCTATAAATTCTTTCTGCAACTTGGCAACCTCTGTGACTTGAGATGGTGAGAGGTGGTCTCCACAAGTGACCGGGTTGACATGATTGGCTTTTACGTTCACCTCTGGCCCGAGCTCCACCCTCTCTGGAACTACTGTTTCCAACATCACAGGACCACCACCCTCCATAATTTCAGGAGGTTTAGGTGGTATATTTGACGTGCGTCACCTCTGTCTTTTAGTTTTACCTCATAATCGAGATCCCCACTTGTCGTACGGCCTCAGAAGGCCCTTGCCACTTGATGAGTAATTTAGAGTTCGATGTGGGGAGTAATTCAAGCACTTTATTTCCCAGTACAAATTCCCATAGCTGAGTTCCCTTAACATACAGTCGGCTTTGTTGGTCTTGTGCTTGGAGCAAATTCTCCTGTGTTAGTTGACCCAAACTGTGGCATTTTGCTCTAACATCAAGAATGTACTGAATTTCATTTTTGCTGTTAGAAGGTCCCTCCACCCAAGCTTCCCGGATCACATCGGCTCACCGCATGGTTGCCACCCATACAGCAGCTTGAATGGGGAAAACCCTGTGGAGGCTTGTGGGACCTCTCAAACTGCAATTAACAGGGGTTTGAGCCACTTATCCCAATTTCTAGCATCCTCATGTATGAACTTATGAATAATATTCTGCAGGGTTTATTAAACTGTTCAACTAACCCATATGTTTGCGGGTGGCAAACACTTGAGCGAATCAATTTAATACCCAGTTATTTATACAGTTCGTGTAGTGTCCATGACATAAATTTAGTGCCCTGATCAGTGAGGATTTCTTTCAGAATCCCCACTCGGGAGATAATTCCGAAGAGTGCCTCCGGATCACTACATTCTGAGATGTTCTGGATATCGTGCTGCATATTCCACCAGAACCAATGTCCGGGTGCCATCCGCTCTAATGGTTGACAAGGTCCATCCCAATTCTTTCGAAGAGGACCTCAATCAACGGAAGTGGGCACAAAGGCACTCTTGGGGTGGCCGGTGGATTCACTAGTTGACATTCACGGCATGCCGCACACCACCTGCGAACATCCCCTTGTATGCCTGGCCAATAGAAATGGGCCATTATACGGTTTAGTGTTTTTTTCTCATCCTAACTGACCTGGCATCAGACTATGATGAGCTGTCTGGAATAACATTTCCTGATGGCTCTTCGGTATCAACGACTGGGGTTGCATATTCTTTTGTCTGAGTATCCTGTGTCACTCTATACAACCGATCATTTATAATAGAAAAATATGGGTATGAGAGTTCAATGTCTGGCTGAAGGCATTGAAGGCACTGGCTGAAGGTTTCACAGTATACCACGGTATGAAAATTTATGGTATCATACCATGTACATTTGCTTATCTACTGTATTGAGAAAAATATGCAATCGGATGGAGAATCTCACCTGCATGTGCACATCTCCTTTCTTCCTCGTCTGCCTGTCAGACTCGTCAACTTGTGCCACATACACACACACACACATGCAGCGGAGAAAATGTAGGAGAGAAGCAAGGTGAGGGGGTCTGACATAAGTGAGTGTGTGTGTGTTAAAGCTGTTTTTCTCAACTGGTAGGTCACAGGTTTATTCAGACTGGGTCGTGGACAGCAGGGAAAGAACAATGCCATGGTTCTCTCACTGAAGATATTTTGGCGGCAGCCCAAGTGATAGCCTATTTAGGACTGACGAGGCAGATTTAATGATAATCTCGCAATCAGCTAAAGTCTTCTCATTTGCACTTTCGCACGAGTGTAACGGAACCAGCACGCACTAATGATCTGTTCAGCTCTCTGAGGCATGCGTGCAACAACCGGGCTTCCTTCGATATTGTGGTGCGCAGACCTCAAAACTAATGTGACCAATTTCAATTCTAGTGAGACTTTTCTAGTTTAAAGCATTATGGAGTCGAACCTCTGAAACAGTAGGCAGCCCTGACATTCCAAACAGCACTGAGGAGGAAAAGAGCAACACCGTGCTATGTGCTAATTTTTTTTTTCATTATACGTCATCGCCTTTACAAATTGTTTCACAATTTTACACAAGTAAAAATAACTGTAATATTGTTATGCTGGCAAACAGAAGACATTTACATAAGTATTTATATTCAGCCTACTCATTTGGCAGATACTTATATCCAAAGTGACTTCAAGTGCATTCAAGATGCATTTTATCAATATGAGTGTTCCTTGGAAATCTAACCCATGGACTTGGAGTTGCAAGCACCATCTGTTGAGCTAAACACATTTATCTTTTTTTGAGAAAACAACCCTATTTGGTACTCATTTTATCATCCTCATATTCTTTTCTCAGTGGTCTTGGTTATCTCATTCAGACATCGTAAACATGAACTCTAATTCTAAAGCCTTATTACCTCCTCTGTGATACTCAATTTGACATACTGTACTTTTATGAGTGTTGTTCTCCTGAGAGAAATCTGGGCCTGAAAATTAAACCATATGAGCACTGCTTCAACCCTCCTCCACCTTTCCTCCAACTATTACCCACTAAACATTGACCTGGGAATCTGTGATAGGAAGAGATTTACTGTGCTAGTGCTAATATGGTGCAACGCAGCAGGGTCCTAACCAGACCAAATGACAGGTGGATAAAGTGACTTTAAGGATCAGAGCGAAGGAATAGTATGTCGGCTGATTGAATCCTATAAGGCCATGACTGGAAATGTCCTGGAAATGTAGTCATTATCACCCTTAAACAAATAAGTTGCCTTTAACATAATAGTTTGGTTACAGATATTTGATGCTACAGACTTGTAGCTCAGAGGACAAAACACATATGATTGTGTTCCTGCTCTCCTCCATTCACATGCATATCTAATGTTACTAGTGTCCCATATGTAACCATAGGTTCTGTACAGTAATCAGAAATTATTAGTTCACATCTTGACTGGGTCTTTGGATATCATTCTTTTGTTCATTCGACAAGTGGCAGCCACATGGGCTCTGTATTGGAAATAGACTCAATTTGCTCCCTAGCTCCTTATGTCATGAATCAGTATATCGTGAACAAGAATTTGAGCACTGGCAAGGGTGTTCATCCACTGAGCATTGTGACACTTACTGTATGTCTCAATCACCTGTGGCACAATTATGAGCTCTTGCATTAAAACAGCTGGTATTATCAACAACATCGCTGTATAAATGACACTATTGTGCATTGTGGTTGTATGTATTCAAATGTACAGTGTTATTATGAAAGATAAAGGGCACAAATAAAAAAACAAGAATATAAAGGAGTGCATTTTTAACCTTCTTCTAACAACTACTATTTAAAAATTGTTTTACTTACATGTTCATTATGGGTGAAAGAAATGACAAACATCTCTTTTAAAGAGAATATAAGGCTTCGACTTCATAGTTTTACACTTGTGCTCGTCTTCTATCGACTTGAAAAGACTTCAGAAGACATAATGTTTCTGGTAAGGTAACACAGTGAGCAATGATGCTCCGTTTTTCACAGTGGAGAGAGGAAGAAGTAAGTGCCATCATCTGGTGATTATTGATTCTAAACACATTGATTTGTATTTATGCCAACTGTTGTCATTGAAGCTGTTTATGTAAATGAAAAATACTTATTAATTTATTTTGAGTTAGAACTCTGTGAACAAAAAGATCACTTAAGTGGACTGCAACCCTGGCTCCCACTTCCTTCTTGCTGGAACCTTCTACAGTCCTTAATTTGTCTTTGGTGTGAACTGTATGCCTTACAGAATTTACAATTGAATTTACTAGTCATCTAAGACCATTTTACTTTAATTTTACATGTAGCAGAGAATATCTTGTAAACACATCCTGCTTTAAATAAATGAATCATGACAATTCATATGATTTTAAAATGTCATGTGTCACGCTGAGATGTACTGATCACAGAATAAGCAACTGCAAATCACTGAACTGTAAGCTGTAAAGAAAATAAACAATAATGAAAGACCAGTAATTCTTACACGTGAATAAATTTATTGTCTTCTATGCTAAGCCAAGTAGCTGTCATGTGACAAATGAACGAAAGACTTAAAGATCAGAAGACCCAGTCAGGAGGGGAACTAATTGCTTCTTTTTTTCCTGTACAGAGCCCACATTTTGTCATATGTCAAATGAATGTAAGACACAGATCCGAAGACCCACTGTTGGGAGGTGGACTAATAATTTTTGCTTCCTGTTAAGCCTATGCTGCTGTTACGTGACAAATTAATTAAATAATATATGATAATTTTCCACTCCGTTTATGGCCATCTGTCTGAAATGTTTGGTTTTGGCCTAAGCGCCTCCTTAAAACTTCAACGTAAACGCCCACTGTTATGATCGTCTAACATCATGCAGCCCCTCAAATTCAGCCAACTCAGTCGGAAGACAATGAACAAGCCCCTTAACATTCTAAAAAATGTGCAGGGTTTACACATAATGCACATCCAACACATAGCATCCGAATATATTAAACTGTTCTCAAGCACAACTGTTATCACTCAGCACCATAAACTATTAAACAGTCATGATATTTGAAATATGAATTAATTAAATGGTTTACTTACATTCTTGATCATGTTCAAGTGTTTTTAACTCCCCCATTCTTTAATAATAGTTCCTTTGCAAAGCTTGAATCATATTATGACTGGTTTGCAAGCAATCCACGCTGTTATGAGTCAAAAATAACATGCAATCCATGCTGATGTGAGCAGAAAAAACAAATATATCGTAGTCCATAGCAAGGTGCAATGAAGCACACACATACTGTAGGCACATACTGTAGGCACACTGTGGTGCACATCGCCGGAAACACATTGAAACGGTCAAAGACACCAATCTAGTCTAGTCAATCAATCTATACACCAACAATTAAAATAGCACAGATGGGTGATAGACCGTGTCCATGATGTGTTTGTGCTCAAAACAACAAGAGGAAGCAGCTGAAAGAAAGAGAATTGCTTCTCCCTTCAGAGTTGTTTCTTGAAACCGTGTCTTTTAAAAGCGGCGACATACATGGCAGTGGTCAAAGAGTCTGTGAAATTCATGGTTTTATACAAAATAATAAATAAAATTAAAATAGTCCAGATGGGTCCATTTTGGTGTTATGTTAGGAATTGTTAGCCACACAGCAGAGGCTGCTCTCTTAACTTGAACTTCGTGCGAGTGGGCGAGGCCAAGGGTGCGATGACGCACATTGTGGGATGTTTAAATATTGTGATGTCACAATAAGACAGATCACAAAAAAAAATATAAAAAATATATATAAAATAAAAAAAATAAATATATATATATATATATATATAATTTAGCAGGGTGGCAAATATAGATGCTCTTTTTATAATGTGGAGCAAGTCTTGAGTTCTGAAATTTACAGTATGTTTTTATGGTACAGTTATATCTTATATGTCTAAATATCAAGGGAAATTGATTCTCCATTTCATGACCCCTTTAAGGATAGTTCTCAAGCTTTAGTTTGTAACTCCATTTAAAAGCACATCCAGGAGCACACATAAATACTGACAGAAGTATGTTCAAGGGCACTGTTTGGCTTTATGGATGTTAGGGCTCTCTCTCTCACATAGTGGCGCTTTATTAGCAATGGGCCCAGCAGACTGAAACCATGCCTTTCAGAATGCATTTGAGAGACTAGAATGGATTTCAGATACTGTTCCAGATGTTCCATTCTGTTGCCTACTGAGACACCAATCACAAAGTTTATAGATTTGGCATGGCAGTGTATTTATGGCAAATATTTTTGATACCAAAGAAAAGCACACTGAATTGCACTTATTTAAAAATAAACACATTGCATTAATTGTTTTCACTTCAGTGGATCAGATGTAGGAATGATGAAGTGTCAGAAAAAAATGTTAACAGTATACAGTATACAACTTCTGTTACTTATATCAACAACAGAAATCAGCACAGTTAGAATATCAAAATGTGTTTTAGAGCATTGTGCATTATGACCTTATTTTGACCTTATTGCAATAGAACATGTTTTAAATGTGCAATAGAATAAATTAGAATAGATAAAATCAACAGTCCTCTCCCTGTTGCTCTTGATCTTCATCAGCACCCAAATACACCACCTTATGGAACAGAATAGTAGCAGCAAGTGCAGATTGTGCATGAGCACTCTACTACAACCTAGTGTACAAGGGTGCATTTCCATGTTAACTAGTGATTTTATTGGCCAATATTAGCCTTTCACATGCACAGATATGAAAACTTTTTTTTCAGAACATATAATGCAGAAAACAATGCTTTAGATTTGGTGACATTACGTAGTCCAACAGAGCGTGCTCCATCTCCATTGTTTACAGAGCTGAGCTGATGGTGGCTCTGCAGACAGGGCAGAGTTAAGCGGTGTCTTCTCAGTAAGTTGCACACTAGTTTGTGAAATACATACTGGAAAGTTAATAAACAATTAACCAATAATTTTCCCTTTTTAATATAATGTTAACCCTATCCCTGACAACCATGTCACTCATGTCTGTTTGCTGTTAGCCAGCTATAGTTTGTCAGTGCAGTAAGTAATGTAACAGATTTAAAGGTAAATAGAGCATCTTTTTTGCAGCTCAGCAGACAACAATTCAGTGGTGGATTGTGTCTGTTGAGTGTTGATTTCACGCTACGCTGTTACCTAGTTGATGAGATGTAATGCTGGTCCATCTTTTACTCTCCGTGACAATGAGCTTAAAGCGAACTAGCTAACCATGTAGCTACTTTCATTGCTTGTCAGCTGAGTGAAAGCTAATGTGTAAACATGTATTCACCAAACTGTTTTGTTCACGATTCGCAGTTTGGTACCCCACTCAACCGAACAATTACAGTCGTTGAATTTATAAAATATAATATTTAAAAGTCTGGTTTTCCACTGTTGAAAGTTTCCCCTGAACTTGTAAAGCAGAATATGATGCAACACCGCTGCCGCTGTTTTTTTCTTGTCTCGGCAGGTGTAAATGCTTCTTGTTTTACAACCTGCCAATAATTGACAGGCAGTATTAATATAGTCAGCATTTGACTGATACTAAACAGTACTGATGTTTATTTAGCTACTGATTTTATTTAAATGTATTCTTTATTTAAATGTTCAGCAACTGACTAACACTAAACATATAATACTGATGTTTTTTAAGCTATTTATTGTATTTTTATTTAATCTCTATTTTCTTTCTAGAATTTGTTGACAATGTATTATAATAATGTCAAATATTTGTTTAAGAAACCAGCCTTCTGAATACCTTATATAGTCATATCGGTGCAAAATCGGTGAACAATCCACATAGAAAAGGTCTGTTTTCATTCCAGCTCAAAACTATATCGGCCACCATATCAGTAATTGGTGAATTTTCCCCCTGTAAAATCAGTATCGGTTTTTGTATTTCAATTAAACTTTTCACAAATTAATTATACAACCGTATAAAATTGCACCCCCCAAAAAAGCAAGCACTTTTAATGCAATGATTATTTTACAATTTGTCCAATTCTGCATGATTTTTTCCTCAAAGATATTAGTCATTCAAATATTTCCATAGATTTGTTGTTTCTTTATTGTTATTCTTTTTGTCTTTCAACTCTCTCTTTATCCTGATTCTTTTGTGATTCAAATTCCAGTGATCGGCCAATACAGTGGCCAGAAATAAAGCAGGCAGTTTGTGTGTGTACTGTATGTGTATTTGCATTCTCAGGTAGATGAATGTGTCTGTCTGCTCAGTGTTTTGGCCCATTGTTTGCGCTGGGCTCTCTCTCCTACAGAGAGAGGCATGTGCTGATGGAAATGAATGAGTATTGTTGAGAGTTATCTGTTATGTGGTGACACTGCATCATTACGAGGGCTCTGCCATGAAGCTTCTGTGAAGTTCGGCCAGCCTGAGGGGACAAGCAAATTAGAAAACACATACAGTGTCCTTGTTTTGTTTTACACTGGAACAAAACAAAACAAAACAGATCAAGACAAAAAAATTGCAGGGATAATAATTACACATGTCCTTATGATCAATGTTGAACTCTAGCAAAGGCTATAGAATCAGACTGAAAATAATCTGCATAAACATCAAAAACATTCACACAGGTGAATTTTTTTCCCTTTTTAACCATGAGCAGTTTTCTAGTCCCACAGAGCCAGACTTTTGACTTTTGGCACAGTAGATTATTCTGATTAAGAACTTCACACAGGCAGGACAGCCTGCTTAGACAGTTTATGTGTAGGTTCTGAATTTGAACTGAAATTTGAAATTGAATGGTAAAAGCCCTGTATTACTGAGTCTGGCATGGAGATAATTAGGAATGCACCTGCAGTTACATTTATACTGTACACCCAGAAGGCTTGTTAGGAAAGTATGGTTTGACATTAAGGTATGTTTTGCAAGGAGGGGGAGAGAAGTATACCAGGCCCTATGAAATGTATTTCGCCAGGATGAGGCAAGACTATTTGAGTTGTAATTTGATAAACATCATCTAATATTGCTGCGCTGCATATCACACGCCCGCTAGTGGGTACCGCTTGACCATACATTGCTGACTGATGTGCTGAATAAATACTTAAATAAAGAATAAAGTTTCATAAAATGTAGCCTTTTGCGGTTAGTAGTCACAAAAGGCCGTATTGTTATTACATTCTTAATTCAATCAATCATGCAGCCTTAATAGATACCGTACCGATGTCTCAAAAGTCTGCAGGTTTCAGAGCATTTTTACAACTGTTACCTCTGCAATACAGTTATTTTCCTCGTTAATGTGAAAATGACAAATAATAGAAATTAAACATTACATGTTCTCAGTGTTGTATAAAGTATCCATTTGTCATACTTGAGTAAAATTAAAGATATCTTCATGGAAATTGAGTCAAGTAAAAGTTAAAGTAGCTCATGAGAAAACAATTTAAGTAAATGTATTAAAGTAACTGATATTCAATTGACTTAAGTATTAAAAGCACAGGTAAATTGCACAAATTACGGAATAGTTAATTAAACCCTTGACAACTTTCTTTATCATTTATTCATCCTCATGCCATCCCAGATGTGTATGGTGGACAGACATTTCAAGCTACAAAAAGCACATTAAGGGAGCATAAGGTTATCCATACTACTACAGTGGTTAAATCCATGTCTTCTGAAGTGAATCAGTTTCTTTGGGTGAAAACAAACCAAACGTCATGGTTACTGTTGTAACCTCTGTTCCCTGATGGAAGGAACGATACATTGTGTCGATTGTAGTGACACAAAGGGTCTCTTCTGAGAGCCTCACGTACCTCTGAACTTGAACTTGAGAAAAGGCCAGTGGCAAGTTGGCAGACAGAATTTGCATGCCCCGCCCCGGACATACGGGTATAAAGTGAGCGGGCGAGCGAATGCTAGACAGGTTTTCACTGAGGAGCCGAGAATATCAAGTCAAGTCAAGTCAAGTGGTTTTTATTGTCGTTTCAACCATATACAGTTAGTACACTAACGTTCCTCCAGGACCATGGTGCTACATAAAATAACATAGGACATACACAGAACCACATGAGACTACACAGACTAAATAAAATACCTATATAAAATACCTATATAAAGTGCACGTGCAAAAACGTGTGCAAAAGTACGGGACAGTACAATAAATTTCTAACAATGAACAGGACAATAGGCACAGTGATAGACAGTGCAGCGCCGACCAGTACAGTAGTGTAAAAAAAAGATGACAGTTACTAAATGCCAAATGTAAACATAACATACTATGAGATAGTGTTCTATGCACATAGCAGTTATTGAGGTAGCAGACAGTTATAAAGTGGCAGTTATTAAAGTGCAACTTAGGACACATGTGAGTGTGTGTCAAATCAGTCTCTGAGTATTGAGGAGTCTGATGGCTTGTGGGAAGACGCTGTTACACAGTCTGGTCGTGAGGGCCTGAATGCTTCGGTACCTCTTGCCAGACGGCAGGTTTGTGTGAATGCTGGTTGCTTTGCTTTGATGGAGGGAAGAGAGACCCCAATGACCTTCTCAGCTGTTCTCACTATCCTCTGCAGGGCTTTGCGGTCCGAACCGGTGCAAGTCCCAAACCAGGCAGTGTTGCAGCTGCTCAGGATGCTCTCAATAGTCCCTCTATAGAATGTTGTGAGGATGGTGGGTGGGAGATGTGCTTTCCTCAGCCTTCCAAGAAAGTAGAGACGCTGCTGGGCTTTCTTGTTAATAGAGCTGGTGTTGAGGGACCAGGTGAGGTTCTCCGCCAGGTGAACACCAAGGAATTTGGTGCTCTTGACGATCTCCACAGAAGAGTCGTCAATGTTCAGCGGAGAGCGTTCACTTTGTGCTCTCCTAAAGTCAACAACCATCTCTTTTGTTTTGTCGACATTGGTTACGAATATGGTTACGGCACATTGCAGTGGTAGGGATAGTGACGTGGCAAGGGGAACACAACGTCTCATTCCTTCCATCGGGGAACGGAGGTTACAACAGTAACCATGACGTTCCCCTTCTGTCACTCACTCGACGTTGTGTCGATTGTAGTGACAAAAGGGGTCCCACTTAAAAACGCCATGCACTTCCACGTGTTACATGGTTGCCGAGCCAGGTGCAAGCAGGCTGTTGCGTGCTAGAAGCAGCTGGGTCGGCTGCACGTACCCTCACCAACGCCCCCAATAAAAGGTGTCATTTACCGCTCTTAGGTTCCCCATACCCATACGGAAACATGCAACATGACTTGCATGGGAGCCTGCAGGCAAGCTGCGCCTTTACTCGCTCTATGTTTCTTGTCATAGAGTTAAAAAGCGGCTGGGGCTATCTTAACGCAATTGATGCGTCGGGGAAGGCGTCCTTTCCCGTTCCTATTTCAGGGGGATAAGGCCCTGCAGAGACCATGACCTACCCAAACTGGGGGGAGGTAAACTGTGGTTAATGCACACAGGGGTGGTCAAGCCACCCATGGACATGGTGGGGTGGTAGATCTGCTGGGCGATTCGTCAACGGTGTTGCCAAAGAGACCGAACTGGGAGACGGGGGCGTTGAGGAAGCGGGCTTTGTCAACATTCCGTATCTCGACCAAGTTCAGCCATAGGTGGGGTTCCTTGCGCTGTGACCTTAGTAGCTCAGAGAGCGAGGTCGGTGGCAGAGCGCAGTTCCTGCAGCACATCAGGATCGGGACTACCCAGGTGCAGATCTTTAAGTGCCTTGGCTTGGTGTACTTGCAGGAGAGCCATGGCATGCAAGGCGGAGGCAGCCTGTCCTGTGGCGCTGTAGGCTTTCACAGTCGGTGACAACGTTGTCCTACAGGCCTTGGAGGGGGGTACCGGATGGTCCCGCCAGGTGGCAGCATTCTCTGGACACAGGTGGATCACAACCACTCTGTCCACCTGAGGGGCCTCCGTGTACCCATGGGCCACCTCCACCGTCCAGGGTATTGAGAGCAGATGAGTGAGGAGGTCATTTCCGGGTAGTAAAATGTGCCCTCCACGAACTCGTCAGAGGGGATGGGGGTTGCGTGGCTATGAGCAGCGCCCTGGCCCACGGAACCGATCGAGTACCCGTGAGGGGGGACCACGTGCTCACGGCGGCCCAGGAAAGCATAGCGGACATCCGTGCGTCAGGCTCAGACTCGGCGATCAGACCCAAAGGTGGCAGCCCAGTCGGGTCATCGGCATCAGACGCCACTGTGACGCTCTTCGATGCAGCGGCAAAATCATCATCCAATTCCAGGGGCTCGAAGGAGAATGCCGGCTGGCCGTGAAGTGAGCTGCACTCATCCCAAGCTCGTACAGAAGCAAGCAAGCGTGCCAGGGGGCGGGTGGTTTGTGGGGTTTTACCCGGAAAATCCAAGCCCATCGTCATCCCTATATCGCCTTCAACACAAGCCGGGTCGTCCTCAATCCCGTGGGAAGAAGGAACAACGTGGGGCGGCTGAAGTGGCTTTCTCTCGTGAGAAAAGAAAGCTGTGACCGCAATGTTGCCGTGGCTATGTTCTCGCACAGAGAACATAAACCATTCATAAAACGCTGTCTGCGTGTGTTCGCAGCCCAGGCACACAAGACTTTTATGACCGTCAGAAGTGGAGTGAAATCGACCGCATCCAGGAACTACACAGTGGCGGAAGGGCATCTTTAAAAAGACGCGTCCTGAAATATTCAACGCTCACTTGTGTATGTCGCTCTTTTACCAGAATCAAACTCTTTTAGGGGAAAATAAACTCTTTCAGAGAAGTCAACTCTTTTCTAAGAAAAGCGCTGTCGAAGCGCCCAGGGGCAGAGACTGCTCAGCGTGCAGAGAGGACAAAGCCGCTGGAATCCGCCGTCTGATCCAATAGCAAGCTCTCTTGCAGAGGTGGGTGAAGCAGTCGTGTGTAACACAGCTCACTGATCACACATTATCTCCGAGAACCATATCATATCTCTGGCCAAGACTCCTGGGAGCAGAGAAACCGGGGGGAAAGCATACAGGTGCATTCTGGGCCATGTATGTGCCATCGCGTCCAGACGCAGGGGGGGCTGAGTGATTCAGAGAGAAGTAGAGGGGACATTGTGCTGTCTGTTGGGAGGTGAAGAGGTCCACTTCTGCTCTTGTAAAATCTCAACCAGATTTGTTCCACTACCTCGGGGTGGAGTTTTCACTTGGACTCTGGACAGAAAATCTACTCCCATTCAGGCATCCAGGGATATAAGCTGCTCTTATTAACAGGAGCTTGCCCTGGGCCCTGGTTTATGTAAGAGACTACCGCTGTGTTGTCCACCCACACCAAGACATGGCAGCCTCAGGAGGAAGCATTTCAGGGCCAGAAATACAGCCATCAGCTCGAGACAGTTAATGTGACAATCGAGCTGATGACCCTCCCATTCCCCTTGAGCTGGATGACTACTTATTACCGATACCCAGCCTGTCAGAGAGGCGTCTGTTGTTAGAAAACTGCGATGGCAAGATGCACCTAGAGTGGGACCCAAGGTGAGGAACCGGGGTCTGAACCACATAGAAAGGGTAGGTAGCATGCAGCGCGTAACCCTTATCAGCCTAGGGGATTGGCCCTTGGATGAAATCCCTGTCTTTGAGCCACAATTGAAACGGTCTCATGTGCAAAAAGGCCCAAAGGGATCACTGTGGACACGGAAGCCATGAGACCTAGTATTCGTTGATACTGACGAACAGTGCAACCTTGACCTAGCCTGACTTTGCTCAGGGTGTTCTAAATGGACATGATTCGAGTAGGAGACAATTGTGCCTGCATCGTGATCGAATTCCATATAACTCCCAGATAGGTAATTCCCTGGGTGGGAGAGAGAACACTCTTTTTGATATTGAGTCTCAGACCCAGAGAAAGCAGATGAGCTAAGACAATATCCCTGTGCTGAACTGCCAGTTCTTGAGACTGTGCTAGGATCAGCCAGTCGTCTATGTAATTCAGAATGCGGATGCCCCGGAATCGCAAAGGAGCCAGTGCTGCATCCATGCATTTCATGAATGTGCGGGGTGATAGGGCTAGGCCAAACGAAAGAACCCGATATAGGAAGGCTTCACCCCGAAAGCAAACCTCAGGAACATCCTGTGCTGTGGCAAAAATTTCTATATGAAAGTATGCGTCCATGGGATCAATCATGACCAGCCAATCGTGATGTTGGATTTGTGACACGACCGTCTTGATAGTTAGCATTTTGAACTTGAATGCCCTGACTGAGCGATTCAAGCCTTGAAGATCTAAGATCGGATGCAAACCCCCACCCTTCTTGGGAACCAGGAAGTATTTGCTGTAAAAACCTAACTCTTTCTCTGGAAGGGGAACATGTTCTATGGCCCCTTTGACCAAGAAATTTAGCTGTTCTTTCCACAGTAGACACGCCGTTGAAACGCAGAGGGTGGCGAGCGAATTGAATTCTGTAGCCATTTTCTACTGTTCATGGCAGAAGTTTCCACGCTGCCAGATTCTCTGAGATGTGTATTAATTCTGAGACTTCCTGTTGAGGGGATGTCGAGTATTCTGCATCCTGGACTAAGGCAGGAAGCAGCGGTACACCCAACATTTCGCTGGAAGCCTCTAACTCCCGAAACACCAGAGGCGGCGGGAATAGAGAGGTTTCGTGGGGGTACCGGGAGGGTCGAAGTGGATGATACGCGTGCGCCATCCCGAGACCGTCAGGGTTTTCTTTTCTTAAAAACTACTCCCCTGAGGTCTTGCTTTATGGGCTGCTGAGGGTGACGAGCCTGTCCCCAGTCTTTACAAGGGGGAGCATGACTCTTCACGCTTTGTTTTTGAGCCTCTCTTCTAGCAGGACCAGGGCTGTTCTGGGTGGCTGACAGCCCCGCCCCCTGAGTGAGACGAGGAAGAAACTGCCTTCGCGAATGCTTCCTCATGATTTTTTGCTGCTACGAACCTGGTGATAGCTATATTCATAGCATCCCCAAATAAGCCAGAAGGCGAAACCAGCGCATCAAGAAGGAAAAATTTGTCCTTATCTCTGATGCCCGATAGGTTGAGCCATAAGTGTTTCTCCGTGCTGACTAAAGCAGACATAGACCGGCCAATGGCTTGGGCCGTCTGCTTGGTCACACAGAGTGAAAGATCCATGACTCGATGAAGCTCAGAGAAAGCCTCCTCATCGAGCGTGGTACCCGCACTCAGGTCCTTCAGCAGATCAGCCTGGTATGCCTGTAACACTGCCATAGTGTGCAGGGCAGCACCAGCCTGACCCGCTGCCTGATAAGCCTTCCCATACTAGTGTGGAGGTAGTCCTGCATGGCTTTGTGGGGAGAGAGTGTCTTTTTAACAATGATGCCGACCCCGGCGAGAGATAACCCGCAAGTGTATCTTCAACCGGTGGCATCACCGAATACCCCCGTGTCTCAGCACCCACAATAGTCGAACATATCAACATCAAGGGCACGTAGGAGGTTTCCTCTATGAACGAGGAAGGGAAGGGACTGATGAGGCGTTCCCTTCCCCTGGCCACCAGACAGAAATCTGTCCTCCAACTTGGTGCATTTTGGGGTCTATTGTTTGCATGGCCAGTCTAACTGAAGCCTGGCCACCGCACAAGTAATCACCTCGAGTAATTCCTCTGATGAATTAAATATCATGCCTGGAATGCTCAGAGGTGGGTAACTCAAAGTCCGCAGACTCAAGAGATTCAAGTTCCCCCTCATGAACCGAAGAGGCATGCTTCAGGATCACGGGAAGGACCAGCTGGTTCTGGGCAGAGAGCGAGCAATAGGGACGGACCCGTCTCTTGCTCCTCAGCCAGATCCATACTAGAGCCCCACGATTTAAGTGTGGGCGCCAACTCTCGGAAGTAAGCGAGACAATCGCGAAGCATTTTGACAGAGCAGATCGCAATGCTCGAACCCGCCCCGACCCAACGCGAGAGCAGCATGCTCTTCCCCCAAACATACAAAGCAAAACTGATGTGTCTCCCTCTCGGCCATAGAGCGTAGACAAGGGAACACACACCGCTTGCTCTGTCTTTCAGTCATTTTCCTTTTTTTTGTTTTTTCTTTTTTTTTTTTTTTAGAGAAAGAAGAGAAAGGTATCTGCACGCTGCCTAACAAAATCAAAAAAGTAGAAAAGTTTCTGACAGGCTCATGAAGCACACACACAGAGTGATCTGAAGACAAAAGGTCTGACCATGCACCTGTGACGCATCTATTTATAGCCCTGCTACAGGTCTGTCACCGGCAGAGGCTATAAATTCCGGTCAATCTCCATTGACGTGTTTCACACATATTCACAGCTGGTCACACTTAAAGTTGTTCCCAAAGCGCTAACTCAGCGCAGCATCATAAGTGTAGCTTTTTGAAAGGGAACAAAATATTTTCCAATTATTTGTACAGCTTTTTATTTAATTTATCAAAATAATTGTAATATTATCAAACTACTTTATCTCTGTGTCTGATTAAGAACAGATAGAACTGTAGATAAAAAGACTTGTACATAAAGTTAACCATTATTGTAATTCTTCCAGTCGATATTTGCACTGCAAAAAATAATGACAGATTTGACTAATCAGTGATGGCAAGTAACCATGGTATAAGCGGTATAATCCATGGCTAGGAGTGTGTTAAATGACTTTAATTAATTTAGCATCTCGGTTATCGGCCCTTTCCACTGCCTTAGTTATCGGTATTGGAAAAATCCAATATTGGTCGACCTCTAGTCTGTGGTCTCAAAAAAACGAGAATGCTCTGAATTCAACAGATAGCTTTCTCCAAGTATGGACCCTTTCACAAACTATGATGACTCATTTCCCCAATATTTACAAGCTAATACTTGAAAACTTTTTATATTTTCAATTATTTTATTTTTTGATATAAAATTATAAGATAATACCTTATGTTTTATTACCCTGGTCACTGATGTTAATTAAACAAATGCTTCAGCTTCAATAGGTTTTCTAATACAACTGCTGAAATAGACTGATTAGTGGATTTTTTTTTTTCTTTTGGTATTGAAGCAAATGGGAATACAAAAATAATATTTACCATGGTCTTCCATTCAATGCTATAAAAGTTCACCCTGCTTTACTAACCAGGAAGTGTGAAAAGATTCCGATACAAACCTCCGTAAGCGCCACAATAATAGACCAACATACAACAAAGTAGTAACTAATTAAAATACTGGCACAAACATTGTTGTAAAAGGATGTACAGACAACACCAAAAAAATAAAAATAAAAAATGTCCCAAATTCAACAGTAGCCTACTGACTATTTCACTGATATAACTCTGTAAGCAAAGTGAAATATACAGTAGTGCTTGAGAACATCTCATTAACATGCTACCAACAACCTCAAACAAAACCCTTAAATATACTTACTCTTTCAATGCCATGAACTGAGAAACTTTGGCAAATACAATGACCAATCATTGGAGCAGCCTTGTAAATTTAAATTGCCAACAACACTTGGTTTCCAGTGGACTAATGAAAGCCTTTGCTGAAGTTGCATAGCAACCAATCAGATTGGTATAGGCAAAAGCATTTGCCATTTTATAGGGCAATATGCATCTTAAGGTCCATGAACAGCTTGATACAGTCTGAAGCTGATACAATCAGTCTTGTAATAAAAGCTTGACACAATGCTTGCTATGAACAATGCCCGATTACAAATGTCACTGAATGGCATCCCTGACGTCCTTGTTGTTCTCAGTGGTATCAAATAAAAGAGGAGATCACTGCTAAATATCTGACTCTTGAATGAAGCCCTATTAAGTTCAGCTGTGGCTTTCATTGAATATAGAATGAGAGACTATAAGTCCCAGGTCTACTGCTGGCTTCATGCTCTGGGAATCATGGCATCACTGTGTTGTGTAGTTAACAGCTCGGCAAATGAACACATCTGCCATGCCTTGTAACTAATTGGGAAAAAGTGAGTGTGTGTATGCAAGCATTCACATTACATCCCTGAATGGTATCTAATAAAATAATTTATTCAGGATTTCCATTCTTACAGAAATGGTGTCTGGGTTGGCTTTTTAATTTGCTCTATTCATACTGATGCAGTGGATAGCACATACTTAACTTCTTGGTGTCTTTCTAAGTAACACAGATTACCATAATAGTCTTTCAAGGCAGAGGCTAAACCACATGTTCTGCTTCAGATATCCAACATTTGCCATTATAATACTAATGCTCAACATCCAAACCCATCTAAAAGTGGTTCTCACTGCTGATTTTGAGCAGCTCTGTTATTTCTCAAGCTGAGCTGAATGAGAGTATGAATAGAGCTCAGTTGTTGAATATGCATGTGCTTTTTTCAATCACACCTTTTCTAATTGGGCCTAAAATGTGACATCTGTGATCTTATTTGTTTACTCTATAAGTACACTTACAAAAAAGTTTGGTGGTGGTACCATTGTGCAACGAAGAAAAGTAAATGAGATTTGCAAATGCTGTTTAACCAGCTAACTTGTTTAAGGTTGTGCCAAAAGAGTGAATGATTCAGAGAATGGGGTTTAGTGGTTTTAGTTACTTAGTTTTGTAGTCATTAAAATGTTTTGAAAATTATTTTTCAGTTTTTTTCAAATTATGCTAGTATATATTTTCATTTGAATTAAAGCTGAAGTGTGTAATTTCTGCGTCACTAGTGCTACCAAATGGAATTGCAAATATATACATTATTTTCAGACAGCCTTTCAAACACAATACACTCATGTATTCCTGCCCCTACAATTGTCTTACTTAAATTCATCTCTGCATAATAAGCTGGGAAAGGAGAAAGTATTTTTACAGAAAAGTTTTTTTTTATTTTTTATTTCAGTGTTTTCTTTTAGTGTCCATTGTAGTTTTCAATTATCACCAACAATAATAACATTAGATTGCTGATGCAAAAATTGTGTGAGCCTGGCTAGATAAGTAGCTGTGTATGTTTTTTGTGTATGTGTGCGCAAGTGTGCTGTGTAGTGTGGAGCAGAGCAGTAGCGTGTCCGGAGCCAAAATGAATCCTGTCAGATCTCCAGTACGCTACATATTGGGATTAATGACGGAGAATGTTCCAGCAGGAAGATCCTCACACCCACTCAATTATTAATACAGCATGCCAGCAAGAGAACTGAGAGAATGTGAGAGGCCAGTGCAAAAGAGAAGAGAAGAGAAGAGAAGAGAAGAGAAGAGAAGAGAAGAGAAGAGAAGAGAAGAGAAGAGAATACATTTGGCATAGAGATAGAAACAGAATGATACATACTGAGAAAGACAAAGACAGAAATGAGCTGAATAATGCACTAGATATTTAGATATAGAGTAGGCCTACTGTATGGCTCTGGTCCAATACCTAGTGATCTGCCTTTCTGTCTAGTGCCTACATAAGCTACCTTCTAAATCAGCAACCGAACCAAGATAGAAACTTCATTTAAATGATGCAACATGATTATGCTGTTTCATCATTATGAGATTCCTTTTATATCCTTTTTTGTCCTTCATGAGGAAGGCAATTCCATAACGAAGGACAAAGCTAAATAAATATTTTAGAAAATCTTAATAAAAATATACGTATATAATCCATTCAACATCAAGAATTATCAATAAAAATTGTTCAATCACTTTAAAAATTGAGAGAATTCACAAAACAGTTCAGCCACTTTTGCGCAACATGGTTATAAATGGGGTGGTTATAGTCTCCCCTCTTTGAGTCTACTGGCCTTGTGTGTTTTACCTTGCCCATGACCAACACTAACACTGCCTTAAATGAACAATAAAGATACAAGGCTTTGATCTGATGGCTCTCACAGATACAGTTAAAAAGGAAAGAAGAGAAGAGGCTCTGAAAATACATTTCTGCTCTCACTCTTCCGTTGCTGGTATTGATCTACCAGTTATTACTCACTCTAGGGCTCATTTCTGTCATGATTGCATTCTCATTTCGGCAGCTGTTTCCCACCGGCTTGGAAACCTCCATTGTCTTTCAATTACATGTACATTTCTCTTCTCTCTCTCTCTCTCTCTCTCTCTCTCTCTCTCTCTCTCTCTCTCTCTCTCACTCTCTCGCAAATGTGCACAAAAGTATGCCCAGAGGGAAAATTTTATTGATAAGTGGTTGCTCTTTCATAGCTCAGGATACTTATTGAAGTTCTCATGTGTGTTTAATTTAAGTATAAACTTTGTCTCAGCTGTTACCCTTAAATATTCTTAAGAATAAAAATGGAAACAAACGAGACAATCATTGAAATGCAGTAAGTTTTAAGAGCTATAAAATGAATGTGGACAGCAGAGCTCAGATAATTTGGTCTTGTAAGAATATGAAGATAATGAGTTCATATTGAAATCTCTAACATTTGATTGCAGCCCATAGTATCTAGGCAAATCTAAGAATAGTTTAAGACATTATTGAGATTTCTTCTGAAACACTAGAGGAGAAATATTACATTTCTAGCACTTCTAGAATTTCTAGACAGTGAGCACCCCACAAGCCTTGCTGTTTCAGAGATGCTCTGACCCAGTTGTCTGGCCATAACAATTTGACCATTGTCAAAGTCAATCAGATCTTTACTCCTACCCAGTTCTTCTGCATTCAAATTGTTGACTACAATAACTGATTGATTGCTTACCATTTAATCTACCCAGACCTTGACACGTGGCCTTGTTAGGAGATGATCAATGTTATTCGATTCACCTGTGAGTGGTCAGAATGTTTTGGCTCATCAGTATATATAGTATTTAAGTGCCACATACTAATATTTCAAAGAACTCTTGGTTGGCAGTGCAACTCCATTAACAATTGTTAAAAATGTCATAGACAATTTACAATAACTTTTGCTAACAATGCTTCATGTGCATGTCTGTGTTCCCTTTACAAAAAGCTTCACTATGATGCTGTGCTTGCTAAAAGCGCTATGGGAATGATCTTGCATTGTGAAAAGCAGTGAATATGTGTTTAATACGTCAATGAACATTGACCGGAAATTTATAGCCTTGGTTGGTGAGATCATTGGATGCACCTGTGGCCAGGCTATAAATAGAGGCGTCACCAGCGTGTTCGTCAGATCTCTTTTCTTCAGAGCATACTGTGCTGTGTGTCTCACAAGCCTGTCAAACTTTCTTTCCTCTGTTAGGGGTTAGATTCTGTTAGGCAGTGTGCTGTGCCGCCGGTAGAAGAGACACCTGCGGGTTTTCTCTCGCCTGGCTCGGCATCATCGCTAAAGAGACCTACTCTCCCCACAAAGCTGTGCAGGACCAGCTCCACGCTTGTGGGGAAAGCTTATCAGGCAGCAGGTCAGGCTGGTGTTGCCCTGCACACTATGGCAGTGTTACAAGAGCACTAGGCTAAATCTGTTGAAGGACCGGAGTGTGGGCACCTCACTCAGGGGGAGGGGCCATCGGCCACCCAGCCCCGCCCCTTCTAGACGGGAGGCTCTAAAACAAAACGTGGCGAATCGTGAAGACTGGGGGTCCAGTTCGTCACCCTCAGCAGCCCCCAATGCAAGACCTCAGGGGTGTGATTTCTAAGAAAAAGAAACCCTGGCGGTCTTGTACCCAGCCTTGTGGGGGTAGTTCCCCTCGGGACAGGGCGCGTGTATCATCCACTTCGGCCCTCCCGATACCTTCACGAAACCTCTTCACACCTGCTGCCTTTGGTGTTTCGGGTGATAGAGGCTTCCAACAGAGTTGGGTGTACCGTTGCTTCCTGCCTTGATCCAGGACGCGGAACACTCAACATCCCCTCAACAGGAAGTGTCAGAAATAATACCCATCTCAGAGAACCTGGCAGCGTGGAAACTTCTGCCAGTTATTTCTATGTGGGTTCTAGAAACAGTAGAAAGAGGCTACAGAATTCAATTTGCTCGCCGTCCTCCGCATTTCAACGGCGTGGTTCCCACTACCGTGAAACCGGGACAGGCATGTCTACTGTGGAAAGAACTGCAAAATCTCTTGGTCAAAGGGGCCATAGAATATGTTCCCCTTCCAGAGAAAGAGTCAGGCTATTACAGCAGATACTTCCTGGTTCCCAAGAAGGGTGGGGGGTTGCGTCCGATTCTAGATCTTCGAGGCTTGAACCGCTCGGTCAGGGTGTTCAAGTCCTAGATGCTGACTATCAAGACGATCGTGTCACAAGCCCAACATCACGTTTGGCTGGTCACCATCAATCTCATGGACGCATATCTTCATATAGATCCACAGCACAGGAAGTTCCTGAGGTTCGCTTTTGGGGACGAAGCCTTCCAGTATCGGGCTCTTCTATTTGGCCTTGCCCTATTAACCCACACATTCAGGAAATGCATGGATGCTCCAGGGCATCCGTATTCTGAATTATAATGATGACTGGCTGATCCTAGTGCAGTTCCAAGAACTGGCAGTTCAGCACAGGGATATCGTCTTGATGCATCTGGGGGTTATATGGAATTCGGTCATGATGCAGGCACAATCATCTCCCACACGAATCGTTTTCATTCAGAACACCCTGAGCAATGTCAGGCTAGGTCGAGGTTGCACTGCTCGTCAGTATCATTGAATACTAGGTCTCATGGTGTTGGTGTCCGCGGTGATCCCTTCGGACCTTCTGCACATGAGACCGAATCAGCTGTGGCTAGAAGCCAGGGGGTTTTATCCGAGGGCCGGTCCCCTAAGGCAAATAAGGGTTACGCACGTGCTTCGTTCCCTTTCTATGTGGTTCTTACCTTGGGTCCCACTCTAGGTGTGTCTTGTCGTTGCAGGCTGCTAACGACAGACACCTCCCTGACGGGCTGGGTAGAGGCCTTAAGTGGTCGTCCGGCTTAAAGGGATAGGAGGGTTGTCAGTTCGGTTGTCACAGTAACTGTCTCAAGCTGATGGCCATATTTCTGGCCCTGAAATACTTCCTCCTGAGGCTGGTGCGGGTGGGCAATACAGCGGTAGCCTCTTACGTAAACCATCGGGGGGATCGGGAGACTTAAAGGCACATACATAACCCTGAATGCGTCTGTATACGTTTTTTTCCCCCCGGTTTTTCTGCTCCTGGGAGTCTTGGCAAGGTTCGCCAGCAAGGGTCTTGCCTCCTTCTGATAGCGCCACGCTGGCTGAACAGAGTATGGTTCTCGGAGATAAATTCTCCCCTCGACGGCCCGCCTCAGTGGTTCTGAACAGGAAGGACCTTCTTTCTAAGGCACAGGGGACTGTATTTCATCCCCGGCCCGAATTGTGGAACCTTTCATGCTTGGCCCCTGTTGGATACCAACTGAGGTGCACAGGGCTTTCTCCTGAGGTTATCAAGGACATTTTAAGTGCTAGGGCTCCCTCCACTTGGAGAAGATCTGGGTAGATTTTAAAGGGCAGAAGAGGACCTCTTCGCCTGTATGAACTGCGCAATACCCCCCCCCATGTGGTCGACATCTAAGCTCATGTCTAAGCAAGTTTGTGATGTGGCAGCCTGATCCTCTCAGCACACATTCTTCAGGCTCTATGGTTTGGATGTTCATGCTACTGCGGGCTCTTACGCCCCTGAGTCGACATCTGAAGCTCATGTATAAGCAAGTCTGTGATGCGGCAGGCTGGTCCTCTCCGCACACATTCATCAATTTTGTGGTTTAGATGTTCTTGCTACTCTGGGTTTTACACCCTTTAGTCAACATCTCAAGCTCATGTCTGAGACCTCTCGCGTTCTTGTGAGCACACTTCACAACCGTAGGGGTCCGGACAGCCCCAGTGCGGCGGCATGGGTATTTCGTTCCCATAGCGCTTTTAGCAAGCGCAGCATCATAGTAAAGCTTTTTTGTAAAGGGAACGTCTCGGGTTACATGTGTAACCCTTGTTCCCTGAAAAAAGCGGAACAAGATGCTGCGCTTCTTTGCCGCACTGGGATGTCCCAGGACTGCTCCTCAGAAAAAGTATCTGACGAACACGCTGATGATGCCTCTATTTATAGCCCGGCCACAGGTGCATCCAATGATCTCACCAACCGAGGCTATAAATTTCCGGTCAATGTTCATTGACGTGTTACACACATATTCACTGCTGCTCACAATGCAAGATCATTCCCATAGCGCTTATAGCACCTCGTTCCACTTTTTTCAGGGAACAAGGGTTACACATGTAACCCAAGACGTTGTCATTGTTTGATTTAGAGACATACTGTATAGGAAAGATCCTAATGCTATAATAAAATCGCAAACTGTTGACATTATATTGCAAGAGGGAATAAAATCAATCACAGGGCTCTAGTCTGCCAACTCCTGAGTGTAACACCTACACTTTTTTAATTGACCATTTCACATATGTAAATATGATTAATGAATTCCTTTAAAATCAAATTTCCATATCCAATTCAATATTTCAGTTTGTGTTAAACTTAAATGACTAATTTCCTTGCACCTAGACAACCTAGACTGGAGTTTTTGTTTTGTTTCATTTATTTATTTTCTTATAAATAATGAAAGAAATATAGTATTTTAAAATCAAATGTTCTATAAAACATTCCTCTTCTCCTAGCAATTAAATTGGCCAAACTATCTCATCTAAAAATATGGAACATAATGTAAATTATGCTTGTTAGTTTATAGCTATGTGAATTTGGTACAGCTCTGTGAGATCATGAAGAGTGAGAAAGAGGGAGGTGTGTGTTAAGTGTTTCATGAGAGAATAAATGCATACTCATTTATAAGATGATATATGTTAGTCCTTATTTAGCAGTTGATGGGGTTTTGGACATCCACAGCATTCAGTCAAGTATATCAAGTCTACTGATCGAAGAGTTTTCTCCCGACAGAATCTATAACAGATTCTCAGTTTGAATGATGTGTGTATGAGCTATTTAAATATTGATGGGGCAAATCTCTTGCTGGTTTACACAGAGCCCAGTTCCGCTTATTTGCATCCAGTTTTATTTATGTATGAACAAATATGATTTACTAATTCTGCACCTCATCTCGGAGCACATTTCCACAGAATTCTAACTACCGCGAATTGCCAGTCTAATTTACCCAAAAATGAAACACTTGATAAATAATGTTGAACAGTGTCGTGGGAGGGTAGACAAATGTGAATACTTGTGATTGATTTATATATTTTAATTTATGTGCATGTGATTGTGTTTGAGTGCATGTTTGCGTGTGTGTGTGTGGGCGGCTTTGGGTGGTTTCTGAGGAAATTTATTTTAGGTTTTCAAACTGGTAATTACTAGGGTATTATGATATAATTGTGGTTTATGAGGACATTTCTAGTATCCCCATAATTGGCTTAAAAACATACTAAACTATGTTTGCTTGAAATGTAAAAAATGCTGAAAGTTTTTGTGAGGGTTAAGGTTAGGGGAAAGAATCTGTTGGATATTTAGGGGTTGATGAATTTATACGGGAACCGTTAATGTGCCCGTCTTCTAACACCAATATATGTAAGGGAATTTAGGGTCTTTAAATATGTGAGCTATGAACTGAATTAAACTGTCCTTATTGTACATTATTAGGTAATGAAATGTATAATGGAATTAGTCACGTTCAACATCCATTATAATATATATATATATATATATATATATATATATATATATATATATATATATATATATATATATATATATATAAAGGGAATATAAATTCTCCACCATTAAAATCGTAATACAATGTCTTGTTGTATCCGCTCACAATTTCTACTGTAAAGAATTAGCTTTAATAAGTGAATTATGATTAATTAAATAATATAAATAATATCACACGTATTTAGGTACCGCTTTGAAGCTAAATCTTTTAAAAACAGGGATGAGATTATTTATCAAAATATAAGATATAAGATATAAGTCAATCATCTTTGAATACAGACATACAAACTTTATTGATATTCTAAACATAAATCTAATCTAACACATATATACATAAGAAAGGTTGGTGAAAAGAGTGTCAGAATGTGAAATAAATTATCAATACAGTGAAAATGAACTTTATGGAGTTTGTTGACAATGCCTTAAGAACCATTTAACCTTTTTTGAGTCTACATCGATTTGTTTATCAGATTACCAAAAGTATTTAACTTATACACCACCACTTTGAGCACTATACTGGAGATGTACTTGCGTGTTGTGGCGTTTCCTTGTGTTCTTTGTGTTGCTTAGTTCTTTGCTCTTGGTCGAAAGTTTGTTCTGTCGATGTTTTGGACCTCTGTAAGTTCGGTAGTTATTGTCTGTATGAATGATGAGGTTTGCTTCTCATGGACCATAGAGTGAGAGGCTTCCTCTGGACTTTGGGTCCTGAGCTTCCTTGGACCTCACATGGCATGGGTATGGTTCCGACGAGATCCAGAGAACACCACGAGGGAAGAGTCAGAGCGAAGTCTGAGCAGTCAGCAGAGCAGGAGAGACAAGAAGGGAGGGAAGATGACAAGAGAGGAGACTGAAGAGAGCCTGTTCTTCCTGTTTGGAAACATTTGAACTGAAATTGTCTGCATCCCCAAAGGTGTCCTGCGCCAATCAGAAGTGACTTTTCAGAGTCACATGGTGAACTGGGCTGTCTTTTCTGTCAGTTGATTTATGGTCCTTTGTTTCAGATTCTTACAAATTTCCCGGTCAAAAATAGTGCATATTTAATCATGAAATTGTATATCTTGGGAATGGTACAAGAGACATGATATTCGTTGTCATCAGCTTCTTCCATGTAACTAAGCGAGCGTTTGCATACCAAATTTGACATTCTTTCATTAATATTGTATGTGTAGGTAACAAGCTGTGTGTGTGTGTGTGTGTGTGTGTGTGTGTGTGTGTCTTAAAATGTTAGATTTAGCTTTGATATTAGTTTTTGCACATGCTCTCTAATATCACTTTGTTTCTTTGCTGATCTGACACTCAAGGCTACCACAAGACACCTGTGTATGTATGTACTCAGCTATAGTTTGGGGACACATTTGTCCCCAGAGGTTATCTAAATCTAAAAATAAAACCTCTCTATGGAGATGTCCTCATTTTTACAAAAACTATAAATATATTCATATGATTATATTAATAGTTTTCTTCAAAATGAGGACAGTAATATGCAGTATATATGCTTACTGAGCAATTTATTAGGAACACATACACACCTACATATTCATGTGATTACCTAATCATCCAATTATGTGGCAGCAGTGCAATGCATAAAATCATACATATATGGGTCAGGTGCTTCAATTAGTGTTCCCATCAACCATCAGATTGCGGAAAAATATGATCTCAGTGATTTCGACTTGATTGTTGGTGCCATATGGGCTGGTTTGAGTATTTCTCTAATTGCTGATCTCCTGTGATTTTCACGCACAACAAACTCTAAAGTTTCTCAGAATAGTTCCAAAAACAAAACAAAAAACCAGTGAGCGGCAGTTCTGCGAATGGAAATGCTTTGTTGATGAGAGAGGTCAAAGGAGAAAATGGACAGACTGGTTCGAGCTGACAGAAAGGCTACGGTAACTCAGATAACCACTCTGTACAATTGTAGTGAGCAGAATAGCATCTCAGAATGCTCAACACATCAAACCTTTAGGCGGAAGGACTACAACAGCAGAAGACCTGGCTGGGCACTTTATTAGGACCATAATGTTCCTAATAAAATGCTCAGTGAGTGTGTGTGTGTGTGTGTGTGTGTGTGTGTGTGTGTGTGTGTGCATATATGTACACTGCCTGGCCAAAAAAAAAAAAAAAAAAAGTTGCATAATCTAATATTTAGTTGGACTGCCTTTAGCTTTGATTACAGGGCACATTCGTCATGACAACATTATGCAATGTCACACCATTTATTTCTTTCCAGAGCTGCATTAATGTTTTGCCGAGATATTGTATTGATGATGGGAGACTCGAACCACTCCATAAAGTTTTCTCCAGCACATCCCAAATACTTTTAATGGGGTTATAGTCAGGACTCTGTGGTGGCCAATTCATGTGTAAAAATGATTCCTTATGCTCCCTGAACCACTTTTTCACAAGTTGAGCCTGATGAATCTTGGTATAGTCATCCTGGAATATGCCTGTGCCGTCAGGGAAAACCTGGTCATACAGTACATCCAGGTAGTCAGTTGACTTAATTTTTTTGCCTCATAATGTTGCTGAGCCTAGATCTGACCAAATGAAACAACCCCAGATCATAACACTGCCTCCAGAGACTTATACATTGGGCACTATTCATGACGGGTGTATTGCTTCATGTGCTTCATGCATTTCGATTCTTACCCTGACGCGCTGGACTCATCAGACCACATAACTTTTTTCCATTGCTCCACATCCCGATCTATATGCTCCCTAGCAAATTTAAGTATTTTTTTTCTATTATAGCCTCACTAAAAATTGGCATTCTTGTGGCCACCCAGCTGTTTAATCACAAACCTGTAAGTTCTCATCACATTGTGCATTTTAAATGCTCTTGCTTTCTCTTTTAAACATAGCTGTGAGCTCTATTGTCAATTTTTTCCGATGTGACTTCACAAAGCGTTTTAGTGATCTCCGATCATGATCATTCAAAAATGACCATATTTCTTCCACAATGCTGATGGTTTACTACTAACCTTCCAGGTTTTAATAATGCGTTGGACAGTTCTTAACCCAATTCCAGTGATTACAGCAGTCTCCTTATTTGTTTTATTTGCATGAAGCAGGACAATAAGTCACCACTTCTAAAACACAGTAACATCTTTTCCACGACCACGGGATACATATTCTGACATGGTTGTTTAAGAAATGAGAACTACACACTGCATCAGTTAGGGTTAAAATAATTGTTGCCAGCTGAAACATATTAATCACTGCAATAATGATCCAATCATAAGCTCTTAAGAATCCGCTTATTTAAATCCAAACGGCCAGGTAGTGTATATACTGGATATTTGTGCAAAGTCTAAAATGAGAACGCTTTAATTTAGCATTAGGACTTGGGTCAGGGTTAGTCACTAGTTATTATGTTTTGTTTTCATAAAAGTCTATGGTATATCCTCATTTTGAAAATAGAAATTTCAGAAAATGCTCTCTAGTACCACATAGTTTGGAAAACAATGGTGTTAGGAAATGGAAAATTAAGATTTCAACCGAAAATGTGTTGCATGTGTGGATGTGGCCTGAGTGTTTGAGTGTGTGATTGATGGAGTTGAAACCTTCATAGACTGCGAGAGGCCTCAATATCAGGAATGGTCAATGTTTTAGATACTTTGTTTTGGGTCATTTTGATGATAACTAACAGTAACTTGGAATTGGAAACAACGTTGGGCTTGCCATCTACACTGCATCTGTTTGAGCATCAGGTGTATCAATACCCATGCCAGCCCTTTTTCTTGACTTCTTTATTACATTTTACTTGGCATTTTGTTAAGGAAACTGCTAGAATAGAGACTGCATTAGATAGGTATTATTTGTATACTGGAACCTGATGCTTATTTGCAAGTTAGAATCTTGTGATATTCTAGATGCTATGAAATGTGTTTTCACGCATTTCATAGCATGGCAACAATTTAACTGTGCTATGATAGATTAATATCAGAACAAAACAATTTGCCTGAGGCAGGATACCTTGTGCATTTTGGGATAACTAAGTGGAAATAGATTGAAGAGATTAAGACACACCACAGAAAATGCAGATAGAAGTGATGTACGCAGAACTAACAACACTGGCCCCATCATTAATATTTCAGAGCTGATAAACAATATTTTTATTTGTTTAGTTCTCAGAAAGCTCCACCTGTCACTATCAGTGCCAATATATCAAGTGATCTGATTGCTTTTCAAATGTTATATGTTCTAGAATCCTGCCAATAAAGTGTGCTGAAAGAGAGAGAGAGAGAGATAAAGACTGGTGCTCCATCTCTCCGTGCACCGTCTGGGAGTCGCAGTGGAAGGCTAATGGTCTATCAGCTTCAATCCACATCCATCTACCATGACTCAGATCCAGAGGGGAATAACGGAATTTGGTGTCCCAGTTCAGACATCATCAACACAGCCATAATATATATTTTTTTTGTGATCAGCACCCACGTCTCGGCCCGGTACCGGGTTACACTGGGTGTAAGAGGATAACTTGGAGAAACAGCACAGCAATAACCAGATACCACTGATAATACAAAGGGTGGAATTCACTAAGAATGAATTGTGCCCAGTAGAAGCACAGTTTATTTGCATGTGCTGTTTACTCTGATTTAGCACCCAGTTTTTAAAGGAATTATACAAATTAGGCAACGGTGCAGACATGCACACGAAATCTGTTTGTGAATTAAATACAATCAATAATGAGCCTAATATATAGAAAGGAGGCAGGTTTGCACAGAAAGTTTTGACAATGACATAATTTAAATACAGAAGATACAGGGTTATTTTAGCACTGCTTGTGCCTGCTTCATCTAGATTGCAGGTGGTTAGTGAATAAGATGCAAGTGGCTGAAATACTATGCGCAAAAGTGGCAGAACTGTTTAGTGAATACACAGAAAATATTTGTGTAGACACAGGAGATGCCCAATGTTCATTAAGTTATGAATTGGAAGTGGTGGAGAGAGCTTGGTATCCATTTTATACAGGTTTTTCACACATTTCCTCTTCAGGTTAAAGCATGGTGACTTTGAAATAGAGAAAGGCTAAGCTGAGGGGGAGTCACATCTTGGGAATCAGTTCTAATCAGAATCAGTCACGCTGTACGTCATGGTTGTTTTTTATTTCTGTTCCTTCCTTGCTTAAAATAAGGAGCGTGCCTTCAGGACCCTGTCGTGGCTTATAGGCCCACTAGAGAGAGGCCTGTTTCTCTTCCCTCTGCCCCTCAATGAACCCCATATCCCACCGCTGAACCCATGTGTTCTGCTGTAACAGGCATGGTGTTTGCACACCAAGGCTTTATTTTTACTTTTGCCCACCCAGGCCTCAGGGGAAAATCCCTTTAAGGGTTTAGTGAAGGTGGGATCCCAAATTTGACAATAGCGTTATCTACCAGCCTAAGCTTGTGCATGACCTGTTGTGCAGCACACATACACACAAACATACACATGTAAGTAAATCATGCATTCTGTACACACACAACCTAAGCTTCTTTTCAAATACTCTTTAATGAGAATACACTTTAATACAAAAAGAGAGCTACAAAAACTGAGGCACTGAGTTGATATTTTCTGCAGCATTTGAAAGGAAAATACAAGCGTGTGCGCAGAACAAGGAACTGCAATTTACATATTTCCATTGATCATGGTCTAAATAATTTTCCTCTTCTGTCACTCACTTGACGTTGTGTCGTCCTGGGATGCCAAACGTACTTCTGAACCTGAAAAAAGGCCAATGTCAAGTTGGCAGACAGAGTTTGCATGACCTGCCTCGGACATACGGGTATAAAGGGAAGCAGGGCAGCGAGAGTCCTTTGCCAGCGAGAGCGTGAGTTTTCCACTCACAAAAGACCAATGCACAGCGGCGTTGAACGTCCTTTTCAGGAAGCGTCAAGATGTCTTTCTGCCCGTGTTGTTCCTGGATGCAGTCGATTTCTCTCCAAGACTGATGGCCACAGACGCTGCCTCGTGTGCCTGGATAGCGATCACACTGAGGCGGCGTTCGTGGATGGCTCATGTACTCATTGCATGAACTCAATTGCATAGCATTGCGGCTCTCTTTCCTCTGAATGCCACTTCAGCTGCCCCCCGCATCGCTCCTACTTCACACGGGATTGAGGACGACCCGGCTGGTGATGAAGGTGATATAGGGATAATGACGTGCTCGGTTTCACTGGGTAAATCCCCATGAACTCCCCACCCCCCAACACACTCACTCGCTCGCTTCCGTCCGAGCTCGGGATGAGTGCTGCTCACCTCACAGCCAGCCGGCATTCTCCCTTGAGCCCCTGGACTTGGATGATGACATCGCCACTGCATCGGAGAGCGTGCAGGTGTATACGAAGGAAGACTTGACTAGGCTGCCACCTTCGGGCCAGCCCGCCCAGTCTGAGGCGGACGCGCAGATGGCCGACATGCTTGCCCGGGATGCCATGAGCATGGGCTTGGACTGGAACCCTCCGTCCTCCCCACAGCCTTCGCGGCTTGAAGACTGGAACCTCGGCTCTGAGCGCCATTCACAGCCACGCCCCCCCACCCCCCAGTACCGTTCTTCCCGGAAGTGCATGACGAGCTGACGTGGTCATGGATGGCACCTTTTACTGCCCGTAACCGACCCCTCCGCTCGTCTGCTCTCACATCCCTGGATGGCGGGCGGTCCATGGGTACATGTAAGTCCCCCAGGTGGATAGGGCAGTTGCGATCCACCTGTGTCCCAAGAATGCCGCCACCTGGCGTGACCACGTACTCCCCTCCAGAGCCTGTAGGATGATGTCATCATTGACCTCCAAAGCCTACAGCGCCACCGGACAGGCAGCCTCCGCCCAGCATGCCATGGCTCTCCTGCAGGTCCATCAAGCCAAGGCACTTAAATATCTGCACATAGGTAGTCCTGACCCTGATGTGCTGCAGGAACTGCGCTCTGCCACCAACCTCACTCTCAGAGCCACGAAGGTCACAGCGCAGGCACTCGGGCGGGCAATGGCCACCCTCGTGGTCCAGGAGCGCCACCTCTGGCTGAACATGGTCGAGATGCACGACGTTGACAAGTCACTATTTCTCAACGCCCCTGTCTCCCAGCTCGGCCTCTTCGGCTAAACCATCGACGACTTCACCCAGCAGTTCTCGGCGGTGAAGAAGCAGATGGAGGCGATTTATCACATTATGCTGCTGTGCCGCCCAACCAGCGCGCCCTGCACCCCGCCTGCTCGCCGAGGGCATCCCCCTGCGACCAAACAACAGGCAGCTCCACCTCAACCTGGGCCCAGCTCTCAGCCACAGCATTGAGCACCTCGGAGGCGGCGTATGCCCCCCGTCTCCTGGACCCCTTCCAGGACCAGGAACGACCCAGGCAGTCAGATGTTCACTCCAGAGCTGGTACCAAGACCACTCCATCCTGCGGTGGAGGGCCGGGAGGAAAATCCTTGTTTTCATTACTTTCATTTGCCGCACCACCTTCGGGCTGCGGTTCCTACATTCTCAATAAAAGAGCAATTTCTTACTCCCTGGGTTATCCAGGAGAGTTAGGAAAATCTCTGGCCCCAAAACTCTACACTCCTGGCTCCCCGGATGCAGTTCCCTCACCTCCGGCCCCGCGACTGCTCAGCCCCGGCAGGCCAGCACTGACAAGTTCCAAAGACGCCTCTCTAGGACCTTTTCCTCAGTCTCTAACCCGCCCCCTGCCAGGTGCGCAGAGCAAGGTAAGTGCATTGAGTCTTTTCTCAGCACCCATGCCTTGGGACGCTCTTCTGCCTCCCGATGCACTATTACCTACTCCCCCCGCCGCAAAGCTCGGCCCGGTATGTCAAAAGCGATTGTCCTGTTAGTGCTCCTCGCGCGGAGCTTTGATGCGTGGCTTTCACTTCCCAATCCGCCACGCTGGCTGGCCAGGACCATCCAACTCAGTTACGCGATTCAGTTCACCAAGCTCCCGCCTTGTTTCAGCGGTGTTCGCTCCACTTCCATGCACGGAGAGAAAGCCAGCGCCTTACGAGCAGAGATCACGACTCTGCTCCTCAAGGATGCGATTACTTACTTCCCTTACTTCATCGTATCCAAAAAAGCGGTGGATTGTGACCAAGCTTGGACCTGCGAGTTCTAAACCGGGCCTTACACAGACTCCCGTTCAATATGCTCATGCAGAAACAGATCCTTATCTGCGTTTGACAGCTAGATTGGTTCGCGTCAGTAGACCCGAAGGGTGCGTACAGTTCGCGTACGACGGCCAGGCGTATCAGTATTAGGACCTCCCTTTCGGCCTGTCCCTGTCCCCTTGCGTCTTCATCAAGATCGCAGAGGCAGCTCTTGCCCCGCAAAGGGAAGTGGGCATACGCATAGTCAACTACCTCGACAACTGGCTCATCCTGGCTCACTCCGGTCAACTGGGAACAGAGCAAGCTCGTCCCGGTTCAGAGCATCTCTTTTCTTGGCATGGAGTTAGACTCAGTCTCAATAGACTTCAAGCCCGGCACAGCGGTTCCTCTAAAACAATTACAGAGGCTTCTGGGGCATATGGCATCCTCAGCCGCGCCACTCGGGTTGATGCATATGAGACCGCTTCAGCACTGGCTACAAACTCGAGTCCTGAGATGGGCATGGCACCACGGCACATACCGTGTGACAATCATCCCTCTTTGCCATTAGACTTTCAACCCTTGTACAGACCTCTGCTTTCTGTGGACCGGAGTCCCTTGCAGCAGCTGTCGAGACGTGTCGTGGTGACCACAGACGCCTCTCGACAGGGTTGGGGCGCCGTGTGCAACAGGCACGCTGCCGCTGGCCCCTAGACAGGACCCTGGCAGCATTGGCACATCAACTGCCTAGAGTTGTTGGCTGTATCTCTTGCCCTACAGAGGTTTCTCCAGCTAATATGGGGTTTCTCCCACTAATCTTGATATGTTCATACAGCACCGCGACGGTAGCGTACATAAATCGCAAAGGCGGCATGCTCTCTCGTCATATGTCACAACTCGCCTGCCATCTCCTCATTTGGAGTCAGCCGCGACCCAGATCGCTGCGTGCCACTCACATCCCTGGCAACTGCAACACTACAGCGGACATGCTGTCGCAGCATTTTTTGCCCAGCGGAGAGTGGATGCTCCACCCCCATGTGGTCCAGCTGATATGGGACCAATTCGGCAAGGCACAGATAGATATCTTTGCCTCCCAAGACAACTCCCACTGCCCGCTCTGGTACTCTCTGACAGGAGCTTCTCTCGGGACAGACGTGCTGTCACAAAGCTGGCCCCGGGGGCTGCACAAGTATTTGTTTCTCCCAGTAAGCCTTCTTGCACCGGTGCTGTGCAAGATCAGGGAGGACGAGGAACAGGTCATCCTGTTGTCCCCTTACTGGCCCACCCGGGCCTGGTTCTCGGATCTTACACTCCTTGCGACAGCACCTCCCTGGTAAATTCCCCTGAGGAGGACCTTCTTTCTATGGGATGGGGCACCCGCGCCTAGACCTCTGGAACCTCCACGTCTGGCCCCTGGACAGGATGCGGAAGATCTAGTGGATCTACCACCTGCAGTCATAGACACGATCAACCAAGCCAGAGCTCCCTCCACCAGGCAGCTTTATTCCCTAAAGTGGCGCTTGTTCGCGAATTGGTGTTCTTCCCGAGCCGAAGACCCGCAGAGGTTCCCTCTCGGGCCTCCAGAGACCCCACTTCGAGCCGCTTGATTCAGTTGAGCTCAATGCCCTACCCCTGAAGATGGCCCTCCTGATCACGTTAGCTTCCATCAAGAGATTTGGGGACCTGCAAGCGTTCTCAGTCAGCGACACCTGCCTGAAGTTCGGTCCGGCACATTCTCACGTTATCCTGAGGCCGCGACCGGGCTACGTGCCCAAGGTTCCTACGACCCTCTCCAGGGACCAGGTCGTGAACCTGCAAACGTTGCCCAGGGAGGAGGCAGACCCAGCCCTTTCGTTGCTGTGTCCGGTACGTGCTTTGCATATCTATTTGGACCGCAAGCAGAGCTTTAGATGTTCTGATCATCTCTTTGTCTGCTTCGGCGGACGGTGGAAAGGGAACGCTGTCACTGGGCCCCCTTGTGGGTTCGAGCACACTCTACAAGAAGTGTGGCATCCTCGTAGGCACTGGCCCATGGCACCTCCTTAGCAGACATCTGCAGAGCAGCGGGCTGGGCAACACCGAATACCGTTGCCAGATTTTACAATCTCAGGGTTGAGTCGGTCTCATCCTGTGTTTTGTCAGGTCCGAGCCGGTAGAATTCAGTAACGTGGCACAACCAACCGGGTTTTCCGCTTGCACACAGCACCAAGTTGATCCAGTTCGCCTTCTACTAAGCATCGCTCCCTGGATGTTCTCCTCCCTGGCCTTCTGGCCTGCAAATTCAGCAGAGCAATTCACATCCAGACCCACTACAGGAGTCACAGGTGCTCTGTACTGGGGTCGGGCTCCACGGGCTTAGTTCCCTTTTCAGGCAACTCCCAGTGATGTATTTCCCACGGTACGGTCCCCCTGTCGGCGGACCCGTGTTTCCCTTGGGCTGCCCTGGTCGCCATGCTTGTAGAGTTCCCCATCATTAGGCTGGACCTACCACCACGCCATTTCCCACGTACGGCTTCACAACCCTCGTGGTGTATTTGCCACATGTTACCTCCCCCTAGTTTGGGCTGGATGTGGCCTCCGCAGGGACTTTTCTCCCTGAAAGAATAGGACGGGGAAAGACCGCCTTCCCCGACGCATTTCATAGCGTTAAGATAGCCCCAGCCACTTCACGTCCTATGTGAGAGATGTAATGAGAGCCGCGGCTGCTGAGCTTGCTCCCATGCTAGTCATGTAGCACCTGTTCCCCCCCCTCAGGGGTGCGGGGAACCTACAGTCTGTATGTGACATCTCTTTGGGGGCGTTGGGGAGGGTTACGTGCAGCCAACACAGGTACCTCTTGCATGCAGTTGCTTGCTTGCACCTGTCTCGACAATTCACGTAACACGGTCTGTGCGGGGCGTTTTATATGGGACCCGTTGTGTCACTTCATTCAACACAACGTCGAGTGAGTGACAGAAGGGGAACATCATGGTTACTGTTGTAACCTCCATTCCCAGAGAGAAGGAACGAGACGTTGTGTCCCTCCTGCCACAGCACTAGACCTACCACTGTAAATGGCCATACCTTATTTTCGGATCTTCAGTGCAAAATTCCAACTGGCACTCGCTGCCCCACTTCCCTTTATACCCGTATATCTGGGGCGGGGCATGCAAATTCTGTCTGGCAAATTGACATTGGCCTTTTCTCATGTTCAGAGGTACGTTTGGCATCCCAGGAAGACCCCTTGTTTCACTTCATTCGACACAACATCTCGTTCCTTCCCTCGGGGAATGGATGTTACAACAGTAACCATGACGGTTTTATTATTGTGTGTGTGTGTGTGTGTGTGTGTGTGTGTGTGTGTTTTTTTTGGGGGGGGGGGGGGGGGGGGTTGTTGCAGAATCGATGCCCCTGTCTAATAACGAGTGAAGTGAAAGCAGAGCATGATCATATGACCTCCCTAAAGTAAACTTGCGCTCAGAGGCAGCTGGGGGAGAGTCTCATGCCACCGCTGGATAAATCTGATTAATCATTTATTGCATCTTGCTGCGGAAGATTTCTGAAATTTGAGCTTTGCTTGTTTGTACAAACAGAGCATTGAAAACTGCAAATCACTGGAGGTGGCGGAATAGCAATGAAGTTTTACATGCTTGTATTATACAGATCTGTATGATGGACAATTTAGTATGATGCTAATTATACACAGCAGCCCCAAAATTATTTAGACACTTATTGTAAAGGGAGGTTTGCCCAAAAATGAACATTTTCTCATAATTTACTTAAACTCATGTCATTCCAGATGTGTGTGAATTTCATTCTTCTGCTGAACACAATCTAAAATTTTTAGAAGAATATCTCAGCTCATAAAAGACATAACGGTAGCATAAATGTAATCTATAAGAGTCCAGTGGTTAAATCCATATCTTCAGAAGTGATATGATAATCAGTGTTGGGTGTAACACATTACAAAGTAATGTATTACTGTAATCTGATTACAGTTTGCAGTAATGCAGTAATGTAATGTGTTTCTTTAAAATTAAGTAATCTGATTACAGTTACAAACATTAATAAAATTAAGTTTCTTGGATTACACATGTATTACTAAAACAATTATATTAATTAAGTAGAATGCATTTCAAAATGTATTACGTTCCTATGTTGGTACTTTTATGTGTATTGCTGTGTCAGCTAATGTGCATGCGCTCTAACAAACATCCATGGCACTGAGGACATGTATCGAGGCAATGGCAGATGAGTGAGATGTGTTAATATGGACAAGTGGAGTTATAGTTGTTTAGTCAAATTGAAAACTAAAGTGAAGCATTTTAAGTTTTCATGCGCTTACAATCAGTCTCAGCAAGCTCTGTGTCAGTCTGCTCCCAGTCCCAGCGCTTGTTCCCGTCTTACAGAGGGATGTATAATACACTTTGTAATTACCAGTTTGTAACCTAAAAAAAATTATCGGAGACCACCCAAACCCACACACGCAAATTATCTTAAATGAGATTCCAAAAAATTTAGGGGTTGTAAAAAGCTGAAGCTGTCTTCCATTTATTTGAATTGCTCACTTGTACAGCTTCAGCAACACGGCCATCTCCTAGTTCAGCACCAGAAAATTGGACAGCACCATTATTACAGCAATACATGGATGATCATCCAACAAATTTCAGCACCACTCCGTGGAAAGGAGCCATTTACTCAGGTTTAAATGGCATATTTTACAAAAAATATGTCGCCTGAAAACTTTATTACCAAACATGCACTAAATCCTACTTTAGTGACCCCTCAAAGCACAAAGAACTTATTAAGTTATACTGTTATTTTAATCAATGAATGAGAAAACAACAAACAAACCAAAAAAAATAAAAAATTAAAGGCATAGTTTTTCCATTGAACTGACATACATAGCTTTTGCAGCTATAGTCTCAGTTTCCAAGTTAAGATTTTGATTGAACATGCTGGTGGTTGTAACAGATCAATCCTACCCTATTTGCTTATTTTTCATTTGCATACCTTTTAATCATGAATATTGCAGTCAGGATAGATAACGGTAACTTTAAGCTCTTAAATCTACTCACACAGGTTTCTGTTCCTGATTGAACATTTCTGATGGCCTGGTCCAGAACACCATATAAAGCCATCCAGATATCTGCAGATTTCAGCCTGTCATTGACAAAGTTGTAGACATTCCACACTGCTTGTGTGTTTGTTAACTAAATGTATTTCAGCTAATTTGATTATGCTGTTAGCTGTCAGAAAGTGTGTATTGCTCTTAGTTCCGTTAAACACACTTTAATATATTTAAATCTATTCTGCAGAATTCTGCAGAATTTCCCCCTAAAAACAAATAGAAAATAAAAATGCTAAGAAAATGCAGAAAAGTCTGCAGATTCCATCCAGGCCTGCTGATGACCTCATTGCACATTAAGTAGGCCTACTTGTTGAATTTAAAAGTCAGTCAATTGTCAACGCGGTTACAGCTGTAGGAATGAGACTTTATGGACTTCCGGAGGATCTTTGGGCTCAGATTATTCAACCTCTGCACCTCCCTCCTTTCCTCTTTTTCTCTGGCACACGCTCACTTGAACAAACAGATGTATCTGCCTGTGATTAATCACTGGAACTGTACAATAGGATATGTCTGACTTCCATGCTGAGTGACAGCAGATGTTTTATTTTCCCAAGGTAAGATTCACTCTTATTGATCCACTCGTACATAATTTCACTGAAGCTGAAAACAGGGGGAAATTGTTTGAAACTTGGGTTTCCCAGGGGCTCCAGATTCCCCTGGCTCTTGTTGAAATTGCCACTTTCAATGCTACAAATTCTTAAAATTACACTGCCAGCTGGATACAAGCACAATTTCCCAAAGAACGCTTTGGCATTCTTCTACATGTCATCTTTTAGGTATATTGATCTAGGATTGTTTGTCTAATCTATCTCTTATTTTTATTCTTAGTGGCTTGGCTAATCTATCTCTTATTTTTATTCTTAGGCTGTCTATTTTTTAAATGTATGTGAATGTTTATGTTCAGGTTTACATCAGTCCAGACTTATACATGAGAGCATTTTGAGTTGGGATGTAGATTAACTGTTAAATTACAGCTAATTAACTATGCTTTCCCCAAAACAAACTGTGAACATTGCTATAGTCAATATTTAGAAACTAGACTTATACTGCCTTTGTATAAGATATATAACAAAATGACTCTTGTTTCACTAACATATAGTATTTAATATGATGTAATTATATAAAAAATATTAAAATATTTAGTATCATTATTCAACATTTCTGCCAAAATAATATAGTTGCTACTGTAACGTGTTATTACGGTACATCCATGGTAATTTTTTTTTTGTAAATATACCAATTTAGTCGCATTTGGAAGCACTGATAAGAAGGTGCTACATAAATAACATTTTACTTATTTACTTTCTATGGGTTTTCTTTTTATAAGTACATTCTGTCCAGCTGCAGGCCTTAATCCAAGCAAACTCATGTCCAGGACACTGCGCTTACCACTGTCCTAAAAGCTGCAATCTGTCAGCTGAGCCAAAGCTTCATGTTTTTCAGTGATTTTGTGTCTGAGTGAGTGTAATTTGTCACATTCATGGTCTTACGTCCCTTTCTTTAAGTACTTACACGATTAACAATTTGCACTTCAGTTCAAAATGAATTACTATTTTCATAGTTTTATACATACTGGCATCTCAATACGGGCCATTCAGAAATATTGCACTTGTTGTTTCACATAATATTTTTAGCAGGATCACTTCAGTCAGGGCCTGCTTCTTTGCTTCACGTTTGTGTAGTGTTTGTCTATTTTTATTTCTTTATTTGTTTGTTTACTGTTTATGGCTTAGGAGTTGCTCCAAATGGACTGTGTATCTTGCCAGGCCTGTTTTTGGCCGCATTGACATGTTTCCAAATGGAAGCGAGTAAGCTGACAATGCACTACAGCAGAGGAACTCTGTGCTCCTCACTGAGACTGTGAGTTTTGCTGAAGTGCAGCAGTAAATGAGACAACCTCTTACAAATGTGTAAAAGACATAGTGGGAACAAACTGCTCTCAATGGCTTCTTTTGGCTGAATAAATCTAAGAGAATCTAACTTGTGGGGGAGGTGGGAGTGTTGATCTGTGTGTATTTTTGTCAGTAGATGAAACATTGCCTGTATTCAAAGAGTGTTTTCAAAATTTGAATATTTATTTAGATTAGATAAACGACTGGATAACTCGAATGGTTTCTAATTGGTTTTGCTTCAGCACTGGATTTTACATTGTAGATCAAGTGGTGACCCAACACAGAATGGTTTATCTCACAAAAATAAGCATAAATATCCTTACAAATATAAATTAACCGACACAAAATTTGTTACGATACTGATATACGAATATTTAGAACATCTGCCAGTGTTGATATTTTGATGGTTCTGCTTTTTATGCTACTTTGTTTCAAATCACTAGCTTCTTTCATTCATGCCACCAGTAAATTACAGGAAATTGTTGGGCAGCATTTACTGGTAAATGTACCACAGGTGCCATTAGCACAAAATGCTGTTACATTCTGTGATTCTTTTTGCCAGAAATGACATCTACATGGCTCCGCAGGAAATGTAGGCTTCTAGTTTGAAATCATGGTGAGGTATATTTTTGTATCTGAACATCTGCGTTTGGTAATGTTGGTGATGTTTTAAAATTTTGGCAAATGTTTACATTTATGCAGTTGCTGAAGACTCAACGACATCATATGCGATGACTTCAAATAAGACTGATAAACTACAGAGAACAAAAATGCAGTCGCTTGCATCCGAAGGTTGAGACGCTATGTGCTGCTGAAAAGCAGAAATGTTTATGTATTTTGCTACAAAAAGTTCCTGAAGGAGGCTGGTGATTTTATCAATTCTAATGGAATTGCTTACTATTGCTTTAAGCCTCTCGGATGAAGAGAAGCACTCTAGTTTCAGTGTCTGACAAATTAGTTATAATTTTTCTTCTGATTCAATGGTGTTATGGCACTGAGTAATTTCGTCTTTTCCATCAGAACCTTCTTACATCGGCGCGCCTTGACCTCGTATACTGAAACCAGTATTCGTTTGGCTCTGTTCGCACATACCATCAGTAAGGAAATTTATAGGTAATGATACAACTTCTCATTAAGGGAAATTGTCAGAGCAAAATTTACCAGTATTTTCAAAAGGGTCTTGGACCTCTAACCTGAAAATTGCTGTACATTTTCTGGGAAAGCCTGTTTGTGTACAAGGGACTACTGAAAATTAATTACACAACTTCAAAAATAAATGATAACTTTATTTCTCCATGTGTCAGAGTAATTGGTATAAGTAATTAACAGAACACAGAAACAAAAAGTACATTATTAACAAAAAGCATAATTCTCTCATCATTTACTCACTTCATCATGATCATCATGCCTAGAGACTGCAATGGCAAGATGTATAGTTAAAAATATGTTCCAACCCAAAACCAACTGGATCGCTTCAGAAGACACTGATTAAACCAGAGTTTTACAGATGACTGTTATGCTTACTTTAGTTCCTTTTTGGAGCCTCTGGAGTTCTGGTCACCATTCACTTGCATTGTAAGGACCTACAGAGCTGAGATATTCTTCTAAAAATCTTTGTGTTCAGCAGAACAAATAAAGGCAAACACATCTAGATGGCAGAAGGTTAAGTAAATCATGAGAGAATTATTCATTTTTGTTTGAACTAACCCTTTAACTGAATTCTGATTAGTTGAAGTGAAATTATTTAAATATATTAATGGTAATTCCACCTCGTAAAATTCTAGCAGTGCAAACCAAACAAATTGCAACTTTGCTGTAATTCTCACACAGTTCATTTTCTTTCACACAAAACAAGTGGCTAATTGTCAGATGTGTTTTTACGCAGCTTGTTGTCAGATATTATTGGCCCTGAATTACTGGCTGTTTTAAACAATCGGCCGATGTCCAATGGGGATCATTTATTTTACAGATACAGATTTTTGGTTGATCGATGCATCTCTACCTAAAATCAAACATCAAAAGTTAAAATTACTATAAACTGCATAGGTCCAGTTGAGCTACATGAAATGTAAGTCAGTCAGTGCTTATTGTACGGGGTCCAATTACTCCATTCAGTAAGATTTTGCTGGTCGCCTTTGCCCAAATCACATAATGGGTGCTTTCCAATACAATTTATCATCCCTATGCCCTACTCACTAGGAAAGACTGAGCCCATGATGTGGGCATTCTGAGGGAGCATGGCATCACAGTTTAACCTGTTGATGTGCGCCCCCTTTTTGAGCACAAACCATGAAAATGACATACCTGAACTTAAATGGTTGTATTTACTGGACCCTTTGGAGTAGTAAGTTAGAGAACTATGACATTTATAGTAATGGAAATATTTTGTGCTGAACATGTTTTTATAATCTAAAAAAAAAGAAATAAACAATAATAAAAGTGCCAAGACAACCCAGAAATACAATGTTCTCAAAGTCACAAGTCTAAAGAAGTTATGTTTCAAATCTGAAGATGATCAAACAAAAAAAAAACAAAAAAAATTGGCTCCTGTGAGCTTTTTTTCTCTATAAAATCGCTGGAAGCTTACAGAGCAAAATTAAGGCTCCGCCTCTCAATGTCAACACAACTCTGACTGCACTGCTATATAAATGAAACTACACTGCATTTAAAAAAAAAAGACTTTGGAGATGGGCTCGTTTTGTTTATAAGACTCTAATATATACGATAATATACAGTTTTACAACATGAATGCTGCTCAGATTGCATAGTTTGTTGAAGAACGATGATAAAGGGTAATTCTTTCAGGCGAGATCTCATGTAAACAATGGAGAATATATCAATATTTCTCAGATTTATAATTTTTATGGCCAAAAAGTGCTATTTGATGTTATACAATGAACCCTTGTCATGGACAAATGACCCAAGTGTGGCGAATTGGATTCATCTGGCAATCACGATTTCATAATAAAGGTACGAAGTCCCGTTTTGATATTGCATATTTTTATTTGTACTCCTGGCACAAAAAACAAATTGCTGTTTCTGGAGGATTGCTATCATGCAACAGAGATCGTATATCAATGTTGAACCCTTAGACCTTTTAAAGATGTATAATTTGTTAACATTAATTACATATATAGACGGTAAATTATATATTAAATGTAAGCAGAGTGACGTCACTCCCGAGTGCAAACAAATGCATATCAACTGGTTAATGTAGCCTTCACCAAACCCTTGTGAAAGGGTCCTTGGTGAAATAAATAACCTATTTTGTTCGGTACAACAGTGATGTTCCCTGAGCGCCTCCAAGGGCGCATTAATGCCAAACCATAAAAAGCAGCTTTTTCTTACTCTATACATACTTCCATGTTCTCATCGCAAGCACGACTGTTGTGGCATGCCTCTGACACCTAGCGGTAGGCTCCACACTGCATCCCCTTATTCATCAGATTATTTAATTGCCAGCGTAAGGCATATCGCAAAATGATCAGGTCATACAGCGAGTAATTCCTATCTCACGGCATATTTTATTGTCATTCAGGCATCATTAAAGTGCAGAAATTCGTATGGCATGTTTTCATAAATCATTCACTCATTGTTGTTCAGACCACGTTTCAATCTATGGGGATCTTCAAGCACTTGAGGCTTTATCCATGTTCCAAAGTTCAAAGCTCAGAGTCTAACAGTCATGTCAGCCCAACTACATTACTTTTAAGTATCAAAGCATTTCGATATGAGCCGTTCCCTTTTAATGTGCATGGTCAGGGATGTTACATGTTAGTAGCAGTTAAGTAGGTCTGTCAATCACTGGATAAATCCTGTGCCGAGTCAAGCTCATTGATATAATCTTATTACTGTTAAATGAGAACTATTATGCCCATTTTTACATGATGTAATAAGTCCCAGGTGTTTCCAGAATGCGTCTGTGAAGTTTCAACTCAAAATACCCCACGGATCATTTACTATACTATGTTTTAAATGTCTCTTTAGAATCAAAAACACTCTGATTTTGTGCATGTCTCTTTAAATGCAAATGACCTGCCTCTCCCCGCCCCCTTTCCGGAAGGGGGCTGCGCCTTTACAGCTCCCGCTTCAGATACTACAGCATAAATACCGGCGTTCAGCCATATTTTATGAATATCTGGTTTCCATGAATGCAGTCAGAGACAATGGTAACTTTAGCACATTAGCCGTGGAATCTGCTATCAAGCACATTCGGAAAGAAGATTTGCAAATATTCACAAAATATAAAGTGGGATACTTGCATCTTTAGGATGTAATGCTGGGACATGAACAGTCGGTACTGATCCATGCTTGAGAATCAAATTTTTTGAAGACCCCGATTTATATTGACACACATTCACAAAGCAGTCCGGTATAAAATGATTTGCACAAACATACACATATTTTTGTATGTTTTGGGGCACATTTCCTTCAAAAACAAAACTGTCCACTGTGTCTTCAGCGGCTCTGATGCCGGAAGTACATGAAGACCCTTATGTTCACTCTTACAGCCAACAACAAAACTCGGTAACACTTTAGAATACTATATCTTACTTAATGCATACCTTATAAGGAATTACTGCAGAACTAATAGGTAATTCTTCATTAACACTTAAGTCACTACTATTAACTACTAAGGAAGATTTGTTAACTAATCTGTAGGTAATATTATTTTATAATTGTGTTAAGTAACAATTAGCTAATCAGTAACTATTGAATTCAGTCATGCCTCCTGATGAACTACTTTTAATTATCTACTAATTCACCTTCAGAAGAAATAACTATTAAGTAACTACTAATGAACAGTCGTTCACAATTAGCCATTACAATAATCAGGCTGTGTCCCTTTCTTCTTCCTTACTACTAATGTTATTATTACTATGGAAATGCAATATGCATTTTGTGGAATTACTACACTACCAAAATTAGTCATTACAGCAAATTTAATAATTTTAGCCTGTATGGTCTGTAATTGCTGTGTGAGTGTGGTCTGTAACCAGAAATCAACTACAGAATGAAACCCCATCCCCACTATTAGTGAATAGCCAATTTACCTCAGGTGGGTTTATGATTTATATACAGAATAGTGTGTGTCTCTTGTTTTCCTCAGCACATATCTCATTAACTTTGGGTAAATTATTCCTGTATGTAAGGCAATGACTGAGGGGAAAGGAAAATACAGGGAACCCATGAATAATTAATAAAGAATTACCACATAATTATGAGGGAATTACTTATAACCTGGAACAGTATTCTAAAGTGAAAATACAGGGAACCCATGAGTAATTAATAAAGAATTACCACATAATTATGAGGGAATTACTTACAACCTGGAACAGTATTCTAAAGTGAAAATACAGGGAACCCCATTAATGAATGATTATCTGATACAGAACTGTAATTCCACATTACAAGATGACAAATTATAAGAACATTGGAATTTATTGCAATAAGTGTTGATATTATGCTTTCGATATTTGTTTTAATTTTATTTCCACACTAGAAAACAAACAGAAGGTGAACACTGTCATAAAGAAAGCATTGTTTTAATAGCAAAACTTTTACATCAAATGACCAAAAACTAACCAAACATTACAACAGATAAAACTTCAAGAAATAAAATAAATGTCTTTGCACTCACAAGGCCTGAACCTGAACACTGAATCAATGTTTCTCTGACACACACATGTATTAAATCAAGTTACTTTTTTTTGACAAAGGTCAATGAGCAAGCCATTTGTCTTTTTTTGGACAATGACTCTTCGAAGTGACTCCTTCATGCACATTTCTTTGCATTGTTCTGCAAACTGTGACAGTTTCTTGCCTCTATGGAATGTTTTGTGCAAGGTCTTGTAGGCTTCAACGTCACAAGCCTCTAGCTCAGCTATTGCTGCAGTATCTACAATTGTTTTGCGGTCCACCCCACACTTGTGGTACGCCAGTGTTTTGGTGATTCCCTGTTGCAAGTACTGTAGGACCTTTTTGTATCTTTGTATTGCATGCTCTGGTAGAAACACTGGGAGAGGAAAAAGGTGCATGATTAGTAAATAACTCAAATAAGACTATCACCTGTTGTGACAATATCAATCACATAGAGTTCACTGCCACATATAGTACGACGCACATTAGGTCCTGATCTCGTCATTATTGAGTCTGGGATTACATGAACAATGTTGGTTACACTGAATATTCATTTAGCTTTCTATGATGTTAATTGAGAAGTGAAAACTATTTATGGCATTGGTTTTGATAACGTATTCTCTAGACAAAAAATGTTCCTATGACTTTTCCCCGGTATTTTAGGACACCATTATAACAATGATGACATTATGACAATGACAACATACTACCCTCTTCTGCTTTTTTGCATTTTGTGTTTCGCTTTCTTCTCTTTTTTCGTATGTTTCCTCGATTTGTGGGATGAAGAGGAAACAGATGAATCAGAGGTGGAATAATTTTTTTGCCTTTTTTTTCTTTTCCTTTCTTGCCCTTCTTTTCGCCTTCTTGTTTTCTTCATGCAGGCCGTCTACTTCATCGGAAGAGTCAGGATTAACAATCAAACTTGGGGTTTTGGCGGAAGCTCCTTGCATCTCATCCTTTATTGACAACGCTGATAAGAAATACAAACAAAACTACATTTAATTAAATTTTAATTATTTGGCATCCTACACATGTGAGCTACTACATTGATTAGCACGAACCAATGCATTTGGACAAGACTTGCGTGCTTGTAAATTGTTCACCAATTTAAATACTCTTACAATCTAAAATAATTACTTGGCATATATAAATCTTCAAAATACAGCACAGTAAAATAATATAAAGATGATTTTATGAATTTAGTAGATGTTTTTATCCAAATAAATTTAGAATTGAAGAAACATACAAATGATCCTTATGAGGCAATAAAAAAAGTGAAACATCTAAATTAGTCATTGTATATTGTATGCATTCAAATTATAATTTTTTTACGAGTAAATCTTTATAAAGTTTTAAGAATTTAAATTAGTGCATATTAAATCATTTTACAGTACTTGCTTTTTATTAGACAGAGAGCATTTTACCATTTGTCAGACTGCTGCGCAGGAAATCCCTCTCACTCTCTAGGTCTCTGCATTTGTCCTCAAGTACTTTGATTTTTGATTTCAAAAACAAGTTTTCTTCCTTAATTTTCATTAAGGGCTCCTGCTGGGTTGGTGCTGGTGGTGCTGATGCTTCTGTTGAAACAAAACGCAAACATTTTATTTATGTTGTGAGTACAGCCAAAGTTGATTGGTTTTATTATTAGATTAAATATAAAATATCATATAAAAAAGAATGTCATAAAATGTAATACAAATTTAAATTTTCTTGATGTTGTCATAATATGAAAATAAAAAGTAGAAATATATATATATTTAAGTTTTTAAATATGTACTTTTAAGCATTCAAATGTGTGTAATCAAAGTAATATTTACCACAGTTTTTATTTTACTCATTAAACTGGTAACCAAGGTTTACCAGAAAACAGGAAGTTGCGCAGCTCTGCTTTGTTTACAGTGGTTACATAGTAACTGGAATATTTCAGCTTTTTTCCATTATTAAAATTTAATTTGGCCCAATAGGAAGCATACACACCGCATATGGCATACAATACATGGAAAATGAATTAAAAGTTCTAAAACACTAAACACTTATTTGTGGTATTTTGAAGTGGCCATGGTAACAATACCATGCATATTCATACAGAATTCTGTGAGCCACCTAATTATGTGACCACATATAAAATGTATACCGTGATGGTACCGGCATATGTCTAAATGACTAGTTGCTAATACTCTACAAATTTGAAAAACATATAATGAAATATACAATTACAGGCTTCTTCCTCATTCTCATCGAACAGACGTTGAGGTCGTGCCCTTTTGCGCTGATTTTTCCTCTCCATCGCCATGCTTTCTTCTGAGCTGGAACTGTATGTTCTACGTTGATTCTCCAACCCTATTTGTGTATAATGCCCGTGTCTGCTCACATCATTTGATGTGACTCCTCCCCGTCGAGTTCATTACTCCAAAATTCTATTATATTAAAGGCTGGTTTATTCCAGTTATTTGAATTTCTTCCAACATTTTAATAACGTTTCTGTTTTTCATTCTGTCTTTCTCAAATTGTATGCACACCATGTTTGATACACTAAATGGATCTTAAATCAAATGCTACTCTCCGGATCTTTTGAGCCGGTTCATAAATAGGACTGATCTGAATGATACTTTTGTGTACGTCCTGGGATCACATTCATTTTCCCTGAAAATTCTAAATTAAAGCTTCGAAAGGGTAAGTTATAATACTATCATGTGAATAGCTCAAGCTTGTCCAATGAGTGCACTGCTTTTTCAGATATTAAGTGGCGCAAGGGTAGTAAGCTACATACATTTTCCAAATTAGGAAAAAAATGCGCCAACTAAATCAGAGGTTGTAGGTGTTTTTTTCCCCTTTATTTATTTCAGAGCTATTTTGTGTTTATCTATCAAAATAATGGGTCTTGGAATGAAAGTTGTTTCACTTTGTGAGCAAACCAGCAGAAGAGGGACAAGTAGGTTAATTAAATGGCTACAAAACATAGACTCATCAAGTCAAGGATGAAATGCAGACTTTGTATAAGAAATATGAAATTAAAGAACACACAAACAGGCGATGGATACCAATGGTAAATGTAGAACAATTTAAAAAAATTTTTTTTAAGTAAAACTACAATTGATTATGCTAAATAGCATATTTTACGATATTGAATTTCTAATCTAAATGCTAGATGTTTATGGTGGTTTCAGGGAATGTCAAAGACGAATACACAAGACATGCAGGGCAGGATCAGTTTTGAGAAAAGCAAGATCACCTTACAAAACTGGATGACGTTCATGTACCGGTAGGTAATATATAGATATATTTAATATCCTCCAGACTAGCTCACTTCTTCTAATCCAATCGTCCAGGCACCTCAGAAGGCTCCACAGACCAAGGGAATAGGGGAGGTTGATATCCCAGGACACATTGAAAAGGGGTTAGACCTGTAGAAGAGTATGTGAGGGAGATTTGGGCATATTCTGCCCATGGAAGGAAGATGCTCCACCTCTCCTGTTCCCTACTACAGTACGACCGTAGATATCTACCAATCTCTTGATTGAGTCGCTCCACTTGTCTATTGGCCTGTGGATGGTATCCAGAGGTGAGACTGTCATTGATGTTGAGAAGTTTACAGAAGGCTCTCCATACTCTTGAAGTGAACTGTGGTCCTTGATCAGTGACAATATCATCAGGTAATCCATAGATTTGAAACACTTGATTGAACAGTACTTGAGTAGTTTCCATGGCAGTGGGTTTACCCTTCAATGGTATAAGACGGCATGATTTAGAGAAGAAATCAATAGTGACCATGATAGTGGTTGATCCTTGAGTTCGGCAGATCAGTGACAAAGTCAATAGATAAGTGGGACCAGGGTCGTTGAGGTATGGGTAGTGGTTCTAATAGTCCTGCAGGTAGTTGACGAGGTGTGTGGGATTGTGCACAAGTCTGACAGGAACTTACATAGTTCTTGACATCTGTGGATAGTGTGGGCCACCAAAAGGAATTCCTGACTAAAGTGGTCAAACGGTTAATTCCAGGATGTCCTGAGGCGAGTGAGGTATGAACCCATTGAATTATTCTGTTACGTAGACTGGAAGGAACATACACTTTGCCAGTGGGACATTCGGGAGGGGAAGGTTCCTCTTGTTGAAGGCATTGAATCTCCTCTATAATCTCCCACCGGATGGGTGCGATGATGATGGAGGAAGGTAGAATTCTCTCTGGAATAATATTTGTCTCAACAGATTCATAGATACGTGACAAAGCATCAGCTTTACTATTCTTACTTCCTGGACGATATGTGACTGTGAAATCAGACCTAGTGAAGAAGAGTGCCCATCTGGCCTGGTGAGGATTCAATCTCTTGGCTTCCTTGATATATTAAAGATTTTTGTGATCGGTGATGACTTGGAATGAGTGAAGAGCACCTTCAAGCCAGTGTCCCCACTCCTCAAGAGCGGCTTTGATAGACAGTAACTCCTTATTACTGATGTCGTAATTGCGCTCTGCTGATGTTAATTTCCGAGAGAAGAATGCACAGGGGAGTAGTTTGCCTGGGTTTCCATGACGTTGGGAAAGGACAGCACCAATACCAGTATCAGAGACGTCAATTTCTACGATGAAGGGAAGTTTACTGTCGGGATGCTTGAGAATGGGAGAAGAGGAAAAACTGGACTTAAGTCTATTGAGGGTGGTTGATGACGCTTCTGTCCATGCCAACCTCTTGGGTTTTCCTTTAAGAAGAGAGGTGATGGGTGCAGCAATCGTACTGTAGTTACGGATGAACCTACGGTAGAAATTAGCGAAGCCTAGAAATCGTTGTAGTTCCTTTACCGTGGTGGGTCTGGGCCAGTCAATGACAGCTCTTACTTTGTTGAGATCCATCTCCACTCCTGAGTGGCTAAAATTATATCCCAAGAATGCGGTGGAAAGGACTTGAAATACACACTTCTCTGCTTTGACGAAAAGATTGTTCTGGAGTAGACGTGACAAGACGTTTCTTACTTGGTAAACATGTTCCTCCATAGATCGTGAATAAACTAGGATGTCGTCTATGTAGACTATCACATATTGATTCAAGAGGTCTTGAAGACTCCATTGTTGATGAATCCGTACGGCATTACCAAGTATTCGTAGTGCCCCCTGGTGGTGAGAAAGGCTGTCTTCCACTCATCATTTTCTCGTATCCTGATGAGGTTGTAAGCGGACATGAGGTCCAGTTTAGTGAAGAACTTGGCCTCTAGTAATTGAGTTGAGTGCACGATACAAGATCTTAAGCCACCATCTTTCTTGCCAACAAAGAATAATCCGGAAGCAGCTGGAAAAGTAGAGGTTCTAATAAATCCATACGATAGAGCCTCGTCAATGTACTCCTCCATGACCTTGGTCTTTGGGATGGACAATGTATAAACACGGCTTTTAGGTGGAGAAGTGTTAGGAAGGAGGTCGATGGAACAGTCGTAGGATCAATGAGGAGGTAATTGTGTGGCCCTCACTTTACTAAAAACCTCTGCCAAGTCAGCATACACATTGAGAACATTGTTTGGCAATGGAGGGGGTTTCTTGGCAAGGTGAGTTGTGCAGACCATAAACATAGGTGGTAGTTCCAGACAGTTTAGAAGACAATGAGGAGACCAAAGAATTAAGTCTTTGTTCTTCCATGAAAACTGGGGTTCATGAACGGACAACCAGGGGTATCCGAGAATCACTGTGTTTCATGGTGAAGAAATGACGTACAGAGTGATCTCCTCAATTTGAAGCAGACCAACTTGGAGTTTTATACGAAGAGTTTGATGAGTAATTCCCAGCCAATCACATGTAAGCCATTGCTTTATAAGTCTGCTCACAATCTATCACATTGCTGTTTCAGTGTGCTAACGCGGCAACCTCCACCACCCCACCACCACCAGTTGAGTCCCGTCCTACACTGGGGTAGGCTCCATGCCCCTGCCTCCTATCTCTGGCAGGATATGAGTTATTCCAGTTCCGAGTACTACAACTTCGGACCGCCAGACGGGGCCTACGGCAAAGAGAGACATTACTTTTCTGTTTTATATTCATCAAATAAATGTCATCTTCGATTTCACTCAAGTCTGCGAGTCTTCCTGATAGAACTACTATCAACTGTATATATGCACCATAATACTATAGAGTTACATTGGACACACAGCCTTTAATGTGAACAACAGAAGTTACGGAAAGCACCTTCTTTGTCTTTGACATTTAGAACAGACCTGCATGCTACCTATTTTTGGAACCACTGTAATTAACTGACTGTCCAAAAAATAAAAATAATATTGAAAACACTTTATGGTTAATGCCGCATTAGTAGCTTTATATGTAGGCAACAGTCTCACCCACCAGATGTGTATATCAACGTAGGTTCACCTTCTGTGTCGAGACTGTTAAGAAACACCTGTGTTTGTTTGCTTTTCCCCTAGGCTGCATAATTTGTGGTATTATTCATTTTAAGGATATGGGGCGGAGGGCACAGTTTGAAACAAGAAAACAAAACAAGGAGAAACAAAACAGAACAACATAAACAACAACTAAAAAAAGAGGGCACATGCACAAATTCACATACACGACTTAAGATTGCAGCTTTGTTCACCGAAATCTCAGTTTAGGCAAAGCAGATTTACGGTTCAAGAAAACATCTGGGAAGCACACTGGGAGGTTGCCAAGAAGTTGAAATCAGGAGAGCCAGGAACATGGCAAAGAGGCTTTAGACTGAATATGTGCAAGCTGACAATGAAGAAAAACTGTAAGTGTTCATTTGAATGTGAATGACTAGAAACAGCACTTCGTGCCACCATACATGAACAAAAATGACTGTGACTAATTGCATTAATGATTTTTTGGCATTTGCAGAGATACAAGATAAACGTAAATGCTTTACAGACTATTAAAATAAGCGGAAAATCCTTCCTCTGAAACACAGCAAAGATCTAGCTAGCATCCACAGTTGTATTTTTGTGCATGCTGCAGGTGTGTTTCAGTGCATTTGAAATACAGTGGCCTGCGCCCAATTAGCTTGGTTATCTCTGTAATTGGCTTGGTTACGCAGACTGGATGAGCTTGTCAGATAGGCCCATATGTTCATGCTAACATTCTGTCATCAAAAAGCATGCAACAAAGCAAAGCAAAGCATAATCAAAGTCTAATAGACTTACAGTACACAGAGGCCATTGATCAATTATAGATTCAAGTTAATGCACTAAGGCACACTGACATGGGTAAAATCCATTATCACTGCTCCTGCCAATCACAACCAGCTAGCCTCAGAGTGTATGGAGAATGAGTAATGGGTGGCATTCAGAATACGATTGTCAGTCCTGTTTCAGAGTGCTAAACAGGGTAATTTTCACACACAGTGTGGTTATAAACGATAGTGACATCATCTGTGCACATTTAACTTTGGACTGTGGCTTTTAAAGATTAATGGACCACTGTGAGTCGATGCATCAGAAGAACCTACTCACATTCTACTCTATCCCTCCACAATCTCAGGAATTGACACTTCTCGTGATTAATGTCAGCCTGTGTTTACGTTATGAGAGATAGTGTCTTTGTTCCCCATTCCCGTCAATCTTTTGTAAGGAATAGCAGGCCATGTACTGATAGCATCTGAGCTCTTTATTAAAGCAGCTTGATCGCTTCAAGCTTGCACAGACAGGAGAATACTGTTTGCAGAAATGCTTTTGTCAATGCAGTCAAATAAAAGGGTGTCAGATCATGACTCATGGTTAAGCACATCACAGTACAGATATGTGTCTTGATCCTAATACTTCAAATTTTGCTTAATGGGATCCTGTAAATGTAACATCAAATGTTTGAAGATTTTGCAGAAAAGCTCAAATTATCCATTAAACTGCATACTGCCATTTGTAGCAGTTTGCAGTTGTAAACTGCACTGGTAACACTTTAAAATAAGGTTCCATTCGTTAACGTTAGTTAATACATTAGGTATCATGAACAAACAATGAACAATATATATTTTAACATAATTTATAAATCTTAGTTAATGTTAGTTACTATAAATACAGTTGTTATTGTTAGTTCATGCATTAACTAATGTTAACTAATACAACTTTTGATTTAAAAAAAATATTTGTAGATGTTGAAACTAACATTAACCAAGATAAGTAAATTCTGTAAAAGTGTTGTTCATTTTTTGTTTACTAATGTTAAAAAATTAAACCTTATTGTAAATTATTATAATTTATGAAAGGTTGTTTTGGACAGAAGTTGCAGCTATTACAAGTGTCTTTAAAAGGTGTCCATGGCAGTGCAGCAGAAAGTTGGCCAAATATAGTGCTCAAACAAATATTTGTGAAGTAAATAAATAAGTATACAACAAACAAAAAAAATACATTAAAGGGATAGTTCAAATTAAAATGTTGTCCTCATTTATTCACCCTCATGATGTTCCAAACAGCTTGAAATGAAAGAATTACATTTTCATTTTTGGGTAAACAACTCTTTTCATTTGAAATGTGGTCCCAGCTATCTCTTTATCCAACAAGAGTGTATTTGCCCAAAAAAGTTGGAGATCCCTGTGCTATTGCCTTGTCTTTTCTGTCCATATCATTTCAGAATGATTTTCCCCTTTTCTTTTCATATTTCCATCTATATTTATTTATTTACTGTATGTTTTTATTTATTAAATTATTTGCAGGTTTCTTGCATGTCTTTTTATGATCACTATTTCTAAAATGTTCTTTATGTAATTAAAAAGAATAGACAGGTTCAAAAGTGATGTGATATTTGCTGTTGTGATAGAGGCAGACCTTTTTATTGTTCATGGTGATATGGCAGTGAAGAGCAGATGCAGAGGAATATATAGACTTTTAGCTGAGTTATTGAGAGATTAGAGAGGAGAGCCGTATGATGTCCTGATACTATCTTAATTGTGTGTTTTGAGTGACATGCTGATCCTCAGCCACTTCCTGTGTGCCTTGCTGAGAGGGCAGAGATACAAATCCAACACAATTTGGAATACTCAACTAACAATTGGGAGGCAGTTCTACTGAGCAGTAATCCCCAACCAGGGTTTCCTGTACAAAGGTTCCAGGGGCTATTTGGAAAGATTTTGATTTTGCTTGATAAACCTGTAAGTCTTAGTGGCATGTAATCAGTAGATCATTGTGATCACATGTTTTTACTGGTAATTAATTTTTTTTTAAACACGATTCTCTCTGTTCACCCCTCAGACTGTATCTACATGATAACGCCATCATTCAACTTGTCCAGCAGGTGAATTTAAATAGTTTGTGAAGTGTTTTATTTCTTGTTGAGCAAATCAACAACAAACTCGTTATTGCTGCTTGTAGAGAAATGCGTTTAATTTTTTTCAATCTGCTCGCCAGAGAACTCATTTGCTTATCTTTGGTTGTTTTGCAAACTTGTTAACTGGATAGTTTTTCTTCTTCTTATCACCTGTGATGGGCAGACCATCTCAAAGGTACTTTGCGCCATCTAACATACCGGGGTAAAAGTAGCGATTAGCGACACATATTGTATAGGTATGAGTATTGTAACGGTGAATATTTGCATCGCTTTCTATGGGAAAGGGCCATTGATCAATTATAGATCCAAATTAACGCACTAAGGCACACTTATATGGGTAAAATCCATTATCACTGCTCCTGCCAATCACAACCAGCTAGCCTCAGTGTAGGGAGAAGAAGTAATGGGATGCATTCAGAATACGTTTGTCAGTCCTGTTTAAGAGTGCTAAATATGGTAACGTTCACACAGTGTGGTTATAAACGATAGTGACATCATCTGTGCGCATTTAACTTTGGACTGTGGCTTTTAAAGATTAATGGACCACTGTGAGTCGATGCATCAGAAGAACCTACTCACATTCTACTCTATCCCTCCACAATCTCAGGAACTGACACTTCTCAAGATTAATGTCAGCCTGTGTTTACGTTATGAGAGATAGTGTCTTTGTTCCCCATTCCCGTCAATTTTGTAAACAATGGTAGGCCATGTACTGATAGCATCTGAGCATTGTATTAAAGCAGCATGATCCTTGAAGCTTGATGTGTACTACCAAGGTACTTTGCGCCACCTAATATACCAAGGTAAAATTGCTTGTTGATTAGCGTCATCTATTGTAAAGGTGGAATGTGCTAACAGCGAACATTTGCATCGCTTTCTATGGGAAAAGACAATTTGTCTGCGATTCGCCTCTCATAATAGTGTAACAGTAGCCAGCTGGTAGGTAGTTGTGCAGTGTATAAACCTCACTTCCCTAGCCTCAAGAAGCGCATGAATGGGGCTGTAGCCTTTAGCCTCCTCGTTAGTGTGCCCACCTCCCATTCCGGAGACGCTGATTCAAATCCTGCTTGGAGTGGGTCGAGTTGGACCGGTTACAATTGTGTCGCCATTGGTGTGCATAGGCCTTTACATGTTAGATACATGTAAGTTGTACAAGTAACTTATTATTAAAATTTGTGCAACTAAATAGTAAAAAAAAAAAAAACTCCCTGATGTGTGGTTAGTTTTAATCCAATAGCCATGACTTAATAAAGGCATTTTAAAAATGTTAAATGTAAAACCTACTCTGAGTGCCTTGGACTACTAGAGCATCTGAACAGAAAATCCCTTATCTAAAGAGCACCAGTGGGAATTATTATACACCCAAGTAGCACTACATGCATGCTGTGTTTGACTGAAATAAAAAGTTAAATCTCTCTGTGATTTCAAACTAGTTGAATATCTATGTTATTTAAATGACACCATACAAGCAGTGAAAATTAATTTCATATGAATTTAAATTTATAAATATATTTGTCATTAGGCGTTTCTCAGAGTAAGATTTTCAGTGAAAACCACCGTAACTGTCAAAATTTAAGACAAATAATCTCAGGTGTCTTATTAAAGATAGAGAACTGGGTGAGTCTGATTTTCACCCACAGTATTCATTGCTTTTAGTTAAGAGTCATAATAATGGGCACTTTAAGTACATGAGACAAAACTAAAAATATAAAAAATAATAAAAAGTAAGGAAACGTTCGGTACTATCACCACCAAGCCGCCCACACAGCACACACACGCACGCACACACACACACACACACACACACACACACACACACACACACACACACACATTTATTAGCATGGAGCTCCACAATGGTGCAGATGTTTTGATAAATATATTTCCCAGAAACATCTCCCCACTGCCTTTTCTCTGTTCTAAGCACACACAAAACACTTCTGCAGATAGAAGGTGATGAGAAAGTCATTACAGATAGAGTCCTGTGCAAGGCGACCGAGCGGGCAAGATCACTCAACTTGCACCTTGTTATCTGTCCTCCTCTACACACACACACACACACACACACACACACACACACACACACACACACTCACTCACTCACTCTACACATGCGCTCAAACATACACAACATGTTGTGCTCTTGGAGACAATCTGGAGCTTTGCTTGGCATACCAGTAGTAAATAGGATTTTAAGGTTGGAGCAGTACAGCACTTTCTTTTCTTTTGGAGGTATTCTTCTTACATCCGAAACACCTGTTTACATCCTCTTCAGGCTGATCTTTGTCTGCTTAGACTATTTTAGCCCCAAAAGACCAGGTTAGACCAGCATGTATAACAGACTTTACTTTTAAGTTACTTTTTAAAACACTTGTAACCAAAATTTTTTTGTTTTTTCCATATAACAAATACAAAATAATGTCTATTTTCTCATTGTTCACTTTTGCACACACTTCAGCTGTCACAGAAACACAAACAAATGAACTGTACATATGAACATATGTATTCACATTTTGTATAATATTAATGCATTGAATGTAATGTATTACACAAAAATATATATTTAAAAAAAATATCTGTAACCCAAGTAATGTACTTTCATTGAAAGTCAATAATAGTAATCTAATTACAAGAATTTAAAATGTAATTGGTTACACTACTTGTTGTGCCTATATGGGATCAAAATCCTGTCAGATGTATTGTAGTCACAGATCCAAAAATAATAAGCGTGAATCAAAATAATGAGCGTGAATCAAAAAATATGTGCAGATAAAATATAATAAGCGCAAAAATAAATAAAAAGTGCGGATCAAAATAATAAGCGCATATCAAAAATAACAAGCACGAATCAAAAATATATAAACACAAAAAAACAATGAAAACATTAAAACAAAGTCATTAGAATTGCAAACAAAATCATGTTTTCCTGTGCTTGATTTTCCAAAACTTGCGTGTAGAGTTTCATGTAAATCAGGGGGTGTTTTGCATCCCCATTGGTCCACTAGTTCTTGATCGACAGCTCCTCATCTAGGCAATCATTCGAAGAGGGTAGGTAATATTGAGCAGCAAATCTAATGGCTGCTGCTCAATATTATATTATTTGTGGTTGATAGATACGCTGCTTGTGTCTGTTTTGAGTATTTTCTGCCAGCTCTAGGAAACAATGTGTTGTCTGAGGAGGCCATTATCAAAGTCTGTTAACACATGTATTGAGTCAGCTGAATTTAGTTTGCAGAGTTTTTGTTTTGGCATTATTTAAGACTTGTTTGTAGGTTATTGGCTACATATCTAAAAAAACAAGGATGGGTTGGTATGGATGTTTGATGCATGTTATTACTAGCTTATGTTATTACTAGCTTATGTTATTACTAGACTTGTGGTGGTGGTGGTGGGGGGGGGGGGGGGGGCAGGAGACGCTACTTAGAGGTTCCTTGTTTCATCCCGAGCTTGTGGCTGCTTTAAGGGTTACCATGATAATGGTGGCAGTAAGCACCGGCTGTGTGACCCAAGGAGTGAGGAAACCACTCTTTCTTTTGAAAATGTGGGTACCGCAGCCCATCCGGTGTGCGGAAAACCCAAACCAAAGGGAACACAAGATTCTCCTCCAGGCCCTCCATCGGGGGACAAAGTGGTCTGAACACCAAATCCAGGGTTCCGGCAGATGTCTTTCTCTGGGTCATCCATATCAGGGGTGCTTAGGAGCCTTCTTTGGAGTCTTCGCACCAGACCGTGAGGCAGGGGCCTTTAGCTTCCTACGGGGGGCTCTACGCCGGGGACGAGGACTTGGCTCTGGCTGCGGTGGAGCCACCTGGGCTTTTGCCACTGCAGGGGGATGCCCTAAGTGAGCAGACGGGGCATGGGATCTTGAGCCGCACTGGGGAAAAATGTGTTGTAGATACGCCTCTGTCTGCTTCTTCACCGTCGAGGACTGCTGGGCGAAGTCCTCGACATTGTCGCCGAATAGGCCGCTCTGGGAATGGCTGCGTTCAGGAAACTAACCTTTTCGGCATCCCTCATCTCGACCAGATTCAGCCATAGGTGGCACTCCTGGACCACCAGGAGAGAAAGCCGCTGAAATGCACTGTATATCCAACAGCATATGCTTCTTAGTGAGGTGAATGGACTGGCAGTGGAATTCAGCTCTCTGCGAATCATCCACTCAGCTCTGAAGAAAAAATCTGAATTAGTGGTTGCGAGCCAGCTCCTTTTATACCCCTATGTCAGGGGAAGTGGCATGCAAATTCCACTCTACCAAGATCAGAGGTGTTTGGGGCTCCCAAGAGTGACCCCTTGTGTCGCTACATCGACACAACATTGAGTGACAGATAGGGAACAGTAGTGCTGCAAACGCATTCTATGACAGTTTGATCCATTACATGTTTTTTGTAAGCATTACATGGTGAGAAATAAAAATGGTCAGCACACAGAGACAATACTGACAGAGCTAATAAAAGCAGGACTATGGACTGGCTATGATGAACTGGTAAAGGCAATTACATTAGAGCTCCATTACAAAGCCCATGGCAGAGACACGAGAGAGCAATTGTGTATCTAATGCCTTATCTCCACAACCCTCAATGAAGTGGAATCCAAACACTACTGGATTATTTTCATGAGGTAGGATTTATTGGAGACCACATGAAGAGGCCTCTTCTACATCATCTTGTGATGCTGGGCTGTATTTATTTGCTGCTTATTTTGGATTTGATTTATGTGGTGTAATTAGCCGGAAATGGATTAGGTGTGTACTGGCAGGTGTTTTATTGCCAGGGTGGAATGCTCAACCAGTGACTTGATTGGGATAAAATGGTCAATAGGGCTCATGGTGATTTAATTGGCCTCTTTGTGAATAATTTGACAGGCCTTCTCCCTTGAAACTGAAGATTAATGCTTTGGACATTTGGGTAATAGTGGACATTCAAAGTGTTCTTTGCACCTCAGAGAAGGCTAAAAGGATTTTTATGCATGTTTGCAGTGTGAAGACATTGTGGAATTTTCATCATGAGGTACTTTTTATTATAATTTTCTTTTCATTTTAAAGGAATGTTCTGGGTTTAATTCAAGTTAAGCTCAATCGAAAGCATTTGTGGCATAATGTTCATTACCACAAAAATTTATTCTGACTCGTCCCTCCTTTTCTTTAAAAAATCAATAATAAAGGTTACGTTAAGGCACTTACAATGGAAGTGAATGGGGTCCAATTTTTAACATTGAAATACTCACTTCTTCAAAAGTATAACCACAAGACATAAAGGATATGTGTGTTTACATGTTTTTATTGTGATACAATCACTTATAAACATTTTCTGTGTAAAGTAATAGAAAATTTTACAACTTTGTTGCCATGACAATGTAATGTCAAAAAACTTTTATAATGTGCTTTTATAAAATTATAAGCTTCACATTTCTGTGTTTAAACCCTCAAAAAATTGGCCAAGTTCACTTTTATTGTCCATATTCACTTCCATTGTAAAGACCTCAATATATCCTTGATTTTTGCTTTTTTTTTTTAAGAAAACGAGGAAGTAAATTTTAGTGGTAATCAACATTATACCACAAATTCTGTCAATTTAGCTTAACTTGCATTCCTTAAATGTTGAGATCAGTTTCATATTGTTGTTTTTGTGTTATGCAGTGTTAAACGCATTTGAAATTTATAATAAGAAACTTAAAAGGGCATAACTAATGACTATAATCACATTTTAGTGCTCTGAAGCTCTCACAGTGGAGGGTAGTTGTCTTCGAAGGGAATAGGCTATAGGGATTATCACTGCTGAATGGAACACAGTAGTTGGATATGAATAAAGTTGCTGGAGTGTATTCATATTTTTAATGCAGGCATTTTTCAGATGTTTCTTGGGATGCATAGCTTTATTCTTTGTGTCTAGAGTATTGTGATTCAAAACATTGATATATTGTGATCTTTTACTTGTATCCCATTCATCTGCATTGGACGTACACAATGGCACCAGCCTCTGTATTAACATTGTCTGTTTAAAATAAAATATTATTTACACTAATTGAGCACTTTATTAGAAACACCTATACACCTACTTATTCATGCAATTATCTAATCAGCCAATCATGTGGCAGTAGTGTATTGCATAAAATCAAGCAAATATGGATCAGGAGCTTCAGTTAATGTTCATATCAACAATCAGAATGGGGAAAAATTGTGATCTCAGTGATTTCGACCATGGCATGATTGTTGTGCCAGACAGGCTGGTTTGAGTATTTATGTAACTGCTGATCTCCTGGGATTTTCACACACAACAGTCTCTAGAGTTTACTCAGAATGGTCCCAAAAACAAAAAATTATCCAGTGAAAGGCAGTTCTGCCACCCAAAATGCCTTGTTGATGAAAGAGATCAACATAGAATGGCCAGACCTGTTCGGGCTGATAATCACTCCTTGAGGGTGGATTGGCTAACATAGTGTTCATAATAAAGTGCTCAGTGAGTGTACATGGCATGTTATACGTATATTAAAGTGGACAGTTACATCATTGTCCGGTTCTCAAGTTTGGTTGTTCGTTTCTCAAGTAGGTTACAACTGGTAATTACAAGGGTATTATGCTATAAATGTGGTTTATGATGACATTTCTAGTGTCCCCATAATTAAAATTGCTTAAAAAAACATACTAAACTATGCTTTTTAAACATGTAAAAATGCAGAAAGTTTTTGTTAGGGTTAGGTTTAGTGGTAGCTTTAGGTTTAGGGGATAGAATCTATAGTTCATACAATATAAAAATCATATCTATGGAGAGTCCTCATAAGGATTGCTGCACCAACGCGCGCACGTGTGTGTGGCTTTGCTGGCTCCAATGTAATATAGCCTATTGCCTGTTTAATAAATACAGGACAAGTACACTCCAACTTGTTGCAGTAGAAAATATGTCAACATAATAAAGAAAACGGCGCTCATCAAGACAGTCCATGGGGACTTTAAAATCATTGCTCTGTCTTTTTAAACAGCCTAACAATGTAACATTGGTCCAACTAAAGGTGTGTGTTACACCTTGATATCTCTGAATACCTTAGTAATGACCTTGCAAATAATGGGAAGTTAACTCAAGCATGGAAGCAACCAGTTTTTCACAAGCACTCTCATTTTCTTTTCAAAATATTAAAATCTAGTTCCACTTGCACAAGGATAGCTTTTGGAAAAGATAAATCAGTCATTTCTCATCTAAAGCTGTTGCAACATGAACCGTTTCCATTAACTCAGCTTTATAGATGGGTTTGAATGTATAGTTTTAAACATACGTACAGAGATGAACAGTTTTGGGCATGTGGATAATAAAGGCAAAATGTAGAGTGTGAAAAGTGTGAGAAATGAAGGGGCTGAGGGGGTGTGATATGTCATTTCCATTTAACACCAGCTGAAGGTGCAGGGATAGGTGTACCATTCTTCCCCTCCCACAAGACCTGATTTGCTGTATTTTTTCACCTGCCATCATCTCAGTGCACTTCATCCCCTCCTCTCCTACCTATTACACTGCACCTAAAAGCTGAGAAGTAATTTAACCTTGTTTTGATGGGTGTGCTCCCCTGACTGAGTATTGCCTGGTTCAGTTAAACTGACGTAATCCTCTTTCCAATTATATGTTGAAATGTCTTTCTTGCTGACAAAAAGTAAAGCTACACAGCTAAGGGAATAGTTAACTCAAAATATGCCATCATTTTCTTGCATGACTTTCCTTTGTATGCAGAACACAAAAGGAATATCCTGGTCCTTCTTCACAAAACACTGCCAGTGGACAGTGCCTCAATTTAAAGCTGAAACAAGCACCTTAAAGTCTTATAAAAGTAGTCTATGGAGCACGTGTATCATATTGCAACTGTTCTGAAGGCATACGCAGACTGATCTTACAGTGAATTCAGAAACAGTAGGTTGACTTATATTGAGCTACACTCTGTGTGTGCTTACTGAAATTCAAACCACTACCCCCAGTTGCCAAAGCATAATTTGTTTTTGTATGTAGGGAATGCCAGAGCTGGCTACAGTTTCAGGGTGAAATTCCTACTGGGGGGTGCCAAAAGGGAGTTTTAAAGTGAGTTGATTTTAGCTGTACAGGATGTAATACAGTGAAGAGAAATATTTAATTAACTCTTCCCCCAGAACCCCAACCATAACACCCTGTCTACCACCGTACACAAGAGTCGCATTGCGTCATGTCAAAAGCAATAGAACCCCATTATAATCAGTGAAGCTGTCTACACTGGAAGCTTCCAATGCACTGACAGAACATTTGCATCTACGAGTTCAGTGTAGACAGCCTCAAGGCATTGTGTTACATTGCGTCAATGGACACGCCTAGTGTAGACAGGGTGTAAATATTAAATTAAGTGGAATAAAAATTTAATCTTGGAGTGAAAATGGAACCTCAGATTCATGCTTGTTACTAATTGATGCAAAAGTGATTACTTCTTGGTTTCAACGCAGGATGAGAATCCGAGATACCCACGCTGCTGACACAACGTGCTTCCGGTCATGGCACAGAAGACACCAATGCAAAAATGTCTTATGGGAGACGCTTGGAAAATGGAACATTCGGAAGCAACATTCCGACTTCCCATGTGATCATGTATGCATACAATAGGTTTTGGTGACAAACAACCTAAACCTTAAGTAATGTTTAAGTCGAAACATTGACGTCCTTTGCACTTTCATGAGTGCATGAGAGAAGCTCATTTGCAGTGGCTCATGTTTTCACATGGGAACTTGCATTGTTTTTATGTTCCTTTTGTGTTCCGCATGTGATAGAAGGTCAAATAGTTTTGAACAACATGAGGGTGAATACACTTTCAAACAGAATTTTCATTTTTGGGAGAACTATTGCTTTAAGCTAAAGCTATGCAAATTAAAGAAAAGCTTTCAGAAAGCATGGTTTAGACAGTTCTGTCAGACTGTGAAAGGAGTATGTAAAACAATTTCATTTGCATTTAGAGTCCACACAAAGTTGTAATGTGCAATATTATTCACCAGCTATTGGCAGCTAATTAAAACTTATAGTCCTTTGATGTAGACATGTGTGTAAGGATGATGAACAATATCTTTATCACCATATACTACAGTAAACTAGCATCTTTCAGCCATGAGGGATCTCTTAATGTAAATATTAAAAACTGTGGAAGTGACATAGTGTACCATATAACTTTTACATATGGATGCAGTAACAACAAGACCTTTACTGCTGATCTATTCTTTTAGTAAAAGAGGAATGTAATTTGGCTGCTCTCATAACTAATTTATAAAGAGGCTCTGAGTCTCTAATTTGCACATTGTGATGGGTTTTGCAGGCTCCTAGTCAGAGCCGCAGTGCCACTCGATATTTTAATGTACTGTAAAGCATATGCTTTTTTTATCTATTAGCAATACTCATTACAGTCACATTAACTAATCGAGTCATATTACTTTTGTATTAACTTGATTATCAACCAAATGTAACATGTCATCCTTCAACTACTTTTTATTGTGATGTATTGGTTCAAAATAGCAAAAGTAGAGGTTAGCTCTACACAGAAAGCTTTTAAAAACGTAAGAGAATATCTCGTTGAAAGATGTGTAGCTTGTGTGATTAGCCTTGCGTGTCTATCTTTATCTCACCCTGTTGCATAATGACCCAGGGAGTGAAACCTAGAGAGATGGAGATGAGTGAAAAGAAGAATTAATAGAGGAGAAGTCTTCCAGCTCTGCTACCCCTCCCTGTCTGAGAGGATTGTAGATATCCATCAGCAGACTGAGAGTAATGGAGCTTATCAGAGGAAGACACTTACAGTAGTGGGGAGATTGTGGGAAAAATTCAAACAAAAAGCACATTCCAGCACTTAGATGATGTGGGTGTTTATGAACTCTTGGTATGGAAGGGCCAAGAGAGTGGGCAATCTTTAATTAACTCCTCTGAGAGGCAAAAATGTTATACACATTGTGGATATGACTGGTAAGGGGATTCCTAATGGGGATTCCAAATGGGGATCAGGGATACCGGGCCGGCCAAAATGCAATGACTAAGAGGGGATAATGGATTATACTGGAAACATGCTGAGAATTGATACAAACTGTAAGCATACATTTGAGTTATGTATTCTTATTTTATTTTTGGATTCTCTTATTTAATAATTCATTGTAATGTCATTATTTTGTATTAATCATTTCAGTATTTACAAATGTATTCCTCTACAAGTTCATGTTTTCTTTATGGTGTATGATCCATCTGTAATTGTTACTGTAAGGTTTGGAGATACACCCCCTGGGGGAGGAGAAAAGAGAGAAAGAAGGATTCAGCGCACAAGTGCGAGAGCAGTAGTGGGAGGTGTGAGTAGACAGAAAAAGTGTGTGTGTGAGTCGTAGGGAATGTAACATGCACAAGTTCTACTGTGATGCCGCTGGGCCAGTGTCTCCTCTCATGACAAATATAGAAATTAAGTGATACCAGCTCTTTGTAACCCGCCTTTTGTTTATGTGACCCACGCAGATGAATACCGCTACCTTGAGACCAAAATAAAAAGGTTACTCAATCCAATTAGAATCAAACAACACATGTGCATCCTAATTCATTTCCAACCCAGCACAATTAACCCACAACACACACAAATTGCAAGCACAACAAATATGCACACTGTAAGCACACTGAGACATTTGCTTCATCTGGAAAGCATCTAATTGTAATTATGATGTGATATTATTACACTATGTTAGTATAAACATTAAATCATTATTATTTATTAATTATTACATTATTATTATAATTTTTTCAGCAGGATTCTCCTGAAAGGTTGCTTTGTGTTTTTACTTCTGTGTTTCCCAGCAAGTGGAAAAGCTCAGATCTGATGGTGCTAATTCGCTAGGGTGTGTGTGGTGTGTGACCATGAAAGACAGTGAGACAGTGACAACGGAAGCAAAAGATTACAATTGCTCTCTGTGGAACAAAGATATATAGGCCTACTTCTATTAAAGGTTACCAGGGGAGGAAAGCAATCTCAACCAACCTGACAGGCTAACTGACCTGCTAAACTGTTCCCACTTTGCGATGCTGACTGAGGGTGTCTGAGCCATAAAGAGCATTTTATTCTCATCATGAGCAATAAAATATAATCAAAGAATGTTCCATGTTCTAGTCCTTGAGTGTCCGAGTGGCAAGGTGCCCTTCTCATTGCACTGGCCTCCAAAAATACATCAGACCAAGATGATCAATAATTCTTTATTGTTATTTTTACCCTGTCTGCCCTTCCTTGAATCCCATGGCCGAAGATCAAATTGAGATTAACGGTAACCGAGGCATGTTTGTTACCATTATTAATAATTTTACTCTATAAAACAAAATCCTCCCAAAGGACAATAATTTAGGTATATTGTACGGTCAGAAGGTCATGATATCAAGAACTTAAAAGCAAAGCAGAGGTCTTGTAACACCTTAAAGGTTTTATTTTGCAATAATGACTGGCTTACTACATTATCCCACTTTTTACATGACTACTTACCACATAAATAAATAAAGGGAGATGAAATATTGATTTGAGTTTAAATAATTTTATCATGTGATAAAAAAAGCAGATTGATACATGGAACCAACACAGCGTAAGGAAATGGTTATCAAAGGTCAAAAACACTGTTCAGTTGTCTTTATACAAAAAAATCCCAGTATTCCAGTGAGGCATGAGATAATTTAACCTAAAGGACACTAGTTTGTCCAAGCCAGGTTAATTAAAGCCATGAAATCCATTTTCTTTTTTAGTAGTTAACCTTTCCATGGCATATAGCATGTATAAACAAGTACTTTGACTCAGGAGTGTATAGCAAATACATATAGTCAGAGTAAATACATAAATAGGTCAACAGAAGTACAGTTCATATGCCCCAATTATTTCAGTACTTTGTGCTATACCATTGCCAGGAAAAGTAATAAGGATACAATGTGCAGGATAAGTAATGAGAATGTATAATTGAATTTCCAAACAGAACTGAGAGGATGAAACATTTGTACTTTTTAATAAATGGACAGAATCCAAAAATGTGGTTTCATGTAAACCCAAATAATCACATACATATTAAACATTTACATGCATCAAGGCTTTCACTGATTTGATAAGAATCCTGCAAGTATGTAATCATAACGGTTTCCCAGAGATGGTATTACCACTATTTGTCTTTGGTCTAGCTTGCACTAAATATTTAAAGACAGACTTCATGCTCCCACAGAATCTACAGGAATGAGAGAAAACAGAAGACATAGGAACATGGATATTACACAGACTTATATTAAAGAATCTTTTCAGTTCACAGGCAATCCAGTTCAATCATATTGTAGGGGCAAGGGCACATATATGAGATGAACAGGAAATATTTGTGGTGAATGTATGCAAGGAATATGATTATCTTCTGAACTGTTTGATATGGAATTAATGTATTCTATAATGCTACATTTACTGGCTGTGTGCATTATGATGCAGGCAGAGGCCTGTAAACCCTATGATGGAAGATGCCTATAGCCAGGGACACAAGCAAAGCTGTACCAAGGTAAAGAGACATAAAAAATGTCAATATTGAATATCAAATATGCAAAATTTCAATTACTTGGCTAAATAAAGCATTGTTTAAACTGAGTAAAAGTCAGAACATTTTTCAAATAATGGAATGGCATATTATGGAGAGGAATTTTGAAGAACAAAAACAAACTACTTTTTGTTTTGGAACATCAGGGGCAGAGATTGTATTAACCAAGATTTCTCTGTCATGTACTGATTTTTAAAAAAAATTGATGGATCATTCCAAATGCTGTCGGCCATTTTGACAGATAAAAAGAAACAAGAAATCCATTTTAACCTAGTGCATAAGTTCTGACTTCACTCTCTCTTACTCTCATGCTGTGGGTGTGTGTACCCTGTTTATTGCCTGTTATTAAAGAAGCATTTAGGGCAATCTTATCAGATAGCACCATTACCATTTAGCCTACACATTGTTATAAAGAAAGCATGACAAAAGTTGCCCATCGTTTCTGACAATTATACTTGCATTGAATCTAATCACAAACATGATAGAGCCGAAATAAACTCAGCAAAAAAAGAAATGTCCTCTCACATTCAACTATTTTCAGCAAACTTAACATGTGAAAATATTTGTATGAACATAAAAAGATTCAACAACTAAGACATAAACTGAACAAGTTTCACAGACGTGTGACTAACAGAAATTGAATAATGTGTCCCTGAACAAAGAGGGGTCAAATGTAACAGTCAGTATCTGGTGTGGCTACCAGCTGCATTAAGATCTGTTGTGCATATCCTCCTCATGGACTGCACCAGATTTGCTAGTTCTTACAGTGAGATGTTACCCCACTCTTCCACCAAGGCACTTGCAAGTTCCCAGACATTGCTGGGGTTAATGGCCCTAGCCCTCACTCTCCGACCCAACAGGTCACAGACAGACGTGCTCAATGGGACTGAGATCCGGGCTCATCTATCATATGTCCACTGTCACATATATACCATTATAATTGGATGCTATGTCCCTAAATGTAGCCTATAGTACTTTTGAAATAAAAAAAAGAATAATGGATAAAAATAGACCATTATGGAAAATTTACTACTCAGTCCATCAGAGTGACAGATAAAGATTGTTTTCTAGTGCAACCACTGATCAGGAATAGGCTTATCATGCCTTAAAATGCTGACTCTATAGGCAGCTCCAGCCTGATCTCACATAAAATCGGCAAGTGTGTGAGACAATTTTTCTTTTGCCGAAATCAGTATACGTTGATCGAATTTAAAACACTGCCTCTAAAGTGGTAAGTGTTTAAGAGCATATAAACAAGTGTGATTTATATCTAGAAGAGTTCACCAGATGAGAAATGCTCCAACCAAAACCCAAATCTAACCCTAACCGTTAGTAGAGACAAATAGGTATGCTGGGGATAAAAATGCAACCTGCTTATCATGCTCGTGAATGTTTATACAAACGTGATTACTTTCTTGTTTGAATGGGATTGAACTGTGGTCTCCCATGTAACTGACGCATCATGCTACCAGTCGTGCCATGAGAGAAAGTATCTGTTATAGAGTCGGCATACTGTCACCAATTCTAGGGTAGCCAAAGTTTTGGAAACAGCATGTCGACTTCCCGTGTGATCATGTTGACAGCTCACTAGATTTTGGAACATAGGTAATGAGTTTGATTGCCTCATGGCAAAGTGAAATATATATATATATATATATATATATATATATATATATATCCTTACTGTCTGTGTGCTGCTTAACTGCACTTCTCTTACTTACTGTGTGGCAGCTCACTCAGAGGTGTTAGTAGCAAGTAGTGTTACTGGCCTCTAATTTCCCTCCTCCCATCCATGAAGCACCCCATGGAGCCACTGCATATGTATCCAGCTGTTTGCCTGTTTAAAGATGCCCTTACATCCACTCAGGTCAGTTAGAAGGGCATTGAAGTGATATTTTATTTTCATCAAATCCTATGGTGGATAATGACATTCATAAGGCTTCCTAACAGTCCTAATGCCACCAGAAAGTGAAAGAGAAAGTAAAAATGGACAGATGTATAAGAGCAGGGGTTCTGTAGATGTGGTTCAGTGTTGGAGAGTACCTAACTAAAAGTAGTGACACAGCTAATTTAAATAAGTTTAACTTAACTTTTTTTTTATTTACATGTTTTTGATATTATTTTTACTCAGGATGTAGTCAAGGTTGTGAACTCCTCGATTTGGGAGTCAAACATCGCTTCTATATCCACAGTCATGTATGCGTCATTATAATGGATGCTACACCTCTGAATGTAGCCCTAGTACTTATGAAATTAAAACAAGTATGGCGGATAAAAATAGACCGTGACGGAACTCAGTCTGTCAGAGTGATGATAAAGATTTTATTTTTCTATCGCAACCTCCGACTCTGTTATTAGAAATGTATTATATCATCTGTGTAGTTAACTTTTTGACTGAAGTTTACCTACTCTAAATTATAAGTAGCTTGTAGTTTGGAAAGCCACAGTTTCAAAGTAGCTTTCCCAACACTGGTGTAGTAGCATATTTAAAGTTAATGTTTTCAGTTCAGATCCACTTTCCTGGAATCCAAGTCCCTTTAGACTTAAAATAGATATGCAATTTCTACATGCACATAAGCTAAAAAATGTCTCATTGCCCAAACTAAGTTAGGGGCAGGGTTAAGAAGTATGTTGCCACTTTTGCATTCCCTTTGATCTATTAAGCCCTTGGAAATACTCTTTTATTTCTTAGTTTACTTTTCTGTTAAGTACTGCTTCCATATCCAAGAAAGACTACTGTCTCCTGGGCTTGATGAATGTGGTTTGCATTATTAATGCAAAGTTACAAAGGAAGGGGTGCAAAGGTACTTAGAGGAAATATTAAAACATTTGCTACTTTATCAATTTCCCTTGCCACTATCTTTGTAGGTTCATGTTCCATATAGAGACTCAAAATTGTTTTGTATCTGTGTGCAGGACTTTTCCTTCAATTAAAGGTTTACATGTAAACAGTCATGCACACAACTAAATTCCCACCTCAGATTGAAAACATAGTAAATTATATAGATTAGTATATTAAATTGTTTTTGTATGTGATATTTATTAAAGATAACTCACAAGGCTGTTATCTTTGGGTGGATGCATTTTGACAGATTAGACTGACACTGGGTAGGTTTGTAATTTCTAGCCTCATAATAAATTTGATGGGTCTGGATTACTCAAAATGAAGAAATACGTTTCAACAGTTGGCAGTTAGCGTAATACATGACCAAAACATCTCCATATAAGGGTGTGATAAGGAAGAGGGCGGTGCCGGGAAGTTACTACGCACTCCCGGCCTCCAATCTGGATAATCAGCCTAGGAGAGAGATAAAGGAAGCCGGATATGGCAGTTCGGGAGAGAGAGAGCCATACGCAGCTGCTGTGTGTGTGTTTATGTTTGTGTCTTTTTGTTTTAATTTTACATTAAATATTACTTTGACTGTTCAGCCGGTTCCCACCTCCTCCTCCCATTTTAACCCCTGTTACAAAGGGTTTTCCACAAAACTTAATATGTGCAGCCATTTGTCACTCTTTACAAACTTATCCCTAAACTTATTTAGAAACATTTCTTTGCTGCTTGCATTTATTTTTTAAACTCTGCTTTTGTTTTTTTTTATTTTTTTCAGCAGAAATGCTAAAAATGGGGTGGAAAGTTCATGGAAAGACGCAGTTTGCATTTGATTTTCAAAAAAATAATGCCCTCTAACGTGACTGGTTGAACCTTTTTTTTTTTTTTTTTTTTTTTGTTTGTTATATATGATCTCTAAAATTTATATTTTATAATTTAGGTAAATCGTGTTCATTTGATAATATATGGTCAATGCTAATGCTGTTAAACCAATAAATAAACACATTGCAGGCAGGTTATGTAAGGAATAATTGACGACGTGCTGTTGAATTATTTAAAATAATGTACACCCCTAGGTGGTAAAGCATTACACCTCAGGTGTGTACAATTCAATGGGCCAGAGTCAATTATTCCACTTCTAACATGGTTATATAGCTTTTCCTTTGCTAAACAACTGTGCGTTGACTTTGGTCCTGAGTATGGGTATTTCAGAGTTTATGTGACATCAAAAGTGCTTTCACAGCAAAAGGGTGCATTCCACTATGGGAGGCTGATTAGGGTGGAATAGATTGAAACACTTGCACATATTAAAAGTTGTCTCAGATAATATAGAAACTGTTGTTTTGATCAAGTCGTGGGGGTGCTGCTCTGTTTGATGGTTGCAACCCCAGTCTATGTGTGTGTGTGTGTGCGTGTGCGTGTGCGTGTGCAGGCGCATGTACTTGTGTCAGTGTGTGTGAGTGAGTGTGTGAGTGTGTGATGGGTAACCATCGATAACAAGCAAAATTTCAGAGACCACATCTCAAAGACCACAAGATCATGTAGATTTACACTCTACAATATCAAGAAGATTAGACCCTTCCTCTCTGAACATGCAACACAACTGCTTGTTCAGTCACTTGTCATAACTAGACTGGACTACTGACTAACTCCCTCATTGCAGGCCTCCCTGCTTGTGCAATTAGACCTCTGCAAATGATCTAGAATGCAGAAGCACGTCTGGTCTTTAATGAACCATAGAGAGCGCATGTTACACCACTCTTTGTCTCTCTTCACTGGCTGAAGGTTGATGCACGTATCAAATTCAAGGCTCTGATGTTGGCATACAAAACAGTCACTGGGTCTGATCCAGCATACCAAAAATAATTTCTGCAGAGCTACATGCCCACCAGAAGCCTGCGGTCGGCTAAGGAATGTCACCTTGTTGTACCAACACAAAGAGGCCCCAAAACACTTTCCCGGACTTTCAGTTTGGTGGAATGACCTTCCCAACTCCATCCGTGAAGCTGACTCACTTTCTGTCTGCAAAAAACATCTTAAAACACATCTTTTCCATGAGCACTTAACTAGTCACTAAAAAAAAAAAAAAAAAAAAGAATCTTGTTTTTAATCTGTTTTGAATACTATTCTGATGCTAGTGAAACTTTGTAATATGGCACTTTTCATACCACTGTCTCCTTAATTTGCTCATGTTTTCCTCTGTTGTAAGTCAATTTGGATAAAAGCATCTGCCAAATGAATAAATGTAAATGTAAATTCAATGTGTTAGTCGAGAGCAAAGGAGAGAGAGGGAGTGCGAGGATGCTTTTTAACCAAAATTGAAATAAATTAGGATATTATAGACATTACCATTCTTGTCATATGTACTTAAACAATGTCTTTATCTTAACCTGGTTGTTTTGCTGTGGTAGCCTGTAAGGCTCTTTGAAATAACTGAAATAATTTGGCAAAGTGATATGGAACCATTATGCGGTCAAGACCTGGAACTACTTCATAGCCTTCCATTTACTTGAAAAATAATTGCACACATTAGAACGTCTGTAAACCAATCAGAATCAAGCATTCATCAAACCCATGGTGTAAAATAACTATAAATGAATATCACATGACCTCTATTTACGAATGTTTGGAATTCACTAACATATACATGTTTTACTAACAAATCAGCATTTGTCAATCTGGCAAAATTTCATTTTAGGTTCATTTTATGTACAAATTACTCATAATTTACTCATATATTTACGTTTCGTGAATGGGGCCCATTTATCCTAAATATATTAATTATTCACAAAATTATCAAATCTATTCCAAATGCAATGAAAAAGAAAGAATTATGAAAGAAAAAGAAAAAAAAAAACATAAGACAGGCATTTAACAAGGATGGATGAATGGGTGGGAGAGTTGGACAGTGATCAAGGAATCTCTCAATTCACATTTATCATTTATACAAATAAAGAAATTAGGCATAAGTAAATGAGAATCATCATTAAAAAGGCAGAAATGTTCCATAACGGGTACAGATCCATTTAAGTCTTTCAAGTGACTGGGGGATGTTGTTAAAATGTGACCCTGGGGGATCATTGCCTTCTATCTATTCTACATAATGACTTCATTCAGTAGCAAAATACTTAGAGTTAGCTGAAATCAGCTGCCAGCTAAAGACCACAAGTCTTCTGAGTATTTTAGAAGGCAAAAATATAAAGGTAAATAAATAAATAAATGAACAACCTCTGGGTCATGCTACTGCAATTATTTGAGGAAACTCTAATTAATAAGCAACAAAAAAGATGGCAATTTAAAGACTGGGCTAATATATGACTATACTGTCACTATTGAAATTGTTCATTAAAACCTTATTACTTCTTGTTATCAAAGGAGGCTATTAAAAAGATGAAAATGTATTGTTGGACTTGGGCACAGGGCAAGAAACCACCCCAAGATTGCATCTCTTAAATTATCACCTGATAAAACCTTTACGGAAAATGTGAATTAAGCTAGAAATTAAGGTCTGTCTTCCTTCTCTCATTCATCATCTCAATAATGATCATTATAATCAGCAACACTCTTTTCCTCTCTCTCATGGTGGGCTTCATTTTCCTGCCTAGCTATAATGGTTGATGGAGTGACCTTTGTGTAACTTTTCACTCTGTGCTCTAACAATAGCATGAAAGATCTCTGATGGTGGCTCTGATGTGTATGGCTGAAGTGTGCACCAGGATAAAATTACCTTCCAGTGAAATTGCCTTTCTCCTCCAACCAAATTTCCATTTGTAAGTAAAAATGGATTTAATTTTTTCAGGTGCCATTATGTTCCATGAGGTAGCCTGCTTATATCTATGCAAGGGGGAAGTATCGGCTATGACCCTGTAAGACCCTGTATTTTTACATTGCTTTTGGACTTTTTTTTTGGAGCTTAACCCCTGGTCAACTTTCAATTTCATTGTATGGAAAAGAACAGCGTGAACATGCTTAAAAATGTCTTCTTTTGAGTTCCACAGAAAAAAGAAAAAATGTTAAAACAACTTTAGGGTGATTAAATGGTGATGCAATTTTCATTTTTGGGTGAACTATACCTTTAATGTGTGAGACATTTGCAATGGTGTTAGTGAATTGAAAGCCTAATGACGAATTTGACAGGTAGGCCTATGGTGCATGATGGATGTAAAGTGTTCTTGGAGACAGACAATGTGATCATATTCCAAGTGTATACATTTAGTGAAGAGGAGCAATGTCATTTAATCGCTTTAAAGATAATTAAGCACCGTATGCTTTAGGCAGTGAAACCCATGGGCAGATATTGCAGCATAATGGCTTTTAATTAATGTCTCAAAATTGAATCAGGAATTAACCTCTGTGGTAGTTACCTTTCCACTTTCACATGGGATGTGTTACCAAGTGAAGAGGTGAACATTGCATCTTTGAATATGCAGACACGATGAATAGCGATACAGACGCACACATTCACATACAGATAGGAAAAGACAGACACAGAGACACACTGAAAGAAAAGTAAGGACATTTGAGATGACAGAATCAGTTCATCTGCTACTGACAGACATTAGGACAAATATTCAGTTTGCTGTTTAATAGGGAGGGAGACTGTCCTTTCAGAGTTTAGTGCTTACATTGTGACAGAGAATTAAGGGAAGATATCAAAATGTTGCAGTAAAGGGAGAGTTTGTAGACTCTACTAATGCAGGTGTGCACTAAATCTGATGTTCATCTGTCTCCTTCCAATTTTCTTATTTTAGTCTCCACATATCCAAAAAATCCCAAATGACATCTTTATCAGACATATCTCTATCCACCCTCTATATAAAAGTTGCTCTATTGATACAAGCAACCATATACGTATATATATATATATATATATATATATATATATATATATATATATATATATATATATATATATTGTTCATATATACATATCATTCAACTTTTATCTGATCCTCTTTTTGTCTACCTATGTATCCATAAATCAGTGAGACCTAGCTGTTCTGTTTACATTTATCCAGTCTCTGCTGTTAGGAGATTATTTTTAGATGATGATAGGCGGGATGTGAGATGAGAATGCATCCAGCTGATGCCCTCTGCCCTTCCATATCCATTTGCACATAAAATGCTTTAAATCACTCCAGCTACTAAGTGCAAATGTCCTAGTCTCTAATAATGGAGTGCTTGTCCTTTTAAAGTATCATGAGTGCCTTGAAACTACAGTGAAAATACAATTTCTATTCTGGGTAATTATAGCTTGATGGTAACAGAACTTTCATTTATGTTGAAATTGCTTTCTGCCTGAAACAGACTTCTGTGAAAAAGCCATACCTTCTCTGAATATGTCTTGAAGCACATAGATCCGATCATTGAGGTTAAAGAGCCACAACTGCAAACCAACAATCTACAAAAAGTGCCAGCATTTCTGTCAGAGACAAACATCTGAATATGTTTAGGACTTCTCTGTGTTGGCGAATACTATCAACTCTTTTATCTGAATTATAGCACATTGCACAGACACAAATAAAGAGAAATCAAGTTTACTGTGTATATAAGACATAATGAACTTTGTCTAACTATGCTGAATCAAAATTTATTCAGTTGGTGAGTATTTAACTAAAAATAGTTTTGCTAATATCTTAAATACTTTTCTCAGTAGTGTAAAATTACTGTAGTTTAGCTGTTCAAAGCAGAGTAGCTTTTTCAGTAAGTAGTGGTGTGACACATTACATTAGCAGTCAAACACACTATCCTACAATGTCCTCTCTAACTTTCTCATAAGTTGAATTTGAAAATGTATCACTATGTTTTAGATATACTTACAGAAAATGTGGTGTTTCTAGTTGTACTGGTTTCTCATTAAAGGTGCACTCTTTGTGTCCTCTTGGATTTAAACTAGATTTAAATCAGCACCTATTTTTTAGACACCTAATTTAGACACCTATCATTTTGATTTTAGCGTCATATAAAATCAGTAGTTTTCACTTTCTGATGCCATTGTTGAATTGTTTTATTCACAGTCAGCTATGATTACAGGGAAACTGTAAAATAAAAGGGTGGTTGTTGAGATTAAGCAAAATAGTATTTGACTGGTCATGTGATTCTAACATGGCAGCCCCCATGTGCGGATCCTCTCCATGTAGAATAAAACAGCTTTCACAAGGTTACTGATTTGACTGGAGACTTCATTTTAATGTGAGTGGCTATGACTTCCTACATATATTGCAAAATTCATGTCTTTAAGATTGTGGCGAGAGGGGTGGGACCAAGCAACAATGGTGCGTAGCGAGGCCGGGATGGACACCTAGGGCGAATTTTCTTGCCCAGCTTTTGGTGATTGCGGTGTTGGCAGCGAGAGATAAAGCCGCAACCAGAGCTGCAGTCGAGCGAGACACACACAGAGAGAGAGAGAGATGTAACGAAGCTGTGTGTGTGTGGTTGAGAGCTGCTGCTCTGGTTGCGGCTTTATCCCTCATCTGCCAACACCGCAATCATCAACTGCTGGGCAAGGTAATTCTCCCCAAGTGTCCATCCCGATCACGCTCTGCACTGTCGTTGCTCAGCCTTGCTTGCCACAATGAGTTGAACTTTTTTAATGAGGAAAACATTACACCTTCAAACCGCTTCAGTGTAGCTCTTTTTAGCTACTATTTGTTGGTAGTGCATAGTGTAGCCACATTACTTTTAAAAAAATAATAACATGACTGTATTTAGCTTCATTAAATTCTGTGTAGTTTGTAGCTTGGGAAATAGCTTGGGCTTGGGATCGATGCCTTTTTCACGCATTGATAATGGCAAAACATTTTAAGATGATTATCGATATATATATATATATATATATATATATATATATATATATATATTGCCATTTTTTCAGATATAAATAGGGCTGCTCATGCACAATAGTCTTTGTCTTTTCAAAAATGTTTCTCAACACAACTTTAGTAAAGTGTGAGTGGCAAGGTAAATTAAAGGGGGTCGCACACCGGTCATGTCTGGAGGACCTGGCGCATTCTAAAACTCGAAACAATTATTTTCTATGAAGGTGCATACACATATGACACACCTATGACTCCCAGCTACTCCGGAGGCTGCTCAAAATTTTGCAGCGACACTGAGCTCAACTAGCATTGTTTTCCATTCAATTTGACCCAAACCATTATCAAAGGACAAATATTATTTACTCTAGCCATCACTGGGTGACATTTTGTGTATATGTATCTTTCATATAGCCTATTACACAATGCATATTCAGTAACAAATTAATGATATGACAGCTTGAATGAAACATCTTCAAGGCTACATACAGAGGAATTGCATAATCATTTCTAATCGTTTAGTTTGCGCAGTTACACCAGTTTCATACACTAACCTGCAAACTCATCAACTTCACTTTGTTCATTCTTTAAGTACAAAAACTTTTGTACCTTTTGTGTATGGTGTCTTGATTCACAACTGCCCCCTGCCGCATTGACACATCCTGTGTGATAGTGATCCCTATTCCTTTTTCTACCCGTGGCCTGCTCCAGCAAATGCTATATCAACCTCTTGTGGTCTCCCAAAGCTAGTTTGCCAGACTACATAACAACTGAGAGTGAATTGGAAAGCACATAATTTAGGCTTCTACTTTAAATGATGGCTAATGTTGTCAATGCCTCAAAAATGTATAGAAAAAAATTATGCCTCGTTCAATAAAAAATATATTATGACCTGCCTTGAATCTAAAGTTTCAAAGTAGCTTGCGTAACATTGGTTGGAAGTAAGTGAACCCATAGTTTTAGGTCACAGTCAGAGCTGTGACTACCTTTAGTGAAATTTGGATTCCCTTACACCACGTTGATTAAAAAACAAACATAACATAGATGTTTCAGGGTGTGCATTAATACCATGAGATAAATAGCTCCCCTGCCAGGCACTACACCCACAGTGTGCGCTCGCATAGAGCTGTGGAATAATAACTGAACCTGCAATGCCCAGCATCTGTTTTAGCGATGAGTTCAAGGCTCAAACTTGTAGCCTGGTGGAGTGCCAAATCCTCCCTTGCCATGTCTTGCTCGTAGCCTAGATTTTAATCAGAATATCTAATAGGTGAGAGGCAGGAGGTGTGCATTATAAATTAATAGGATTTACTTGCTGAGCTTGAGTCGGTGCCATCTCGCTTATGGTGCTACCCCACATGCCATGCCGATTTGCCTGTCAATTACATTCTCGCCAGGCAAGAAACGGCAGTGACTTCATTAAATGACAGCACATGCCCACCTCTTTCTTATCATAACAAAGATGTACTAAAATGTGCCACATCAAAGTGACACTTGGTGTCAGTCAATGCAGATGAAATGAGGGGAGCAGCAGGAGGTATGAAATTAATGAGAAAAATGAAATGTATTGAGGCCTAAGGCCATGGAAGTCCTATTTGTGCTTGTTCATGCAAGAACAGGTTTCTCATACACATTGTGCGCTCTTGAAACAATGTATTCAGTGCTCAACCTTACAAAACAAAATTTCATGCATACTTTTTTTATGAAATCTGATTTAAATGTGTTGTTTGACAGAACAATGTCAGAGATGGCAGGACTTCTACTTTGCTATCTTTATCTAAGTTAAAAAAGAGACAGGATTCTAACAGGATTTTCAGTGAGGCATGGGGCGAGAGAGAGAGAGAGAGAGAGAGAGAGAGAGAGAGAGAGAGAGAGAGAGAGAGAGAGAGAGAGAGAGAGAGAGAGAGAGAGAAAACACAGAAAGGTCTGACTTGTGAGACATGCAAATACTTCCGTAACTTCACTACTACTACTACTGTTTCTGTGTGATGTGATAGCTGCTTCCACTGAGACACCAGAAGCAATACACATTTTGTTTGGGATGTTGTTCTTGCAAGAGATTAAACTTTCCAAAGGAAATCACTGTGTCCAGTGATCAATTATAAATGGGCAAGAGGGGGCAGAGACTCCCTAGATCCAGTCATTGCCTACATATATCTCTAAACTTAGCCCGAACAACTTGTGTCATTTACATGTGTTATTAGAGCAGGAGTTTGATATTGGACTGTGATTCGTGATTTAAAAGAAGTATTAGATAGTCAATAATCAGCAATTACATTTTACATTTAATTACATTACAATCAAACAGTTACATATTGGACTGGGAGAGGTTACTCGCTTAGTATTTTATTTATATTATGATATATGACATAAGAATATGTCTAATGTGAACAATGGGGAGGTCATAGGGGAAAATGTCCCCACCATCACAACCACCAAAACAAATCTGCACCTCTTTAAAACAATGCTTTAAAGGGGTCCTGATATACTCTTTCTTTATAATTATATTATCTTCCCAGGGGTCAACTTAGAATGTTAGTACAGTTTTTTGTTTTTGTTTTTTGCACCAAACTGTCATGATTTCAACATATAAGTTTTCACCCTGTCTCTGGCCCTCTGTCTGAAATGCTCGGTTTTAAGCTGCCTGGCCCTTTTTGACTTCAATGTAAACACCCTCTGTTGTGATTGGCTAACATCATGCAGTCCTTCCAATACAGGCATATTTGAAACACAATCCAAAGAAAAACTCCACACAACATTAAAACTACATTTCAGGGTTAAATAATAAAATACACCCTATCTGAATGTATCAATCTGTTCACTCAAGCACAGCATAAACTATCAAACAGTCATGACATATAAAATATTTATGAATGAAATTGGTTACTTACTCTTGTTTTGTCCAATAGTCCTATTTAAACTGTACCATATTTCAATAGAGTTCCTTTGCAATGCTTGAATCATATTGTGACTATTTTTCAAAAGTAATTTACACTGAAATCTTCTGAATACACGAATGTAATACAAAATATGGTGATGTTGGGTGCTTCACCCAGCTTCAACAGACAAAGCAGAGATGCTGGTCTTCACATCTCACATTTCCCTGGTTTGTTACACACACACACACACACACACACACACACACACACACACACACACACACACACACACACACACACACACATCGTCAGAAATGCATCAAAATTATCAAAGATTTTTACCATTAAAAATAGCACAGATGGGTGCAAAAATAGTCCAGGACACCTTCCACAAGATGTATGATAATAGCCATTCGTGTAGTGCACATTTCTGTGAAAAACACTTTAATCCAGACAATGCACATGAAGGAATAATTTGGATTTATTCCAAAGCGTAAATCCACTTTGGATGAATCTCCCATGACAGAACCATCTCTCTGCTCTTCACCTGTGTAATTGACTGAGCACTAGTGGGCGGGGCCAATGGTGCAATGATTGAAAAATAGGCATTGCATATGCAGATGTATTTGGTCCTTGTAATGTCATAAGTTTCACGAATTCCAAACGAGCCGTTTTTGCAGCTTGATTTAAATAAACACTCTTTTTCTATTTTCTATTAAGCAAATTTTCAGTTCTGAAATGTACAGAATATTTTAATAGTACAATAACCTCTTATACTGTATGTCAAAATATCAAAGCAAATGTAATTCCTCATATCATGACCCCTTTAAACAGCATATTATACAGTATGCTTTTTAACAAAATGTTACAGTTAAAACAACTGTGAAGCTCACAATAATCAAACAGGAATGATGGAACAAAAATGGAACAGGTAATACAAAAATATCCAAATGTTTTGGCCATCAAATATTGTAATTGATAAATGTATGACATTTAAAACACAGGTTACAACCTGCCCCTATAAATTCACCCCTATGAAATTTGTAGAACTGACCTTCATGAAAAATACGAACACATTTAAATCTTTCGTAAATATCTAAAAAAATCATAAAATCATAAAATAGTTGACATTTGCCTGAATGTATGCTAGTGTGGTTTGATTATGTTTGCTTGTTTACCCAAGAGCTATAGCAAAAACATGATGATGGTAAAAAATATTTTTTTTAAATAAATAATAATTATAATTTAAGTGGGCTTTGAACTAGATGTTTGAAACCAAAAAAACAAAACCTCTACAAAAAAAACACACATTTGTACAATTTAACATTTGATTCCAACTGAGATATAGCCCTTGTGACTTCCTCATGTGACAACTAGACCCGGTCTCCTCTATATAAATTTTAAAGCTATATGATATAGTTTGTAAAGATACATTATCTATACATAATCTAATCACACATATAAAGATGTATTATATCATTTGAACACTGTGTGTCTGTTTAGCCACTGTAATTTTAGGAAGAGCACTATGAGAGGCTGGGGAACTGAGTACAGTAATCTCTAACTCGCATTGCCGTGTTTCAAACCTCTGTGTGTGTTAGCCGTGAACCTGATTACAAACCCTTCATTTACATCTGTGCCCCAACCCCTGGAGTCAGCACTGAGGAAAATTACTTTTGCTGGGGTGGAAATGCCAAACACTCCAGATGAAGGAAAACTTTTAGTGGAGTTTTGTGTTTGCTATTAAAATCCTTTTTGCAAAAAGCCCTTCAACATGGCACATGGTTGTATGCTGTTTGGCACGGCTGGCTGTGAGGTCAGTAAGGAATTCAGCCCTGTTGTTTTCTATGTCCTTCACTCACACGGCTTCCATTTTGTTTTTATTCAGCATTTTACAAGAGTGTTTTGGCTGCAGATGACACAACACTACTCTCATCGTGACCCTGAATGGACAGACTCTCCTGTAGCCTTGTAAACTCTTACCTGTACTTGACATATCTGCTGTTTAATCAACTCTGACAAACAGCAACTGATTTTCTTTCCGTAACAATAACTGAGGTCTCTCCAAAAATATTTTTTTAGAGGATGCCTAGCTGAAAAGACCAGCTTAAACCAGCATGAGATTCCTTTCTGGTCAGGTCTATCTTGTTGCTGGTTAATGCTGGTTAATGATAGTTAGTGCTGGTTAGTGCTGGTTTCGTGCAGCATAACCACACTATCCACCAGCAAAAGTTTGTCAACCAAGCTAGTCAACCAATATAGAGCAGTAGTTAAGAAGCCTGGCCAGAATATATAATGTATATAAACGCTTTGTGTCATGCCTAACAGCATAATTCAGCCATGACTATATTTACAATATAGCATGGGCTCTCATGCCTTATTTCTTAAATATAGTAGTGCTGTCAGTCAGTGTGTAACGATCCACACCGTCTTTGGTTTGTGTACCTTTTATTTTAAGTTTATGGCACCTTTTATGTTCCATATTGTTCTTTTGTTTATGCACTCTTATTTTTAAGTTCTGGCACCTTTTACTTTACATACTGTCTTGTGTTCATGCACTCTTATTTTGAAAGTCTTGTTATGTCCTGTTTTCCCTCCTTGTCTATGTGTCTGGTTTTCATTGGTTTATTGTTTGATTACTTTATTATCAGTTCTAGTTTTGTTATTGGTTTTAGTTAATTGCTTCATTATCTTGTATTGAGTTCTGTTTGCCCATTGGCTTTAGTTTCCCTTTGGTTTTGTATTTAGGCCCTCATGTTCACCTTGTCCTTTGTTGGGCGTTGTTTGGTGTTTCCTGGTAAATGTTACATGTGTTTCCTGCCCTCGTCCGTGTTTCAGCCTGAGCCCACCTTGGAAGATTCCCAGTGTTAATATCTTGTGTTTATACCTTTGTTTTCCCATTGTGGACTTTTCATTTGTTCCTGTGTTTATACTTCCCTTTACTTTGTGGTTTTTAAATAAAGCTGTACCTGGATCCTCACTCCCTCGTCTGCCCACTTCGTTACACAATGTAGTTGTATGCTATACATACTTTCCTTTCAACATTCATTTAGATTCTCCTAAGAAAAGAAAACAATGTGAAAATATGTTTTATGAACATTTCACAAACAAAGTATTCCAAGTTTAAAGATAGAAATAAACTAAAATGTCACCAATTCATGTAACATCAAAAGTTTCCCATAGTCTAAGTGGAGTGTTGACTAATTGAAATAACTAGTCCCCATAGGTATTTCTTGTAATCGGCATGAAATCTCTTAAATTCTAATCCTCAACATTATTTATCTACACTATACATTAAAAATGGCTATTGTCTTTGCTACAGGTATTGTGAAGCCACATTTACATGATTCGCTTCTTTTTGAAGTCCACATGAAATGCGCAAAAGAGAATGTCTTGTTTTGCTCTTAGAGCTGGCACTATCATAAATGATAGCTACTTGTGATGAGGAGGAGGGCTAATCGTGCTAATCAGTCAAGAAGAGGGATAAATGCAGCCGGATGTGGTGGTTCGGAAGAGAGCCACACGCAGCTGCCGTGTGTGCATTTGTGTTTTGTGTCTTTTTGTTTCATTAAATATTACTTTGATTTTTCAGCCGGTTCCCACTTCCTCCTTGCCCACTTTACCATTTTACCATCTGCCCAAAGGAGCAGCCATAGCCTGGACATGGAGGAACGGCCGCCATCTGCAAGGGGAGGAGGGGTTCGCCAGAACATGGAGGGGCATTCCATCTGCCAGAGGGTGGAGGTAGAGTCAAGTCAAGTCAAGTAAAGTCAAGTGTTTTTTATTGTCGTTTCAACCATATACAGTTAGTACAGTACACAGTGAAACAAGACAACGTTCCTCCAGGACAATGGTGCTACATAAAACAACATAGGACAAACACAGAACCACATGAGACTACACAAACTAAATAAAATACCTATATAAAGTGTACGTGCATACGTGTGCAATAAATTACTAACAATGAACAGGACAATAGGCACAGTGAGAGACAGTGCAGCGCCGACCAGAATACAGTAGTGCAAAAATATGACAGTTTCTAAAAATGCCAAATGTAAACATAACATACTATGAGATAGTGTTCTATGCACATAGAAGTTATTGAGGTAGCAGACAGTTATAAAGTGACAATAATTAAAGAGGACCAGGTGATGGTGTGTCTGAGAACCTGAGCATTTTTTTTTCTCTTTCTCCTCTCTCTCTTTCACTGTCGCTCTGCCTTGCCCTTTCCTCTTTTTTTCTCCTCCCCTTGTCCCCCTACCCAGCTCTAGAGAGGTGGAGAAAATCCGGCCTGAGGCAAAGGAGGGAGGAGTGTGACGAGGGCAGGGCCGGGCCGTGACTACGCACGTCAGGCTAATCTGCCGTGGAAAGGCATAAATGCAGCCGGATTCAACAGTTCGGTAGAGAGAAAGCCACTTGCCCCTCCTAACCCTGTTACACTACTTTATCCAAATTGTCCAGTAAGATGGAAGCGCAACACAGCGCTGGGGAAACGTAATGCTTCACTCCAGCAAGTCATGTGAATGCAGCTTCATAACTGACATGGAATCACTGTTGTGTTTGTTGTGTGCGCGTAAGTGTAATGATCTCAGACACATTGCAAAGGTTCTGCAGTACTCTAACCAGGGCTGGACTGGTAAAAGTAGACTGTGAGTAGCAAAGATGGAAAGTTTGTTGATTGACAGGGTTGAAATGAGAGGTGAATGAGCAGAGAGGTGAGATTGAGATTGACAAGTCAGTTGATAATACAGCACTCAAGCGCTGCAGCACATGTTATCTGTGTGACACTGGACTCAGATCAGTGGAGCTGTAGATTGACACCATGTGTTGGCCATAAGGGTAAAACCATATGCCAATTACACTGTAATCAGCTGGAGGAAAAAACTGTGTAGACCACAAGTGGTAACTGATATGTGACTGTTAATGTTACCATTACATATGTAACATTAAACCATCATATAACACTATAATATAGTAATTGATGAGAAAGGCAAGCAAATTTAGACCTGTTGGTTTACACTCGATCAGTTTTGATGAGCCAAAGCCATATGTGGCTCCACCAGGCACATGATTCTTGCTTGTCCTGACAGCTTGAAATGTGGGCATGTGGTGGGCACATAGAGTTATTGGGCTCCAGTAAACAGTATCTAAGATGAGAGCCTGCCAGCACATAAATCTCAAGCTGAGGGACTGAGAGTAACTTTGTTATTGTTATATTGATTATTTTGGATTTTATATAATGATGCAATATCTGAAACATCCTCAATCACTTTATTATCGACGGAGATGATGTGATGAGCATCGATATTGTACAAAGAAGGTTTGTCTGTTTCATGTGAACAGATACTTTGAATGTTATTCTGTTAAAATATGTGGTCTTGCGAATGTATTTAGGTTTATTTGTGATGAGATTTGTGGAAATATGTCAATGAAGCAGGTGTTGGCATTTAATGCCTATTCCTGTAGTTGCAAAAATGTCAAAACATGCTTTTCTGTTTGAGGGGCTTAATTAATCCTTTTCTTTCACAGCTTTTCAATATTTAGCTTGATCCTGGTCATTATCTTCTGAAAAAGTGTCTATATATAAGTGACATAGCAATGCTATGAAGTTGCTAACAGTAAAGGCAATCAGAAGTGAAGAGTTGGAACAATTCCTAATAGTCACAGTAAACACTGATCACAAACATTGCAAAGACCTTTGCTGAACCCATTTGCCTGAGTTAGCTTGGCATTTTTGTGTTGAAAAATTGATTGGAAGTCTCAATCTGTTCTTCTGGCAGGAATGCGAAAAGGATATTTGGAGTTTGCTCACATTTAGCCTTGTATACTATGACATAAAAAAAATAAGTAGCACTTCCAAGAACTGCTAAATGAAGCAGCTGATTTGATGGTGTTTCAAGTCAATATTTTAAGCGGTGAAATGCCCATTACCCAATTAACAATTGGCATCAATGCTGAAAAACATAAAGACGTGAAAATTAAGTTTATGCAAAAATGCAACACTCCACACTATGATTTGAGATAAATGGTTGTATGAATAACTATTTACTTTATTTTTTTAATAAATCAAGATTTAAAAAATATGCATAAAGTGTATGCAGCACCAAAACCAGTGCCAATAAGCTAACAGACTCACATACAGAAGCTTTCTGATGTTGCTATATATTTTACATGAAGAGAAGCATTGAATGATTGTCATTATTATAGAACTATCATAAGAATGCATGAATGCCTCGATAGAAACTCCACGGGAGCCTGTTATGTGTTGTAAGGATATGTCATGTTTCACCTAATGATGACAGCCACAACGCCCCAGTTGGCACCTCACTGACATTTTCTTTGCCTGCCACTGCATAATTATGCTGCTTTCTTCAGGGTTTGCCAAAGACTAGCGAGCACCCCTTGTCTAAGTGTTTCCATTCTTTTTGAGTTCTCAGAGTTACTCACCTGCTTTGGTTTACAACATGCATATGGCAAAAACAAACAGTGAGAGATGGAAACCAAGGGAGGAAGTAAGGTCTGATACAGCGAGTGCAATACCGCCCCTGCTGCCCCGATTCTCTGGCCCCAATCTCCCACTCCATTGTCCCCTCACTCATGAACAAGACCCCGAGGTACTTGAGCTCCTTCACTTGGTGCAATACCTCCTTCCCTATGCGGAGTACGCACTCCATTGGTTTCCTGCTGAGAACCATGGCCTCAGATTTAGAGGAGCTAATCCTCATCCCAGCCAATACACTCAACTGCCAAGTGATTCAGTGAGACCTGAAGGTTACAGAATGATGATGACATGAAGACCACATCATCTGCAAAAGCAGTGATGAGATCCCCAGCCCACTGAACTTCACCCCTTCCCCAACCCGACTATGCCTCAATATCCTGTCCTGTCACAAACAAGATTGGACCCCCGTACTCTCACAGCACCTCCCACAGTTTGTCCCGGGTGACCCGGTGATATGCCTTCTTCAAATCCACAAAAGACATGTAGACGGATGGGCATATGACCAGGCCCCCTCCAGGATCCTTGTGAGAGTAAAGATCTGGTCTGTCATTCCACGACAATTGGCCAAACCCTCCTCTCCAGCACTTTGGAGTTAACTTTACCAGGGAGGGTGAGATGTGTGATACCCCTGTAGTTGGCACACACTCTCTGTTCCCCTTTTTAGAAGAGGGGACCCACCACCCCATTCTGCAACTTCTTGGGCACTGTCCCAGACTTCCACGCAATGTTAAAGAGGCGTGTCATCCATGACACCTCCTTTACATCCATAGCTTTCAGCATTCTGGTCGGCTCTCATTAATCCCCGGGCTTTGCCACTGCAGAGTTGTTTGACTACCTCAGTGACCTCCCCCAGAGAAATTGAATCTGATCCCCCATCAGCCTCCGGCTCTGCCTCTAGCATAGAGGGCATGATGGGATTTAGGGGGTTCTTCAAGTGTTATTTCAACCACCCAATATCCTCCTTGGTTGAGGTCAACAGCATCCATCTTTTCTGTATACAGCTTGGATGCTTCCCCATTTTCCCCTCCTAAGGTGGCGGACAGTTTTCCAGAAGCACTTTGGTACGGACCGAAAATCCTTCTCCATGGATACTCAGAATTTTTTCCCACACCCACTGCTTTGCCACCCTCACGGCAGAGGCCGCAGCCCTTCAGGCCTGTCTGTACCTTGCAACTGCCTCCGGAGACCTCCGGGACAACATATCCCGGAAGGCCTCTTTCTTCATTCAGACGGCTTCCCTGACCACCAGTGTCCACCGTGGTGTTCGAGGGTTACCGCCCCTTGTGGCAGACCCTGAGGCCGCAGCTCTCCACCACGGCACTGGAAGCTTTGAACATTGCCCACTCCGGTTCAATGTCCCCATCCTCCGCAGGGATGCCTAAAAAGCTCAGACGGAGGTGTGAGTTGAATATCTCACGGACAGGGGCCTCCTCTAAATGTTCCCAGTTCACCCGTACTACTCGCTTGAGCTTCCCAGGTCTGTCCAGTGTTTTTCCCTACCCCCTGACCCAACTTACCAGTAGATGGTGATTGGTTGACAGCTCCGCCCCTCTCTTCACCTGAGTGTCCAAAACATGTGGCCTCAGATCCGATGATACGATGACAAAATCTATCATCGACCTTCGGCCTAGGGTGCTCTGGTACCATGTACACTTATGAGCATCCTTATGTTAAAACATGGTGTTTGTTATAGATTATCCATGACTAGCACAAAAGTCTAAAAACAAACATCCACTCAGGTTCAGATCGGGGAGGCCATTTCCCACATGCGTGTTACCCAGCATCACTATGGAGTCCCCTACTGGGGCCCTATTCAGGAGTCCATTCAGGGTCTCCAAGAAGGCTGAATACTCTGAACTGCTGTTTGGTGCATATGCACAGACAACAGTCAGAGTTTCCCCCCCACAACCCATAGGCGTAGGGAAGCGTTCCTCTCATCCACCGGGGTAAACTCGAACTTAGCGGAGCTCAAGACTCATGAGTATCCCCACACCCGCCCATCACCTCACACCCTGGGAAACTCCAGAGAAGAATAGAGTCCATCCCCTATCCAGGAGTACGGGTCCAGAGCCAAGACTATGCGTCGAAATAAGCCCCACCAGATCCAACTGGTAGCGCTCCACCTCCCTCACCAGTTCCGACTCCTTCCCCCCCAGCAAGGTGACGTTCCACATCCCCAGAACTAGCCTTTGCCACCCGGGTCTGGTCCGTCGAGACACCTGGCTTTCATTGCCACCCAGATAGCAGCGCACCCGACTCCTGCGGTTCCTCCAATGGGTGGTGGCCTCGGGCTTCCTTCGGTGCAGGATAACTCCTCTTCTTGCCTTTATTTCTATGGAGTCTTTGTGAACCATTCTTAGTCTGGCCCCTCACCTGAGACCACTTTGCCTTGGGAGACCCTACCAGGAGCACCTGGCTCCAGACAACTCAGCCCTCAGGTTCATAAGGGCACACAAACCTCTCCACCACGATAAGGTGATTGTTCCCAAAAACAAATTTTCATTAACACGTAACATATTAGTCAATATACTACTGTTATTACACCAAAAATAAACATAAAAATACGTAAATAAATAAAACAATTAAAATTGGTGTTTTGTGGCTTTTAGCTATTAGCTTTGATGCCATCTAAATTCTAATGTTGTTCTAAAAGTTTTCTAAATGAACACATAAAATTAAGAGTCTTTTCCAGAAAAGCTGGCTCATTTTGCACTACACTAATATTTTTTTCAGTCAAATGCTCTTTAGAATACACTGACAACTGACAGGTAGCAAAGCATGGTTTATGGCTTTGATGTTACTAAAGCCTAATTGCCATTTACAAATAAATTAACACATTTTCGATATGTCACACCCAAAATTCCAAGTTACAATAGGAAATACGTCAACACTGGAAAGAAAACTGGGTCTTTAAAAGAACTGAAAACCATGGGGAACTAATATATAGAGAATATAGAGAAAGCCATAGGCAAGTAATTTTAAGTGCTGAAGAACAAGGCAATCATGACGTATTAATTATAACTGAGCCATGCTCAATACATTCATAGAGTAAACTCAAAATACATCATAATGAAAGTAATACTTGCATGATTTGTTTCACTAGCATTTTTTATATGTCTTCACAATCATTGTGACTGTAATTGTCATTCACCAAGCCATTCCCAGATGCTTCGTTCAAGCCTTATTGACTCTCTAAAGCAAGTCAATGTTTATGATATTAATTAAATGTAAAGATGAGACAAGAGCATGTTTCCTTTTATAGATTTAGCCTGCATTCAAAGCCAGAGGAGGACTCTAATCAAACACGTATTATCAAGAGCTTTGAAGGCAGTAACAGAACATCCTGTATTGCAATCCCTGTAAAGAAATGGCACTGAACTAAAGTGCATGCCTATGAAAAGAATAAACTCCAGTCAACATTCGGCTGAGACATCCTTTATCTGTGCCTATGTCCACTACAAGTCAAACGTTTGGATGCATTCTTTATTACTGCTGTTTTCAAAATTTTATAATAATAGCAATTCCATTAGATATCCATCTGAGATGCTTTTTTAAACAGAATTAAATAAGTTCCCATGTATGCTAGACCCCCCCGTTCTTTTCTTATGTCTCTATTTCTTTCTTTCTTTCTTTCTTTCTTAGCATGCTAAGTGTGCTGGTTCAATTGATTAAGATACATATTAAGGTAGATTGAGAGAAAGGCAAGTCAATCTGTGCAAGTGAAACAATACCTCTCATTTAAGCAGACTCAGTCTAAGCAATCAACACAGACTCTTACATCCTGTGCAACTGCTACACTGCATCACTCTCTGATTACAGATAAACAAACACAGACAGGAATCTAATTTCCCCTTATTATTCAAAAATCTTTCCCCTTCTTGTCTTTATTTTCCACTTCACTGCTTTTGTTTTAAAACACACAATTGAGGCAAAAAGGCACTGTGATGATGAGTCACTGTGCACACACACACCAGACATCTGTTTGGTGCAGTTGTCATGTCAGAATAATTGTATTAATAAACAATATATGTGATCCAAGTTATATGGTTCTTCCATGTTTTGCTCAGTCCTGTATCTGTCATCATATTCCTCTCTTAATTTAACCATAATGCTCAGCTCAGACATCTGTGGCACATTTTATGCACAGTTGCATAACACATTCCCCTGCTTATACCACAATTAAACACATCCATTACGGAAATGGCAGCTACCCATGCACAAACACACATTGCACAATATGTTTGTTTCTTCTTCCTCATTAGATTTGTATCATTCGCCTCCTTGGCATCAATTACTCCATTCAGAACATCCTGCTGTGCCTGATAGTATGAGAAACCTCACGTTTCAGAAGAGTATGTAGGGGAATTTATATACACTTCCTGAGATGGATCTCCTCATAGTCCCAATAAAGAGCTTGTACAATATAATATAACTTATTGATGGGCAGAGATGGATGTAATTCTTTACTAAGAATTTCAATTGCTTTTTCATTGAAAAAGTAATTTTTTAGTAATTTAATTACAGTTACTATACAGTAAATACTGTAAAGACTATAGAACTATATAAAACAATAGTGAATTTAAAATAGAAATAACAAATTAACGAATAATGTAAACATATATGTTTTCTAATTTAATGCTGCCCCCTTAAATTATTTGGTCAGTTCATGAATAAATTATTTGATTTTATATGTTGTTTTTTTTTAAGAATTATAAGAACAGTTTCATGTCTGTCCTTGTATTTTTAATCTGGTCAAGGTTGATAAGGGTTTTATGAAGTAATCAGTAGTAAGTAATGCATTTACTTTTCAGACAGAGTAATTAGTACAGTAATCGAATTACACTGTAGAAGATGTAATTAGAAGATAGTAATTAATTACTTTTTAGAGTAACTTACCCAACAATTTTGCTGTGATATTTCACCCAAAACATCGCTTACACTCAAGTTATTCCAAATCTGAATGACTTTGTTCAATTTGTGGAAGATACATTGAGATGTTTAGGAAGAATGTTAGACTCAGTCTGAGTCACCATTTAGTTTAATTTTAGTTAATCTTTATTAATAGTAAAATTTGTTTAGAACAACATGAAAGTGAGTAAATTATGGCATATTATTTTAGGGTGAACTATCCCTTTAAATGTAATTGTTGTCTTAAAAAAAAAGTTTTTACTTCAACACTTAGTTTAAAGTTAAACTAATACAAGGAATCAAGTTGAAACTCAAAGTAAAGTAGAAATGCCAGAAATGATTGAGATGATTTAAATGAATGGAAATAAACATGCTACAACAACATATTGATGAATTCCTTTTAACTGTGTGGTCTGTTGATTTGTGAATGTTATGTTTTGGTCTACATCTCCTTTACCTGAAAATTGTGGGAATTTGTTAATGAGATTACGGTGATGTTACGTTAATGAGATTATGGTGAATCAGTGGAACACTTGGGAAATAAGATGCTGGAATGTGCTTGACTAATGAGCAGCTCTTCTGTCGACATTTCAAGTGACTTCACTTTACTTTGCTTCTGCACTTTTTTTTATCTATATGAGACAATAAAGAAGAGAGGGGGGAGAGGAGGATGAGAGAGGGAGAAAGAGAGCGCAGGAGATTGCACCTCTGCGCTTAGGTGTGTGACTGGCAGGTAACACCTCAGACACACTCAGGCTGAATTTCAGAAGTAAGGCATTATTCCAAATGCAGAGGGTACAGCAGACCTTCTGTGCCCTTGGGTACACAGAACTTTAAAGAAAAACAGAAGAAAGAGAGAGAGAGAGAGAGAGAGAGAGAGAGAGAGAGAGAGAGAGAGAGAGAGAGAGAGAGAGAGAAAGGTGCAGAGAGAGGTTGGGAAAGAAGTGAAAATCCACAACGTTCCACAGCGTTGGTTATTGATTCAAGGCTTTATGAAACCGGAGGTTTAAATTATCTGGAAATAACAGTTCTGGTAGGGTCCTCAATATTCTGTTTGCAGTGTAAGGTCATAAATCAAACATCAGTAGAGTATGATGAAGAATTCCATCATTCTCTATTGGCTGAATGTCAAAATTGTTGTAAACACAACAGAACAATATTCTTAATATTTTTAGAAGAGTCTCTGTGTTTTACACAGAATAGAGTCTGAGTTTAAATGATTATTATTATAACAAAATTATTATTATTATATAGCCCATCTGCCTCAAGGTTCAACGTGTTGTGCATTCTGAGATGCTATTCTGACCACTACAATTGAACAGAGTGGTTGCAAACCAGCCCGTCTGGCACCAACAATCATGCTATGGTAGAAATCACTGAGATAAAATTTTGTCCCCATTCTGATGGCTCCTGATCCATATCTGTATTATTTTATGCATTGCACTGCTGCACTGCTATATATATAGCAAAGTAGTCACCCTTTGCTTAGAATTTGCAGAAATGTACTCTTGGCATTTTCTCAACCAACTTCTTGAGGTATCACCCTGGGATGCTTTTTTAACAGTACCTGTCAGTTGTCCCATCTATGCCTGGCACTTATTGGATGCTTTTATTTATTATTTGGTCAAAGTCATTTTTTTTAATACAATTTGAGTCTTGTAATGCAATCAATTAATATGTTGGCACAATGATATTTTTGTCTGCAAACCTCATTTGAAACATTTAAGAATATGCCTTCAAATCAAAAGGTTTTTAAGATCATGAGAAACATTTCAATCAAGTGACCCCAAACTTTTGGACAGCAGTGTATATATATATATATATATATATATATATATATATATATATATATATATAAACACATTTGTGCATGGAACTACTTCAGAATCTGCCATTGATGGTTCAAAACAAATGATTTGTCCAAGCCTACGCAGCTTGTGCTGTTTCTAACAAGTTACTGGATAAACAAGGATGGATGTGTGTGTGTGTGTGTGTGTGTGTGTGAGTAAGAGAGAGAGAGAGAGACGGAGCATGTGCAATCACCTGTTGCCACACCCAGCTGTCAGCTTTCTGAAGATCAGCTTTCTCAGTGGGAAAGTAGCCATCCAAGTGGGGGTATTCCTCTCTAATTCACTGTAGGTGTTGCACAAGAGTCATTCCCTATAGAATCCGAAATGTATCGAATGTGGAAACTCCGGTAAGATGTTGTGTCTCTCAGCTGTGATGAGCCTTAATGCTGAAGTTGTTCGCTTAAAGCCGTTTAAAGCTATTTCCTAACTTTAGTAATGTAGTAGTAATACGAGCAATCATGGTGTGCTGTTCTATGTAAACAATAACTATGACAATAACAATGATTCACTTTACGTCATCAACTGGCTCATATTACACACAAAAATTATCTTTTCCCACCACCTCCTCTAACATACGTAATGTAACAAAAAAAAATATGCAAAAAGAGACACATAGCCTAAATTAGCTCTTAACAAATATGCACTGCTCTTTCTTGCTTTAATTTAAGATGAATGAACACCAGTGATACACACAGTGAAGTGCCCGAGTGCTGATGGTGTCAGACCATCAGTGCTCATGGAACGTCTCACGTCCAATCAGATTCAAGGACCGGAACTAAGTGTTGTGTGTATATATATATATATATATACTCCCTTGGAGCGCACTCACACACAGAGATAGAGAGAGAGACAGCTCCTCTGCTAAAGATTTCTTTTCATCTGAATAATTTGTACATTTGTCATGGTTGCTGTATAGTGGTTCAAAAAATATGCAAAAAAAAAAAAAAAAAAAAAAAAAAATCACTATAATAATTCAAAAAAGATTCAAACTAGATTAGAATCAGGGTTCTTTACAATGTGCTTTTGGCTTCACATAATTGTGAAACTAATTGAAAATGTGTTTGGATTTAAACACATTATGCCAAATATGAAACAAATGCTTCATGTGGAGGTAATTTGTGAGGATCTACCATTTAAAAAAAATATTTAAAAAAATCAAACTATAAGAAGATTTAAATTAATTTTTAAGTCCAAATTAAATTATATAAGAATATAAGTTGTGTTTATGGAAACCTTATAACATGGCAACCAAAGAGTATTGAATACAATCAAACCTCAATCTCAACATCAATAGATCTTTTCCTTGTATTTCAGCTCACTATTTCCCCATTGTCCTGTTTGGTGCAGTGCTGCATCAATATGTCTCCAATGTTACAATTATGTCTCTGTTCACAGCCAGATTGGCTTACTGTTTCATGGAAATATGCCCAATCAATTTACAACAATGATAACTTCTTTTACTTATAGGAAGAACATAATTTCCACAAAAAACAATCAAACAAACCAAAGAGTCTATTTCCATTTTTTATATCAGCTTTAGAAACTTTTAAGGTAAAGTGTGTAATTTTGTATTACATTTTTTATGTTAAAATACTGTCTCCCATTCCAGCTAAATCTACATAGAAAGAACTACTGTATCTGTAGCAGGGGGGTGCCTGAGTTTACCTACGATAGAGGCGATGCATAGAGGCGTAGGTGTCATTCACTCTGGTGTACATAATGACAATAAATGAATAAAAAACTTGACCTCAAATGATGCACTAGCAACTAACGCAAGGGGCTGTAGCCTTTAGCCTTCTTATTAGTGCACCTGCCTCTCAGATGCCGGCTCGAGTGCCGTACGGAGCAGGTAGAACAAGAGCTTCACACATACACCAGGTTTCAACAGAATAAGTGAGTCTGAAACCAGACAATACTGCTGGGAACAATCACACTTGGATTCAGACCGCACTAAAGTGTCCATTATGTAAACCACCAATAAGTAAGCTATTTGTGGGTTGAATTCCCTGTGAGTCTCAAAACTCTGTGAGTCTGTGGCACTTTCAAAAAATTGCTCTGTTTATTTGAGCATCCTGAACACCCCAACATCGCAACAGTGTCTCAACCAATGCTGTGACTATGGGGTGGGACTATCTGTCTGTTGACCAATGGTAAAAAGAGTGGAGAGTTTAGGAAAACTTCTTGAAAACAGTTTTCACAGAAACATAAATTACACATTTCACCATCAAGGTGAATCAAGATCTTTATAATTTCACTGGCACAAATTAACCTGAGGGCTTTCAGTATGTCTCTGTATAAGGATCCCCTAATGTATATGCAGAGACACACGCACCAGGGAAAATTAGACCTAAAGAGACACACGTTTTAACAGGTTATTCATAAATGTCATCTTCCAAGCTGACAATGCTACACAACAATCTGACATTATTAGCAGGGAGAGAAACAGTAGAATATACAACTCTACTCAGTTGTTTCAAGTGTAAAAGTTTGTTCACTGTCAAGAAACCGGAAACCAATCCCAGCTCCTTGCTTGTTTAATACTCTAGCTTTTGTATGGCGTGTGTGGATGGGAGGATCTTTGATGCAGTTTCTCTAGGAAACATTACAAAGTTTGAAAGCTTCGTACTCTATGTGGTTACAATCATGTTTAGTCTGTGTAACAGTGATAGTATTCTCAGGGCAAAAAAAGGAGTCAGGAGGCAGCGAAAACAGTCAATGTGAGTAATTTATTACTCTTCAGCTTCATTAAAAATAAAAACTCAAATTAAAAGGGCACTCAGTGGCCAAATAATCACAAACAAATGAGTCACTCAATCGGGTGTACACACACAGCAAGAGTTTCTCTCTGGTCCATTTGACAACCCAGGTGATGAGCGTTACCATTCTCACTCTCACGCAGACAGACACACGACCACGCCCCCATCCGCACAGCCTGCCAAAGATCTAATTTGTAGTAGTTTACTATAAGCAAATAAATCACATTCCATCCAGTTGTGGCTTATTTGATGTGACATGCTATCACTGCAACACATTTACCATGCATCTGTTTTGCAGGAATGCAGAGGTAGTAGTCTTTTCTTTCTTCTTTGTAGAAATGTTTAAGCTTAAGACTCGCTATGTGGATCTCCACTGAATACAGTATCCCTGAATCGATAACAAATTATTGTACTGCAAACCCCCTAGATATTCTGTTAGGCGAGAGTAATATTAAAACAGCTTGAGGTCTTCTTTAGGATCTTGGTGGAAATGAACAACAAAACCCTTCAGAATGAGAAACAAGACAACTAACACCACATGAAAATGCTTTTGAAAATCTGTGTTCCAGTGATGCACTTACAACGGAGGTGAATGAGGCCAAAATTAAAATAAATTCCATTTCAAAAGTATAGCCACAAGGCGTAAACAATATGCATGTTAACATTATTTTAGTGTGATCAAATCACTTTCTATCAAGTTATATCCAATTTTACAACTCTGTTGTCATGACGATGTAATGCAGAAAACGTCTCGGGTTACATGTGTAACCCTTGTTCCCTGAAAAAAGCGGAACGAGATGCTGCGCTTTGCTAAGCGCTATGGGGAAAGATCCTAGTCATGAACAAGCTGTGAATATGTGTGTAACACATCAATGAACATTGACCGGAATTTATAGCTTTGGTTGATGTAGTCATTAGACGCACCTGTGGCCAGGCTATAAATGGATGCGTCACCAGGTGTCGTCAGATACTTCTTTTTGAAGAGCAGTCCTGGGACGTCCCAGTGCGGCAAAGAAGCGCAGCATCTCGTTCCGCTTTTTTCAGGGAACAAGGGTTACACATGTAACCCGAGACGTTCCCTTTACAAAAAGCTTCACTATGATGCTGCACTTTGCTAAGCGCTATGGGGAATGCAATACCCACGCCGCCGCACTGGGGCTGTCCGGACCCCTACGGTTGTGAAGAAAACACGAGAGGTCTCAGACAGGCAGTGGGCAGTGGTGGCTCAGCGGTTAAGGCTGACCAGAAGGTTGGGGGTTCAAGCCCCAGCACCGCCAAGACACCACTGTGTGACCCTTGAGCAAGGCCCTTGATCCTATCTGCTCCTGGGGTGCTGAATCATGGCTGACCCTGCACTCTGACCCCAGCTTAGCTGGGATATGTGAAAAATAAATAATTTCACTGTATATATACACTCACCTAAAGGATTATTAGGAACACCATACTAATACTGTGTTTGACCCCCTTTCGCCTTCAGAACTGCCTTAATTCTACGTGGCATTGATTCAACAAGGTGCTGAAAGCATTCTTTAGAAATGTTGGCCCATATTGATAGGATAGCATCTTGCAGTTGATGGAGATTTGTGGGATGCACATCCAGGGCACGAAGCTCCCGTTCCACCACATCCCAAAGATGCTCTATTGGGATGAGATCTGGTGACTGTGGGGGCCATTTTAGTACAGTGAACTCATTGTCATGTTCAAGAAACCAATTTGAAATGATTCGAGCTTTGTGACATGGTGCATTATCCTGCTGGAAGTAGCCATCAGAGGATGGGTACATGGTGGCCATAAAGGGATGGACATGGTCAGAAACAATGCTCAGGTAGGTTGTGGCATTTAAACGATGCCCAATTGACACTAAGGGGCCTAAAGTGTGCCAAGAAAACATCCCCCACACCATTACACCACCACCACCAGCCTGCACAGTGGTAACAAGGCATGATGGATCCATGTTCTCATTCTGTTTACACCAAATTCTGACTCTACCATCTGAATGTCTCAACAGAAATCGAGACTCATCAGACCAGGCAACATTTTTCCAGTCTTCAACTGTCCAATTTTGGTGAGCTCTTGCAAATTGTAGCCTCTTTTTCCTATTTGAAGTGGAGATGAGTGGTACCCGGTGGGGTCTTCTGCTGTTGTAGCCCATCCGCCTCAAGGTTGTGCGTGTTGTGGCTTCACAAATACTTTGCTGCATACCTCGGTTGTAACGAGTGGTTATTTCAGTCAAAGTTGCTCTTCTATCAGCTTGAATCAGTCGGCCCATTCTCCTCTGACCTCTAGCATCAACAAGGCATTTTCGCCCACAGGACTGCCGCATACTGGATGTTTTTCCCTTTTCACACCATTCTTTGTAAACCCTAGAAATGGTTGTGTGTGAAAATCCCAGTAACTGAGCAGATTGTGAAATACTCAGACCGGCCCGTCTGGCATCAACAACCATGCCACGCTCAAAATTGCTTAAATCACCTTTCTTTCCCATTCTGACATTCAGTTTGGAGTTCAGGAGATTGTCTTGACCAGGACCACACCCCTAAATGCATTGAAGCAACTGCCATGTGATTGGTTGATTAGATAATTGCATTAATGAGAAATTGAACAGGTGTTCCTAATAATCCTTTAGGTGAGTGTATATATATATATATATATATATATATATATATATATATATATATATATATATATATATATACACACAGGGTTGGGGAGTAACGAAATACATGTAACGGGATTACGTATTTAAAATACAAAAATTTAAGTAAATGTATTCCAATACAGTTACAATTTAAATCATTGATAATTAGAATAGAGTTAAATTCAAAAAGTATTTTGATTACGGAAGAGATTACTTGTCATTTGTTTAATTTTATATTTTGTCAATTCAAATGGAAAACATTTATAAATATAAATGATGCTATCCAAAATGCATTTGAACAGCGGTGGAACATTTTATTATGAGGTGTTACATTCATACGAGCAGACAGAGAAGTACATTTGAATTAAGTTTGGAGCAGAAGAAATAGAAATAAATCTTGTGTATATTGTCAGTTTTACGCTAAGCTAAAATGCTATTTCTAGCCATTTTACATGCACATGTGATATGGCAAGATCATATTTTTTTAGCAAGAAAATTCACATTGGATTATAATTTTTTTTTTCTAGTAAGACATTTGATATTAGGGCAAAAATCCTATTCTTACTATTTTTGTATTGTTTTCCTGTAAAAATATCTAAAAATCCTTAAAACAAGATCAATTTGATAAATCTTGTTTTAGAAACAACACTGCATAAGATATCTTAGTTTTTCAGAAAATTTTTTAACGTGTATTTTGTCTTTGGCAGAGATTTTATAGTCAAAACTAGTGAAAAAAATCTACCAGTACTGAAGAAGTAATCCAAAGTGTTTAAAATACGTTACTAACCTTGAGTAATCTAATGGAATAGGTTACACATTCCATTTTAGAGAATGTATTCTGTAATCTGTAGTGGAATACATTTCAAAAGTAACCCTCCCTACCCTCTATATATAGTAGGCCTAGTGAACATGTGGCTCTATAGCCGATTGAACTGAGGTTATAATCAAATACACCAAAATATCCATTCAGCTTTTTTTTTAGTACCTAGCTAAACTTATAAAATAGCTAGGCACTAAAAAAACCTACTCTGTTTTGAAAAGTCAAACTTCTGTCACACTACCGAAAACATAGTCAAGTTTATAGATCACTTCTTTTAGTTACTTTCCAACACTCAAAGTTAAGTTTTGTCCATTCAATAAAAGTAGCTTAGTTTAAGGGAATATGATTATACAAACACAAAAGCTTGATTTGCGTGGATTTCTGAATGCAGAAGCCATTCCTTTCACTCTACTATCTCCTGCTGCCCACTGCTGCTCCTGATCAGCTTGGATGACACCTTCTGTTCCAAGGTTAATGTAGACACAGTGTTTGGAGCAGTGAATAATGCTGATAATGCACTGGAAAACATCCAGAGGCCAGAGTCAAGTGTCATACCCCATCTGCATTAAGAAGCTCATCAGCACAATGGAACAGCTCTTTTTCATTCATTCTCACCTTATTGTCAGCACATTGCTTGAACGACGGAAATGTAGATCAGCTTTGTTTTATGCCCTTACAGCTAAGTTGGCATAGAAAACTCTGGCAGGGGCACACATTTGAGTGATAGCATCATGCATAACACCAACCATTAATGTCACTCTAGTGTACATCTCAACTCTTCAGAACCGTTCATGTCCTAGCTGTATGACAGCATGTGTGTTTGCAATGCAGACGATTTCAACAACCACTTGAGAGCAAAAATACATTTTTGTGTCTTGTCGCTCTTTTCATTTTTTTGGGATGAAGAACATAACATTTCATATACCCTGTAAGAATGAAGAAGTTATCATAAGACACAGAAATGCTCTTAGAGTGAGAGTGCAAACTTGCCGATTTTAACGTGTAAAAAAGGTTGTGTGAGGCAAAGCTTCACCTTTGAGAACGTGGGAAAACATTTCAAAGTCTGATGACCATTTAAATTTGCTGTCTAAATTCCTCCCCATCTTCACTTAGGAGCTTCAACAAATTAATGCTCCTGTCAGTCATCGGCAGAATGTGGATCCTTCTATGTCCTGTTCTTTTATAAGAGGAATAGTTCACCCAAAAATTACAATTCTGTAAAAAATTAACTCACCCTCATGTTGTTCTAAACTTGTTTTTCTTTCATTCTTATGCTCATAAAAAAAAAAAAAAAATTGCAGTTGATAGTGACTCATTTAAAAGTAAAATAAATAAATAAACCACCAAAAAGTATCATAAAAGTACTCCATGGGGCTTTTTTCCTATTGCAATTCTTCTGAAGGCAGATTTTATCACAGCGTTTTAGACATGACATCAATTTGCAGGCCAACCGTGAAGGCTAATTCGCCATGGTTTTCCTCCATCCCTCAAAAGGGTTTAGAATTACTTTTTAGAATAATGGATTTCAATATATGAACAAATTAAGGTCTGTGGTTAACATTCACAAAGAGACATTCCCCATTTATATATTCTACAACATTAATTACACACAGTCAAACCTCAAACGTCAATTCTTAAACCATTGTGTGCTTTGAAAACAAAAGTTGCTAACAGGTTAAAACATAAGGACTTATTCAGTTTCCAAACATTATCTTTTTTTGATTTCAATAAAATGATTTAATTTAGATGTCACAACATGAAGTGAATAGTCAAGTCAAGTCAAGTCAAGTGGTTTTTATTGTCGTTTCAACCATATACAGTAAGTACAGTACACAGTGAAACCAGTCAACGTTCCTCCAGGACAATGGTGCTACATAAAATAACATAGGACAAACACAGAACCACATGAGACTACACAGACTAAATAAAATACCTATATAAAATACCTATATAAAGTGCACATGCAAAAACGTGTGCAAAAGTACGGGATAACAGTACAATACATTTCTAACAATGAACAGGGCAATAGGCACAGTGATAGACAGTGCAGCGCCGACCAGTACACAGTAGAGCAAAAAAAGATGACAGTTTCTAAATGCCAAATGTAAACATAACATACTATGAGATAGTGTTCTATGCACATAGCAGTTATTGAGGTAGCAGACAGTTATAAAGTGGCAGTTATTAAAGTGCAACTCAGGACACATGTGAGTGTGTGTCAAACCAGTCTCTGAGTATTGAGGAGTCTGATGGCTTGGGGGAAGAAGCTGTTACACAGTCTGGCCGTGAGGGCCCGAATGCTTCGGTACCTCTTGCCAGACGGCAGGAGGGTAAAGAGTTTGTGTGAGGGGTGTGCGGGGTCCTCCACAATGCTGGTTGCTTTGCGGATACAGTGTTTTATGTAAATGTATTTGATGGAGGAAGAGAGACCCCAATGATCTTCTCAGCTGTTCTCACTATCCTCTGCAGGGCTTTGCGGTCCGAACCGGTGCAAGTCCCAAACCAGGCACTGATGCAGCTGCTCGGGATGCTCTCAATAGTCCCTCTATAGAATGTTGTGAGGATGGGGGGTGGGAGATGTGCTTTCCTCAGCCTTCGAAGAAAGTAGAGACGCTGCTGGGCTTTCTTGTTAATAGAGCTGGTGTTGAGGGACCAGGTGAGGTTCTCCGCCAGGTGAACACCAAGGAATTTGGTGCACATGACGATCTCCACAGAGGAGCCATCGATGTTCAGATGAGAGCGTTCACTTTGTGCTCTCCTAAAGTCAACAACCATCTATTTTGTTTTGTCGACATTCAGGGACAGGTTGTTGACTCTACACCAGTCTGTTAGCCGCTGTACCTCCTCTCTGTATGCTGACTCGTCGTTCTTGCTGATGAGACCCACCACGGTCGTGTCATCGGCGAACTTGATGATGTGATTCGAGCTGTGCATTGCTGCACAGTCGTGAGACAGCAGAGTGAACAGCAGTGGACTGAGCACACAGCCCTGGGGGGCTGTTAAGGTATAGTTAAGGTTACCTGGCAAAATATTTGTACTTTTTACTGAACATCCCAATAAGAGTTTTCCATTGAAGTGAATAATGACCCTGTAATAATAAAGAAATAACATTTGAAAACAGTCCTGCTCTTATCTTCATAATATAAGTGTAATTTTCATTCTGCCTCTGGGCTGACAAACACATTCCAGCCGATTTCCACAGTCATTCAGCGAATTGATTTTAGAAAAACAAATACGAAATTAAACTCTTGAATTTCCATTCTCGGTGAGAAATTGCTATTTAGGATTAAGGATGTGATACATTCAAAATCCTGAATGCTATTTACAGATTTTTCAAAAGCTGTGTAATTGAGACATGTTTATTAAAGTTGAAGAAAATGCAGAATAAAGTATTGCAGATAAACCCAATACCTTTTCAAGGGCTCAGCCAGTAGACAGCTGCCCCAAGACTTACTCCAGGTGTTATACGCCCAGAGGGCAGCCTGCAACCAGAGGTGTCATTTGCAGATGATGTTGGCTGGCATGAAACATCTTATTGTCTGCAATTCCCAACAGCAAATGCATCAATGAGAAAAGAATATAGTTTGAAAAACCATCCACATTGTCTTCTCTACATACTCTTCATAACATGGTTTATTCACCCATAGTGAAACTGCAATGTTATTCTGCTAGACCATCCTCCACCCCCAGCAATATTCAGGTGTTAGCATGGTTTGCAAACATATGCTTTTTCTCTGACAAGCTGCAATAATTCCAATTAAGATGGTATTCGATAACACAGTTCCCAAAGCCTTTCTGTCAGCTCCAACCATTCTTGGCATTCTTCGTTGACCTCTCTCAATAACAAGGCATTTCCATCCACAGAACTGCCGCTCAATGGATGTTTTTTCTAGAGATTATTTTGCATGAAAATCCCTGGAGATCAGCAGTTACAGAAATACTCAATCCTGCCTGTCTAGCACCAACAGTCATGACACAGTCAAAATCACTGTGATCACATTTTTTCTCATTCTGATGGTTGCTCCTGAACTGTATCTGCATGATTTTATGCATTGCACTAATTGGCTAATTAGATAATCACGCAAACACGTAGGTGTACAGGTGTTCCTAAAAAACTGCTCTTAATATTGTAAAAGTGTACATCATAATAAAAAAAATTTAATCACTGTTCCACAGTGTAACTACATATAAATATTTATATATAAAATAAATTTTACCAACAGCAACATTGGATCAACCAATAGTGTGAGTTTTGCGTGGGAATATCTCACTGACATTATTTTTGCAATTTTCCTTGGTGACACTAATGGCACAGAAATTGCACAAGTCACATCTACATTCTTGTGTAAATTTACTTCAACACTTTGATGCCAATTGTGACCTGACATTTCAATCTGAATGAAAAGAAGTTCCCTTTTCCATCACTAACATGATTGCAGTGGTATTTTTCTGAAGCATTTAAATAGGTAGTGCAGTTTTGGGGTTGTGTCGCTATATAACCAGTTTGTCCCCAGTGTGGGCGTATTTCTGTCTAGAATCGCTTCCATTATTTTAAAAAGTTGAGATTCACTGGGAGACTATCAAGCTGGATTTTACAGTTCAGAAGACAAACTATAGTATCTCTGATATGTTTAACATTTTTTAAAAAGTGTGTTTAAGCATAAAGGACAGGATCGATTCTTATTAGACAAAAAAAAAAAAAGAGTGGACAAGTATCCATGACCATCATTTTGGAAAACTATTCCAACCTACTGCCTGACTGGCTCTCAGTAAAGTCAAACATGAGTATAAAAATAGAACATGGTTATTATAAGGGCAAATAAATATTATCACAAGATCAAGCTGAGCGACTTGACCAAATCCTTTGAATCTACTCATGGGGCTATGTGTCACCTATTTCTGCTCTTTCAGACTGAGCCGGACTAAAGCTCTATAATGTACAAACAGCCAATGCCCTAACAGTTTCAGCTTGAGGGGATTAAAAAAGCTTAAAATATTTATTTATCTGTTAAAAGAGACATATTTGGATTACACACTAGACTGTGAAAATGTCAGGAGGAAAAAAAAGGTGAAGAAAAGATTAAGGATGTAGTGTCAAAATAAACCTGCTGAAGCAAACTGATTTCAGTTTGACGGTTTTATCAAATTTCTAATCCGCCAAGGGAAAGGGCATTTGCAATCATCTTATTTTCTGCACGGATTGACTGATTCAACTCTAATGTCATGGCTTTCCTAATATATATATATATATATATATATATATATATATATATATATATATATATATATATATATATATACACTACCGTTCAAAAGTTTGGGGTCACTTGTCTGAAATGTTTCTCATGATCTTAAAAATCTTTTGATCTGAAGGTGTATGCTTAAAAGTTTGAAATTAACTTTGTAGACAAAATATTATTCTGCCAAAACATATACATTTATTTAATTACAAATCTAAAATTTCCTAAAAAAAAAAAAAGTTTTTGAAATGGATGACTTGGATCAAAATATGAAGAAAAGAAGCCAATAAGTGCCCAACATAGATGGGAACTCCTTCAATACTGTTTAAAAAGCATCCCGGGGTGATTCCTCAAGAAGTTGGTTGAGAAAATGTCACGAGTACATGTCTGCAAAATCTAGGCAAAGGGTGACTACTTTGAAGATGCTAAAATATTACATAGTTTTGGATTTATTTTGGATTTTTTGGTCACAAAATAATTCCCATATTTCCATTTCTATTATTCCATAGTTTTGCTGACTACTATTATTCTAAAATGTGAAATAAATAAAGAATGAGTAAGTGACCCCAAACTTTTGAACGGTAGTGTATATATTGCCGTATCTGCACAATTTTATGCACTGCACTGCAGACACTTGATTGGCTGATTAGATAATCGCATGGATGATTGTTGGTGTCAGATAGAGTATTAGTTACTGCTAGTTAGAGTATTTCAGTTACTGCTGATCTCCAGGGATTTTCACACACAACAGTCTCTAGAATTTACTCAAAAACAAAAAACATCCAGTGAATGGCAGTTCTGTGGATGGTAATGCCTTATTGATGAGAGAGGTCAACAGAGAATGGCAAGACTGGATCTAGTCTACAGTAACTCAGATAACCACTCTGTAAAATTGTGATGAGAAGAATAGACATATTTGTATTACACACGAGACTGTGATATATATATATATATATATATATATATATATATATATATATATATATATATATATATATATATATATATAATGAGTGGCTGTCTAGGTTTTGAAATTTGTTCCAAAAAGAAAAAACTTTTAGATTGAAGGTTTATTTACAGTATAATACCTTTCAGCATATGTCTTGGCATTACTCAGAACGATACATGAACGAAATCAGATTATACTCAGAATATATAACCATTAAATAAATAAATAGTAAGTATAGTAGGTCTAATGTCCTAACTCTTATGTCACTTTAGGCCAGAACACTTTACCACCTAGTAAGGTGCCTAGGTTTGGCTAGTTATGTTCAAAAGTAGCCCATGTTGGTAAATACTGTGACAACACAATTATGTGGGGAAAAAAGCATGTTTCTCCACTGATGACCATTCAAAAGTAGCCTTGTATTCTGATGCATTACAGTTTTTTGCAGGCATCATATAAATTGCAAAAATAAAAATTATCTTTCACTAGTGCCCAATTCTTAAATAGCATCTTCACGCTTTCACATGAATGACACAATGGGAACCAAGTGCCAATGAAGCAAAGATTGCAGCATCCAGGGCTGCATGTGCCAGCCAAGCAACAATCATTGAGATGGATGGGTATTTGAACCTCCTTGATAACTCTCAGACAAGACTTAGTCACCAAGAGAGCATGAACTAATCCTGAGGTTTGGTGCCCAGGGCTTTGATGTGATGATTGTGAGTGTTATGTTACACATGGCATGCAAGAGTGCACTCTGCAGTTTTGAATCCAGCTCATGTCCTGCTAGGTAATGGCAGAGTTTTGCCCTGAGCATCAAAGCACTAATACTGTGGAGTGGGATCTCCATTCTCTGAAAGCATGGCACAGAGCTGGAGAAATGTGCAGGCAACAAACACTATGCTGTTCTGACAAGCGGTATCAAAGCAGAAACTTGATAGTAAAGCAGGAACCGAGCCAGCACACACAGAGCTTACATAAAAAATCTAAGTATGTGTGTGTGAGTGTTTGGGATACAAAAGTCATAGCATTGCATATTGCTATTTTTTTCTTGCACTCCACAAACCATAACTTGAAAGAAAATAATATTCAAAGACAATAAGAATATGACCTCTCTTACCCATATAGATTTGTGATTAAACTTTTTGTTTTGTTTTATTTTATTTTGGGGGTTTTGCCTCTTTTTTATGAAAGGAAAATCACAGTTCATGTAAAAGTGAAAATTACTTATGTATTTACTTACCTGTATGTCAGTTCAAACCTGTATTGTGTTGTTATTTTTTCCCCAAGGAACACACAAAAATAAAAAATAAATAAATAAATTGTAGTTCGCACAATTCATAAAGTCTTATGAAGCAATAGCAGACATGCACTGAGCTCTCACACTGACAACATTTCTGCTGCAAAAAATAACTGTAGCTCTTTACCCAAAATAAAGGGATTTCTGGGACACCACATTAAGTATTTGCTTTGATAAAGACCATAAATTATAAAATAGTTGTTAGAAGTGGGCGGTTGAGAACTATAGTATTACAAATTTGATCAAAATTAAACCTAATTTACTTAAGGAGAGGTAAATTAATTATCATTTGGAAGTAAACATGATCCATGTATGTCAAAATTTGATATGTACTTTTAATCATTCATTTGTCCAAAGCGACTTGGAGGAATACAAATCTAAAGGATAATTAATTTTCAATGAACCTAAATACCACAGTGTAAGCCGTAAACTGCTTAAATCATCTGAATTCAGTCATAAAAGCCTAAGGATTGTGTTGATTAATAGGTAAATGTTCCATTTTCAAGTTTTCTGAGTACAGCCTTTGTTGTACATCAAAAATCGTCTCAGAGCCAAAACTGTATCCTAGCAATCCTGGTTCTGTGCTACTTACATTTGCAATGTTAATATTGCAACTTGACAATATGTGTATCGAAATGAATGCATGCCGCTTATATGCACCAGATGCGAGACGTGTGAAACGAGACTACAGCTCCAATTACAAATTTTGAACACTAATAAAATTACTATCTAATATCTCAGAAAGGGCATGTAGAATGTGTTGTAACTGTCAAGTCCTAAAGGAGAAGCAACACCAAAAAGTGTTTCTGACAGAGGGTCAGAGTGAGGGTGGAATATGACTGTGTTTTACAAATATTTGATTCTTTATTATTTGTGCCCAAATTGTTACTAATAATACACGTATATATCAGCTTATTTTGAAGCATTTGTTGATTGTTGATTTGAAGCCATTATTCATGCCTTTCAGAATAAGGTATTTGGCTTCAGGCACATTCCTATCTCAGACATTGGAGTTAATGTAATTGTGGAGTACTTGCTTTCAGGAAATGTCCAGTATACTCTCTGGCAAACTTTGAAGGCTCTATGGGTCACGTCGCTGTGAAGTTCTGTGGTAATGAGCCCATGTATTCTGGTGTCTGACAAATGACCCTCACTGCAAGTGAGATTTTGTAGCATGCCTTCTGACCTGTGAAACCACAGATCAAAAGCACAAGAAAAGAGAAGGCACTCATGAGAATCAGAGACACATCATCATTATCGCACATAGAGGGACATGGAGACAAGAGAAAACAAGTCCAATTGCTCTTCTGAATTTGTGTGCCTTTAAGTAATTTGCATGTCATTCCCTAGAATGTAAAACATGAAATAAATATTCCAGGTTCAATTTATGTCATGCTAAATCGACATCATTTGTGGCATAATGTTAATGACTAAAAAAAAACAAAAAAAAAAAACTTGTCCTTATATTTTAATTTTTGGAGGATTTAAAGGCAGAAATGGGAAGCTTATAATTTCATACACTTACATTAACTTTTTCAGGACACTGTATTTTAAAGATAATTTTGTATTAATCCAAATAACTTTACAGATCTTTATTGTAAAGAGTTTAAACAATGTTTTTCATGCTTGTTCAATGAACCATAAACAATTAATGAACATGCACCTCTGGAACGGCCGTTAAGACATTAACAGCTTACAGATGGTAGGCAATTAAAGGTCACAGTTATAAAAACTTAGGACACTAAAGAGACCTTTATACTGACTCTGAAAAACACCAAAAGAAAGATACCCAGGGTCCCTGCTCATCTGAGTGAACATGCCTTAGGCATGCTGCATGGAGGCATGAGGACTGCAGATGTGGCCAGGGCAATAAATTGCAAAATCTGTACTGTGAGACGCCTAAGACAGCTCTACAGGGAGACAGGAAGGACAACTGATCATCCTCACAGTGACAGGCCTTGTGTAACAACACCTGCACAGGATCGGTACATCCGAATATTACATCTGCAGGACAGGTACTGAATGGCAACAACAACTGCCCAAGTTACACCAAGAATGCACAATCCCTCCAACAGTGCTCAGACTGTCCGCAATAGGCTGAGAGAGGCTGGACTGAGGGCTTGTAGGCCTGTTGTAAAGCAGGTCCTTACCAGACCTCACCAGCAACAACATCACCTGTGGGCACAAACCGACCTTTGCTGGACCAGACAGGACTGGCAAAAAGTACTGTTCACTGACGAGTCGTAGATTTGGTTTTGGGCAGTGTTTCACAGCATCTTTGGAATGAGCTTGTTGTCATTGCAACCAATCTCAATGTTGTGCGTTAAAGGGAAGGCATCCTCTTCTCGTATGTGATACCCTTCCTGCAGGCTCATCCTGACATAACCCTCCAGCATGACAATGCCACCAGCAATACTGCTTAATGCAGCTGGTGACCACAACAGATACTGACTGTTACTTTTTATTTTAACCCCCCCTTTGTTCAGGGACACAATATTCCATTTCTGTTAGTCACATGCCTGTGAAACTTGCTCAGGTTAATGTCTTAGTTGTTGAATCTTTTTATGTTCATGCAATTATTTAGACATGTTAAGTTTGCTGAAAATAAAAGTAGTTGAAAGTGAGAGGACATTTCTTTTTTTCTGAGTTTATATTCATCTATTCAAACTTGTGTATTATTTAAACTGTAAGTATTATTCAAACTTATTTACTGCTTAAATTGACGTTTTTGCAGGAATATCATCATGGCAACAAAGTTGGATATAAATTTACACATAAAAAGTTAATAATGATTTTATCACACTACAATCATGTTTACATGTATACTATTTACATCTTATAGCTAAACTTTTGAAATAATTAATATTTTAACATTTACGGATTGGCTCTACTCAGTTCCATTGTAAGTGCCTCACTGGATTTTTGCTTTTTTTTTTAGATTTTTTTTTTTTTTTTTTTTTTTTTTTTTTTAGATTATCAGTATTTAATGATGCCAGTCAATTAAAAATTTTGGATCACAATTACATTTTTTATAGTTAATTGCAATTAATCACATATTTAAAAAGTGCTGAAATTTGACACTATATACTTTTGTTATCAAAATTTTTCTGTTTACAATTTAGAATATAAAACAATATGTAACAATATAATGCTTTATTGAATTTTTTTTTAACATTAACATTTAACTACAATATAAAGCTAGAAATGCACTAATATAGCACCAATTCAAGTAACATTAAACGTTTCCCAATGTCTAAGCAGGAGTTTGACTAATTGAAAAAACTATTCCCCATAGGTTGCATATGCATTGCAATGGGCATTAAATCTCTTAAACTCATATACACAATATTAATTTGCCGGTAGACTGTGGCTATCCACTTTGTTACAGCAAACGTGAAGCAGCGTTCATGATTCACAGCAGGGAATCAAAACCAGCGCAGCTTTTAACTCCCCATGAAAAGCGCTTGCAAACAAACACATCTCATTCTTCACTTTGGTGATAGTTTAGATTTGATATGCTTCTGTAGTAATAAAAATGCACCTTACATAGGCTGAAAAATACTTGATTTCTACCACAAGGCCCACTTGGGCTTGTTTTGTACATCAAATAGCGCTAAGAGCTTCTTTCTCCATCTTTTAATCACTGACAGGGAATTGCTATCAGAGATTCTTTTATTTACTGAGATAGCAACCTCTATCAAAGAAAAGAGCATAATGGTCAACTAGCGTTTTACGACAGTACCGCCCATAGGATCTCAATGGGACAGCTGTGTTATGCTGTTTAATGCTTTTTATGCTTGTAGGCTCCTCTTGGTAGAAGTACTGTTGTGTGTCTGTTTGTGGCATGTGTATCAGTGTTATGACTCCGGGCGGACACATAACAAAGGTCCCGCCCGCCCGCCCTTCACACCAGAGGTTATGCTGTATTAATGATAAATGCGTTAATCATGATTAAGAAAAAAGTGAAAATGTGTTACACTTTTTAAATTAATTGCATGCATTAACGTGTTAATTCTGACAGCTCTAAATGACCAGTGTTGCAATAAAAGTAACGCACTTTATGTAATCAGATTAATTTTTTTTTAGTAAATTGTAAAGTAGTGCAATATTTTATATATATATATATACAGTATATATATATATATATATATATATATATATATATATATAAAGAGAAGAGTGAATATATATATATATATATATATTTATATTTTAGACCATAATATTAATACTATAACACATTGCTTTTGTACACCTCAACTGTCCCAGTATTGTGAGAAATCAGAAGTAAAAATGTGCAAACTTTGGGAAGGAGACGTAGTGCATGATGGGCATTGTAATTCTAAAGATTGTGAGGCCAGAGACCATTTAACAGAGACAAGTCACTTCTATTAAAATGAATGGGAGAAATTGGAACCATGAAGCTCTAGCACCCAACAGTCAATGGATGTAGAAAGGAAGTCCCACCCTGCAGATAAAAGAGCAAATCACCTTTTAGATCCAGACATCGCCTGTCAATCAACTTGCTAACACGAATGAGCATTTTGTGTTTTATTGTAATATGAGGTCAACATTCGGTTGAGTGAAATGCGATTGATTCATATGTTAATTCAAACTGCATTAAAAAATCAGTAAACGGGTTTAGGCAAAGGGATTATAAGACTAGTCTTCCTCTGGCCTCGACATGATATACAGGGTGAAATACTTGATCAATTCACTTATGCAGCCGAACTGCTCCGTGTTACAGCTCCCTGTAACTTGGAGAATGAGATTAGAAAAGACTCTGGATCAGTCGCTCTGAGCAACGTTCTACATCAATTGTTTGCACAGAGAAAATGTCTTAGTTTCTAAAAATATACTGTATTTTTGTTTTATAATAAAAAAAAAAGTAGTTTAATTTATGAAACAAACCGTTTTATGACATTTTGGTAGCATTAAAAATGATTCCATTCAAGTTGTATCAATATGTGTCTTTAAATTTGTGGCATCTGTATGCACTGTGGATCAACTCAAAACAAGCATGCACTGAGATTACTTAAGTGAAAAATATTAATTTATTCATCACACCCTTGAACATGTTAGGCTGGCATTCCCCACAGAGTTTTATCCTTACTTTTTAAAAACAGTGTAAGTTAACTCTGACATAGTTGCTGGGCACAGAATATGATGACATATATGATGCACGTTCAAGTGTTGGACTTTGCTGATTTAGGAAAGACAGTGGTTATACTTTATAATTTATATTGACTGTAAATTCATCTTAACTTGCATTGAACCCTTCATTACTATTTAATACTCTTCAGATACAGTAAATACATACATAATTATACTAATAATTATTAAATATTAATCATCTATTTGAATATGATGGATTGTGGGATTTGTTTGTACTCACCTAAATAACTGAAACGTCTCGGATTACTTAACTGTAACCCCTGTTCCCTGATAAAAGCGGAACGAGATGCTACGCTGAGTTAGCGCTTTGGGAACAACATTAGTTGTGACCAGCTGTGAATATGTGTGCAACACGTCAATGAAAATTGACCGGAATTTATAGCCTCTGCCGGTTACATCATTGGATGCACCTGTAGCAGGGCTATAAATAGATGCGTCACAAATGCATCTTCAGGTATTTTGTCTGAAGAGCATTCCTGGGGCATCCCAGTGCAGCAATGAAGCACAGCATCTCGTTCCGTTTTTATCAGGAAACAGGGGATACAGTTAAGTAACCCGAGATATTCCCTGTCAAAAAGCTACACTTATGATGCTGTACTGAGTTAGCATTTTGGGAACAAGAATACCCATGTCGCCGCACTGTGGATGTCCTGACCCCTTACGGTTGTGTAGTGTGCTCACAAGAGCGCGAGAGGTCTCAGACATGAGCTTGTGATGTTGACTCAAGGACATAAGAACCTGGAGTGGCATGAACATCCAAACTATAAAATCTTATGAATGTGTGCGGAGAGGACCATCACAAACATGCTGCAGAGGGACACCTCTAGCCAAGGCTTTAGAGGAGGCGACCCCTCTGGAAGAGTGAGCCCTGATACCTACTGGTGAAGCTTGACCGCGCACCTTGTAGGCCAGGGCAATAGCGTCCCTCACCCAATGTGACAGTCTGCTTGATGGCAGCCTCCCCCCTGTTGCGGCCCCCATGACAAACGAATAGTAGCCATGACTTACGCCGCTGGCTAGTGTGGTGGACATAAGTCTGAAGGGCACGGACTTGACAAAGTCTGTGAAGTCTTTCCTTGTCCGGCATTGTAAATGGTGGGGAGCAGAAGGCTTCGAGAGTGACCGGATTTAAAGTTGAGAAAGGAACCTTAGGTAGGTAGTCAGGGTGAGGGTGCAAAATTGCTTTAGCCATTCCTGGGGCAAAATTTAAGCAGGCTGGCAAGACAGACAGATCCTGTAGATCCCCAAATCTTTTTAGAGAGGTGATTGCCATAAGAAAAACCATCTTGAGAGTCAAAAGTTTATCAGACGTTGACTCTAGAGGTTCGAAGGGGGTCTAAACCAGACCCTAAAGGACTATTGCTAAGTCCCATGAAGGGGTCCTGGTCCTAGCAGGAGACCTCAGTCGCATAGCTCCGCGAATGAAGTGAGCGAGAAGAGGATGTCTCCCCAATGGCACCCCGTCAATCAAGGTGTGGCAAGCCAAAATGGCTGCCACATAGACCCTGAGAGTGGTGGGCATGTGCCTGCTGACAATTTATTGGCGTATCTTCTTCTAGTAGAGGGAAACACATATAGGCGCGTTCTGGGCCATGTATGCACCATCGCATCCAGCCCCAATCTCACACGGATTTGTTCCAATTAGAGGGAGCCCTAGAATTTAGAATGTCTCCATAACTTCAGGTAAAAGCCCAGTGTCCCTCAGTTGGTACCCTTTAGGGGCCAAACATGAAGGTTCCACAGTTTGGGCCGGGGATTAAATATTGTCCCCTGCTCCTAAAACAGAAGGTCCCTCCTGAATCGCCCAAGGCGAGCCATCGAGGAGATACATTATCTCCAAGAACCATATCCTGTTCAGCCAGCATGGCACTATCAGTAAGAGGCAGGACCATTGCAGGGGAACTCTGGCCAAGACTCCTGGGAGCAGACAAACCAGGGGGAAAGCATACAGGCACATTCTGGGCCATGTATGTGCCATCGCGTCCAGACCCAGGGGGGGCTGGATGACTCAGAGAGAAGTAGAGGGGACATTGCGCTGTCTGTTGGGAGGTGAAGAGGTCCACTTCTGCTCTTGTAAAATCTTAACCAAATTTGTTCCACTACCTCAGGGTGGAGTTTCCACTTCCCCGTCGGTATTTTCTGTCTGGACAGTAATCTACTCCCATTCAGGCATCCAGGGATTTAAGCTGCTCTGATCAACAGGCGCTTGCCCTGGGCCAAAAGGAGAATCTGCCATGCCAGTCTGTTCAGCTGGAGTGAATGTAGACCTCCTTGATGGTTTATGTAATAGACTACCGCTGTGTTGTCCACCCGCACCAAGACATGGCAGCCTCTGGAGGAAGTATTTCAGGGCAAGAAATACAGCCATAAACTCGAGACAGTTAATGTGACAATAGAGCTGACAAACCTCCCATTCCCCTTGAGCTGGACGATCACTTAAAACCGCTACCCAGCCTGTCATGGAGGCGTCTGTCTTTAGCAAACTGCGATCGCAAGATTCACCTAGAGTGGGACCCAAAGTGAGGAACCAGGGTCTGAACCACATAGAAAGGGTACGTAGCACGTGGAGCGTAACCCTTATCAGCCTAGGGGATTGGCCCTTGGATGAAATCCCCTGGCTTTGAGCCACAACAGAAATGGTCTCATGTGCATAAAGGCCCAAAGGGATCACCGAGGACGCACTTGCCATGAGACCTAGTAGTTGTTGATACTGACGAACAGTGCAACCTTGGCCTAGCCTGACTTTGCTCAAGGTGTTCTGAATGGACTCGATTCGAGCGGGAGACAGTTGTACCCGCATTGTGATCAAATTCCATATGATCCCCAGATAGGTAGTTTTCTGAGTGGGAGAGAGGATGCTTTTCTTGGTGTTGAGCCTCAACCCCAGAGAAACCAGATGAGCTAAGACAATATCCCTGTGCTGTAATGCCAGTTCTTGTGACTGTGCTAGTATCAGCCAGTCGTCAATGTAATTCAAAATGCGGATGCCCCGGAGTTGCAAAGGAGCCAGTGTTGCATCCATGCATTCCGTGAATGTGTGGGGTGCTAAGGATAGACCAAATAGAAGAACCTGATATTGGAAAGCTTTGCCCCCGAAAGTGAACCTCAGGAACTTTCTGTGTTGTGGCAGACTTTCTAAAGTGAAAGTACACGTCCATGATATCGATCGTGACCAACCAATCGCGATGTTGGATTTGAGATGCGACCGTCTTGATGGTTAGCATCTTGAACTTGAATGCCCTCGGAGTGATTCAAGCTTCGAAGGTCTAAAACCCCCCATTCTTCTTGAGAACCAGGAAGTATCTGCTGTAGTAACCTGACTCTTTCTCTGGAAGGGAAACATGTTCTATGGCCCCTTTGAACAAGAGATTTGCAGTTCTTTCAACAGTAAACATGCTTGCTCCAGATTCATGGTAGTGGGAACCACGCCGTAGAAATGCGTAGGATGGCGAATTAATTAATTTCTGTAGCCTTTTTCTACTGTTCTTGGGAACCACATAGAAACACCTGGCAGTAGTTTACACGCTGCCAGGTTCTGTGAGATGGGTATCGATTCTGACACTTCCTGTTGAGGAGATGTCGAGTGTCTCATGTCCTGGACTACAGCAGGAAGTAACGGAACACCCAACATTTAGCTGGAAACCGCTAACTCCCAAAACACCATAGGTGACAGGAATGGAGCGGTTTCGTGGGGGTATCGGGAGAGTATAGTTGGATGTTTCATGTGACCCATCCCAAGAGGGGGGCTACCCCCACAAGGCTGGGTGCAAAACCGTCAGGGTTTTTTCATTTTTAGAAATAACTTTAGAATAACCCTGATGTCTTGCTTTGGATGCTGCTGAGGGCGACGAACCGGCCCTCCTCCTTTACGAGGGGTAGCACGATTCGCCATGCTTTGTTTTTGAGCCTCTCATCTAGAAGGACCAGGGCGGGGCTGGGTGGCTGACGTCCCCTCCCCCTGAGTGCAGTGAGGAAGGAATTGCTCGAATGCTTCCTCGTGGCTTTTTGCCTCCTGGAACCTGGTGATAACTACATTCATAACATCACCAAATAATGGCTCAACCTGTTGCCCGACAGGTTGAGCCATAAGTGTCTCTCCATTCTGTCTAAAGCAGACATAGACCAGCCAATGGCATGAGCAGTCTGTTTGGTCACATGGAGAGACAGATCCTTGGCTCGACGAAGCTCAGAGAAAGCCTCTTTGTCGACCATGTTGCCCGCACTCCTGGTACGCCTGTAACACTGCCATAGTGTGCAGGGCCGCACCAGCCTGACCTGCTGCCTGATAAGCCTTCCCCACAAGCGTGGAGGTGGTCCTGCATGGATTTGCGGGGAGAGTGGTTCTCTTTATTGATGATGTCGAGCCAGGCGAGAGATAACCAACAAGTGTCTCTGCTACCGGCGGCATCAACGAATAGACCCATGTCTCAGCAGCTACGATATTCGAATATGTCAGCGTCGAGGGCACGAAGACATAGGAAGTAAAAAGATTCCTCCATGAGCGAGAAAGCTTGTCATGGAGGTCATCAAAGAAAGGAAGGGACAGATATAGTGTTCCCTTCCTCTTTTTTTTATTTTTGGCCACCAGACAGAAATCTGTCTTCTAGTTTGGAGTGTTTGGGTTGGGGGGGGGGAGGGGGTTTCTTGTTCGAGTGACCAGTCTAGCTGTAGTGTGGTCACAGCCCGATTAACCACCTCGAGTAATTTCTCAGCCGCTTTATTATTGTGCGTGGAATGTACAGAGGTTCAGCATCCCCTTCGTGAACCGAAGAGGCGCCGAGGCGCGCTTCAGGCTTACGAGAAGGATCAGCTGGATCTGGGGAGAGAGCGAGCGATAGGGACGGACCCGTCTCTCGATCCTCAGCCAGATCTATGCGAGAGCCCCACGATGAAAAAGTGGGCGCTTGCTCTTGGAAGTAAGCGGTACGAGTGTGAAGCATTTTGACTGTAAACAGATCGCAATGCCTGCACCCGCCCTGCCGCAACGCAAGAGCAGCATCCTCTTCTCCCAAACACACAAAACTGGAGTGTGTCCGTTTCAGCCATAGAGCATAAACATGGGAACACACACCGCTTTCTTTGTTTATCAGTCATTCTTTTTCTTCTTTTTTTTTTTTAAAGAAAAGAGAAAGGTTTCTGCACACTGCCTAAAAATTCTAACTCCTAACAGAGGAAAGAAAGATTCTGACAGGCTCATGAAGCACACAAACACAGAGTGATCTGAAGACAAAAGATCTGATGATACACCTGTGACGCATCTATTTATAGCCCTGCTACAGGTGCATACAATTATGTCACCGGCAGAGGCTATAAATTCTGGTAAATTTTCATTGACGTGTTGCACACATATTCACAGCTGGTCACACCTAAAGTTGTTCCCAAAGCGCTAACTCAGCGCAGTATCATAAGTGTAGCTTTTTGACAGGGAACTACAGTATGTTTAAGTATTTACATAACTTTGGCAACATTCTTATTCTGAATAGTCCTATCCTGCACAAGACTGTTTTCTTTTCATATAATTTCATTTTTCCTTTACAATGGGTTCAAACAGTTTTCAATGACAATGGCTGATGACAGCAAAAGAGAGAACACTTGACAATCAGTTTGCCTCTAGGCATTACCCAAGACTCATAAAATATTCATAAAGGATTAAATAAGGACTATGAATAATGTGTCGTAGCGAGATGCATTGTGTAACAGCTTCCAATAACGGCACTTGAGTGATGGCTTTTAGTGGAGGATCCGTAATGGAAACTGGATTATACGTCTATAAAGAAAACCAGACAACCCCATGTTGGAATGGCGAATGTTAATGTCTTAGAAGTGAGTGATGTCACTTATTCATATTTAGAGTCATTTTTTTGTACAGAAAGGCATGTTGTTGTTCAATCAGGCTTGTGGAATAAACCATCTGACTTTTGCAAAGTAATTATGAATGACAGATTTCAGGAGCACAGTGGTCAAACAGATCTCTTCACTGAAAAAGCATAAAAGTACTGTACTGTGCAGCATGTTTGAGGTTATATGTAAGTGTCTGACCCTCATTGATTTGAAGGGCAGGGATCAGCATAATACCTACACTTCCTAAAGTCGATCAAAATGAAATGCATGTGTATGGACTAAGCACATACAGTATGTACGGTAGAGTCTCCTTAGGCAAGTAAAATATCTGTCAGGTCCTCTGTGTACAATTACACACACACAGTTGATTTGCTTTAGGCAATGATTGTGTTACTTGTGTTTTGTCAAATTCTCAGTTACATTTGATTACCTAGAGGAAACTTGCTCAGAGCAGTTGCTCTTTCAATGTTCTCATATATGTTTCACTTATGCATTAACTTTATCTCTGATGTTTCTCTTACAACCCCTTAGAAGAAATAGAAACGCACAAGACAATTGGCATTTAGTAAGACTACAGAGCTATAAATTTAATGTGGATTGTATAACTTAGATAATTTGGGTTTAGAATAATTTGATGATAAAGGTTTGAGATCATATCTCTGACTTTAAATTGCAGGCGTTGATATCTTGGCAACTTGGCTTGTACCCTTGAGGGGACCTTATCTGCACCTCTTGTTAAAACGTACAATTCATTTTGGGTACATAATTGTACCCTAAGGTCTTATTGTGCGCCTTTAAGGGTACATTCATATGTATTGTTCCATTGGGGTTGGGGGGTGTGTACCTTTTTTGAGACAAAATCTGAAAAGTCTCCATTTACTCTCCATTTTTTTCTCATTGTTACCTAGGAGAAACAATCGATGTGTTAAAGAGATTATTATTTTTTCTTTCATAAAGACATGCTTTGTGTGACTTATTTATTTTTTATAGTCATAGTTAAAATTATTTTAGTCAAGTCAAGTGGTTTTATTGTCGTTCAACCATATACAGTTAGTACAGTACACGGTGAAACGAGACAACGTTCCTCCAGGACCAGGAGATGTGCTTTCCTCAGACTACGAAGAAAGTAGAGACACTGCTGGGCTTTCTTGGTAATAGAGCTGGTGTTGAGGCACCAGGTGAGGTTCTCCACCAGGTGAACACCAAGGAATTTGGTGCTCTTGACGATCTCCACAGAGGAGCCGTCGATGTTCAGCGGAGAGCAGTCACTCTGTGCTCTCATAAAGTCATCAACCATCTATTTTGTTTTGTCCACATTCAGAGACAGGTTGTTGGCTCTACCCTAGTCCGTTAGCTGCTGCACCTCCTCTCTGTATGCTGACTTGTCGTTCTTGCTGATAAGACCCACCATGGTCGTGTCATCTGCAAACTTAATGATGTGGTTCGAGCTGTGCATTGCTGCATAGTCGTGAGTAAGCAGAGTGAACAGCAGTGGACTGAGCACACAGCCCTGGGGGGCCCCAGTGCTCAGTGTGTGGCGGTGAAGATGCTGTTCCCGATCCGGAATGACTGAGGTCTCCCCGTCAGGAAGTCCAGGATCCAGTTGCAGAGGGAGGTGTCCAGGCCCAGCAGATTCAGCTTTCCAATCAGGTGCTGAGGAATTATTGTGTTGAATGCTGAGCTGAAGTCTATGTACAGCGTTCGAACGTATGAGTTCTTTTTATCTAGGTGGGTGAGGGCCAGATGGAGGGTGGTGGTGATGGCATCATCTGTTGAATGGTTTGGACTATACACGAACTGCAGTAGGTCTAGTGAGGGGGATAGCTGTGTCTTAATGTGCCTCATGACGAGCCTTTCGAAGTACTTCATGATGATGGGTGTGAGTGCGACGGGACGGTAGTCATTGAGGCAGGACACTGAAGACTTCTTTGGCATGGGGATAATGGTGGTGGCCTTGAAGCACGTTGGAATGACGGTGCTGCGCAAAGAGATGTTGAAGATGTCGGTAAGAACATCTGTCAGCTGGTCTGCACATCCTCTGAGCACTCTGCCAGGAATGTTGTCTGGTCCAGCAGCCTTCCGTGGGTTGACTCTATGTAGAGTTTTCCTAACATCAGCCGTGGTAAGACAGAGCACCTGGTCACAATGTCGTTCTGTGCTTCAAACTAGCGTAGAAGTCGTTCGTAGAAGTCATCTTTAGTGATGAATGTATTATAGTGCATTCATAGCAACAATTTAGGTAAATTTGAATTTGGCTTTTAATTCATGCAAAACTTCTATTGGAGTATAAAAAGGCTGTGGATTCTTATGAAGCAACAGAGGAACTACAAAGAGCCAAAAATATAATCATTCAACTCTTAGAAATGGTGCTGTTTTGATTGAATATTAAAAATGCCTGCTCACAATCCCCAATATTAAACAAATATGAAGGCCATTTCATTGTTATTAATGGAGAGTTCAAGTATACTTCCATGTCCCATTATACAGAATAAAATGACAACTTCCACAGTATACAAATGCACACAGACACCCAGCTCTTGCTCACAGTGTGAAGAGGAGGGAGAGAGAGACTCTGTGTTCTTCAGGGTTTGATGTGTCATAAATATGTATGCCAGTCAACAGAGGGATGGAAGAAGATGAGAGAGGAGAAATGAGAGGGATAGGAAAGCAATAGTGACAAGGAGAATAAACGAAACAGAAAGACGCACAAAGAGAGAAAGAGAGAGAGAAAACAATGGAGAAAACATTTTATCTTTTGTCTAAAAGTGATCGTTCTGTTTTCTTATTTTACTATTATCAACATTATATTCTTACCATGCTGTCACCTACTCTGCAGATATTGATGTTTTGCATTTTTACTCATTTTTCAGAAGTGTGAATCAAAACAGGTAAAATGAGCTATAGATCAAAGTTATGCTTATTTAATTATCTTACAATGCACAATGGTACTAAAACCTCTGGATACTTAAAATAGATTTTTTAAAGTGGCCATGCTTTGCCACTTCAAAGACTGTCAGCATATATTAACAGTAGATGTTTAATAGCAACAACAGGCTTCATTAGAAGCTTTGTTATTTTGCCTTGTCTTAAAGTTTTTGTTCTTTTTGGATGATTTTTGTTTCATTTTGCTATGCATTGTTTCAATCGTCTTGTTTAAAAGGCTCTTGCTGTAAAGCCATTAAACCATGTTTAACTAAACCCCAGCTCTATCAGTTCAGGTTGCGTTTTTGTCTGTAGACAGATGTCTCTCGCTTTGTGTCAGGACACTTCATGCAATGTCACCCCTCTCCAAATATCTGCAGAGTGCTTTAAAGAGGCATCGTGTTCCTCCTTTCATTAAAGGTGACTTAGTCTCTATAGGCTTTCATTGTAGGGTATAGACAGTCAGTGACTGTTTTTTACTCCAGGAGAGGAGCTGAAAGGGTCTGTACTCGTAGCAATGTTATCTCTCACTGACACATGCAGTTTGGTCAGCGGTCCACCAGCCTCCTTCTGATTCAATCAAAACACAACAGGTTTGTGGCCACTCTCATGCTCTCTCTCTCTCTTTGACTCTCATAACATGGAACATGATAAAGGCTACAATCTTGTTCTTTCTTAGCCCATAGTGCAGAGTGGAATAAGACGTGCCTCTGCCTTAATCTAAAAAATAAATAAAAAACTGTGCACAATTTTGTCATGTATATGTATATTTATTTAGAAAGATCCCATCATATACAGCTGCCTGTGATCGAAAAGACCATATGAGAAATTATTATTATTATTATTATTATTATTATTCACATCCATGAGTAAAAAGACACACCATACATGTTAGTGGATTTAAAAACAATTTAATTATTTGGCTGAAGATTTACCATGCATTATTAAAGCATTTTTACCAAATTGGTGGCTGTGGATTAATGTGTTATATGCTTTGGGGTAAGCTGTGCCAATAGATCATCTATAGCAATAGTTAGCTTGGCATCCAGATTGGGGAAAATTTGTGGAAACTACAAGAAAAAGGCATACTGTATTGTTATTGATTCATAATAACATTTTCAATTGATAGGAGACCTCCTCATATATGATTAGGAATAATATTTGTTTAGTTTTGTCTCCTTTCTCCTTGACTAGATGACAAAAAATGGCATAGCTTACCCACACCACCCTTTGTATCATTACATTAGAACCTGCAATATAGATGTGACATTTCCTCATGAGAGTGAACTGGGCTTGGGTCAGGTTCAAAATAATTTTACTTTGTATCTCTCTGCACTTTTATCTGCTGTGATCTGTAGTATTTTCCAGCAAACACAACCATCCATACATCCACCATCCATCCATCTTCCATAGCCGCTTGTCCAAAGTAGGGTCTTGGGTAGTCCTGGCAAAGGAAAACAGGAAAACACCCTGGACAGGTGGCCAGTCCATCACAGGTAAGCACACACAACCAGGATCCTGCAGTTACTTTTTTCTGATAACATTCACCATTATTAAAGGACACTGACATATACAAACTGTATTTCTTGATTTCCTGATTCTCTCACATGCATTAAAAAAGATTTGAATCATCCCCTGTTGAAATGAACACCTGCCTTTGTGCTACAGGGCTTTGATTCCCTGCAAATCAGACGTGTTGGGAAATGAATGCATTTGAAAATTCCCTTAACACAACTCTTTGGTCCTCTCAAGCTTAGCTTACCTGATGTTGTCAAGGAAACAGCAAAACTGTTCTATTTCTTTATGATAGATTGGGCCATCCTGGCCAACTATGTCTGTTCTGAAAATATTTAAAAATAACAAGTCTGGTAATTGTTCAAGGTTGATGCCTATTTTTCAGATGTTAGAATATGGGCGGAAAAATAACAAAGTAATTGTCACGAGAGAGGAGACTCACTGAGCGCAAAAAAAAAAAAAATTAAAGAGAAAGGATAGGTGTAGCCTTCTTCCACCAAGAGCCTCTGCTTGGCTGGTTCTTGGCTGGGGGAATCTGGAGCCTATCGCAAACCAGTTCACTTTTCCACTGACCACAAACAAACATGGTGCGACACAGTGTGTGTGTACAGCTTTTACTCCTGTTTTTTAGGAGATGTAAACATACAGAGTAATGCAATCCAATGTTATTGTATTGCTCCGCATGATTGCCAGACGACATCTTCACTCAAGACTAGAACTAGTGTAAAAATATTATTTTCAATTAAAATTTGAATGTGGCTTAACTAGCTAAGTATTGGTGTAGCAAATTGCCCCTTACAAAAATCGAGACTTCATTGTTGCCACAGAAGTGTTTACCAGTAGCAGCAAACAGTCCATTGGCACCAAAGGTTTGCTGCAGTTTCACCACTAATGGTGAAGAGCCGCAAACTTCGGGCAAATATTTGGCGCAAATCGCAAGCACATTTGCATGTAAAAGTATGAGTGGAAAAATTGCAGCTAGTTTGCGGAAGTTTGCAGACCTCTAGATTATTTGACAGGGGTTATATTTTGATTTTTGCAACAGTATTTAATATAATGTTTATGCCTTTATTGAGAATTCCACCGATTTACTTAACAGATCTTCCTAACTAAGTGAGTAGCTTGCCAAACACTCCCTTTCTGAACAAAAACAATACATAAAATAAGATAAGAGTGTAAGGGAAGCTAACAAATTAGGCAAACGCAATAACTTACCAAGGGCAGCTGCAGAGGACACATGTGATTTGACACTGCTAGCTATCTAATTTATCTTGGATCTGCATATCCTATCATACCCTATTGCAAGTAGAGCGCTGTTTTCCTCAGTGGAACACTGCCGAATGCTTTTGATGCTCAACGTTTTTGTGTTTTGTGTTGTTGTTAAGGAGTAAAGTAGTACTCCTTCCTGCAGACAGTACCTAGCCAAACTGTTGTTGTTTGGAAAACTTTAACTGGTGTTGGCACATTATTCCTTTCTCTGCCCCCTAATGTAATCGGCCCCTGCTTAAAGACCAGTAAGATTTTTCCACCCTTGAAATGCCTTTTTATCAGTCCAGAATAGTTCAAGCATTTGCAGCAGCCCTGGAATCAGCCCAAACCATGTTGGTGGAAAAGGGGAAATAGAAAGGGGGAGGCGTGGGTGGTAGGGTATTGAAAATAATTTCAAGATGCAACAAAAGGTCACTCCTTTGATGACAGTGACTATACCAGGCCTTACCCCACCCATTGACACAACCTTTACAGTTCTGATTGTTCAAATTAATATTTAATTAAAAGTGGCATAATTACTCTGCCCAGCTGCTGCCGGTCTGCTCAAGAAATTGTGCTCTTTAATTGAAACATTACAGTGAAACACAAATAGCTCTGTTGAGAAGTAAAATTACAGAGCCAAGCTGCTTTTTGTTGATTACTTATTACTCATTAATTTCATGTATTTATCATTTTATGTTTTAATTCAACTTTGACTTTCGAAAAAGGAAAAGAGAGGATTAACCCTATTAATAAATAATACAATTCTAATTAATTCAACATAATATCCAGAGGTAAACATTATTGTTTCATTTATTATTTTAGCTGCATTTGATGTATTAAGAATTCAACATATCAATAATGAAAGATCCAAATGATATTTTTGAAATAACATTAGAATGGAAATGTTTAGTTAATGTAAAGTTAACTTCTGTTTGCTCAGCCCATTAATATCAGATATGAAATAAAATTAATAGTTTTCAACTTTTAGACTTCACTAGTTTATTTTTTAAATGGTCCTGCATGACAAACACCGCCCCCAGTGGCCAAAGCGATATGTTTTGATGGGCATATGGGCACATGTAAGCTCCATTTTTCGGGAGTAATGTCTGTGGAGGGGTGCCTAAAGAGAGTTGTTTTCAGTTATATACAAACTATAATACAGTGGAGAGGAATGCATATTTTATAAATTGTACACCCAACCCAAAGCCCAAACCTAAACCTAACCATCTGTGGAGTAAATAAGCAATGTTTCTGGTGAAAATGCAACCTCTAAATCACGCTTGTCATTGATTATGCGAACACGATTACTTCCCGGTTTAAAAGCAGGATCCGAACCCGGGTCTCCAACCCAGCTGATGCAACACGCTTCCGTTGACACCAAAAGTGAAGGTAAACACGTTGGAGCCGATGCAGAAGTGTCTAATAGGAGATGGCACTTGTCACTGAGCCAGCATAATGTAGCCAATCCTAGGGAAATGGAATTTGAGAAAACAACATACCGACTTACCATTTGGTCATTTTGTTGTACTAGTCATATTTGGTTAGCTTAAAATAGGTTTGGCTATATTCATTCAGTCGTGTCACCTCAATGAGCAAGCTTACTATACACTCCGGTACACCTGGCAGCATGCACCTTTAATGTTGGTAGTCCGCCAAGCCAGTAAAATCAAAGGAGAATAAGTAGGTAACACTTTCATGGTGCACTGCAGATTAAAACACAAGTAAGTTGAAACATTTGCAAATACAATTGCTGAATATTATGAAAGAGAACATTGGGTCAAATTGGTCGTTATTACTGTGCCTTAGAAAGTGTCTGTTTATAGTTCTTTTGTGTGAATGAATACTGTCAAAGAATGTTAGCTGATATAGTTTGCTAGCTTGCTCAGAGATTATAAATTCTCTGTTTGGTTGTTATGATTGCATTTTGGTTGACAGCACATAGAGAGAGAGAGGAGGATAAAGAGGTAGAGACAGAGAGGGAGCAGGATTGAGTTGGCAGAAAGAGAAAGAGAGAGAGAGAGAGGGAGAGAGAGAGAGCAAGAACCAGGTGAGAAAGTATACAGGTAGTCATAACCACATAGTTATAATGCCAAAGCAGCTTCCATTTTGCCCACATTCATTGCAGTGGAATCCACAATGATTTCACATAACTAAAAAAAATTATTGATATACTGTTATAAAATGTGGATTCTCCCTAACTTACATTTATTTTCTCTTACATTTATTTATGTCACAAATTGTAACATCTGAAGTTGTTGCCACTATTACCAACCACCAGAGGGATCTCTCACCCAAAAACTGACACTATACCGATTCTTCTATGGTGACTTCCTGTTTGTACTATATATAAATAGCCATGCCTGACTTTGTGAAGTTTTGCCAGTTAATCCTGCCTTACCTTTATCTTTTTACATTGCCATTGCTTATTGTTCTCTTGTTATGACAATTGCCTGTTTGCCTGTATTTACTGCTATTTGAATATTCCTTTGTTTTGTTTGCCTTGTTGGACTGTCTTTTTGGTTTATTGGATTATACTGCCTGCTTAACATTACCTCTATTTGTCTGCCGATTTGGATTGTTTGCTTGTGATATTTAATCAACTTCCTGGACATGGATCCTAACATCATCCCCATGGCCATTACAGAATACTTCACCTAACATGGATCCAGCGGAAGTTTCACTGCTCCAGGCTGCATTCACGCACCAGTGCGTGGTATTACCAAGACCAGCTGAATAACCTACGAGCTGCCAACGAACATTTGACTCAATACATTCACTCACTGCCAGCTCCCCATTCTAAAACGGTAAGCTTTGCTCTACCTCATAAGTTTGATAGTTCTGATTAAAAATGTCTGTGTTTTTTATGACAATGCAAAGTATTTTTTCAAATCAGCCTGAATAATTTGCTCAAGATGCTAGGAAATTTTATTTTTTGATGTCACCGCTTACCGGCAAAGCTCTCGATTGGGCTGCCGCTGTTTAGGATAAAGATACTAAAATCCAGCTTTCATTTGATTACATCATTCAACCAATCCACAAAGTCTTCTAGTATCCAGCGGTAGTCCAAGATATCCCTGACTTCATCTATGCCAGGGTCAATGATCAGCAGTGGATTATGCTTTTCTGTTCAGGACACTAGCGGCTCAGAGTGGGTGGAATGATGTCTCTCTGAAGAATGTTTTCACTGACTGGCTTAACCTGAAACTCGGTTCGGAACTGACCTGCAAAGGTGAAAGTACGAATCTTTTTGAATCCATAACTATGGCCATCAAGATTGATAACATGTTTCATGGCCTCAGTTTTGCTTCACCTCAAATTCTGCAGTCTCAGTACAGGCCCAGGCATCCACTATCACCCGTGCAATTTGCTCACACTCGTTTTTCCATGGAGGAACGCCAATGTCGACGCAACGAAAACAGTTGCTTTTACTGGTATACCAAGTCATCTCAATGTTGCATGCCTACAGAAGAAATAAAGTTTCCCTGAGTCAAGGCAGCATTTGAGTACTATGAGAATATTACCCATCTCACAAAATTTTCTGTTGCCTGTAGAGATCTCCATTGGTGATCATGTAAGATGGCTTACATTATTGGTGGATTCTGGAGCTGCTTTTAATCTCATTAATCAGGAGAGTGTACAAGAACTCAACATACCTACCATTGAATGCTTGTCTAAGATTAACATCACCACTGTTGACAATGCACCTATTTGTCCTGGCATAACCCAACAGACTTCCTATAACCATCAAGATTGGACATTCATGTTGAGAATCTCACTATGTCATCAACTCACCCTGGCACGTTCTTATCCTGGGTCATCCCTGGCTGGCCATCCATGACCCATCGATATCCTGGAACCAAGGTGAGCTCACCCAGTGGTCAAGTGTCCGTTATAAACATTGTCTCCATGTTGCTGTTTCCAGGCATTGCCTTATCACCAGTATTGAGAGCCCCTGAATCACAGAAGGAGACCACGATTCCCAAGAAGTATGCGGAGTTCAGTGTAGTGTTGAGTAAGATTAAAGCTACACAACTTCCTCTTCATCATCCATGGGACTGTGCCATTGAACTTCTGTCAAATACAGCTCCACAGAGAAGCAAGGCCTGTGCATTGCCATGCCCTGAAACCCTTGCCATTGAGAATTACATTGAGGAAGCACTTGCCTCCAGTTACATCTGTCCTCCACCTCCCAGCTGCTGCAAGTTTCTTTTTTGTAGAAAAGAGGGATGGAGGTCCACTTCCCTGTATCGACTATTGAGGCCAGAACTCTATCACCATAAAATATTGTTACCCATTACCACTTATCCCCTCAGCCCTTGAACAAATCTCACCGAATGCCTTAACCTTCTAAAATCAAGGAACTACAGTGGTTCCTGGTCTTTGTCATCTATGGTAATTTCATTAGGAATTACAGCACCATTGCAGCACCACTCACATTGTTCAAGGGAAAGCTAAGCAATTTGCCATGGAACGATGCCACATACCAAGCCTTAATCTCCCTCAAGTCAAGCTTTACGACTGCTCCAATACTGAAACATCCTGACCCCAATCTTCCCTTCGTTGATGAGTTAGACACTTCAGATTGTGGGATTGGAGCGGTCTTATCACAACATTACAGAACACAAGGAACGCTTTACCTTTGTGCCTTTTTCTCCAGGAAGTTGAACTCTGCTAAACATAACCATGATATGAGGAATAAGGAATTAATTTCCATGAAAGCAGCACTTGAGGAATGGCATCACAGGTTAGAGGGGGCAGTCCACCCATTCCAAATGATCACCAATCACAAGAATCTTGATTATCTCAAGGCAGCCAAGAGATTGAACCCACGTCAAGCATGATGGTCATAGGTTTTCACTAGATTCAATTTTACAGTCACTTACCACCCTGGCAGCAAGAACAGCAAGGCAGATGCACTATCACGTAGACATGATCCACCTCACTTCCAACCTCAACCTGGGTCCATTCTGCCACCATCTGTCATGACACTGATTAACTGGGACATCATGGAGGAGATGCAATGAGCACAACAGCATGAACCGTCGCCACCTAACTGCCCTTCTACCAAGCACCATGTACCCCAAGCTATCCAATGGGTCCACAGTTCTTAGAGCACAGGACATCCAAAAAACTGCTACACTAATACGTTATTCATTCTGGTGGCCTTCATTGATTCATGATGTGACTAACTATGTGAAGTCTTGTCATGTATGTGCCCAATCCAAGACCACCAAAGAACTGCCCACGGGGTTGCTTCAACCACTGCCCATACCACAAATACCATGGTTTCATCGGCTTCGTCACAGACCTGCCAAACTCCCATGGATGCACAACTATTCTGGACGTTTCCCTCAAGGGTTTACCCACTGCCATGGAAACCACTAATGCTTTGTTCCACCCAGTGTTAAGGGTCTATAGATTACCAGAGGACTTTGTGTTCAATCGAGGTCCACAATTGACATCCCGAATTTGGTAGGCATTCTGCAAACAACTAGACATTAATGCAAGTCTAACCTCTGGTTATCACCCTCAGGCCAATGAACAGGTGGGACGTTTAAATCAAGAGATTGGCAGATACCTTCAAAGCTATTGTAGATGTGAACAGGAGAATTTGAGTGACTTCCTGCGCTGGGCCAAATATGCACAGAATTCCCTCACCCATACTTCTACAGGTCTAACTCCCAATGCGTGCTGGGCTACCAACCCCCGATGTTCCCTTGGTCAGGAGAACGTACTATGGGGCCAGTGGTGGACTATTGTATTAGGCAAAGCTTGAGGGTGTGGACAGCGCACATTTCCGGTTACAGTAAGCTGTCTAAGCTCAACGTTTCCAGGTTGAACGATGAAGGCGTCCCCATCCCAACTATCAGTACGGAGAGAGGGTCTGGTTGTCCACAAGGGATCTCAAATTGTGGCTACTCTGTCATCTGATCATGGGTAGCTGCCAAGGACATAATGGACTCGTCCCTGATCCAAAAAGGTCATTGTGCCCATCCTAATTGTCCAGCACCACGACCAAGGTGACGTCCCAGCAGAAGAACACCAGTAGTTCGTAGAGGGAGGGGGGGCCCTGGAACATCTGAAGTTGTTACCCCTACTACCAACCACCAAAGGGAGCCCTCTCCTGAATACTGACACTATACCATTTATTTTATGGTGACCTCATGTGTATACTATATAAATAGCCATGCCTTTCTTTGTGACTTTGCGAAGTATTGCCAGTTAACCCTACCTTACCAAGCATTTTCCCATTTCCATTGCTTATTGTTCTCTTGTTATGACTATTGCCTGTTTTACTTGATTTACTGCCTTTTGGATACCTCTTTGTTTGCCTTGTTGGGGTGTTTTTTTTAGTTCATTGAATTATACGACTACCTCTATTTGCCCGCAGAGAGAGAGAGAGAGAGAGAGAGAGACTCTTTATTAAAACATGTACTGAAATACTATGTATTTCACCCCTATAGATGTACTGCTACAATCTGCACATACGAAGGGGAAAAAAAAAAAAAAATTGTATATAAATTAATAAAATTTAAACATCACCAATTAAACACTATAGTTTCATCTTCACGTATTAACAATAAAGTACCATTCACACACCATTTAGACTCAAATTCAAATATGTTTTTTGTAATTTGATAGAATTTATGTTCCAGTCTGATTCTTGATTCGACCAAGGCAGTAAACATTTTCAGCGCGCTCATATTTCTCCCCTCAGCAGCCATTCTGCAGGTCTTCCAGATAGCTAGTTTAGCTTGCCCGACTGTAAAATTGGCCAATGTACACTGTTCTCTGTGCGTTTTAGCATACTTGCATCCATAAATAAAAAATGTCTTGTTAAAACAAAAACCTAGGCTTCTAAGTATTCTTTCCAATAAAGTAAACAGTGATACTAGCCTAGGACATTCAACAAAAACATGGAACACAGTCTCTGGTTTAGTACAAAAATTGCAGAATGATAAAACGTCCATATTAAAATTAGAAACAAAACTTTGTAGGTAACACACAGTGCAATATTCTCCACTGTAAATCCCCAGATCGTTTTGGAAGGGGACCTTTATACAACAGTCTCCAAGAGGGAGCAAGATCATCAGAGTCCATAAGATATTCTCTCCATTTTGTATCACATCTCTGATTAATATTCCAAAAATAATCAGTCTTTGCACATATCTGATAAAACTCTTTTTTTCCAGCAGCTTGAAAATCAAGCTCCTGCAGCCCCTTAAATTTCAATAACTTCCCCTCTTGGTCATCCTCTGTACAGATCCTTGGAGACACAAGTAGCTTAGGGAAAGAGCATTGCATTGAATCACCAGACAGGAAACAATTTACAAAATGGAGGAACTGAGAGGGAAAAACAGCTTTCAGACTGTTTATGAAATGTTCCACCATCCTCACAGACCTGAATCCCACCTGTTCACAAATTTCGGCCGCTGGTCTCCATTTTCTGGAAGCAATATCAATCAGATGTGCAACTGTGGTCAAACCCCTATCTATAAATGTTTTAGCAATGATATTAAACATGCAAACATTGCCACCAAAAAAGGGGTTATAAAACAGTGGCTCATTCAGGCCAAAATGGTCATTTTCTCGTCCAACTTCCTTAAAAATAGTCCAGGAATTTAAAACTGACGTATAGAATCTTACATCAGATAGGCCTGTAACATTTCTACTATACAAAGACATCAAAAACAATTGTTTGTCAAGGGAAAAGTTGCCAAAAGTTCTGAGCAAAGCCAGGCCAAAAGACACCCATGATGTTGTATGCCCTTTAGAGTAAAGCAAAGTCTGAGCAACTTTTAGCCTCATAGCTTTAACTTTGGCGGTCACATCAATTAACCCTTGACCTCCTTCAGTAACTGGCAAGTAAAGGACTGCAGGGGGAAGCCAATGATGACCGTCCCAAAAAAAATCTACAAAAATCTTCTGCAAACGTTGCAAAAGAAATTTTGGTGGATCAAGTACATTTAAACGATGCCACAACATAGATGCAGCTAAGTTATTAATTATAAGTACTCTACCTCTATATGACAAATTTGGGAGAATCCACCTGCACCTTTGTAGACGGCCGGACACTTTATCAAATATACCTTCCCAATTGTTCTCCATATATTGATCTAGCCCCATAAAAACCCCAAGCACTTTAAACCCTTCCAAGCTCCAAGAGCAGGGCTGAGGAAGTACTGGAGGGCCTCCATTCTCCCATTTGCCAAGCAAAAAGGATACACTCTTTTGCCAATTTATTCTTGAGGAAGATGCTCTCTGATAGATATCCAGAGATGCTACCAAATTCTTAACATCTTCATCTGACCTTATTACCACTGTAACATCATCAGCATATGAACTTAATCTAGCCCTTACCAAATCTGTACTATAAGGACACACTGTAGAAATCCCACTTAACTGTCGTCTCAGAACTGCCAAGAGTGGTTCAATAACAATAGCATATAAAATACCTGAAAGGCCGCACCCTTGTCGTATACCTCTGCCGACTAAAAATGGTCTTAAAAGGGTGCCATTTACTTTTAATATGCTATATACATCCGTGTACAGCAGCTTAACATAAGAAATAAATAATGAACCAAAAGCATTGAGATCAAAGGCTTTTTCTTGGTCCAAAGAAACCAAACCTACATCAAGTTTATGCACTTTAGCAAAGGAAATCAAATCTCGAACCAAAAAAAGATTATCAAAAATAGATCGATTCGGAATACAATAAGCTTGATCCACATGAATCACTGAAGATATACAAAGTTTGAGTCTATTAGTCAAAGCTTTGGAAAATATTTTGTAGTCAACTCCAAGCAATGACACAGGGCGCCAATTTTTAATGTCTCCAAGATCACCCTTCTTGGGTAGTAGAGTTATCACGGCCCTCCGAAGGCTCACAGGTAATGTGCCTCTTTCCAGACACTCCAAGAAGACAGAAAACAAGTCTTTTCCGATCACAGACCAAAACTGTTTGTAAAATTCAGCATTCAACCCATCCAATCCTGGAACTTTGCCCGAAGAGAGTTCCTGAACAGCTACAGTCAGTTCTGCAAAAGTCAAAGGTTGATCAAGTCTAGATTTCTCCTCTTCTGCAAGTTGAGGTAAATCTTGAAGAAGAATGTCAGCCATTTCATCCTCACAGGGTTCAGCCTTGTAAAGATCTTCATAAAAAGATAAAACATGTGACATGATTCCACGATCATCAGTCACTTTTTCTCCCCCTGGAAGTTTCAGATGACATAAAATCTTCCTATTTAATGTCTTCTTCTCCAGACTAAAAAAGAATGATGTCAAAGCATCCATACTGTTAAAGGTGGTAAACCTTGCTCGTGCAAGTGTCTCTTGGGCCCTTTCTTCTAAAAGATTCCGTAAGAGAAATGTATTCCGTTCAAGGATTTCAGCAGTATCCACACCATCCGCTTTATCATCAGTGTAAAGGATGTCCTGTTCGAGCTGTTTCAATGTACTTTCCAGAATGCTTTTATAGTTTTGACAAAAAAGTTTAATTTGTGTTTTGCCAATATCCCACCATTGACTTAGGGACTTGTATAGCATTTTACTCTCTCTCCACGTCTCCCAAAAAAAGGTGAAAGAGTGCACAAAGTTATGATCTTGCAACAGTCTACTATTAAACTTCCAAAGCGAGTGCTTAAAAGTGCTCTGTGCAGTAGAAACTTTAACAGACATGTACTGGTGATCAGATAAGGCAGTAGGAGTAATGCAACTCTTAAAAAAACTACCCCTAACACTTTTCTGTACATAGATTCTATCAAGTCTAGCTCCAGATATCATATTAGAGTTTACTTTCAACCATGTATATTGTTTGGTCTGAGGGAAAGCTTCTCTCCAAACATCTACAAGACAATGATAAGTTATCACAGTTTTAAGTTCTTCTGACGACTGTTTATGTGGTTCTTCATGGTTCCTATCTAAGGTATGATTTATGGTACAATTAAAATCTCCAGCCTGAACAACCATTCTATCTTGCAAAACATCGCTTAAAGCAGTCTTCAGTTTCTTAAAAAAGAGAGTTCGCTCTGAACCAATGTTTGGAGCATACACATTAAATAGCAAAAAGTTTTGTCCATGAACCGTCACATCAACACGCAACATTCGACCAGGAACCAATTCAAAAACACTCACAGGATGCTCCTTATACTCTGGCCCAAAGAGAATTGCAACCCCTGCGCTAACACTAGAACCGTGACTTAATATAACCTGCCCCTTCCATTCACTCTGCCATTGTGCTTGATTATTTGAATCTGTGTGAGTTTCTTGAAGGAAAACTATAATAGCCCTCTTTATCATAATATAGTCAAAAAGACTAAACCTTTTGACAGCATCACGACACCCATTAACATTTAAAGTACCAAATCTAATGGATGCCATAAAGAAAAAGATAAAAAGATACCTAAAAAAATGCATGCTAGCCATATCACTTTTTGCCTGATGAATGCAGTATACTTCTTACATTACAAAGGATCTTCTTAAGGCGGTACAGTTTTGGTCTATCAAAGGTTGCTTTCCGCACAGCTACAGTACAAGATATCAAGAAAAGTTTCAAATCCGGAAAGTACGACTCAATACTGGGCTTGCGAAGTCCCTTAGTATTGTCAAGGAAGGTATTTATCTGCTGTAATGAGTAAAGTTTAGTCCTACCTTCAGAAGAATTCTCCAAGTCCATCATGTCATTCCCATCATATAGTTCCTCATCATCCTTATCGAAGTCCACTTCTTGCGAAACATTATCTCTCTGACTCTGATCAATCAATTCATCAGTACTTATAATATCACTTACGTCGGGTTGTATTTGTTGTTCATCCCCGCATGATTCGGCCTCATGCACATCTTTTGCATGTACCTGATCCAGACTCAAATCTGGCTGTGTGACAACGGGTATGACATCAGCTACCTGGGCAACCTCAGCTATCTCCACGACACTATTGCTGGAATTAGCCGACAGGGATCTTTCCCCATTCTCCTCGAGCGAGCCACTCGGCGGCGGCGCTGACTCCGCGACGGCTTGAGGAAGTAGTACCGGCGCAGCGTCCGCAACGTCAGAAACTCGCGCCCCACCATCAACCATATTATCAGCCAAAACTTCATTAACGGCATTATTCCTATTACTATTCGGGCAAGTCTGTCGAACGTGTCCGAATTCGCCACAAATGAAGCATTTCATGGACTCAGAACTTACAAAAATAGTGTAATCCTTCCCTTCGATGGTTAGTTTCGCCGATCATGAAAATCATGAAAACCTGGCGCCGAAAAGACATTACATGCCTAAGTTGGGGTTTTTTGCATCCAAGCGTGATCATCTTAATGGGACTCACTAATTTACCATATCGCAATAGTATTTCCTCTAGCTTCTCATTTTTGACAAATGGAGGTACGTTTGACAAAACAATCTTTTTTGATGGGCTCACATTCAGGTACCCACATTCTCAATAAAGAGGTGTTTCCCCCCCCCCCCCCCGGTAATCCAGCCGGTGCGCGCCTTTCTCACGGCACCCCAAAACTCTGCAGTCCCTTGCCTCCGGCCCCGCAACTGCTCAGCCCGTAAGTGTTTGAGTCTTTTCTCAGCACCCAAGCCTCGGGACAGTCTTCTGCCTCCCAATGCGCTATTACCTGCTCCCCCTGCCGCGAAGCCCCGCCCGGTACATCAAAAGCGATCGTCCCGTTAGTGTCCCTCACGTGGAGCTTGGATGCGTGGCTTTCACTTCCAATCTGTCATGCTGGCAGGCCAGGACCATCAGACTCAACTACGCGATTCAGTTTGCCCGGTTCCCGCCTCATTTCAGTGGTGTTTGCTCCACTTCTGTGCACTACGAGAAGGCCAGTGCCTTACGAGCAGAGATCACGACCCTGCTCCTCAAGGATGCGATAGAGTCTGTCCCTCCAGCCAAGATGGAGAAGGGTTTCAAAAGCACTTACTTCATCGTACCCAGAAAAAGCGGTGGGTTGCAACCAATCTTGGACCTGCGAGTTCTCAACCGGGCCTTACACAGACTCTCGTTCAAAATGCTCACGCAGAAACCGATTCTTACCTGTGTTCGACAGCTAGATTGGTTCGCGGCTGTAGACCTGAAGGACGCGTACTTCCACATCTACATTCTGCCTCGATACCGACCCTCCTTATGGTTTGCATAGCGGTTCCTCTAAAATAATTCCAGAGGCTCATGGGGCCTCGGGTTAATGCATATGAGACCGCTTCAGCACTGGCTATAGACTCGAGTGCCGAGATGGGCATGGCACCATGGCACATACTGTTTGACAATCACCCCTTCTTTCTGTCAGACTTTCTACCCTTGGACAGACCTCTGCTTTCTGCGGACCGGAGTCCCCTTGCAGCAGATGTCCAGACGTGTCGTGGTAACCACAGACACCTCTCAACAGGGTTGGGGTGCCGTGTGCAACAGGCACACTGCCGCTGGCCCCTGGACAGGTCCCCGGCAGCGTTGGCACATCAACTGCCTAGAGTTGTTGGCTGTATCTCTTGCCCTATGGAGGTTTCTCCCACTAATCCGGGGCAAGCATGACTTGATCCGTTGAGATAGCACTGCGACGGTAGCGTACATAAATCGCCAAGGTGGCATGTGCTCTCGTCATTTGTCACAACTCGCTCGCCATCTCCTCCTTTGGTGTCAGCCGCGACTCGGGTCGCTGCGTGCCTCTCACATCTCTGGCAACTGCAACATGACGGTGGATGCGCTGTTGTGGCAGGGTTTGCCCAGCAGAGAGTGGAGGCTCCACCCCCAGGTGGTCCAGCTGATATGGGACCAATTCAGCAAGGCACGGATAGATCTCTTCGCCTCCCAAGACAACTCCCACTGCCCGATCTGGTACTCCCTGATAGGAGCTCCTCTCAGGATAGACGCGCTAGCACACAGCTGGCCGCGGGGGCTGCGCAAGTACGCATTTCCCCCAGTGAGATGACTTGCACCAGTGCTGTGCAAGATCAGGGAGGACGAGGAACAGGTCATCTTGGTGGCCCCTTACTGGCCCACCCGGGCCTTGTTCTCGGATCTTACTCTCCTCGAGACAGCACCTCCCTGGAAAATTCCTCTGAGGAAGGACTTTCTTAGTGAGAGAAAAGGCACGGCTGCGGGGCTTGCTCCCATGCTAGTCATTTAGTGGTGCGGGTAACCTAAGGTCTGTATATGACACCTCTTTGGGGGCATTGGGGAGGGCTATGTGCAGCTGACACAGTTGCCTCTTGCTCACAGTAGCCTGCTTGCACCTGTCTTGGCAGTTCACGTAACACGGTCAGTGCGTGGCATTTTTCATATGGGACCCCTTGTGTCACTTCATTTGACACAACGTCTAGTGAGTGACAGAAGGGGAACGTCATGGTTACGGTTGTAACATTGTGTCCCTCCTGCTACAGCAATACCTACCACTGTAAACAGCCGTACCTTATTTTCGGCTCCTCAGTGCAAAATCCTGACTGACACTCGCTGCCCCGCTTCCCTTTATACCTGTATGTCCGGGGCCGGACATGCAAATTCTGTCTGCCAACTTGACATTGGCCTTTTCACAGGTTCAGAGGTACGTTTGGTGTCCCAGGAAGACCCCTTGTATCACTTCATTCAACACAATGTCTCAATCGTTCCCTCGGGGAATGGAGGTTACAACACTAACCATGACGTTTGGAATATTCTGGACATTATTGCCTCCAGGTTTCTTTATCTATCTGAGGGTCCTCTCTAAAATGGGTGTATTATATTGAAATCTGTGATTTGTTCATTCTGAAACATTATTATTATTTATTATTATTAATAATAATAATAATAATAATAATTATACACCACTGTGAAAGGGGTTGAATATTTTTGCAAATTAAATGTTCTTCTGTTGGCCTAATATTATTCAATTCAGAGTATGGAATCCCACATTTACTTGGCATTGTTTGGTGTACTTGATTTGCAATTAGTGGCCCAGATAATTGTAGCATGGATTTAAATGTAGCACATTTGTCAGCTAAATGTTCTTTCTATGAACTTGATTAAAAAGTATAGCTGCCGTAAATGTGGAAAAAATCTCCCTGGGGTGCAAGTCCCCGGGCCCATTATATTTGGGCTAAACCCTGAATGTTTATGACGTCTGGCTCTGCCCCTGCCATGCAGCCATGTTTGTTTACATTAGTGGTTATGTGATTGTCATTTGTCACAAACAGCTACTCAAACAGTCTTTTCAAGCATATGATACCTTTCTTGTATGTAACATATAGCCAAATTGTCACCAAAGTACCTCAATATCAGTTTACCCCCAGTCAATACAGCGTGGTTACCTTGTGCATGCAGCCGTCTCCATATTGGATGGACATGCGGTTGTCATTCACACAAACAGCAACTCAAACCGTTTTTTCAAGCATATGATACATTTGTTTTCTGAAACGGATAGCCAAACTATCACAAAGCACCACTATTACAGTTTAGAAACTTGTATACTCAGTCAACACATAATCGCGATCACACTGTGATCATCTGTTTACATTAGGTGACGATGTAAAGCGACACACGCATACAAATGAAAATCTGAAATTTCAAACCATGCACTGGCAAACTGTATTCCTTATATTATTTGTCTATATATATATATATATATATATATATATATATATATATATATATATATATATATATATATATATATATAATTTATTTTTTTTATTTTATTAATTTTTTTTTTTAAATGACAAGTAATCAAGAATTCAACAGACGATTTGTCTACACTCCACCCCCCTCTATCAGCTGTGCAGTATCATGCGCAAGAAATGGGGCAATTTAGACCCTACTCATGTCAAAGTTAAGCAGGTTTAACCTAAGGCTAGTCTTGGGGGTCTGACCAGACTGGAACACCTAGACCAGACCTGCTTGTCCAAACCAACAAGACACCCTAGGCTGGTTTTAAGAAGTGTTTTTTTTGTGTTTTTTTTTCACATGGAGTCTCAGACCTAACATGTGCACTCTGTCTTTCCTGTTATTCATGTAAATATTCATAAAATTTGTCTGCCGGTAATTAAACTATTCCGATGTCTTTGTTCAGAAGGATGTTATGAATGCTTAACCAGAACATGTGGGTGTTAATCATATAACATGATTTGCTTTTTCTACTAAACTTCAAACACTAATGTATGGCCCAAACAGATTTCCACATGTGGGGCGAGAGTGCAGGCTGGTGTTTAGTCACTGTTGGATGTGGTGCATCCTCATATTATTGATGACTTTAATTTGCTTAGGTTCAGGTGCTGCATGCTGCTCCCCCCTGTGTGCTGCCAGCTTCTGCAGGGCTTCCACACCACCATGAAGACTGTTCTGTAGCCAGTGTTCACAGTGGCCCAGCATAACACTCTTGCAGCTGCTTGCACGATCCCACACAGGATTATGCAAACATCAGCATCAGAAAACACATGGAAGGTGGTGATTCACTTTAGCGCATGATATTTCAGTTCAAACTCTGCATCTTATTCACTTACCGCACATTATTCAATTTAACAACGCACTCTCTGGTTAACAGGACCTATTATTTACGCAAGTTATTATCATAATTTTCAGCACAAAGACCTCCTTTCTATTTACAGTACATTAGGGTTAGACTAGAATATAGCACCCTATTCACAAAAGTCAGTGGTATTTGTCTAGTAAAATAAAAGTGTGTTATTTTCAGCCTTGGAAAGCAGCTGGTTAGCTAATACCATTGATTAACAACCTTGGGGCTCATGGTAGGTCTGTCTTCGAAGGTTTATAAGTTATCGTTAATAATAAATTAACCTATGGAGAAAAATATTTAGATTTTTACTTGTGCAACCAGACTGTTGCACTCTTACCTTCAGCTCAGATCTTTGGGCATCTTTGTATGATAACCTGATTTGCATAATATCTTTAATGAATCAGGAACTTAACCAACACAGACAGTTCATACAAATAATGCTATGAGCAGGCACAATAGAGTGCAACAGTTTGGTTCCAGATGTAAAAAATCCCATTCATTTTTTTTCATAGATTAATTGATTTTCAACAATGACTTAAACTTTTAAAAACCTCTATGATTTAGCTAGGAGCTGTTTGGTTCGGTTCATGGCTTACAACTCTTTTATAAAGGATATTATGAAAAGTCTATGGGAAAAATGAATGTGAAAAATACTTCCGGAAAAGGGTGGGCACTGTTGCGCTCTATTCATTCTCAGTGAATTCCCCCCATATAGACATCACTTAGTATAAGTGCTACTTAGTGGAAACAGAGCACTCTAGCTTATTCTAAACTGGTTTTCCATTTGTAGAATTGAGTAAGTTTTAAATATGAAACAACTGAAAGGTTGTTTGGCAACTGTCTGGTTTTGAACATCAGTCATGATTCACTGCTTATGTTATAAAGGGTGTCCAAGGACAATCTTTGTTTAGAGAGGGCTAATGATTGGCACTTCAAATACACAAATTCATCAGTATTCAAATGTTTACCGTTTATTGAAATGAACAGAATTTGTGCAGCTTAGAGCTTTATTGACTCGACGAGACCACTTTAACTTGCTTGAGCAGCCATAATATTTATGGCATCGCTGATGTAAAAAAATAATACAATTAGCCTAAGCTGATTTAAAGCAGCCTATGTTTGCAGGTATTTGTTGGTATTGGGCACTTTTTCAGCAAGCCAAGCTGGAAGATCAGTTTAAATCTGCAAAGACTTGCCATTTTTTTTTTCTTCAGCAGGTATAACATACATAAATATCCTTGCTTTAAACCATGTTTTGTTTTTTGATTTTTTTTTTTTTTTTTTTTGTATATTTTGTTTGCTCATTCTTTTATTATTTTAGATAATTTACCTGATCTAATTTGGCATTCTTGTAATTTGTCCTGTAACTGTGTTCCTCTTATAAAGATTCATACAATTCAACACATGAGGGTGCTGCTATCTACTCATCAACATGTCACATACGCATGAAGGCAGAAAACACATTCATAGATTTAAATAACACATTCTTGAATCATTCAAGAGTGACTTTGCTGTCATGATATTTCTGAAACCAAATAGACTGAGGACACCCACACAACTTCACAAATCTGTGCATCATGGCTTGCCCTAAAAAAAATACAACTGCACATATTGTCACTCGCTGTCACAAATGCATCCAGCTTTTTCAACAAGTATCTAAATCAAATGTGTGGGAATAGATGTAGTTATGAGAAGGCTGATTTTCTCATGAAAGAAATCAGTCTGAATTAATCAAATTAATTACATGATATACTGATTAATTATTAAAATGAATTGCAAATACTTGCACATATCATATTTAGTGAGACAATCCCCAGAATTAAGATAATTTAAAGACACTACTTTGTAAATACATTACTTTTACCTCAGTCCAGCTTGTTTCTCTTTCTCAAGAGAGCTGCAGAAGTGGCTGAAAGAGATGAACATCATCATCAACATCATCTGCAACTTCCAGCAGTGCCAAAGCTGGGAAGATGTGCAGCAGAATCATTTCATTTAGGGCTGGTCATAAAGATACTTTTCTTCATGTTACTGGAATCAATCTGTTGCTAAGTAACACTTATACACAGACTGTCCTTGTTTGCCCATGTTAGATGAATATTTCACCACCACAGATCAACCCTCCGATTTGCAGATGGGCTGTGGAGAGTGTATAAATATGAACAAATCTTGATTGCATGTGCATCAAGTAAAAAATGAAAAACCACACAAAGCAACAAAAACAGAACAGACACAGAGAGCATATTAATACTTACTGTCTTGGTCGATCGGATTGCAATTTGATTGGCAATGCACATTTTACATACATTTGTCCACATAAATGTGTCTCTGCAGAACAGGTATAAGTCTGATTTACTATTCCTGTGCTATATGCAAATATAGCAGAGTTCACTTCCATGATGATGCTAATGGTAGTAGTGATTTGTGCTGCACTTGATGTGGCCACCACATTTTGCCATTTTGTCCTTCTAAACTTTCTTATGGTGAAGTAGTTCAATTTGGTATAGAAGTAAAGTTTGCATATGTGCCCGGAACAACCAAATTCATTTAAAGTTTGTGTGTGTGTGTGTGTAGAGGTGTGGGAGGGTAGGGGTGAAGGGGGTCAGCTGTGTGCCATTCCCAAACCACTGGAACAGAACTAATGAGTCTGTAATAGGTTTTCATCAGCAAAGCCACACACACAGCTAGAAAAGAGCATCAATGTCAGACTAAAATGTCTGTCTTCAAATCGGTAATGCTTCCATCAGCCTAATACTAATCTAATGGGGCTTTTCCACTGCATGGTACAACTCGACTCAAATCGACTCTGCTCGCTTTTTTGGGGTTTTCCACTGTGGATAGTACCTGGTACCTGATACTTTTTTTAGTACCACCTCGGTCGAGGTTCCAATCATTGATCCACGATGGAGGATGGTATGTTTTGTTATGTTAACTCTATACTCTGCTTGAAAGCTTCACTTTATTTAGTTGACCAGCTACTGGAAGCTTGCTTCTAAAACAACCAGGCCAATTTAACGGTTACACTTGTGTGAAATCACCATGCAACAACTGCTTTATGCAGCACAATGTGCAAGTAGCTAACAGCTAGTGGTCGTGTCATTGTTTTGGTCAGATGAAATCATGGCAGTAGAGGCGGTGCAACTATGACGATCAGCCTATAATCCCACCCACGTTGAGGTGGCACTAAACTGCAATGGAAATGCAAGCTCAGAAAAGTAAAGCGAGTTGAGTTGAGGCGAGTCGAACCGTAACCATAAGCCCTTAACATTCACCACTTAAATATGTTTAATCTTAGAGTCACATCATTTCCAGATATGCAGACATCTGTGAATAGAGAACCCCTGTGTTTTAAAGAAATATGCTTTTGAAATGACCACACTCTGCTTAAAAGCTTTATGATGTCTTTATAGTGTCTGAGCGGAGAGAGTGATTGGTGATGTAATGGCATATAAGCAAGTGTTTAAATTTTAGTGCTCACTAAGTGTTTTATGAGATCTTGCCCATGGGCTTTTCACCTTTATGGCCCCTAAATAATGCCAGTAGTTCACTTGGTCTAAATGCTGCTCTGTGCCATTCAAAACAGCCCCTATTACTGCAGTGATTCAGTTTTCGAAAAGGACAGACTTAATGTTAATGGATGACAGTGTGTGTGGGCAGACAATATGCATGGTACATGTAGTAATGTATATTGCCATGGTTGTCTCTGCTTTACAGATGCATTAGATGTGTATAAGAACCTGTTGAAACACACACACATTCGTGTATACATGCTCGCACAGTATGTGTTGACCCGTCTGCCATCGGGAGGGTAAATGCGCATATGTCATCTAGCAATGAGCTTGTTGACAGCTCATTGCGTCCTAAATGATGCAACACAATCTGTCAAAGCCCAGACCTACATTTCATTAGGTCAAGAAGAAACTCGCACACATACATACACAATTTGGATGGGGCTTGGTTATGCTTAAGTGCTTCTGGAATAAACTGTACGCCTAGATCTGACAGGTGAGGTGCTCACCAGAAACAAGATCTTCCATCATTCTTCAAGTACTGTAGATCTCTCTATTTACATTCTCTATTCAATGAGTTTCAGAGAGAGAGGAAAAAGGGGAATACACTAGGAAAAAAGTGCACCTAATGTGCAGTATATTTCCACCCATAGCCTGCATTGTTTTAGTTCAAATTCACTAAAGGAAATATGTAAATCAGATAATAGTGCAAACACACCCACAAAATTAGTGCTGAATAAAATTTGTACTGCAAAATTCCAGATCTTCCAGGTTAGTGCTGAGTTTTAGCGGGCAGTTAAAGAGTAATTAACATTATCTATGCCAAGCAATTAGCACAGATAGTTTTGTGAATAAGTCACATTTTATAACAAGCCTTATATGCATGGTAGTGTTTGAACTGATAAGTATTTTAAATACAATGCTGAACTATTTTAACACATTTAGTGTCTGGTTGAACTGGAATGTGGGTGATTATTAATTAAGATGCAAGTTTTTACATTGAAATGTCTTTATTTATTTTTGCTTTAATTTATATACTTCAACCAGAGTCTAAAGTGTTGGGGAAACTGCTTTGAAACTGTAGCTGCCTAAGATACAAGCTACTGATAACATATTGTAGTTAAACTACAGCCAAGCTACTCTATTCAAATAGAAGTTTGCTATACAAAAAGTAGCTAACTACTGTACAATATGTACTACTGTTAAAAAATTGGGGCGGCTGTGGCTCAGGTGGTAGAGTGGATTGTCCACTAATCGCAGGGTTGGCGGTTTGATTCATGGCCCACATGACTCCACATGCCGAAGTGTCCTTGGGCAAGACACTGAACCCCAAGTTGCTCCCAATGGCAGGCTAGTGCCTTGCATGGCAGCTCTGCCGTCATTAGTGAGTGAATGTGTGTGTGTGAATGGGTGAATGAGACGAAGTGTAAAGTGCTTTGAATACCACTAAGGTTAAAAAGGCGTTATATAAGTGCAGACCATTTACCATACTGTAACAATTAATTGATTTATAAATAGGGTGACTTTAACCAATTAGGGTGACAACATTAAACTGAACATATACATTTATTACTAAATATAAAGTAATAAAAAATAGAAAACTTCAGAAAAGAAGGCAAAGTCCCTTTAAAGGGGTCATGACATGATTAATTGAATTGTCCTTTATCTTTTGACATAGAAGAGGCTATTGTCCTATACAATTGCATCTGACCATCTCCACAACAAAACATCAGCCACTACTTTATCTTATCACTTCCAAAGCCCTGCCCAGTAGCGGTGAGCAGTGAAATTGCAAAGGGAGAGAGCAGATCAGTCAAGAGCAGAGAGCCAATAACAACAGTATGTGTTTACTTTCAAATATTAACCCTAAATTCATGGTTATTTTTCCTAACATTCTTACATATTTGGGTTTTTGAGACCTGGGGCCGGATTCATGAAAATTAAGAAAGTTAATAGGATAAATTAATAACGTTCCTAAGTGCAGTTCTTGAAAATATTAGCAAATATTTTCTTAAGAATATCTTAATTTTTTTCTTAAGAATAAAAATACAGGCTTGACATTGCTGATCAGCTTGCTAATTGAGTTGCCTTGTCTAAAAGCCTTCAACAAATTCAATGCTTCAACACTGGTAAATCATAAATGTAAAGGGTGTGGCGCCTGGGCCAGCTTGTTGGAGATGTGGGGACCCAGACCACTTCCGGGATCAGTGTCCGCTGATGGAGGTGGGGACGGTGGTGAGGGTCTCCGATGTCCCGCAGGCTGCCCCCGATCGGGCTGGAGCGTACCGAATTCCGGTAAGAATTCAGGGGGGTACTTACCAAGCATTGCTGGATACAGGTTGTAACCAAACCACCATCCACCAACGCTTGGTTCAACCCGAAGCTTTGGGCACTGCTAAACTGGTGAGGGTGAGGTGTGTGCATGGGGATATTCACAAATATCCGATGGTGACCCTACTGATTAAATTCCGGGGGAAAAACCGTAGAGTGTGACGCTTTCAAAGTCACCAGCACAAGAACAGACAGACAGCTGAGGTTTCACAACTAAGGTAGGCTTTTTAATTTTGCACCTCCAACATACAGTTCTTTTAAAACGTAACAGAAACACAACTAGTTAGCTGACTCTCTTGTCGGTCTCTCTCTGGCAACTGGAAGTGCTGATGCTCTATTATGCCGCTCTCCCCGTACTCGCTGAAATTAGAGACAGGTGTTAGACATAATTTAGCTCAGGTGCAAGTGCCCTTACCGCTTTCTCCCCTCGGACGGGCGCTTGACCACGCCCCCGCTGCCACACCATCATAGGAGAATTTACTTGCTACATTACTAACCGTTTGATTACTTTAATTTGACATGGAGGAAAAGAAACAAAAACTTCCGTAGACAAGAGCTGAAGAAATTACTACAAGGAATAAGTTCTCCTAGGGAAGCTTGAATATCACGTCAGAAAGAGGCGGGTATATGGGAAAAGATGTCTGAATCTGTCTCTGCTGTATACTCCAATAGGGATGTGGATGGGGGGGTGAAAAAGAAAGTCTCAACTTTCTAATGTTATAATTATTATGTTTCTATGAGCTCTAAAGAGAGCGCTATATGCCACGCATCCATTAGCATGATTGGTTACCACATTAAGAAGCTTCGAAACAATATTTATTCTTCTTATTTTTAAGAACAATCTTAAGAAAAAAAAGATACAAACTTTCTTAAGAAGTTTATTCAGGAATACAAAACATTAGCTTTTTTCTTTTCAAATTAAGAAGAAAATTATAGTTTAGAAGAAATTTCTTCTTAAGCATGTTTTGTGAATCCGGCCCCTGGCACTTACTGTATATCTATTAAAAAAGGGTGTACAAAATGCCCAGATAGTGTCAAATATAAAAAATATAAATTAGAAAAAAATTAATTAAAATATAATTTTATATATTTTGATGTTTTATTTTTCATATATTAAAGAAATAATGCAACATCTCAGGATTCATTATTTTCACACTGTCATTTAATGAGATGCAACTGGCTGTCAAACGCATATTGAGCTACACATTTCACATAATCTACATGTGTAATGTATGTGCAACTTATTTGTAGCTTATGTGTATCTAATGTGTATTATATCAGGAACTTGTTGAGACTAAATAGATGCACAACTTACATTATTTCAGTAGTACACCCAAATTTCAATTGTCATATCATACTTTTCATGTGTTGTACTTGCTATAGTTTACTTCCATGTTGTTTCTTTGTCAAATAGCAAAGTCAAATGTAAATCAAGTCAACCGCTGAAACATCAGTGCCACCTTGAATAAGAAATAACATATATTATGTTTATGTATATGCATATAAAATACTGATAATTCACCATTGTTGACAGTTCATTGTTGCACAGAAAGTTACATTTTGGCATTTTTTTGTGTGTCACACTATTTATAAGAGATATATTGAGGAATACTAAAAATGGATGAGGTGCAGGGTATGGAATGAGGTCCCGGGTCTCTAAAGACCATAGGTTTGCATTTAAGGGTTAAAGGAGCAGCACCAAAACCCAGCATTTCTGACAGAGACTCAGAATAAGGGTGGAAAATGTTTTACAAATACAGGACTGTTATTTTATTTATTTTTTTACCAAAACGTTTTACTAATATTATAAATGAACCTCAAGGAACATATTAAAATAATTAAAAAGGCATATCATGACCCCTATAAAGCCTATGCAGGGGCTTAAGTGAATTAGTGAAGCATTTATATTAACTAGTTAAATTACATGAAGCGTCCTAACAATCCGACTAAAATGAATGCATTGTATGCTAAATATAAGTGAATTGTTTATGGTAACTGGTTCATTTACATGAACTGTCCTAAAGAACTGACTCAGTTATATGATTTGGATTACGCAGCACTCTATGAGTTATTCCCGAACACTGGTCAGTAAAAATCTGCACACCAATTCATAATCACACATAAGCAATTAATATTCAAGCAGCAAAGCCTTTATGACTCAATAAATCTCTGTCAAACTTGGACTTTTATTGCATAATATATATCAGCAGATCAAGTGTGTTGTTATAAAAGCACATTCTGCCATTGATGATGCTGTTGAGATTTTAGTTTGGACTGTTACTGATTTGTGTGCTTGGAGGAGGGATAAAGTTGTGGTGCTGGGTAAAACAGTTGTAAGGCTAATACATCTCTGTCACTTTCTGCTTTCTGCACAGACAGACACACATATCAGTGTGTATTGTGCTTAAGGGAGAAGTAGACCAAAAGAGAGTGCAAGTAATTTGCTAAACTCTTCATGTGATATTTGTCTTGTCAAACCTTGCTGTTGTAATGCACACTCTCTTTATTTCCTTTAAACACACTTCTATTTAACTTTTTTATCACAAACATGCACACATATGAAATCACATACGAGTGTATTTTTTACATAGCAAGATCACCTATACTGTGTATAAGACAGTTGCTAAGGTTACATTGAACTTTTTTATTTCTAAAACGCACACATACACACACACACACAGTTTGTTATGCTTTTTAAGAATTGCTAGCTGATGTTTTATGATTTTTTTATGTATTTGTTTGAAAAAAAAATGCCATTCCCATATTTTCCCAGTAATGGGGTTGGCTGTAACAACAGCAATTTGTACTTGACATTAATTTACACAGTTTAGAGATAAGTAGTATATTTCTAATAAACTATTTTAATATGTATCAGATGGGGGGGGGGGGGGGGGGGGTATAAATGTTTGAAACCTAAGAAAAAATATTTTAGATCAACTTTGAGAAAATTTGATTTATTTCTGAGAACCATCTGAAATAAGAGTCCAAACTTTCATTCGTTTTTTGTTATTTTTGTGTTGAAAACAGTATACCAGTGATGTATCTGTGGATTTTATCCTCTGAATGGTCTGGTCTAATTACATTCTGAATACTCTGGGAGTCCAGTTTGTTTATTTTGATATACTAGTTCTGCTTGATTGATTGATTCCAAGGTCAGACGACTTCCAGCAATACTCCAGACTTCCCAGCTAAACAGGATCATCATCCTCCCATCTCAAACAATGCAGTTAAAATGCATAAAGGGAAGCCCAATCTAGGTGGGGAAAGAAATGTGTAAATTGTTAATCAGTGTAAGCTGCTGCCAAAGTCAATGTGTCAGCACAACAAAATTCCATCAGTCTCGTTAAAGCTTAATGTGTTCTTTCAGAGATGGGCCTGTCTTGCCTATAGTTTCTGTGCTAGCAACTAATTTAAAAAGAGATGTAAACTTGTATGTTTACATTGTTGGTTTGACCCGGGAGACATCTTGCTCATTTGCCATGTTGTCTCAACAAATGTTCTTCATTACAGTGGTTAAGCTGAAATTAAGCTGAAATTAGCATCAGGACCCGCACCACCCGACTACATGACAGCTTCTTCCCACAAGCAATAAGACTTTTGAACACATGATCTCTCACGATCAACAATCAGCACTGCACTTTATTAATCATCACTCTGTCAATATATTCTCCCAATTCAGTTAGTGTATATATATATATTTATACCCGTATCTAGTGTGTGTATTCTACATTGTGTGTATTGTGTACATTTGTTATGTAAATTGTTGTGTAGGTATGTGTACATTTGTTATGTAAATTGTTGTGTAAGTTTGTTATGTAAATTGTTTTGTGTAATATGTTGTTTATTGTAAAGTGGTTTATGTCTCGTCACTGTCATTACTGCTATGTTGCTCGGAACTGCACACAAGAATTTCACCTGCTGTTGCATTCGTGTACACAGTAGTGTGACAATAAAGTGATTTGATTTGAGTGATTTGATTTGATTTGATTCTGTCAAACCTGCTCTCACTCTTTTGAGTTATCTTAAGTGATTGTGTCATCTCAATAGAAAATCCACATCCATGGCAACATCCAGCAATATAATCAATCGGAAGCTTGTTTTTTATATATATATTTTAATTTTGTTTAATTTTGTGCCCAATTACACTTTTAATTTGTTTTTATTTTCTTAATGAACCTGTTTGCACGTTCTTAATGTACTGACTGATCCCCCAGCATAAGTTATTTAATGTGCAGTGTATTTAAAAAAAAAAAAGATGGGTGACAGATTATAAATGATCAACTTTGTAATATGATTTTAAGATGTTAATAATGACTGATTATGGCAGATAAATGCAATTCTGAACACAATTACTGATATGTGCACCACCATGTTGTTTACATTGCAATGCAGCATGGGATTCTGAGTTTATCAACCATACTGTAGATGGTTCTAAAAAAAACTAGCTCTTCCACTTGTAGCCCCAAATGTGGTGCAATTGAGTAATGGATGGAATTGGATAAGGTTCAAGTGGACTAACTAGTTTAAATATTATTTGTTTGACGTCAGAAAACAGCCAGCTCAGACTGCAATGTCTTAATATGTTCGTCTGTTGTGTTTCTGTAAAAGTTGAATAGATCTGCCCCCTCTCAAGCTAACATTGCACACATACAGTGTTGGCAGCTTTGTTGTGTATATTATACATATATACATTTGTTGGTGTATATTCTCTGGACTGTTTATGAGTGGGAGCAATATAATTTAGTTGCAACAAGTTGCTTGCTTGCATTGTAAACAATGTGTAAACTGTACTGAGCACTAAGAACTTCCTACAGCTGTAAGCCTGATAGTTTATCGAATCGAGACTTACACCCCATTTACTATACTCAAATTCAGACACACACAGAGACACCACAGTCACTCAAACACATAAAAACACTAATAACAAGAAGTTACATTTCTATCGGGAAGACACGCAGGCTTGAGTGAGGTTTATGATGCCATTTATTTGATGAATGTAGAACAGAAAAGTAATGTCTCTCTTTGGCGTAGGCCCCGTCCGGCGGTCCGAGGGAGTTGTACTCGGAATCATCATATCCTGCCGGAGATAGGAGGCAGGGGCGAGGAGCCTACCCCCGTGCGGGACGGGGCTCAACTGGTGGTGGTGGGGTGGTGGAGGTTGCCATCTTAGCGCACTGAAACAGCAATGTGATAGATTGGGAGCAGACTTATAAAGCAATGGCTTACCTGCGATTGGCTAGGAATTACCCAGCTAATAGTGTGATGATGTACAGCTTCTAGTCTTCCCGCTAGAACTACGCTGCGCTCACATTTTTGGAAAAGTATTGGATTGTTCTTTGGTCAAGTTCCCCGCTTTTTGTCACATTGTTGTCATTTTTGAATTGTGTTTATTAATTCTAATTGTGTGTATTAAAGTACTGAACTATTAGGTGTCACAAGTTTTAAAGGGTTTTAGAGAGTGTCTCAAATGTAAAGTAATTAATTATTTGATTATGTTTGCCATTAATTAAATTGTAGTGTAATCTAATTATTATTTTAGAAGTAATTAGTCATCTGTAGTAAACTGATGCAAGGGACCTGAATTCGAATCTGGCTCGGGTCACACTATGAATTCGGCAACAGTAGGTTGAAAGTTCTTCTACTGAAATCGGTCTGTTCTTACTGAAATTCGAATTACTGCCTTCAGTGGCCAAAACTGAAAAGTGTTGTTAATTGTATCGGCATGAGTGAGCCCTAGCGTCCCATTGAAATGTCCACAGAGTGGCACCAAAAGTGAGTTGTATTTTTAGTTGAAAATTATATACTACAGCCAACAGGAATGCATATTTTATTAACCATATGCCCTAACCCCAACCTTAAACCTAACTGTCAGTGGAGAAACAAAATAAATAAAAGCGCGAAAATGCAACTTCCAAATCACAATCACCATTGGTGATGTGAACGTGATTACTTTCTGATTCCCATGGGATTAGAACCTGTGTCTTGGAGGTTGCTTGAGCAATACAATATAATTAGTGCTAGAGGAAAATGCATTCACACTTGAATTGATGAAAAATATCTGATGGGAGATGGCTCTTGTCAGAATTTTGACAGTAAGGGGTTGATTTTAGGGTACAGTACATCAAACTTAAGAAGCAACATCTCAGTTCCTCATGTGATTATGTGATTTATCTGATGCCCGGTCTCAAATACAGGAGCACAAGGGAATACAGATGGGAAACATAAGCAAGGAACACAGGGAAGACATAAGCTAGAATGGCAAGACAACTCTAATGACTACAGAAGCCATTGGCGTCCTCCCAGAACATTCTGCTGGTTAAGAGGTTGTTAATGATTCACATGTTTCTTGTGGACTTCTGGCTGAACTCTCAAACACTTCATTCCCCACAGGGACTGCAGATGGAGGAGTGTTACATACACACAAGCACATTCAAACACACATACTGTATATGCACACAATAACCACATGGCATGGTCACAGTTGATCAAATCACCCACAGACAGCTTGTCTCTCTCAGGACATACAGAACATGTCAGAACTTCTGCAAACTTCACACTTAGCATGCTTGGACATACCGTCTGTGTCTACTTTCCTTTAAGAAGTAAAATATTCTCAAAATTAAATCTGTGAATCTTGCATCTCCTGTCTATTTCTTGAGTATTCTTCAATCAAAACAGCTCCAAATGTCAGCCTAACTGTTTCTGTCAGGGGTAACTCTATACATAACACTGAGCAAGCATTAACTGAAAACTCACTCATGCTTACATGTCTAAATGCTGAAGGGTGTTGTATTTAAATGTGATAAAAAGCTGGTGAGTCTGTGAATCTTGGTTGGTCAGTCAGTGGCAAATTTAACTGCAAAACACAGGAGGAAACTCATACAAAAATAGTATAGCTGCATTTAAAGTCGTAGTAGTGTGATGATTTGCAGTAGACATGCAAAATCAACTTAAAATATAGGTTTCCTTTGTGGTGTTTTTACTGAGCATCATTATTTCCAAATGTTTCTAATTTGAGCAAAAAAATTTGTGTCTAAATACATTCCATACTTTCTACTATGGCGCAGCATTGGAGAGAATAAATTATACATTTTGATGGAACTTTGTCTCCTTGTTTAGTCATTTTCACCTTGGGGCATAGTTTTGGACCAGCAATTATGTGGCTACTTTTGCAATGTTTTGGCTTTCTGTTGACATTATTTTTGTCAGTAAATAGTCACTTTGGCCCACAACAGTAGATCAACAGATAGTTTGAATACTGAATAATTACCATGATTAGAAATCACAGGTTTCTTGTGTAACAGACAAATATTTACTGAAAAAAAAAATTAATTTCCATCTTCTTTATTTTAGTTGATGTTCTCATAATGTATTTTTTGTTTCTTATCTGAAATGGCAATATGAGACTTTCCATACTTTGAAGGATAAGCTGCATCACTTATATGTAAATCTGAGTTTTTGTCCTAAACAGATGCGACCACAGTGAGCACCAGGACATTTTGTTGATTGCTTGGTTCCTGTTTCTGTAGTAGCTCACAATGTAGCCCCGCCCATCATGATATCTTCATGGTCCATAATCCCATTCCACAAAACTGTACATTACACATCAAAAAGCCAGACTGATCTCGTGAAAATTACGTAACTGATTCAAGATTAAATGTCCAACGTGTGGCACTAAAAGAGAGTGTATTTTTCTTCTAAACAGATAAAAAATAATGTATAAGTTAATGCTCTATCAAGTTTGAATAAACAAAACCTACCTCCTTACCCTAAAGCTAACCGGTAAATGTGACAGGAAATACGCCATTGGAAGAAACTACATCATTATGTGTTGCTACTATGAGTCAACAGCTCACAGCTCATAACCCGTTCCTTTGCATCGCAAGTGCAACACTCTGTTGAGCTACTGCATAATTTGGAGACACTTGAACAAGTTTGTTAATGTAGTTGGCTATGCAATGCACTATAATAAGTCATGTATTATAGCACATGACTTAAAATGTATTTAAGTCATGTGCTATAATAATAATTTTTTGATTTTATAAGATAACATTGTGTGAGTCCAGGTGAAAAATTGCATTCAGGGTGGAGAGTTATGCCGGCAATACCCAACTTTATATTTCTATAAATGAGTGTATCAATGAAATAAAAGATTGGGTGGGCAGAAATTTCCTTCTACTCAATTCTGACAAAACACTAGTTATTGGACCGAAAACCTCTAAAAATAAGCAGTCCTGACTAGAACCAAGAAATATGATCATATTAGCCCCATTCAATCATCATTACATTGGCTACCTGTTAAATTTCGTATTAATTTTAAAATTCTGTTAACTACATACAAAGCTTTGAATGGTCTAGCTCCACAGTACTTAAGTGACCTTCTACCACACTATATTCCAAAACTCTGGCCAGTTATTAGTTCCTAGAATATCAGTATCCACAAAAGGAGTGAGATCCTTTTCCTGTTTGGCTCCTAAATTATGGAACAGTCTCCTTAACACTGTTCAGGATGCAGACACACTCACTGAGTTTAAGTCTAGACTAAAGACTCAGCTATTTAGCCAGGCATACACCTAATTTATTCTTCACCACACAAACAGGCTGCTTTAGTTAGGTCTGCTGGAACCTGAAACACTGATCAAGATCTATAATCTCTGCAAAAATATTGATCCAACTCCATTCCTGCATGGTATAGGACTCCACTGCTATGTGTTTCTGAGTGATGATGACAAAATGCAGCCGGTGCCAGCCAGACATCACTTCAGTCTATTACAATGGATCTCAGAGGATGAACTGATGCCAACTCCAACCATGGACACAAATAAACTCAAGACATGGGATACTTCATACACCATTGCCTGAACCTTAGATTTAGGATACACCTCACCAAAATTACCGGACGGTTGAACTGCGAAGCACCTCACTGAGGCCTGCATCACCTCGGTCTAATGATGGACTACACTCTTGAAATGGAATACATAGACTATAATTTAATTGCCAACATAACCCTTCATCAGCCAACTAACAAAGGACAATGCATCTATGTGAACTTCTGCAGTTAATTCAGGATGGACTTCAAAGACATTAGTCATTAATTTTACAGTTCATACAAAATTTTGAATAAGCACTGGCCCTTAACACTTACTTAGTTTAATCATTTTAAACCATGACTTGCACTGCAAATAAATAAGTAATATTGGCATTATATTCATGACGTTATCCAAAAGGGGAACTGGCCCCCACAATGAATCTGGTTTCTCCCAAGGTTATTTTTCTCCATTAACCAACATCTTATAGAGTTTTGTGTTCCTTGCCACAGTTGCCTTTGGCTTGCTCACTGAATCTCTAAATACAATTATTATTTAATTACTTATTTTTATACACTCTTCATAATCATATTTAATCAAACTCTACAATGATGACTCTAAGGCTTTATAGATATTACGGTTTCATTTTTTGTTAATGCATGATTTTCTGAAAAGCTGCTTTGAAACAATGTGTGTTGTGAAAAGCACTATACAAATAAACATTTCTTGACTTGTAGAGATGAAAGCTTGTCGCTGGAAATGTGTCACATAGCACCTGGTTTGAACACAGTGTTAGAGATCTGAGATTTTTAGCTCATGTTTTGATCTAGGTGATGATCATTGTGATTACACAATGTTGAACAACAAGAACATCAATAATGGATGACCTATTTACTTTTCCTCTCTAGTTGTATCTCAAGTTATAGAATTTTTAACCTCTGCCCTTTATATTCTGCCTCAACTGAAAAGTTCTGGAATAATCTGGCAAGCATCACACATTTTTCCAGCTTTGCTCTTAAATATATATGCACATTCAAAATGCAAAATCATCTACGCATCAATACGGACATAATACTATGCTTTGTTAGCCTCCAGGCTTTCTATACCATAATTTCTGAACAAATCTACTATTATACAGGAACTGATGTGAGGCATAGCAACTTGAGGAGCCTGGTGGCCCAGTGAAGCCATGATCTCTTCATTCTGGCAAAAATAGAACACACAGTTTGGCCCAGCCGGAATGCTTTGGGTCAGGCTGTGACTCCTGCTACACTCACTATGCAGGCCAACTGTTCTCATCTGATCTCAACCCGGCCACTGCACCCGATCGACAGTGGGCCGCAGGTGCAGACTGTCGCTTCATTAAGTCTTAGCCCAAGCACACTGAAGCCCATCCACTTCCCTCCACCCAACATATCTTCCTTACTTCACAGATTACAAGACCACACACACAGTGGCTATGGACCAGCTCACACTGAGAACATACCTTAACCTAATCATCTTTTATTCACTCTTAGCATCATTGCAAGTTTATTAGTCAGGCATGTTCCCCTTCAATGTCTACTTATGCTACATTATTGAATGCATAATGTATGAAGAAATAGCTGTGTGCTTAGACAATATATCGTCTCTATTAAAGTATATAAGCACACCACAAATGCTGATCTTTTTCCACTATTGTATGTCAGCATTTAAGGCAGTTTTGGGCACTAGGAGGTAATAGATAATAAAATAGATAATAGGGATGGGCATGTGTACTGGAGTACTGGAGTACTCGGACGTGGCAGCAATGATCGATTATGAAAACATGGTGATCATGCATGATGTTACTTCTCACTTAATTCAAAATTCAGTGACAATTATTTGAGAACTATACACAAACGTGTCAAAGAGGGAGCGTATTTTTTATTTTAAGAATGATTACATTGTGATTTTGAGGGGTACATTGATTGTCAGAGATGTCTCATGGCAACCAAACTGATATACAATGCAGCAATGCTATTGTTACGATAATCAAAAGAGATTGTAATTAAATGTGTTTTGAACACCTGTCTCTGCTTAATGTTTGCTAAACACATTTTATTATAATTTAATGTAATATATTTGGCTTGTTAATGGATATTCTTTAATAAAAGTGAATGTTTGTCACTGATTGTTAACCTCCCTGCCCAGGGTGCCAACATGTTGGCATGAAGTAACACAACTGCATCTTGGAGTTGAAGATTTCCACATGATTTTGCAAGTTAGAAGTCCAACATAGAGTGTCATTCCGTTGCACTTTCCCCAGTTGAAATGTGTAAATTCCGACTCTCCGAGTTGAATGGAACGCTTCATGAATCATCACAGAAACAACAATACGGAGCATAGCGTTTTTCAGAGCGCAGCTAAATGGAACAGAATGCAGCGTCTTCAAAACGTAACTTAAATTTAACATGCACATGATGGTTATGGCATCTCCTGTTAAGCCAACCACAATTTCAAAATAAATGGTTCATACAGTCACTAATAAAATGGATGCACTCTTACTAAGTTTACTACGGTAACCTGAAGGAAGAACAGACAGACCTGCGCTGTGAAGCTTAAGCTCCAGTGACAACTTATTCTGGCTATTAATAGTCAGCTACTGCACAGAATATGATACCATGTAGTTGTATAGATCCGCATTGACAGCTGTGTCAAAAAATGAAGGTAACTAACAGCAACATGTCTTCACTAAAGAGAGTTTTTCACATAGTGGCATGTTTAAGAATAGTAAGTCAACTGTGGTGTTTGGTGAGCATTGCAATTTTAAAGGAATAGTTCACCCAAACGTTTTCTCACTCTCATGTCATTTAAAACCCAAATTATTTTCTTTCTTCTGTGGAACACATTTGTGGTATTCATAACACATTAAACATGTATTAACCATGGTAAAATCATTGTAATATACAGCCTTTTGTGGCTTATTATTATAAATAACACATTATATATACTCTCATGTTTCCACAGCTCCACTTCTAGCAGCTATCTCGTTTGTCAACCAGTGAATAACACACATGGATGTAGTATGGAATCATACATCACTCAGCCTAGAGCAATAAATATTTACCACTAGCTTCAGGATTTTCATGAGAGAGCACATCATTATATGTTTGATCTTTGTAAACATATGTTTGTCCTGATGGACTTTGCTTAATATTACATACAGTAAAAAAGAGTTTGCTGTATAAAAATCACTAAAGCCAGAGGTACAGACTGCTATTTTTGGATTGAGAGGCGATGTTAATGCTGATGTTTCAGCAAGAGCAAATATGACAAATGACTTGGCAGGTTTGAAAATTAAAGAAGTCCTTGTCTTGACAGTAGATATAGACAGCAGTGTGTCAGCATGCTGCAGTAAGACAAAACAAGCAGTTACTATGATAAGTAACAAAACTTGTTACTTTTCACAATAAAACAAATGTCCATATGAGGAATGGGTGGCAACTGTAAATGTTAGACATATGTACTTCATAGCCATAGTAGCTAAATAAGTTAAAGACACTGTAAGTGATGTTAGCTATTTCATTAACTTACGCCTGACTAACCCACTAAATTAGGCCACTCTCTCTCCAAAATGTCACCCTCCAAAGACATGTCAGCAAACTTGAATACTCAAAATGATTGAGAGGCACCTCAAAGTCCCTCAAATAATACTGCATATCAGTCATATTGCGAGCTGTTGGTGCATATTGTTATGCTGAAAGATTTAAAAGAGAAAATTGTTATGAAAAAAATATTACTGCATTTTTTCAACTTTATGTCTTTACTTCTGTTGAAAGCAGAACATTTTAAATATTATTATTAGTATTATTACAAAATACAGTTTTATTAAACTACATAGGTTCTATCAATAAATTTTACTGTTCCCTTTACAAAAAGCTTCACTGTGATGCGCTAAAAGCACTATGGGAACGATCTTGCATTGTGGCCAGCTGTGAATATGTGTGTAACACATCAATGAACATTGACCGGAAATGTATAGCCTCGGTTGGTGAGATCATTGGAGCATGCTGTGCTGTGTGTCTCACAAGCCTGTCAAACTTTGTTTCCTCTGATAGGAGTTAGATTCTGTTAGGTAGTGCGCAGTGAACCTTTTCTCCTTTCTATTTCCTCTGAAAAAGAAAAAGAAGAGCAAAAAAAAAAAAAAAAAAAGATTGATAAACAAAACAAGCAGTGTGTGTTCCCATGTTTACGCTCTATGGCTGAAACAAACACACCAGATTTTGTTTTGTGTGTTTGGGGAAGAGCTATCGTGGGTGCGGAAGCTCAGGGGTATTCGGTGATGCCGCCAGTAGAAGAGACACCTGTGTGTTTTCTCTCGCCTGGCTCAGCATCATCGCTAAAGAGACCTACTCTCCCCACAAAGCTATGCAGGACCACCTCCACGCTTGTGGGGAAAGCTTATCAGGCAGCAGGTCAGGCTGGTGTTGCCCTGCACACTATGGCAGTGTTACAAGCGGACTAGGCTAAATCTGTTGAAGGACCTTAGTGTGGGCACCTCACTCAGGGGGAGGGGCCGTCGGCCACCCAGCCCTGCCCCGGTCCTTCTAGACGGGAGGCTCTAAAACAAAATGTGGCGAATCGTGTTCCCCCTCGTAAAGACTGGGGTCCAGTTCGTCACCCTCAGCAGCCCCCAATGCAAGACCTCAGGGGCGTGATTTCTAAGAGAAAGAAACCCTGACGGTCTTGTACCCAGCCTTGTGGGGGTAGTTCCCCTCGGGACAGGGCGCGTCTATCATCCACTTCGGCCCTCCCGATACCCTCACGAAACCTCTTCACTCCCGCCGCCTTTGGTGTTTCGGGTGATAGAGGCTTTCAACAAAGAGTTGGGTGTACCGTTGCTTCCTGCCTTGATCCAGGATGCGGAGCACTCGACATCCCCTCAACAGGAAGTGTCAGAATTAATATCCACCTCAGTGAACCTGGCAGCGTGGAAACTTCTGCAAGGTATTTCTATGTGGGTTCTAGAAACAGTAGAAAGAAGCTACAGAATTCAATTTGAATTCTCAAATTGCCCAAATTGTGGAACCTTTCATGCTTGGCCCCTGTTGGGTACCAACTGAGGTGCACAGGGCTTAATCCTGAGGTTATCAAGGACATTTTAAGTGCAAGGGCTCCCTCCACTTAGAGAAGATCTGGGTAGATTTTAAAGGGCAGAAGAGGACCTCTTCGCCTCTATGAACTGCGCAATGTCTCCTCTACTTCTCCCTGAGTCACCCAGCCCCCCCCAGGGGGGTTGAACGTGGTGGCACATACATGGCCCAGAATGCGCCTGTATGCGTTTCCCTCTACTAAGTTCATATTGCAGAACCAGCTAACTGCCAGTTCGCTTCAGTTCTGGACTTTCTGCAGGAAAAACTGTCAGCAGGCATATGCCCCGCTACTCTCAGGGTTTATGTGGCCGCCATTTCAGCTTGCCATGCCTTGATGGCCTTTGGGGAAACATCCTCTACTCGCTCGCTTCATTCATGGAGCCATGCGACTGAGGCCCCCTGTTAGGACCAGAACTCCTTCATGGGACTTGGCAATAGTCCTGGAGGGTCTGGTTGAGACCCCCTTTGAACCTCCTCCTCCTCTATTTATAGCCCGGCCACAGGTGCATCCAATGATCTCACAAACCGAGGCTATAAATTTCCGATCAATGTTCATTGACGTGTTACACACATATTCACAGCTGGTAGGTAACAATGCAAGATCGTTCCCATAGCGCTTTTAGCAAGCGTAGCATCTCGTTCCGCTTTTTTCAGGGAACAAGGGTTACACAGGTAACTCGAGACGTTTTGTTGAATAATGAAAGAAGGCATGCTACACTCATCTTTGAAGAATATTTAAAAATTAAATGTAGAAAAGCTTTCAAATAAATCTAAAATTTTGGGCAAGGAAGAGGCTCTCTCTCTCGATCGCCGTCTGCGAGTGGCCTTTATCCCTCTTGACGGCTTAATTAGCCTAATACGGGACCGGGCGTGCGTAATCACGCGCCGGTCCCGCCCTCCACCGTGCCACATTAACATTAAATGATTCCTTAAGGATTATGTAACACATCATTTTTAGTAGACTGCTGCAAGGAACTATAGTTTCTCAGGTACAAAAAAATCTCGTCCTGGGGAAAGTACCTAAAACAGGCTTTAGTCCCTGCAGTGGGAAAGGGCCAATTGAGCCTCCCATTGTTTTCCCTTATTAGGCTAATTAAGCCAAATGATTCCCTGCTGCCTCCCAGGTGGACAGCCGGCAGCAACTGGCAGACGAGCATGTTTGGCTAGAATGTGCAAGTCGCCTGATGTATTAATATAGCCGCAGCCATCTGTTTCTGGGCCTTGTATTGCCTGGTCACTCTCACAATGGAGCCCAGTCTGAACCAAGACACTGGAAAGTCTAATGCTAATGCTAACAGACACTTAAATCTGCTCTCACTCAAGACTCTGAGACTGCCTTTAAAACGTATTATTAATATAGGCCACAAGAGCAGAAGACCACGTCGGGAGCTTTATTAGGACCATAGTGTGCCTAATAAAGTTCTCAGTGAGTGAATAATTATTTATTATTTAGTGTAATACTATATAAGCATAGTAAACACTGCTGCAATAGGGTTTCAAGTACAGCTTCTGAAGGAGTGACACCATCCACCATATACTGTATATATATATATATATATATATATATATATATATATATATATATATATAAATTAACTGTCACTTTGAATGTCTTGAACATATCTGAAAATCAATGAATAATTATTATTATTATTATTTTAATTATTGTTAAAACAAATGTTGGTTCATTTATGTTAGGGAAGGTTAGGGGTACGTTTAGGGGTCGAAGTAGTGTTTCTATGGGACTATAAATTAAACACAATCAACACACTGCAGTGATGTCACTATATTGTATGTAAGTATTTTATTAGGGGTGTGTGACTAAGTGAGCATCACCGTTGGGAATGGCAGCACTGGCTTTGCACACACACACTCACCTCAACCACACCCCATTTTTCACCCTTCCGCAATCTCCGCTACTGGAGGAACGGCTGCACATGCGATTCCGGTAGCACAAAGACATTACGCCCACATACATGCCCCTCCCTACAGTCTTAATTACACAGATACATAACACTTACATGTGTTTTCTTGTTTGATGTGATTGTCTTGTCTTTGTGGCTTGTATGAATATAGTTGGTATTCCATATTCCACAAAACTGAGTGGCCAAATGGTGAACGGTTATAAGTATATGCAGTACTTAAGATGATTGATACTTACTTAATCAGTGGTATGCTCCTAAGGGGGAGGAGTGTGGGGCTATAACAGGGTAGCCCAGACTTAGTATTGGAACTTTTTGAGTGAGCCAGGCGAGCATGAAGTAGTAGTGTCGTGAGCAGTTTCAGAGAGCATAAATTGTGGTTACACATTTGTATACAGGTATATTTATATATGTGTATATTTACCTTAATTTTGTTTTTGTCCTTTGGGATTTTGGTCTGCATTTGTTGTAAATATTCACGTTATGTTTTAGCGCTCTGTAATAAAATTCCATTTTGCACCAAAGTGCATCTGCGGGTTAAGCCATTATTTTTCCTTTGAACATTTCCACATCTCCCAGTAGGCCCGAGTGGACACATTCATTGAGCTAATTTGTGAGAATTTTGGTCCGCAAAGGCCAACTGAGTCACAGGGTGCAAATAGTATCTGCCACTATTCGGTCTGAGAAAATAGCTTTTAACACTATTTGCTCTTAGTGCAAAGAAGATGCTTTTTGTTGATCTATTGCTTATCCTCACTCATGTCTATCTCAAGGTCTGTTTTCATAGCAGCACTTAAAAAAATATACATATATATCTATATATACTGTTATACATAGTTGAAGTCAGAAGTTTACCACATACCACATGCACTTTAGCCAAATACATTTAAACTCAGTTTTTCACAATTCCTGACATTTAAGTTTAGAAAACGTCTCAGGATACTTAACTGTAACCCCTGTTCCCTGATAAAAGTGGAAGGAGATGCTGCACTGTGTTAGCGCTTTGGGAACAACTTTAGGTGTGACCAGCTGTGAATATGTGTGCAACACGTCAATGAAAATTGACCGGAATTTATAGCCTCTGCCGGTGACATCATTGGATGCACCTGTAGCAGGGCTATAAATAGATGCGTCACAGGTGCATTGTCAGGTATTTTGTCTGAAGAGCAGTCCTGGGGCATCCCAGTGTGGCAATGTAGCGCAGCATCTCGTTCCTCTTTTATCAGGGAACAGGGGTTACAGTTAAGTAACCCGAGACGTTCCCTGTCAAAAAGCTACACTTATGATGCTGCGCTGAGTTAGCGCTTTGGGAACAAGAATACCCATGCCGCCGCACTGTGGATGTCCGGACCCCTTACGGTTGTGTAATGTGCTCGCAAGAGCGCGAGAGGTCTCAGACATGAGATTGTGATGTTGACTCAAGGACATAAGAGCCCGGAGTGGCATGAACATCCAAAATATTAAATCTTATGAATGTGTGCGCAGAGGACCAGCCTGCCGCATCACAAACATGCTGCAGAGGGACACCTCTAGCCAAGGCTTTAGATGAGGCAACCCCTCTGGTAGAGTGAGCCCTGATACCTACTGGCGAATCTTGACCGCGTGCCTCGTAGGCCAGGGCAATAGCGTCACTCACCCAATGCGACAGTCTGCTTGGTGGCGGCTGCCCCTCTGTTGCGGCCCCCTGACTTATGCCACTGGCTAGTGTGGTGGACATAAGTCTGAAGGGCACTGACTGGACAAAGTCTCTGAAGTCTTTCCTGATCCGACGTTGTAAACGGCGGGAGCAGAAGGCTTCGAGAGTGACCGGATGTAAAGTCGAGAAAGGAACCTTAGGTAGGTAGTCAGGGTGAGGGTGTAAAATTGCTTTAGCCATTCCTGGGGCAAAATATAAGCAGGCTGGCAAGACAGACCGAGCCTATAGATCCCCAATTCTTTTTAGAGAGGTGATTGCCATAAGAAAAACCAACTTGAAAGTCAGAAGTTTATCAGACGCTGGCTCTAGAGGTTCATAGGGGGTCTCAACCAGACCCTCAAGGACTATTGCTAAGTCCCATGAAGGGGTCCTGGTCCTAGCAGGAGGCATCAGTTGCATAGTTCCACGAATGAAGCGAACGAGTAGAGGATATCTCCTCAACAGCACCCCATCAATCAAGGCATGGCAAGCTGAAATGGCGGCCACATAGACCCTGAGAGTGGCGGGGCATGTGCCTCCTGACAATTTTTCCTGCAGAAAGTCCAGAACTAAAGCAATCTGGCAGTTAACTGGATCTGCATTATGTGCACTGCACCAACTTTCAAAGACACCCCATGCACCATCACGTCCAGCCCCAGGGGGGCTCAGAGAGAAGGGGACATTGCGCTGATTGTTGAGAGGCGAAGAGGTCCACTTCTGCCCTGTAAAATCTCACCCAGATTTGTTCCAAGTAGAGGGAGCCCTAGCACTTAGAGAGGTCTCGATAACGTCAGGTGAAAGTCCAGTGTCCCTCAGTTGGTACCCTTCAGGGGCCAAACATGAAGGTTCCACAGCTTGGGCCAGGGATGAAATAATGTCCCTGCACCTGAGACAGAAGGTCCCTCCTGTCTGGAATCATACAAGGTGAGCCAACGAGGAGAGACATTATCTCCGAGAACCATATCCTGTTTGGCCAGCGTGGCGCTATCAGTAAGAGGCAGGACCCTTGCTGGCGAACTCTAGCCAAGACTCCCGGGAGCAGAGAAACCGGGGGAAATGCATACAGGCGCATTCTGGGCCATGTATGTGCCATCGCGTCCAGACCCAGGGGGGGCTGGGTGACTCAGAGAGAAGTAGAGGGGACATTGCTCTGTCTGTTGGGAGGCAAAGAGGTCCACTTCTGCTCTTGTAAAATCTCAACCTGATTTGTTCCACTTCCCCGTTGGTATTTTCTGTCTGGACAGTAAATCTGCTCCCATTCAGGCATCCAGGGATATAAGCTGCTCTGATCAACAGGAGCTTGCCCTGGGCCCAAAGGAGAATCTGCCATACCAGTCTGTTCAGCTGGCGTGAACGTAGACCTCCTTGATGGTTTATGTAAGAGACTACCGCTGTGTTGTCCACCTGCACCAAGACATGGCAGCCTCTGGAGGAAGTATTTCAGGGCCAGAAATACAGCCATAAACTCGAGACAGTTAATGTGTCAATCGAGCTGACGACCCTCCCATTCTCCTTGAGCTGGACGACCACTTAAGATCACTACCCATCCCGTCAGGGAGGTGTCTGTTGTTAGCAAACTGCAACGGCAAGACGCACCTAGAGTGGGACCCAAAGTGAGGAACCTGGGTCTGAACCACATAGAAAGGGTACGTAGCATGCGGTGTGTAACCCTTATCAGCCTAGGGGATTGGCCCTTGGATGAAATCCCCTGGCTTTGAGCCACAACTGAAACGTTCTCATGTGCAAAAAGGCCCAAAGGGATCACCGAGGACGCAGTTGCCATGAGACCTCGTAGCCATTGATGCTGACGAACAGTGCAACCTTGGCCTAGCCTGACTTTGCTCAGGGTGTTCTGAATGGATTCTATTCAAGCGGGAGACAATTGTGCCCGCATTGTGATCGAATTCCATACAATCCCAAGATAGGTAGTTTTCTGAGTGGGAGAGAGGATGCTTTTCTTGGCATTTAGCCTCAACCCCAGAGAAACCAGATGAGCTAATCCCTGTGCTGTAATGCCAGTTCTTGTGACTGTGCTAGTATCAGCCAGTCGTCAATGCAATTCAGAATGCAGATGCCCCGGAGTCGCAAAGGAGCCAGTGTTGCATCCATGCATTCCGTGAATGTGCAGGATGATAAGGCTAGACCGAATGGAAGAACCTGATATTGGAAAGCTTCACCCCGAAAGCAAACCTCAGGAACTTCCTGTGTTGTGGCAGACTTTCTAAAGTGAAAGAATGCATCCATGAGATCGATCGTGACCAACCAATCGCAATGTTTTATTTGAGACATGACCGTCTTGACGGTTAGCATCTTGAACTTGAACGCCCTCGAAGTGATTGAAGCCTCGAAAGTCTAAAATCGGACCCAACCCTCCATCCTTCTTGGGAACCAGGAAGTATCTGCTGTAATAACCTGACTCTCTCTCTGGAAGGGGAACATGTTCTATGGCCCCTTTGACCAAGAGATTTGCAGTTCTTTCCACAGTAAACATGCTTGCTGCGGTTTCACGGGAGTGGGAACCACGCCGTTGAAAAGCGGAGGATGGCGAATTAATTAAATTCTGTAGCCTTTTTCTACTGTTCTTAGGACCCACATAGAAACACTAGGCAGTAGTTTCCACGCTGCCAGGTTCTCTGAGATGGGTATCGATTCTGACACTTCCTGTTGAGGGGATGTCGAGTGTACCGTGTCCTGGACTATGGCAGGAAGCAACGGAACACCCAACATTTAGCTGGAAACCGCTAACTTCCGAAACACCAGAGGCGGCGGGAATGGAGCAGTTTTGTGGGGGTATTGGGAGGGTACAGGTGGATGTTTCACGTGACCTGTCCCAAGGGGGGGCTACCCCCACAAGGCTGGGCGCAAAACCATCAGGGTTTTTTCCTTTTTAGAAATAGCTGCCCTGAGGTCTTAAAGCAGACATAGACCTCAGAAAAAGCCTCTTCGTCGACCGTGTTGCCCGTTTTTTTTTTTGCATTTTTGGCCAGCAGACAGAAATCTTCTAGTCTTCTAGTTTGGAGCGTTTGGGGGGGGGTCTCTTCTAGCTGTAGTCTGGCCACAGCCAGAGTAGCCACCTCGAGTAATTCCTCAGCCGCTTTATTATTGTGCGTGGAATGTACAGAGGTTCAGTGTCCCACTCGTGAACCGAAGAGGCGCCAAGGCGCTCTTCAGGCTTACGAGAAGGATCAGCTGGATCTGGGGAGAGAGTGAGCGATAGGGATGGACCCATCTCTCGCTCCTCAGCCAGATCTATGCGAGAGCCCCATGATGAAAGAGTGGGTGGTGGCTCTTGGAATTAAGCGAGACGAGTGTGAAGCATTTTGACTATAAACAGTTGCAAATCGCAATGCCTGCACCTGCCCTGCCGCAACGCAAGAGCAGCATGTTCTTCCCCCAAACACACAAAACAAAAACCGCTTGCTTTGTTTATCAGTCATTCTTTTTCTTCTTTTTTTTTTAAAGAATAGAGAAAGAGAAATGTTTCTGCACACTGCCTAACTATTCTAGCTCCTAACAGAGGAAAGTAGAAAAGTTTCTGACAGGCTCATGAAGCACAGACACACAGAGTCATCTGAAGACAAAAGATCTGATTATGCACCTTTGACGCATCTATTTATAGCCCTTCTACAGGTGCATCCAATGATGACACCGGCAGAGGCTATAAATTCCAGTCAATTTTCATTGACGTGTTGCAAACAAAACAGTTACATTTTTGTTTCATCAGCCAAGAGGACATTTCTCCAAAAAGCAAGATCTTTGTCCCCATGTGCACTTGCAAACTGTAGTCTGGCTTTTCTATGGCAGTTTTGGAGAAGTGGCTTCTTCCTTGCTGAGCAGCCTTTTAGATTATGTCGATATATGACTCGTTTTACTGTTGATGTAGATACTTGTCTACCTGTTTCTTCCAGGATCTTCACAAGGTCCTTTGCTGTTGTTCTGGGACTGATTTGCTTTTTTCGCACAAAACTACATTCTATGAGTCTGAATGTGTCTCCTTTCTGAGCGGTACGATGGCTGTGTGGTCCCATGGTTTATACTTGCATACTATTTTTTGTACAGATGAGTGTGGTACCTTCAGGCATTTGGAAATTGCTCCAAAAGATAAACCAGACTTGTTGAGGTCCACGAATTTTTCAATTCGGGAAATCAGAATCTAATTGGCTAATTGACTAAAGGCTTGACATCATTTTCAGGAATTTTCCAGGCTGCTTAAAGGCACAGTTAACTTAGTAAATTTCTGACCCTCTGGAATTGTAATATTGTCAATTAAAAGTGAAACAATCGGTCTTTAAACAATTGTCTGAGAAATTACTTGTAAAATTGTTTTAATGACTTCAACTTAGTTACCTTACAATTTTTCTGTCTTTTACTGTGCAATGGCAGTGAACAAGATTGCCTACTGTTGCCTACTGACGTGATCCCATGAGTATGCATAGGTGTATGTTATTGTTTACATCCATGTAAAATACTAATATCGTAACTGTACAAATAGATTTCTAATATAATGATTCATATTTATGTAAAAAAATTAAAATAATTCTATTGCTGTAAATACATAAAAACATTCATGATTCTGATGCTGTCAATACGTCCATATTGTATGTTTCAGAATTTATTCAAATTATATACTAATGTCTATAATGCTGTCATTCTGAATAACGGAAACATTGTTAATAATTGTTCTTTTTTCTTTTTTTTATTATGTAAATGACAGATTTGTTATTATTATTATTTTTATTTATTTATTTTTGGTTAATGCAGCCTCTGACATAATATGTATGTGCTGCATCCCATTGAGACACAATTGGAATGCAAGGTTTTAATTACAATCCAGCTATAGAAATTCTGGATTCTATCCAGTTACAAAATGCATGCTAATGCAAGGTGGAAAGGGGGCCTCATATGAGCTTTACCTTTAAGTGGATGATACGCTAGTCGTTGAGGATGGTGTTATAATTGGTCTTTTGTTTTTGTTAAGTGTTTCTGGTGGAGTCAGTGCAGTTGGTAAGTGTTGTGCTCCTCTGAAGTGATTGCTGTAATGAACGTTTAGCACCAGCCTGTTGTTTTCCAGTCTATTCGCTTCAACAATGCTCGATAATTACTCAGGAGTGTGATGTGGGGAGAGAAATAGGCTTCTTTTTGAGGGTTAACTGTTGAAGTGAGCTGTGTTCAATACCACCTGCATATCATACCTCTCTATGGCAGGATGGAGGAAAATCCCTAAGATGCTCAGAATAAATCTTCAGATGAATTAATCTAATGACAGCATACAAATGCATGATACCTCACAAATTAACCTTGTGAACAGAATGTCTTTCCACTAGTGGGCCTGTGCAACATAAAATAATTCAAAGTAATTAATTTTGGCCAAACATGAAGACAAAGTTATATAAATCTCATAGGAATTTACAACAGGGTAAAATAATTAGTCAACCATTACAAAAGTTATCTAGAGAATTCCCTACAACTGGAACAACAAGTATTTCAAATAACATTAATAATAAGCCGGTAAGAATTATGAATCGTCATGTGAACTACTTAATATTCTAAATGTACATATCAGTATCCATTGACTTGCATGGGTTGTGTTTAGTTATGCTTAATAATGTCCTAGAAGACTAATTGTCATTTTAGGTGCAATGGGAATCTTAATGTCTACATAATATACACACGAGAGCTAATATAATGATATATTAATTTAGAATATATTATACAATATATTGAGCAGCCTCAATTCTCTTACTCTCATTTGTGAGAAAGCTGATTCTGGTGGCCATTAAATTGCCCATCGCTTGTCATTTGATAAGTGAGATTCTGTAATGATGAGATTACAGCCAATGTGGCCAGTTATATTGCCTCTGCCTGTAGCATAGTGCCTGCCCTTTTTCTTTAGCCAGTGGAAACAGCAGATAATTTGCATGTGACTCCCTGATATATCCACTACCACCCACTGAGACCAATATTATAGCCCTTAATGCTAAACCATCCACTGCACTACAGATTATAATAGAATATTGCATCAATTTAGTATTCAAATCACTAATATCACATTTATTACAGTGTATTAACCACTGAAAATGCATAAGGCAATGTAAAATCCAGATTATGCTGCAACAAATCAATAAGCCATGAGATGCTGTGCATTATAGTTATTTTACAGGTAATTGCGATTCTAAGGCACGATGTGAAGCGAACTGGACTTGACCGGCTTACTGCTGTTGGATATTTGGTACTGATGAAATGAAATGGAAATCGTTAAAGTGCCCGCATTCTCACACCATTATATGAAAGGGAATTTGGTATGCTAAATTTAGACTATCCTGATTCAACATTACTATGTAAGGCAATTTATAGTGGAATCAGTCACGTTCGACAACCATTATAAATTAGATAAATTACACATAACTAGATTATTTGTCTGAATAAAATTCTCCACCATTAAATTCGTAATACAACACCTCGTTGTATCCGCACACAATTTCTGCTGTAAGGAATTAGCTTTAATAAGTGAACTATGATTAATTCACTTATTGGAGTGACATTATTTTCATGACTTAATTAAAATAATATCACACGTATTTAGGTACAGCTTTGAAGCTAAATCTTTTAGAAACAGGGATGAGATTATTTAACAAAATATACCAAAGTCAATCAACTTTGAATACAGACAAACTTTATTGCTATTCTAAACATAAATCTAATCTAACACATATACATGAGACAGGTTGGTGAGAAGAGTGACAGAATGTAAAATAAATGATCAATACAATGAAAATTAACTTTATGGAGTCTGTTGACAATGCCTTAAGAACCATTTAACCTTATTTGAGTTTACATCGATTTGCTATCAGATTACGCAAAGTATTTAACTAATACACCAGCACTTTGAGCACAATATTGGAGATGTACTTGCTTTCTTTCGTTCTTGGCTCTTGGTCGAAAGTTCGTTCCATCAATGTTTCGGAGCCGAATGGTTGTGCAACAACAAGCTGAGTTCACCACTGTTTCAATCACCACTGAGCGTATCAGTAGAAAGTCCTCCCCTTCAGCCTGTCCCTGTCCCCTTGCGTCTTCATGAAGTTCGCAGAGGCAGCTCTTGCCTCGCTAAGGGAAGAGGGCATCCGCATACTCAACTACCTCGACGACTGGCTCATCCTGGCTCTTGAGAGAGAGTTACTGTGCTCTCACAGGGATCAGGTACTCAGGCACCTCAGCCGTCAAGGGCTTCAGGTCAACTGGGAAAAGAGCAAGCTCGTCCCGCCTCAGAACATCACCAACGAGCACGCTCAGTCATTGCTCAGGTGCCTCGCTCTCTTCGAGCCCGGCACAGCAGTTCCTCTAAAACAATTCCAGAGGCTCCTGGGGCATATGGCATCCTCAGCCGTGGCCACGCCGCTCGGGTTGTTGCACATGAGATTGCTTCAGCACTGGCTACAGACTCAAGTCCCGAGATGGGCATGGCGCCAGAGCACATACCTTTTGACAATCACCCCTTCTTGCCGTCAGATTTTAAACCCTTGGACAGACCTCTGCTTTCTGCGGACCGGAGTCCCCTTGTAGCAGGTGTCCAGACGTGTCGTGGTAACCACAGATGCCTCTCGACAGGGTTGGGGCGCCATGTGCAACGGGCATGCTGCCGCTGGCCCCTGGACTGGACCCAGGCACATCAACTGCCTAGAGTTGTTAGCTGTATCTCTTGCCCTACAGAGGTTTCTCCCACTAATTCGGAGCAAAAACATCTTGATCCATTCAGACAGCACCCCGACGGTAGTGTACATAAATCGGCAAGGCGGCGTGTGCTCTCGTCATATGTCACAACTCGCCCGCCATCTCGTCCTTTGGAGTCAGCCGCAACTCAGGTCGCTGCGCGCCACTCACATCCCTGGTAACCACAACATGATGGTGGACGTGCTGTCGTGGCAGGTTTCGCCCAGCGGAGAGTGGAGGCTCCACCCCCAGATGGTCCAGCTGATATGGGACCAATTCGGCAAGGTACAGATAGATCTCTTCGCCTCCCAAGACAACTCCCACTTCCTGCTCTGGTACTCCCTGACAGAAGCTCCTCTCAGGACAGACGCACTGGCACACAGCTAGCCCCGTGGACTGTGCAAGTACGCATTTCCCCCAGTGGGCCTTCTTGCACCGGTGCTGTGCAAGATCAGGGAGGACAAGGAACAGGTCATCCTGGTGGCCCCTTACTGGCCCACCCGGGCCTGGTTCTTGGATCTTACGCTCCTCACGACAGCACCTCCCTGGAAAATTACCTTGAGGAGGACCTTCTTTCTCAGGGGCGGGGCACCCTTTGGCACCCGCACCCAGACCTCTGGAACCTCCACGTCTGGCCCCTGGACAGGAAGTGGAGATCTAGTGGATCTACCACCTGCGGTCGTAGACACGATCAACCAAGCCAGAGCTCCATCCACCAGGAAACTCTACGCCCTAAAGTGGCACTTGTTCGCAAATTGGTGTTCTTCTCGAGCCAAAGACCGACAGAGGCGCGCAGTTCGGTCAGTGCTTTCATTCCTGCAGGAGAGGCTGGAGGGGAGGCTGTCCTCCACCTTGAAGGTGTACGTAGCTGCTATCGCAGCCCACCACAATGCAGTAGATGGCAAGTCCCTAGGTAAGCACAACTTGATTATCAGGTTCCTGAAAGGCGCCCGGAGACTGAACCCTCCCTGGCCTAGCCTGTTCCCCTCCTAGGATCTCTCTGTGGTCCGCTCAGGCCTTCAGAGACCCCCCCATTCGAGCCGCTTGATTCAGTTGAGCTCAAGGCCCTCTCCCCGAAGATGTCCCTCCTGATCGCATTAGCCTCCATCAAGAGGGTTGGGGACCTGCATGCTTTCTCTGTCAGCGACACCTGCCTGGATTTCAGTCCGGCACATTCTCACGTTATCCTGAGGCCACGACCGGGCTACGTGCCCAAGGTTCCAACGACCCCCTTCAGGGACCAGGTCATGAGCCTGCAAGCAAGCTGCCTCGGGAGGAGGCAGACCCAGCCTTTTCGTTGCTGTGTCTGATACGTGCTTTGCTTATCTATTTGGACCACACGCAGAGCTCTAGATGTTCCGAGCAGCTCTTTGTCTGCTTCGGCGGATGGCGGAAAGGGAATGCCGTCTCAAAAACAGAGGTTAGATCACTGGGTCGTTGATGCTATTTCCTTAGCGTCTCCCTTATTCCTTAGCCCCCTTGCGGGTTCAAGCAGACTCTACGAGAAGTGTGGCATCCTCGTGGGCACTGCGCCATGGCACCTCCTTAGCAGACATCTGCAGAGCAGCAGGCTGGGCAACACCCAATACATTTGCCAGATTTTACAATCTCAGGGTTGAGTTGGTCTCGTCCTGTGTTTTGTCAGGTCTGAGCTGGTAGAACTCGGTAACGCGGCACAACCGACCGGGTGTTACACTTTCACACAGCACCCTTCACCAAGTTGATCCAGTGCACCTTCTATCCCAGGTTAGCCACTAATTGTCGCTCCCTGGATGTTCTCCTCCCTAGCTTTCTAGGGAGAGTCACAGGTGCTCTGTACTGAGGTCGGGCTCCACGGGCTTAGTTCCCTTTTCAGGCAAACTCCCCGTGATGTATTTCCCGTGGTACGGTCCCCCTGTCAGCGGACCCGTGTTTCCCTTGGGCAGCCCCGCTTGTCCTGGTCGCCGCGCTTGTAGAGTCCCCCCTCATTAGGCTGGAACTACCACCACGCCATTTCACATGTACGGCTTCACAACCCTCGTGGTGTATTTGCCAAATGTTACCTCCCCCTAGACTGGGCAGGATGTGGCCTCCGCAGGGTCTTTTCCCCCTGAAAGAATAGGACCGGGACAGACCGCCTTCCCTGACGCATTTCATAGTTTAAGATAGCCATAGACACTTCACGTCCTATGTGAGAGACATAGTGAGAGAAAAGGCGTGGCTGCTGGGCTTGTTCCCAAGCTAGTCATGTAGCGCCTGTTCCCCCCTCAGGGATGAGGGTAACCCAAGGTTTGAATGTGACACCTCTTTGGGGCATGGGGAGGGCTACGTACAGCCGACACAGTTGCTTCTAGTACTCAATAGCCTGCTTGCAACTGTCTCGGCAGTTCACGTAACACGGTCAGTGTGTGGCGTTTTTATATGGGACCCCTTGTGTCACTTCATTCGACACAACGTCGAGTGAGTGACAGAGGGGGAACGACATGGTTACTGTTGTAACCTCCATTCCCCAAGGGAAGGAACGAGACGTTGTGTCCCTCCTGCCACAGCACTAGACCTACCACTGTAAACGGCCATACCTTATTTTCAGCTCCTCAGTACAAAATCCTGACTGGCACTCGCTGCCCAGCATCCCTTTATACCCGTATATCCGGGGCAGGGCATGCACCTTTTCTCATGTTCAGAGGTACGTTTGGCGTCCCAGGAAAACTCCTTGTGTCACTTCATTCGACACAACGTCTCGTTCCTTCCCTCGTGGAACGGAGGTTACAACAGTAACCATGACGTTTTTCCTAGATTCAAATCATGTCTTTTCAATTCTTCTGCATGTATAATGCAACACTGCTTTTGTAGCAGCAGGAGTAGCAACCATTCTAAAGAGCAATTGTCTAAAAGGACAAAACAAGCACATTTTATCCCGATAAATTTTACTATGCAATATAAAAATTATTCTCTGTTTCAGGATCTGAAGGTCACAGTTTAACAAGCAGTATGTTTTACAAGAAAGCCACATGCATTTGAATTGTTCTATTCTATTAGAAAATCAAAGACGAAGCTTCATTTGTGTGTTATTTAAAATGAATGCATAATTACATTAGCAATTATGCAAATAAGCATGCCTTTGGCATAATTATTATTATTTTTTTAAACATTGATCTTGCATGAAGAATCTTATTTCTGTTTCTGATCAGAGGTGACCTGCAGACACAATTGTGGTTGATTGAGGGTCTGATAATATGATGGAAAAGTTTTGGGCACTTTAGTGTTTATTCAAAAACCTCAGTCATGAGAACCTATTTCATGCTCAGTTATTATAATCTGACAAAACAGCATTAGTCTAAGAACCCAAATTTGCACAGTTCAGAAGATTCTTTAGAGGAAATGTGACACACGACGAGTTGGTTGCATATTAACCCTTAAATGCATGGTGTTTTTTCCCAAACACTCAAACACAAAAATGGATGTACAAAATGCCCAGGAACTGTCAATTTTTAGCTACACATACATTACACATATGTATTTTCTCTGGCACTTATTGAGTCTAAATAGATGAACAACTTACATTATTTCAGTAGTACACCAAAAGACAATAGACATATCATACTATTCATGTGTTACACTTGCTATACTTCAATTCAATGTCCTGGTTTGAACACACGCAGAGATGCGCAGTTCGGTCAGTGCTTTAATTTCTGGGAGAGCGGATGGAGGGGAGGCTGTCCCCCTCCACCTTGAAGGTGTATGTAGCCGCTATCATGGCCCAGCACGACGCAGTGGACAGCAAGTGCTTGGGTAAGCGCGACTTGATTATCAGGTTCCTTAGAGGCGCCCGGAGGCTGAATCCTCCCCGGCCAAGCCTGTTCCCCTCCTGGGATCTCTCAGTGATCCTCTCGGGCCTTCAAAAGAGCCCCCTTTGAGCTGCTTGACTCAGTTGAGCTCAAGGCCCTCTCCTTGAAGACGGCCCTCCTGATAGCGCTAACTTACTAAAGGGTGCTGGGAACCTAAGGTCTGTATATGACATCTATTCTGGGGGCGTTGGAGAGGGTTACGTGTGGTCGATACAGTTGCTTCTAGCACCCAGTAGCTTGCTTGTACCGTCTAGTGCATGGCACTTTTAAATGGGACCCCTTGTGTCACTACATTCGATACAACGTTGAGAGAGTGACAGAAGGAGAACGTCATGGTTACTGTTGTAACCTCCTTTCCCTGATGGAGGGAATGAGACTTTGTGCCCCATTGTGTCACTACATTCGACACAACATCTTTTTCCCTCCATCAGGGAATGGAGGTTACAACAGTAACCATGATGTAATTATCTGTATTTATCAAACCTAACACTTTAATTGAAACTAACATGTTAACATGTAAAAACAAAACGGTTAATAATGTATTTATTTACATTAAAATCATATTTCATTATGTTAAAAGAGGTATTTAAATAACATTTTCAAGGTCTGGCCATAAATTCCTTCTTAAGATCTGGCTGAAGAACAAATATGACCTTCTCCTCAACTAACAAATAGGTTTTGATTACCTTTTCTTTGAAAAAACAAACATACAAAGTAGGGCTATTGTTTATGAAAATTGAGAAAGAATATTTAGACCTACTAAAGTCTGTATCTTTGTTAAAATCAACACACATAAGAGAACAATGGCAATCTAATGTAGAAATGTCTTTTTACACAAAATAATTGTAGCATTATGTCTGTTTTTCCTTTTATTATCCTCTCATTCAATGAGGACACATTCTGCCTTCCTTATCATGCACACATTCATTTGCACACTGGATCCAGATACTTGTGCAGATAATAATCATTAGAAACAGTGAAAAAACTGATTTGATGATGTTCAGGATTGAGAATGATGAGAACCAACAATGACAGGATATATGCATAGGCAAGTTCAATTACAATTCACATAATATTTTTTTTACGAGCATTACCAAAAAGAATGGAGAATGAAAGCAAAATGTTCCTATGCATTTTCTTAGAAGGTTCGGTTTTCAGCATGGTTTTGCATCTTGTGAAAAAAGTTTGTGCATACGAACTGACATCACATCTGTAACAGCTTTTTTTTTAAAAGTCTTAGGTTTTGACTGCACCCAGCCGCTAAGCAATTTGCGTAAATACATTTCAGTGAATAAGATGTGATAAAATGTGCTCATGCAAAAGTTGCTGGTTCATGTTTTGGAGATGAGTGAAACTGAACTATGTCCAGACGTGCTTAAACACCTGTGCTCCTCCGGAACTGGACCACAGGTAGCTTGGCGTGCACCGATGCTGTTGCACATGTTGAGTGTTGTTAAGCTCCGTACTGAGTTTTCCTCAGAGAGCGTTCGGATGTTTACCGCAATTTTAACATAATCATTTGGAAGGCCAGATATTATATATATATATATATATATATATATATATATATATATATATATATATATATATATATATATATATATATATATATACTGTAAACTTAGCAAAATATTGTACTGTATTTTAACTGTATTTTAAAGATAATTTTGTAAAAATGCAAATAACTACAGATCTTTATTGTAAAGGGTTTAAACTATGTTTTCCATGCTTGTTCAATGAAACATAAACAATTAATGAACATGCATCTCTGGAACGGTCATAAAGACTCTAACAGCTTACAGACGTAGCCAATTAGGGTCACAGTTCTAAAAACTTATACACCAAAAGAAAGATGCCCAGGGTCCCTGCTCATCTGTGTGAACGTGCCTTAGGCATGCTGCATGGAGGCATGAGGACTGCAGATGTGATCAGGGCAATAAATTGCAAAATCCGTACTGTGAGACACCTAAGACAAGGAGACAGGAAGGACAGCTGATCGTCCTCGCAGTGGCAGACCTGTAACATCACCTGCACAGGATCGGTACATCCAAATATCACACCTGCAGGACAGGTACAGGATGGCAACAACAACTGCCTGAGTGTCACCAGGAATGCACAATCACTCCCTCAGTGCTCAGACTGTCTGCTAGGCTGAGAGAGGCTGGATTGAGGGCTTGTAGACCTGTTGTAAGGCAAGTCCTTAGCAGACATCACTGACAAAAACGTCGCCTATGGGCCAAAACTCACTTTCACTGGACCAGACAGGACTGGAAAAATGCTCTTTACTGACGAGTCACAGTTTTGTCTCACCAGGGGTGATGGTCGGACTCGCGTTTATCATTGAAGGAATGAGCGTTACACCGAGGCCTGTACTCTTGAGCGGGAGCGATTTGAAGGTGGAGGGTCCATGATGGTCTGGGGTGGTGTGTCACAGCATCATCGGACTGAGTTTGTTGTCATTGCAGGCAATCTCAATGCTGTGTGTTAGACAAATCTTATATAAACATTGTAGATTTGAAGGGAGAAAAAATGTATGGAGGTTTATAGAGAGGAAGGGAGAATGGAGACGGGGAGATTAAAAGAATAGATCATCCTAAAAATTTTAATTCTAGCAGAATGTTTAATCTCAGTCACCATTCATTTTTACTGAATCTCCTTTTTGTGTTCCAAAAAGAAGAAAATAAAAAAAGCCATATGGCTATGGAACAAGAGGGAAAATTAATAGTAATCGAATTGTCATTTTTTTCTTGAACTATCCCTTTAAGCGCCAAACTAAGGTGAATTCAGGATCCTTTCATCTCGCCAGAGAGCTCCATTAGTCTATGCTTGTTTCACATGTGAGGAAAAGCAGAGAGCTGGGAAGCAAAAACTAGAAGGATAAAAAGAGGAAATTATGAAAGAGAGAGAAAAATGCTGACTTTGACTACTAGATTTGCTCTCTGTTAAACACCTGTTAAAGGCTCTCTATCCAAAGACACCCCGCAACCCATTATAGTGACAGCTAGTGAAAATACAGTGGTGGGGTGACAGCAGCTGAGGGTCCATATATGCCATTACATTCTCTGTTCTTTAACTTGTTTTCACCTGAGATGACAATGTGATCACCTTAGTATTCATAAAGTATGTAGGTATTTGTATCTGAAGTGTGGTACTTTTGTATATTTTGTATGTAGACACTCCAAAATACAATATCAATATGATAACCTCTAAATCAGAAACTGTTTGTATAATGTATACAAATAATTTGAGATTCATAGAATACATAATTGGTTTATTATATTATATTTATAAATAATGAGATGCCATCTCTTTTAACTCAGTTAATGAATTTACCTATTTATTTATTTTTCTCAAAATATTGGTCGTAAAAAATTGTCACAGCACTTAAACACACCAGTAAATGGAAAACAAATAAAATATGAATGTTTGTATGTTTGAACATTTGTTTGTATCACTTTTATTTCATACTGATGATTATTAAATCCATCAAAACAAAGAGTGCATATTGCTTTACTTTCATTTATCTGGATTTCATTTGGAAATAAATTTGCCATTTAAAAAGCTCTTTCTCTGACAAAGTTTCTTCACGATACATGAGAGTCCCGCTATGGGATTGTGTCTGAGAATTTAACTCTACTAAAAAACAAGTTGTCAGATGATTCATAAAGATTTGTATGTCTCTAAAGTTGTATGTTTCTAAAGTTGTAAAAAAACAACTCCAGCTGACTACATACACATTTTTTAAGAATAAGATTCAGTCCATGCATTAAAGAATCATATTTTCACAGCTGTTTGAATCCTACTGGTTATTTTTCTCCATATTGAAACAGCAGGCCAGTAAGTAACAGAAATCTGTGATGCAAATTAATCGGTACATGGAAAGTAGTTTTCGCGGCTGTGCATCATCGCACACCCAGATTGATCCCCTTAAAGTGTATCAGTATCTAGCCAATAAGTGCTGAGGAACATATCTCTACTGAAAGCTAAAATATAGCTAGCTGGGGTCAGGCAGAGTTCTGGAGGATCCTGGGCTCTGGGCATTTTTACTCCATAATGTTGGCAGCACCAGCACCCGTGTTATTACAGTCCCACAGTTATTTTTAGTTGTGCTGTTGTACTGCTCATGATCACACAGGAAGTCAGGATGCTGTTTCCAATAGTTCCGGTACCCTTGGACTGGCAACAAGATGCTGACACACTGACATGCCCTATCTCCCATCTGACATATTTGGAATGGATCAACAAAAATTACTTTCCGTTGTGGCACGACTGGTGGTGTGTTGCGTTAGTTGCATGGGAGACTACAGTTCAATCCCCATTTAAATGAGGAGTAATCACATTTGTATAAACAATCACGAGCGTGATAAGAAGATTGCATTTTTAGCCCTAACATTGCATTTTGTCTCTACTAATGGTTAGGGTTAGATTTGGGTTTTGGTTGGGGGGTAGATTCAATAAAATAAGCATTTCTCTTCACTGTTTTACACTCTGTTCAGCTGAAAACAGTTATTTTTTACAATTGGCTTCTGGCGAACTCTCCTGGATAAAAATGGATGTCACACTTGTTTATATGCTTTCACTTTCTGATTTGGCCTCTGGAGGCAGTGTTTTCAATTTCGGTCATCATATACTGATTTCGGCTAAAGAAAAATCGGCACAAACATGCCGATTTTATGTGAGACCAGGCTGCTCCCCACCATGTGTCTGTCTATTTTCTTTCGGTGTATGGCACCCAGTGTCCAGTTTGTGACAGATGGAAGGTGCCCTTGTCTGAGAGGATAGAGTGCCTGGCGAAAACTTCCCAGAGTGGTGTTAATAAAATAGAAATGACTCTGTGGCAGACATCCAACTTTTCTTTCTTTTTTTTTTTTTTTTTAAGAATAGTGGCACAAATAAAATTGTTCAGATGTTTATTTATTTATTTGTTGCGATAACAATATCCCACCTCAATTTAAATAACACAATAAAGTCAAGACAAAGTATTTTATTTATATTCAATTCAGTGTATATAAAAATTTTAGCTACTCTTTTTTTATATATATATTTTTTATATATATATATTTTACTTTTTAGTTACACCTAATTTTAATGACCAAAAACCTAATATTTAGCAGTCCCTGTTGTATACAACCATTACCACATAAGTTTCCCCCATTACAAAATATATAAAATACCTTAAAATATCCCCAATAACAACTTTTAGACCCTTTTCTACAACATGATGGGAATTAGTCACATACAATTTTCCTAACTTTCAATTTTTTTTTGTAATTCTCTGGTTGACTGTATTATTCAAGTTCAGAACATTTGCCGTCTTCAAATCTGTTACCAAACAATTTTGTAAGAAAAAATTAACAAACAAATATTTATATAATTAAATTTATGGTAAATATAAGTATTATGGTAAATATACTTTTTTGGGATTTTGTCCCCTTTTTCTCCCCAATTCGGCATGCCCGATTCCCAATGAACTCTAGGTCCTCGTGGTGGCTTAGTGACACTTCAATCTGGGTAGCGGCAGACGTATCTCAGTTGCCTCTGCGTCTGAGTCCGTCAATCTGCGCATCTTATCACGTGACTTGTTGAGGGCATTACTGCATCTACGAGTGTGGAGACTTCTCACTATTCTCCACTGCATCCACGCACAACTCACCACGTGCCCCACTGAGAGCAAGAACCGAATTATAGCAACCACGAGGTGGTCTTTATAAATTATTGTTAGAATTTTATATTTATTTATTTTATTTTATACATTATGTCTATTTAGGGGTCCAAGCACCATTTGTTCAGATTTTCTTATAATTTTTCTTATTATTATTATTATTAATAATTTTATTTCATCGAAGTGTTATGAAGATATAAGCCAACAAACTGGTCAGGCGTTTTCCATGTAATTGAAATTTCTACCAAACTAAAAGTCAAAATGTAGCGAAACTTGATACACATAGACAACATGTCATTCTGAGGCTGCATTCCGCCTATAGGGGCTCTACAACTGAAAAACACACATAACTCTGCAGCTGTATGTTCAATGATGTTGAAAATTGGTTTGCATCTTCTATGGCCCAAAACTAACATACCACTCAGATATCATTTGGAAAAATCAACAAACATGGCCGCCAGCAGCAAATAAAATTTCAGAAGCTAATAACAAGGTGGCTGTGGCAGGGTGGCGGGCGGGGCCGGGTCGTGATGCTACACACCCGGTCCCGTATCAGGCTAATCAAGCCTCCGAGAGGGATAAAGGCCGATGGCAGACAGTGGTGCAAGAGAGAGAGATCATTTACGGACATGTCCGTCATGTGTGTGTTTGTCCTTTGTTTTAAGTTTATCATTAAAATATTATTTATATCGTCCAGCCGGTTCTCGCTTTCTCCTTTCTCTTCTTAAATTCCTTTACACTGGTACCGAAATCCGGGGATGGAGGAGGGATGTGCTGTTGTAGAGTTCTCGCCACTACCGTCCACCCCAACAGAGCAGCTGCGGCCATCTGCCAGGGGACGAGGAGCCCAGCCGCCTGGAAGCGGAGGAATGGCCGCCGACCATGAGGGGAAAAGGGGTTCAAAGACCGACCGCCTGGAGCAGGAGAACCACTGCCAGGGGCGGGGGAGACCCCTTCGGCTCCCCGAGAACACGGGGGGGTGTTCCGTCTGCCAGGGGCTGGAGGACTGCCTCCGATCCATCCGGAGAGGCGCGGCTGTCGTCCGTTAGAAGGTGGAGGAGGGGCTAAGGAACAAGCTACAGCGTATCGGAGAACTGGCGAGTAAGTTTTTTGTTTTTTTCATCTCTCTCTCCTCTCTCTCTCTCACTGCCGCTATGCGCTGACCTTTTCCCTCTCTTTTAAATTGTAGTGTTTTTTGGGAGGGTACTACACTGTTACAGGAAGTACCCTCCCAACCACATTTAATGTTACCCTCCCTCGTCCAGGTAGATGGGGATGACCTGCCAACCAGTGGATTCATATGGATTAATTTTATGATTCCTTTATGTGCGTTTTACAGCTTCAAAATTTGGTACACAATTTTCAGCAAATTTAGGTTAGGGAGGATCTATTCTGTTTATTTGTATAATTTGGCATCCACTGGATCATTTCTGTCAATTCTGATTATATTGTTTATTTCTTCACATATGCTTTAACCCCGATGATTGCTGCTTCTGGCTATATTTAATCTTGATGTTTGTTAAATGTTTACTGATATAAAATGACAAATAATTCTCCCAAAATATAATTAGTCCCACATTTGCAAAAATTGCAAACCTTATAGAATAAAAAAAATAAAGCAGCTTATATAATATTTAGCTAGTGTAACCTTTTATGATAATTGGTGCACATCCATTCACTTCATTTAGGCTACATTTTCAACCTTGTGACTTGCAACTATGTTACTCATTCTATTATTATTCTTTCCATTCTTATTTATTCATATGTATTCATTATTTGTTTTTATTTATTTAAAATTGTATTTTTTAATAGTGTTGAAATTGTATATTTATTTTATTTGATACATTATTTCTACCAGAAAGACTCGGGAGAATAAAGCTAGTGCAATTATCCATTTATTGACAGCTCAACAAGCAATATAATGATAAGTTCTTTGGCGTAGGCCCCGTCCGAAGCTCACAGTCCGGGGGTCCGGACTCTGCTTTTCCTGCCTTGTGGTGGAGGCGGGGGCGCAGCCGACCCCCGTGAGGTATGGGAAGGGGCCATCCTGGTGGTGGTGGGGAGGGTGGAAGGGAAGAAATCATCTTGGTGGTGGGGAGGGTGGAGGTGAATGGAAGCGTCAGCGTCTGCGAACTCAGACAAGTGTAAGTAACCATCTTTTATACTGCAAGAGTTAGAACGTGATTGGATAAAAGAGAAGGAATAAGTGACGTAACAATTGAGTCTTCCTGGCAGAACTTATGCTAGAGCTACCATTTCTACCAGAAAGACTCGGGAGAATAAAGCTAGTGCAATTATCCATTTATTGACAGCTCAACAAGCAATATAATGATAAGTTCTTTGGCGTAGGCCCCGTCCGAAGCTCACAGTCCGGGGGTCCGGACTCTGCTTTTCCTGCCTTGTGGTGGAGGCGGGGGCGCAGCCGACCCCCAAAGAAGGTGGAAAAATAATTCCACCGGGACGTAAACCTACCCCAAAGAACGGTGAAGAGAAGTATACCCACCGGTTGAATATCTTGGAGAGCCTAGACATGGAGAGAGAAGAGGATTAATAATGAGCATGACATAACGCCTTTAAGACAAAATCTAATTAGAAAGAGATGACTTAATTATAAGAAGGCAAGAATAAAACATAAAGCATTAAAAATACTGCTGCTGTATATACGTTAGCATATATCTGTTGCTGACGCTTTCATACAAGCGACTTGATAAGTTTTGGGACGTACAGCAACTGAGCATTCAGTTAATCACTGAGGATGAGTTGAAGGGAAAGTGAGCATAGGAGGGATAGAGATAAAACTGTGAATTGGCAAATTAGTATATGAAGAGTCAATGAAAACAAGCCGTTATAGGCACATGAAGACAAGGCCACACAGAGACAGGCCACGAAAGGCCACACAAAACTGGGCCACTTGGCCACGCAGAATGAGGCCACCTTGAGCCACACAGAACAGGGCACCTTGAGCCCACGGAACAGGGCCACCTTGGGCCACGCAGAACAGGGCCACCTTAGGCCACATAGATCCGGCCCTAATGACCACAAAGCGGGGCCACACTGGCCACATGGCCTTGCTAGACCACAGAGACAAGGCCGCACGGCCACACGGCCTTAATAGACCACAGAGACGAGGCTGGCAAACAGCCACAACGGCGCCTAGTGCTGCACATAAAACAAAGTAGACTGGACGAGGCCGCGAGGCCACATAAAACCAACCACGAGGGCCACATGGCCATCTTTTAGTGAGGCTACAGTGCCTCGAGGCCACTTGACCACGCAGACGACGGCCGCTAGGCCACATAGAACCGATGCCACTAGGGCCACGAGACCACTTGGCCATTTTTTACATATAGGACAAGGCAATATTGTGCCACAAGGCCACTAAAGACCACACGGAACAAGCAACGTAGACAACGGCCGCTTGGCCACATAGAACCGATGCCACTTGGCCATTTTTTACATATAGGACAAGGCAACATTGTGCCACGAGGCCTGTAGACCCACACAGAGACAAGGCCCGCTGAGCCACAAGGCTGCTAAAGCCACGCGAAGACAGAATCACTCAAGGACACGGCCTTAGGCAAACAAATAACCAATGCCATAACTGGCCACGAGACCACGGGACAAGGCCACATTAGGCTACACGGTCACAGTAGACCACACTGAACATAGAATGGGGCCGCGAGGGCCGCAAAGTCGGGCGCCCACACTGAGACGAGGTTGGACAGAGACAACGGCCACGAGGCCACACCGAACTGAGGCCGTAAGGGCCACAAGACCACGTAGGCCACACGAAGGACAGGCAACATTATGCCACAAGGCCTTAAGACCTACATGAAGACAAGGCCCGCTGGGCCACAAGGCTGCTAATGCCACACAGATACGAGGCCAACGAGACACGGCTGCTAAGCCACATGAAACCGAGCCGTAACGGCCACAAGACCATGGGACAAGCCACGTTGGGCTACACGGTCACGGTGGACCACACTGAACATAAAATTTTTTTTTTAATTTTTTTTTTTATTTTAGTTAAATAATATATATCACCACCACCAGTAATTGCATAGGTATTTACCTGGATCGTTAAAGGAGAGCTTGCTGAGCTTTGAGGATAGTTTTTGAGTCAGGTCTTATGTAGGACTCAAATGCAGAGGAAGACCATCTACCCAGGATTTTGATAGCTGACGTAGAGATGCCACATTCGGCAGCTGAAGTGGCTGCCCCGATCCTGAAGGAATGACCGGTATACTGGGAGGAAGGTAGACTGCAGCTTTTGAGGACAGAAACTAGATGAGTCCTGAACCAGGCTTTAGAGAGGGGTGCTCCGTTAGGTAGTAAGAATAAGGGGGAAATATGAGGAGATTTGAGACGAATTTTAAGAAATTTAACCATAGATAGGAATGGACAAAAATTGTTATTAATTTTTGAGATTGTTAGTGTGATGCCGGACCCTTTGGAATCATTCTTAGAGTGCTTAAGGAAGAGGGTAAAGAAATTGGGTGAAAAGTGTAAATCGGAGAAAGACAGATCGCGAGCGGGATCGAAATGATTGGTAGCGGATGCAAATTCCCCTGGGCGCATAAAGCCGTAGAAGGCAGTGAGAAACACAGCTTCTAGCAAAATATTGATGTACGTAGAAAAAAGGCCTTGGCGAATAGAGGAGATTAGTCTTTGCAATAGAGGCAAAGTAAATGGTAACCGTTTATCTGGAGAATTAATAGAGGATTTGCTTATGCCTTTGAGCAATAAACGAATAGGGGGAGCGGTGAATAAACTTGGACAATCGGGGTTGAAGTATTTGGCGTAGAATTGGATGCCTGCTAGAAGTCTACGGATGGAGGAAGGTTTTAAATTGCGTTTCTCGAAATTGAAAACGAGAAAGGAGCAAACAGTCGAAATCGAAATGGGAAAAACGGAAATCTGAAAGGAAGAACAGAACATTAAAAAAAAAAAACAAGCGGAAGTGTAAACTCTGTAAGTTGAAGGAGTTACTCCTTTAGCCATGTAATGTCTGGCTGAATTAAGCAGATCGTCTAATTTAGCATTGTGGCTGATAGGGGAGGGCACGGAGTTGGATCCGTAAGGGCTGAAGGGCAAAGCCGTCTGAAAGTCTGGAAACGAAAACGAGAGAGCGCGTCAGCGATAACATTGGAGTGACCTGGTATGTGAGCAGCTTTAATGATAAAATTAAAGATGACTGATTGCCAGATTAAACGTCTCACGAAAGGCATCAACGACTGGCAGGAAGACCGACCTTTATTAATAATGGCGACAGTGGCTTCGTTATCGCAAAACATCATAATGCGCTTCCTTGACCATGCTGGACCCCAGATGAGGCTGGCTACAACTAATGGGTAAATTTCGTAGAGTGCGGAAGAAACGGAACCAGAAGTAGACTCAGGAAAACCAGTTGGCCATTTTTCTGCGAACCATTGCCCTTGGAAGAACCCCCCGAAGCCAATAGAGGGGGCGGCATCGGTAAATAATTGAAGTTCTTCTGATGATTCGAAGACGTCATTATAGAAAAAAGAAATACCGTTCCAATCCTTTAACAGCTGAGTCCAAAATTTGATATCGGATAGGCAGCCTTCGTCTAATTGGACCAAGTCACTTAAACCTTGTACGGAATGGGCCAAAGTTAACAGCCGAGAAATGAAAGCCCTACCTTGAGGAATTATGCTCATTGCGAAATTGAGGTGACCGTGCAACGAAAGCACGTCACGTTTCGAAACAATGCCGAGACAGGAAAAAATTTCCAAGAAGGATCTAATCCTTAAAAGCTTTTCATGAGGGAGAGAAGCTTGCATGTTAACAGTGTCTAGGAAAATACCTAGAAATTCGAGCGAGGTAGAGGGGCCCGTTGTTTTTTCCGCCGAGAGGGGAATGCCGACGTCGCTAGATAGCTGTTTAAATATGTCGAGGATAGGCGATTGGGAAGACGGAAAATCGATCAGCAAAAAATCGTCGAGAAGATGCAGAACGAAGGGAAGCTTGCAGACATTCAACAGGATCCAGCACAGTGCTTCGGAGAGACTGTTGAAGATGTGAGGGCTACTTCGACACCCGAATGTGAGCCTAACGCCGAAATAGAATTTAGAATTCCACTTGACTCCGAAAAGTGGCCAGTCGGAGGGGTGAATTGGCATAATTTTGAAGGCGTCTGTAATGTCAGCTTTAGCTAACCAAGCACCTTGGCCAGCTAACTTGATTAACTGAATGGCATTATCGACAGAAGCATAATATAAAGAGAAGGGGGCGAGGGGAATGCATTCATTAACGCTTGCTGTGATAGAAGAATGGGGGGAAGACATGTCAAAAATAAGACGTTTTTTACCGGAATATTTGCGTGTAGCGACGCCGATAGAATTAATCCGAAAAGGGGAGAAAGGAGGAGAAGCAAAAGGGCCAATAACATAACCTTTATTAACTTCGTTCTCTAGTAGTGCTGAAACCAAGCCGGGATCATTCCTGGCTGATTGCAGGTTTTTTGCGACGAAAGAATCAGTGATGTGAGAAAGGACACCCACCCGAAACCCTTGGGACAAGCCGGTGATTAAATAGTCAACAAAAGTTGTATCAGGGTGAGAAGAGAGGTAACTAGAAAGATTTAGAATATTAATAGGAGTGGATGGGTGGCTGTTCAGAATTTTTTCCGAAATGGGACTTTCCCGCGAGTGGCAGGTTTGTACCGGCGTGGACAGACAGATTTCGGGTGTGGATCCTTGCATGCACTACAAACATGAGCAAATTTGCAATTAGAATAGGAGCAGACAGATTCATTGAAGAAAAGACATATAGGGACGCCGTTAAATTCTGCCATCCGGTGACCTCTGCTGGATGAAGAGAGTCTTACGTTTTCAGCACCGTGGTCAGCGGCCGGAGCGTTGCATGCGAACGCTTTAGGGCAGAATGGAGCCGAGTGGCCGTGAGCGCTGCAAATAGTACAGGCTAGAGTTTTTTGACCTCCGAAATGGCGAACAAGCAGTTCGATGTCTGTAACTGACCAGTCTAATCTTGAATTGAAAATAGTGATGAAGGAGGCGGATTTAGCGGAAAATGCCTTATGGTATTCGTAGAAAAGCGTGCCCCCGTATCTTTGGCTAAAGTCTGCGATCATGGCTAGATAAAGATCTAACTCTTCCCTTCTCTCTGGGTAGCTTTGACACAGAATGTCTCTGAAGATGCTAAAAGCGATCACAAATTCGCCAAACGAGAAATTACGTTGGAGGCGAGGATCAGAAGTTTTAAGCAGGACTGCCACGTCACCACAGTCAACCATTTTCCTGTCAGCCGCAGGTGACGGAAGCAATAATGAGGCAAGGTTAAAGTCCTTACCTTGAATAATATTAGCTCTTAGGTGTGGGGACACTGTTGCGGCAGCTGGTGAGACGTAACGCCTGCCGAAAGCTGGAGCTGGAGTAGCTGAGGATAATGTAAAATTAGGGAGAACCGGTGGCGCGGAGACTTGAGATGGCGTCTGGATCGTAGGAAGGGAAGCAGGCAGAGTGGAAGATGTAGAAGGCACATCCGAAGGGCCGCCCAGTCCAGAAGAGAAAGGGGGATGAAACTGAGGAATCTCTGCCGAGTTCGAGGCCGGATCTGAACCGAAGCCAGGGCCGATGAATGAGTGTTCAAAGGCCGACATTTTGGATTCCAAGCTTTTAACTGTTTGAGAGAGGCTTTGAACAGCGGAGAAAATCTGGTCATTAAAGACTGTAGGTTCAGTAGACGGCGGAGGAGATGGCATCCGAGCGGGCAGCGATGATCTTTTTGATGGGCGAGGAGAAGATGATTTTGCCGATCTTTTCTTGCCTGTTGGTTTAGGCTGGACTGACGAGGTTGAAGCTTTTGGAGACAGCTGAGGGGAAGCAGGCGGATTACCCAGGGTGGTTTGGGCCAGAAGGAGCAGATTTTCTCTGGAGAGGCCTTGGCTGACCGGTATACCGGCGGCGTCCTCGAGAGCGATGACCGTGTCTTCAGATGACCACTGCGCCCAAGGAGAGGTACGACGCTGGATGCGTGAGCTGCGACGAGCAGGAAGAGGAGACGGCGGGACGAAATCGTCGTCAGAATCAGAATAAACGCAAATAAGTTGCGTATTCTTAGACATTTTGGTCGGCGACTGACACGAGCACTGAATGGAAGCGTCAGCGTCTGCGAACTCAGACAAGTGTAAGTAACCATCTTTTATACTGCAAGAGTTAGAACGTGATTGGATAAAAGAGAAGGAATAAGTGACGTAACAATTGAGTCTTCCTGGCAGAACTTATGCTAGAGCTACCATTTCTATTAAATGTTGGTTTTTATTTATTGTTTATTGATTAAAATGACAAAATCACAGAAATCATGGTTTTTAACTTCAGTCCCAAATCTGGTAAAGGGTGTTGCATGAAGTGCAAAACTCATAGAATAGTAAATAAAGCAGCTTCTTTTGAAATTTAGTTTGACCGTCTTTATGTTGACGAGCAACATTTTCTGATAATTAAGCACCTCCATTCACCGCCCCTTGTTGAATAATAATAATAATAAAAAAATTATATATATATATATATATATATATATATATAGTACCCTTTTCTTGGTAAGTGATGCCACTTTCTTTCTTTTTCTTAGCTCTCAGCATGGTTGTCAGAGATAATTCTCATTTTGCTAAAAGCATACTCTGCAAACAAATGGGAATTCTGTGAACTGTTGCGTTGATTGTTCATTTTGCCAGATTTTATGAGGCAAAAGAAATGACTGTAGTATCTCCAGCTTGGCAGCTGATGCACCTGCAGTGAGATGTTTAGAAGGGAGGTTCACTGTGTGACAGGTTTAACTGTATTTCAAGTGTCATTTTCCACTCCAACTCATTTGATAGGTTTGTAGTGTGCATCCACAATTGCAGGAAGATGATTAACTGGTAGTATATACATTTTTTATAGTATATACTCTCTCTCTCTCTCTCTCTCTCTCTCTCTCTCTCTCTCTCTTTCAGCAGAATCTACTGTTGTGAGTCGCCAAGCAACACATAGACTGGCAGTCTGTCTGGAAAGCCACAAAAACAGATGTGCAAAAATTTCCAGGGCTGTTTTAAGAAATGTCAGCACCCCAGGAACGCTGCTTGCATCTTTTGAAAGGGACTAGAGGTGAAAAATGGTACCTCTGACGGCATGGATATGTCGCCTAGATGTCTTTTCAATGTGTTTTCATCTAAGATAAAATTTTAGGAGTAGATGAGCTGTAATGCATCTCTAAAACACTTGCTGTTAGAAATTTAAATGCCATTCAGAAGATATTTGTGATGTTCGTGATTTATAATGTATGCAAATCTGCTCTTTTATGTTGTTTTGCACACACACACACACACACACACACACACACTCACACAAAAAGACACTTAGAATAGAATGTGATGCTTTCCACATAATGTGCTCTTTAACAGATATCTTGCCAACACATGTGTGGTTATTGGGACATGAAACTTAATATGTGCCGACCCTAATTGCATATGCTTTGATTACCACCCATGTTTTTTTTGCGTCAATACAGTGTATCAAATAAAAATAATATTAACACAATTTACATTAACAATACATAAGCTTGCTCAACAAACATTTAAAACAAGTGGACACACTTATTTTTGGACCCAGGCAAATGACATCAGGATTTCTGACCTTAACCAAGCAACAGATGAGGCATACTCCAGCACATTCTGGCATTAATTAGGTGTATGAAAAATTATATTCAAGTATTTACAAACCAGACATGGCAAGACCTGCCATTAAACATAATAAAACTCTTTATAATATAACACCCATGTTTTTGTGGTGGGGGCATGGTTAGGCACCGATATGTGAATTTAGAGCGAATGGAGTGCTACTGCTGCGACCCCGGACCCTGTGACCGCCCCACACCAGGTACTGCTGGGCCGTCAAGATGGGCCCCTTAGACAATCAGGAGGCCTTATTGGAGCTCTTTTAGCGGACGGTGAGGGCATGCGGATGGCCAAGCACCCTGTGGGTGGTCCGGATAATTCTACTGGTGTTTGCAGGAAGCCCAATTCGTGGTGCAGCAGTTACCAGCGGAGAACCTCTGACTTGAGAAAAGCCATCCTGCAATGGTAAGCCAGAAACCAAAATATAATATATATATATATATATATATATATATATATATATATATATATATATATATATATATATATATATAAGCATGTGAGCTAGATTGCGATATGGCCTTAAATCAGCCCTGCTGTTATTACCTATGACACTCGGCCTGCATTGCTGGTGTAGTGCCATATCGCACTCTTGCTCATGTGATATTGCTTAAATATATTTTTATATGTGTGTGTGTGTGTATGTGTATATATATATACACAGGTGGCCAAAAGATTGGAATAATTTACAGATTTTTATTTTTCAGAAGGAAATTGGTACTTTAATTCACCAAAGTGGCATTCAACTGATCACTAAGTATAGTCAGAATATCACTGATGTAAAAAACAGCACAGTCAATATTTGAAAAAAGTAATTTCTAATCAAATCTAGACAGGCCCCATTTCCAGCAGCCATCCCTCCAACACCTTATCCTTGAGTTATCATGCTAAATTGCTAATTTGTTACTAGAAAATCAGTTTTTTATATGTATAAAAAACAGTTGAAAGACAGTTGTTAACATTGTCTTTGTGTTTGTTTTTGAGTTGCCACAATATGCAATAGACTGGCATGTCTTAAGGTCAATATTAGGTCAAAAATGGCAAATATAAACAGATTTTTGAGGAATTAAGGCTATACAATGCTTGAAATTGCCAAAAGACTGAAGATTTCAAACAAAGGTGTACACTACAGTTTTCAAAGCCAAAGGACAACTGACAAGATGTGGAAGGCCAGATGTACAACTAAACAAGAGGATAAGTACATCAGAGTCTCTAGTTTGAGAAATAGATGCCTCACATGTCCTCAGTTGACATCTTCAATGAATTCTACCTGCTCAACACCAGTTTATGTACAACAGTAAACAGAAGACTCAGGGATGCAGGTCTTATGGTAAGAATTGCAAAGAAAAATACATTTTTGAAACAGAAAAAAAGAAGAAAAGGTTAGAGTGGGCAAAGCTGTAATTGCTGCACGTGGAGGATTTTTTTGATGAAAACTATTTGAAGTAAGAAGTTCTGAATAATTTTTTTTAAAAATTGTAATAGTAATTTTTCACATTATTAATGCCCTATTAATGTCCTGACTTTACATTTTGATAAGTTGTGTGCCACTTTTGTGAATAAAAGTAGTAATAAAATAGTAATAAAAGGTCAGGCTGGTTGGTTCCCCGGCATGAATCGGGCTTTAGGGGAATGTGACAAGGCGGAGGGCATGATCGGCGCCTTGAAGATGGACTCCTGGCACTGAGTTGCCCCAATCATCAGGAAAGAGATGCCGGGGATGAAGCTGTGTTTGTGTGCATGCACATGTTTGTTATGCTGAAAAGCATTTTTATGTTTGTGTTATTAAAGACTTTTTGATTGTTCACTTCGTTTCCCTCTTCCTCCTTAGTAGGGAAGGCAGAGGTCTGTCATAATATTAATGACAATAAATTATTTAAATACATAATAAATCAATTATATAATCCATACCACATACAAAAGTAAGTGGGAGTCTTCGTTCCTTTTTTAGAAGATTGTTCATGTGTATCATTTATTTATCAATTTATTTTTATTTTTTTCTCCATTTTTGTGCAATAAATGTGCATTTAAATGTAGCCATGAATCAGTCTATTATTTATTATGTAAATGAATAACTAATTATATTATTGTATTAAATACTTATATTGCATGTGGCAGAAAGAAAATTCTCATATTGAATTCTGTCTCACTACACAGAGATATTTGTGGCTGTTCTGTAGGTAGAGCACTTTTAATATGACTTGTGATTAATAAAGCAGGAAAAAAATAATAATTGTGTGTGAATACACATTTTATAAATTATTTGTAGGAACATTTTGGACACAATCAGAAATTAATATGTATCGTCATTCTATGCATGTCTTTATAAATGAACCCTCTATTTACTTGTCATTTAGCACTAAAGTAACTTACTTACTTTACTGCAGGACAGTATTTGTGTTATGTGTATATGATGCATTCTGTTATAAATATACATTGGCATGAAATCAAAGGTGATGTTCAATATGTCTAGCAGGGTATTTACATGGTACAGCAGTGCCAGGGCAGCATCTCTTGCCAGTCATAGTGCTCCATACGCTCTGAATATCTGCTGACAGTGGACACATCAGCATCTGGAGAGATTGCCACACTCACACAGACAGCTGAGTCACAAGAAACCGAGAAAGAGGTGGATGACAGATTGGTGAGATGGCAAGATCAATACATTTTAACCTGCATTGATCATTCACAGTTCTTTCTGATGCGGAATCTGAGTCAGTTCTTAAATCTTTTGTCATGAGTCCAAGTCTTGTCTCAAACTTTCAAGGTCAAGTCTATAGAAAGTCAAGTCTCTAGTAGGGATGCACCGATGCCACTTTTTCTCTTCCGATCCGATATCAGAAATCTCAGTATAGGCCGATACCGAGCTGATACCAGTGTTGATTTTTTTACATAATCAGTTTAGAATATCTTTAAATTATTGTGTGGAAATAATTGGGTGTAATCTTTAATATGTAAAGAAACACAAACACACATTTATTTCAATATAAATGTATAGCTTATTAAGAAAAACTTTACTGTTGTCTAGTCTACTGGATAACGTAGCAGCAAAATTAACAGTAATTCCAGTATAAGTCATCAGTAGAAAATAAACCGTTTTTTTTTTTTTTCAACTTGTATCTGGACTAAAGGATTCAGATCTCTTTTTTGTTCAATTTAGTTGTAATATATCAGCTCACTTTTCATTCACAGTTATTTTTGGAACACAACTTAAATATTATTATCATTTGTAAACAAATGATAATAATAATGATAATAATATATTAAAATATATCTCAATCATGCACCTTTTGTCACGGATCCACTGTCACAATGTTTACATCACTGTTTCAATCATCATTTTCAATAAACCCTGCTATTTAGTTCATATCTGCCTCTGTGAGTCTCTCCATGCCACATTTAACTTTTAAACCCTTGTGCTTTTATTTTGACATTTTGAATTCTCCAGGAAGTCTTGTATTTTTCTGTTTGTAGGAAAGTTCACAGTAGTTTAAGTCTGACCGATACCCAATCCATCTAAAATCGTCAGTATCGGAGCCGATACTGATCTAGGTATTGGATCAGTGCATCCCTAGTCTCAAGTGCTAGTCTTTTGTCACAAGTCTAGGTCATATCTAAAAAAAAAAAAGGCTTGAGTTACCATCTCTGATCCTAGAACAACATGATCACAGGGAAAATCAACATCCTGCTTCCGAATGTTCATGTAAAATTTAGAAATCGACCCCATTTTGCCAAATTACTGACAAGTGACATCCTCCATTAGTATCAATCAATTCAAATATTTTCACCTTTTCCCTTTGCTTTACTGATAGTATTTTTCACAAACAATTGTAAGCCCGATTCTGAGGTTGCATTTTACACTAAAATAAAAATTTTACTTCAATGATGGTTAGGTTTAGAGTTAGGGGTTGGCTTAGGGAGTATTTAATAAAATATGCATTCTTGTCGATTGTGTTATATCAAATACAACAAAAATACTAATCACTTTTGGCATGTCACCTTAACAACACGTCCAGCTTCAACCACTGGGGGCAGTAGTTTGAATTTCAGTAAGAACAGACCAATTTCAGCAGCAGAACTTTCAACCTCCTGTTGCCAAAATTTCAGTGTGATCAGTTTGCAAAGAAAATCTAATATACTAAAAAGGATTCACCATTTCTATTGCTCCTGATCTTACCAATGTAGAAGAAAATGTTCAGAATTAAGGCCCAGTTTAGATTTTCTCTCCACTCCCCATGTAACCATATTCATTTAAACTTCCTCTCAACTGGGGTGAGAAAGGTGATCCTATGCCAAGCTCGGTTGGTCAAAGCAATTCTCCTCACTAAAAAGGACCTTGCCCTCTGCCTCCCTGCTCTGTCCCCATTCAGTTCACTTCCCTTACTCCTGCCACCGCTGAGCCTGAGAATCCCTCAACCAGTTTGGACATTTTATCCTTCACCCCAGACACTGCCAGTAGCCTGCCACATATGATTTCTACTGGTTCTGAATGTAAAACAGATCATTGACTCTAACAATGACTTGCGTATTTACGTCCCACGGCTCTGTGGAATTTGCCATATAGTCAGTACAGATTCACAGTTAAGAAATATTCAAATGTGACTTGTAATGGTCTTTAAAAAAAGACAACTAAACCTGTCACTGATAGTGCTCCATTTACATGAATTGCACTGAAAAAAGTGGTAACTTGCAATTGTTGGCTCATTTATCTATTTCTTCTTGAGCTAACCTATGAAAATTACTTTAGTTGCTGTAAATTAATATGTCCAATAAATTTAGTCATATTAAATAACATTTTAAAATAGAATAAAACCAGATAATTTAGACGTTACCACACATTTTTAAGCAGTTTTTTAGGTTGCCTCACAATAAATTATTTTATTTTATTATTATTGTTTACAGAATATAGATGCTCTGTTTGCTCCATTATCAGTGGACAAACAAATTGTGGTCCATTAAATTACCATTATAATCATAAATTAAATTATACCACAGGTCTGTTGAATGCTTGATTGGTTCATGAATGTTCTAAAGAGTGCAATTATTTTTTAACTAAACGCACAGCTATGAAGTAGTTCGAGGTGTTGACTGCATAACGGGTCCATATCACTTCGCCAAATTATTTCAGAAATTTCAAAGAGCCCTACAGGCTACCACACAACATAACTAAATAAAACAAAGACATTAGTTAAACTAAATCACTTAAGAACATCAAACAATGTTTAAAATATCCTACATTTATTTAAAGTTTGGTTAAAAAGAGCCCTTGTGTTATGAAGGGGAGGCAGACAAGGAGTGAGGATCCAGTTGCAGCTTTATTTAGATGGTGCAAGGGGTCAAGCAAGCGGTGATAACAGGAACAAATGAAACATCCACGAGGGGAAAAGAAAGGTACAAACATAAGATATAAACACGGGGAATATTCCAGAAGGGCACAGGGCAGGAACACGGACGAAGGCAGGGTTGACGTGGAACATTCACCAAGCACCTAACATCAAACATTGACCAAACAATAACCGACAAGGGACAAGGTAAACATGAGGACTTAAATACAAAACAAGGGGAAACATAGACCAATGGAAAGCCAAAACTCAAAACAAGATAACAAGACAATAAACTAAAACCAATGATAAACTAGAACTGATAACAAGATAATTAGACAATGAACCAATGAAAATCAGACACATAGGCATGGAGGGAAAACAGGACATGACAAGACCGGGGAACAGGAACATAAGAATTATTTCAAAATAAGAGTGCAAAAACAAAAGACAGTATGGAGCAAAACGGGTGCCAGAAACTTAAAAATAAAAGTACATAGAAAAAAGACAATATGGAACGTAACACCTTGAATAGACATAATGATTTTATACTGTACAAACTATAGATTCTACCCTCTACCCCTAAACCTAACCCTCACAAAAACTTTCTGCATTTTTACATTTAAAAGAAACTTTATTTAAGTATATTTTTAAGCTATTTTAATTATGTGGACACTAGAAATGTACTTATAAACTACATTTATAGCAGAATACGCTTGTAATTACCAGTTTGTAACCTAAAATAAAGTCCTCATAAACCACCCAAACCCACCCACACACACACACATTGAGACTCGAGTCAGGGCCATCAAATAGAGCCGCACCCCAGCAACTTGATCAATACAACAATTTCTATTATCCAAAATAACTTTTAATGTTTCAATGTATTTCACCCTAATCAGCCTCACATCACATAGCAGTAGTGGATAGCACCACGCTACCCCTCCCCCCTTGTTTCACTTTCACACACACACAAGCACGCTATCTTGTTGCAGCATTTACTTCGTTGCTAGTTCTAAAATTACAATTTGCGAATTAGCAAAGAAGGCTTGAGCTGTATCAAAGTTAGATACACTTGATAAATAATACAGTTTCTATATTATCTGAAATATCTGTGGGAAAAACCATTGCATTCCCCCTTTCCCTCTCACACACTCCCTCACATGTGGGCACATGTACACACACACACTTAAGGCCAAAAATACTCGTGAGAGAAAAACAGCCGTCATGTCAGCGCATTCCTGCATCTCAGTGGGGATGAAGAAAAGTTGTTAAGGTTTACAACGGGAATATGGTGACACGCATCTTGGCGATTTTGAAGGGATGTTACTTCTGAAAAGTGCTGCAACAAAAAAAGGTAATCCCAGAGGCGATCTCTTTCGATCCCTCAAACCCACACACATGCACAAACGCACTACCTCATTACTCCACTTAAGTGCTCCAGTAAAGCAGCGTAATCCTCTGTTTCTAGTTCTTAAGTGACATTTTCGAATTAGCAAAGAAGGCTCGGACTGTATTAAAGCAAGATCAATTTGTAGCGAAAGTAGTTCCTCTCATAAGAGCATTTTGGGGATGAAAACCAGAATATTACTTGAGTTAAAACCATGAATGATGTCTTTAGGTGTGGTAACCGTTATATAAGCAGAATAATTGACTCCGGCCCATTGAATTGTTTAAAAATAATGCACACTCAAGGTGTAACAGTCACTCCGCATTACCACCTCGGGTGTGCATTATTTTTCAACAGTTCAGAGGTCCGTTGTCAATTATTCCTTACATATTTATCTCCTTTTATCTTTCATTAAAGGCCCCATGAAATCAAAATCAGAGTTTCACCTTTTGGTCCATATTGTTTAGCTTTTAGGCCATCTATATAAATTATATGTAAGCACCTATATATGTTATATTTTTTAATTTACGGTCTATCTCTCCTGGGAAAAAAGACCAAACAAACAGATGACTCATCTTGCGTTACATATTTTTGTCCAATCTAATGCTCTCTGGTATGAGAATGCCCCTCCCACTAATACCACCTGGAACCCACTAGCAAAAGCAAGAGGCAAAAGATGGTTCATGGCCATGATGTCACTAAAGCCTATTGGCTTTTTAAAAAAGGGACAAGCCCTTCCCTATGTTCTGCCCAAACTTCCTGTTTCAAAAGTTAATATGTCAACACAGAAAAGAAAACTGCTCATCAAGCAATTTCACTTCAAGACACAGGTTCCTGTTTCATGGCACAGTGATGTAAGTATCTCTAAGAAGCACATGTTCCATTTGTTAAGAAAACACGAAATTCCTAATTGAGCAGGTGGTGTGTGGTAGTAGAACAAGCTTTCACAGAATCCAGATGTAGCGGCTCAATTGAAAAGGACAATCATTAGAACCGTACACAGACTCGCAACCATCTGTTTTTACTCGAAATTAAAAGACTAAAGCCCAGCTTGCTTTTGAAGGATCCAGGGAAATGAAAATTGTATTTCTGTGTTAGGTTGTCAGAGGGCAGTTACATGCTATAAAATGAACATGTCTATGTAACAAATGTTAGTGCTGTAACGATGCTGCACGATACAGATTTTATTTACACACTATAGTGATATGAACAACTTATTATTTAGCAATGGTAATACATTGTAATAACTCATTAATATAAAGTAATTTAAACATGATACTGAAAATTATATGTATATATGATCTAAATAATACTGTAAAAACCAAAAAAAAAAAAAAATGACTGGCAGCAGTGGCTGCCAAACAAAAACTATAAAATCAAATAAAGTGCAAAAACAATACATTTACAGAATTTTCATTAAGTTTTTACAGAAAAACACCATTATTTAACAGGTATTTCCTAATTTCTTATGATCAAACACCTTCAATTAAGAGTTAACACATGCTATATATGAAATACCGGTCTAAAAATACTGTATTAAACAGATTTAACTTGACTGGCAGTGTTTGTTTAGATTAAAACCTGTAAAAGTACAATCTAAATACAATATTTAATTATTCAGTTTTTATATAATTACAGTACAAACCTTAAATAAAATACAAACATTTAATATTTGAAACCCTAAAAAGTAGAATTTAATTTACCATTCCTTTAAACAAGTTTAAAAAAATGTAAATTGTTTGTACCAAAATTTGCCATTATGAGACAATCTGGCGATGTGAATACAGAGTACTGTCACCTTTGAGAGTGTTAGTTATTAAATGAAGGAAGACATGGATTCACAAGAATGGACACTTTTCCCATATGTATCATAGCGAGGTAAAAAGAGTTGTTGCTAAAATAAATTGCCAATTGGTACATCAAAATCAAACTAACCATCTAATACATGTATTAACTGCAGCTACGTTTACCCTGTTATAACATGTCTGAGGGTCTTTCCCTTAATGTTCTCTTGAAAATTGTATATAAAGGATTGATGATGATTATGATGACTAAAATCTTATCTTATATAGTACTGCAGTTGATACTTACTAGCGATGGACTTATCTCTCTTTTGGGTGTCTGTTCTCCCCCGTAAACCTTGTTTCAATGATTGAGCTAAAAAAAATGTAAGCAAGTTTCTTATCATTAACAATTATCAGTGTTGGAAATGAGAATGTAAAAACTGCTCAAAGAAAAAGGCAGCTACACCCATACACTACCTGTCATAAGTTTTGAAACACTTGACTGAAATTTTTCTCATGATCTTTTAACGTTTTGATTTGAAGGCGTTTGCTTAAATGTTTGAAATAAGTTTTGTAAACAAAAATATAATTGTGCCACTATATTAATTTATTTAATTTTAAAACTAAAATGTAGTAATAAAAACAAGTTTTTGAAATTGATGACTTGGACCAAATAATAAACAAAAGCAGCCAATATTCCAACATAGATGGGAACTCCTTCAATACTGTATAAAAACATCCCAGTGTGATACCTCAAGAAGTTGGTTGAGAAAATGTTGATGAAAATGAAGATGCTAAAATATAACACAGTTTTTATTTTTGGGGGATTTTGTTTAGTCACAACATAATTCCCATTGTTCCATTTATGTTATTCCATATTTTGAGAGAGAGAGAGAGAGAGAGAGAGAATGAGTAAGTGTTTAAAAAATTTTGACCGGCAGTGTACATAACAGTTTTGGGCCAAATATAACATCTCTCCAAGACAAGTACAAACCATAGCATAGATTTCTGTCTGACAGTTGTATCATCTATTGATGCCACATTATGTAAAGTGTTTTATCAAGTCTATTTTAATTCAGCTATCAAATGTGTATATTTTAAATTTTAAAAGTTAAATGTTTATACACAGAATGCACATTACAGTGCCCATCGGATTGCAGAGCTACTTTCTGGATAATTTTGTGCGAATTACCAGCCTCCATACCCCATAATGACAAAGTAAAAAACAGATTGCTGATAACTTTGCAAATTTTTAAAAATAAAAAAGGGGGCCTTGGTACCTCAGTGAGTACTGACACTGACTACCACCCCTGGAGTCACAAGTTCGAATCCAGGGTGTGCTGAGTGACTCCAGCCAGGTCTCCTAAGCAACCATATTGGCCCGGTTGCTAGGGAGGGTAGAGTCACATGGGGTAACCTCCTTGTGTTTGCTATAATGTGTCTCTCGCTCTCGGTGGGGAGCATGGTGAGTTGTGTGTGGATGCCTCAGAGAATAGTGTGAAGCCTCCACATGGGCTATGTCTCCACATGATTTCTCCACAAGCCATGTGATAAGATGCACGGTGAGATTCGTCCTCCGCCATCCGGATTGAGGCGAGTCACTATGTCACCATGAGGACTTAGAGTTTGGGAATTCTAAATTGCGGAGAAAAAGTGGAGAAAATAAAAAAATACAATAAAAAAAGATTATGGAGGCCACTGTGTTCTTGAGAACCTTCAATGTAGCAGAATCTTTTGTAGCCTTCCCCAGATCTGTGCCTTGACACAATCCTGTCTCTGAGCTCTCCAGGCAGTTCCTTTGACCTCATGGCTTGGTTTTTGCTCAAATATACATTTTCAGCTACTATGGTGCGTTCACATACAACGCAAAGCGAGTGTTTCGCACGGCACAATTACATACAAAGTCAATGCAAAGATGCAAATAGACGCGAATGAAGTGAAATCGTTTAATTCACGTGAGTTCAAATTTTTCAACTCCAGCGCGAAATTCGCATTACACGTTGTCGCGAAAGCCTATCAGCATTGAGATTTTCCAGATGTCACTGACGTACTGATGTAGAAGCAGAAGAAATCTGTAAAAATGGATGAAAAAAGACATTGCTTGGAGGAAAGTGAAGTTAGACTACCTGGTAAATTCTGAAAATATGCACGTCTACTTGATTCCAGCTATTGGTTATACTTTACTATGAACCAAGTCGTAGAAGCCCCTCCTCCTGTCTTTTTCCGGAAGAGAAGGGGGAATATTCGCGGGTTCGCGTAACTTTTCTTCGAAAATGTTCTCATGTCCATCATGTCCAGTTAATTACATTTTACTCAGATGGACTCAAATCAAAGTGTAGAAACATCTCAAAGATTATCCAGAGAAATGGGATGCACCTGAGCTAAATTTCAAGTGTTATAGCAAAGTGCTGCTTTTCGACAGAGGAGTAACAAGATAGCATGCGCGTGTGTGTGAAAGTGAAACAAGGGGGGAGGGGTAGCGTGGTGCTATCCACTACTGCTATGTGATGTGAGGCTGATTAGGGTGAAATACATTGAAACATTAAAATTTATTTTGGATAATAGAAATTGTTGTATTGAATTTTTTTATTTTATAAAGTTACTACAAATCTGTTTTTTGTTAGTTATTATGGGGTATGGAGTGTAGACTGATGTGAAAAAAATAAAATAATGTAAAAATGTTTAGCAATATAACAAAATGTGGAAAAAATGAAGGGGTCTGAATAATTTCTGAATGCATTGTATGCTTGTATGTATATTTATGCGTACATATGCATGAATGTTTGTCTCGAAGCCCTCTACACTTCGCCATCGATACACACAAGTCAGCGTACGGAATCTTCATGGCAGCTAGAAGACTCTCTGCTCCCCTGCAGAGCTCCTGCAAATATTTCTCTGCCTCGCTGCTTGACCCTTCGCTAGTGAACGGACCTCAGCATCCTGATTCTCCACAGCGCATTGGCAAGTGTAGAGTATCCTTTTAAAAAGCAATTGTATTTGTGTGATATAAATATAAATTATATAAAAATAAATATATATATTTATATAATATCTAAAAGAGTCACTTACGTGATCACGTCTTTTTCAAGATGTCGTTACGTAAGTGTTCCTTTTGTGAGAGACGCATCCCGCCGTCAGACAAGCATGAGACCTGCGTTTTCTGTCTGGTCCCATGTCGCACCCATGCAGAGTCAGCTCTTATGGAGACAGACTGTCCTCACTGTGAGGACATGAGTCTCAAGTTGCTTCGCTCACAAATCGCTCTCGTTCTGAGGGATGATTCAGCCTCTCGTGCCCTCCAACCCGCCTCTTCTGTGATACCCGAGGGTCAGTCTCGCCTCGATGAATGGTTCTAGCAGTCTGGATGCCGTCAAATGGCAGCATAACGCACAATTCTTCCCGGAAGTTCATAACGAACTATCCAAGTCCTGGCACTCCTTATATGGCGCACTTGCTTATAAGGCCATCCTCTTTAATGTGGATCACAGGTGGAAAAACGTCCACATTGGCAGGAAATGCAGCAGAACAAGCTGGATCAGCACTCCACACAATGGCGGTACTCCAGGACAGAAATGAGTGATAAGGAAAAAGCCACTCTTTTGGATGCTCCAGTGTCTCCAGCCAGCCTTTTTGGCGGCTCTATGAATAAGTTTGCTGAGCGTTGTGTCACGATTCAGCAGCATTCACAGGCTATGAGACACTTTATGCCCAAATGGAGTATATCACAGCCGGTTCGCCCTCGCTCTGTTTCGAGCCAGCGCCTGATTAAAAGCCCCATACCTGCTGCCTCACTGGCACCTGCGTATCAGTACGTGCAACAAAAGTGTCCTGATAGGCACAACCCTTTGAAGCGGAAAGCAGAGCCCGCGATTCTTTCCGGGTCTGCTCCAAAAAAGACTCGATTGGAGACACAAAACACCGTTCCCCATCTCCCCAATATTGTTTGTTGGGAAAGGAATATTGTTGTTCACAATATTGTTAAAATTTTGTTGCTGTGTCTTGTACTCAAATAAATGCAATAAAAAATGCAATAAGTGTAAAAAAGAATACAGCATTCGTTGCAAATGCACGAGATGCTCACACATTCTCAATAAAGAGCCCCTTTTCCTCTTCAAAGCACACACATTTTGCGCGACCGCTTCCCCATAGTGAGCATCGCATCATATCATTCGGTGAGCAAACCAAATTACCCTCTGTCCCATTGGTAAGACCTAACAGGTATTTCAGAATGGGTGCAAAAACAATTGAACATGGTTATACGATCCAATTTAGCACACCGGCCACCCTGTTACAGTGGTGTTCTGTCTTCCACGGTTTCGTCCGAAACTGTTTTGCGCCAGTGTTACGAGCCGAAATACACAGTCTCATCGTGAGAAACGCAATAGAGATCATGCCAAATTGTCAAGAACAAAAAGGGTTTTACAGATGTTATTTTCTTCTTCCAAAGAAAGACGGCAGTCTTCGGCCAATCCTGGATCTGACACATTTAGAGGTGGTGGTGGTGTAGTGGCTAGAGCACAGGGCTGCTAATCAGAAGGTCGCTGGTTCGAACCCCATGGCCACCACCATCGTGCCCTTGAGCAAGGCACTTAACTCCAGGTTGCACCGGGGGGATTGTCCCTGTAAGTCGCTTTGGATAAAAGTGTCTGTAAAATGTAAATTTAAATCGCCACTTATGGATCTTATCGCATGTACGCCCAAAGAATTCGTTTGCATAGATCGGAAGGATGCATACATTCATATCCAAATTGTACGACATCACAGCATACTTTTGAGATTCGCAATCGAGGGAACAGCATATCAATTCAAAGTCCTGCCCTATGGACTGTCTTTGACTCCTTGCACATTCAAAAAGCACATCGGTGCAGTTCTTGCCCCTCTGCGACTGAGCGGCATGCATATCTTGAACTACCTCGCCAATTGGCTGTTACTGCCGCAATCAGATGCTTTGTTATGCCAGCACAGACTTACTGCTTCAGCCATTCTACATTGTCCATCTCAGTTCAAACTGGGGAGAACATTTCCACTGAAACGTGGGTGATACCGGGCAAATGGAGACTTCATCCTCAAACTGTACTGAGGATTTCAGAAATATTCGGAAAAGCAGTTATCAATCAATTTGCCTTAGTGGAGAATGTCCACTGTGACAGTGGACATTCGATGTCCCAAGCCCCGCTGGGAAGGGACGCAATGACACACAAATGGCTGGCAAAATGCAAATAAGCGTTTCCTCCAGTATGCCTGATCCACTCTGTCATATGCAAAGTCAGAGAGGACAAGGAAACGGTTCTATTAGTTGCACCGAAATGGCCCAACCAGCCATGGTTTCAGGAAATGATGGTGATGCTGTACAGCTCACCATGGGAAATACCACTGAGGAGGGATCTTCTCTCTCAGGCGCAAGGCACAATCTGGTACCCCCAGTCCCAGCTGTGGAACCTGCATGAGTGACTCCTGAACAGAGCGCACTATATGTGCCAGAATTGAGGCGTTCAGTCATGAACACCATTTTACATGCCAGAGCACATCCACAAGACACCTCTATGCACTAAAATGGAAGGTGTTCACTGATTGGTGTCTTTCACACAGCAAGGACCCAGTATACTGCCCCATACATGAAATTCTAATATCTCTTTGAGAGTGAATAGACACAGGACACACCCCATCAAAGTTCAATGTGTAAGTGGCAAATATTCATCTGCATATCACGCACATGAAACCGACACCTCTATAGGTAAGCATGATTTAATCATAAAGTTCCTTAAAGGAGCAAGATGATTAAACCCATCTCGGCCGGCTACAGTCCCGACTTGGGACTTAACTTTAGTCCTAAAAGTGCAGACACTTATGTCATTTAAAAGACATTTATGTTGAATTCTTGAAAAAGTTTAAGCAAAAGGCATGTTAAGATACACACATTTCACTATATGATATGATGCAAAGCCTCATGATACGATATTTTTCACTCATTTAAACATTAAAAAATGGCCATCTCAAAAAAGTGTTATGACAGCTTTGATGTCAGTGATGACAAATGCCATTTAATTTTTATATATATTTATTTATTTAGCAGAAAGAAAGTATTGCAGAGATTTTGACAGCATCATCCGAACTAAGGATAGAATGTTTTTTTTTTTCATGGTGCTGGATAAAGGTCACTATCCTGACATTTCCATTACGAGACTGCCCTGCTTTTCACAGTACTGAAAGTGCTCACCCTTTACTTTGAATGATTAATTCAGTGCTTCTGCTTTGGTCTTGTTGCTCTCCACAGCATTGATCCATGTTTAAACCAAGACAATGCAATTAAGCGATAAATACAGCAAAGATGAGCTGCTGATAGCAGTTTTGTTATCCTTTATTTTGACATTAATGCTGGTGTTTTCTTATTTTTTGGTAATCCATCAAGGAAAATTGATCTCTACAGGAAAATTGGGACAGATAGTTACAGTCAATCCAATTAAAGTAGAGGTCCAAAAGAAGGACATTTTTATATTGCATCCTTATTTTTAAAACCATGGTAAGGCCATCTTAAGAACTATAGCAACCCAGTCAATGAATGTCTAGCTGAACAGCAGGATGAGGATAGAGTAATATGTGACTCATATATATCTAACTTTCAAGCATGTACCTCAACCATGTGACATGTGATGTAAATAATCCTGTTTTTTAAAAACACAGCACACGTGATTATATGTGTGTGTTTTGCACTTACTCTCATATGGTTGACCTGTGTTAGTGCAGTCCTGATGGGCAATCTGTTTCTCCTTAAACAAGGTTGGCATGTGTCAGGCATGATTGACAGATGAGAGAGCAACATGAGGTCATGACCTTCTTTACTGTTTGATGAAAATAAAGAGTGTGTATGTTTGGATATGTATGTTTGCAAGCCTGTTATCATTAATAAATGGAGACATTGGTGATACTTTGAACTCATATGTCAGAGTTGGAACGGTGCTGCTTAAAATACAAAGAATTTAAATATCTGGCATGCTTCAGTGTTTATTTTATTTATTTATTTTATTTGTTTTAATAGATTTATAGATTTTAACATGCACCAAAATGCTGAAAGAAACAAACACAGTGCTCACATCGTTCAAAGTGCTTGTTCAAAGAAATCACATTTTCAATTTAATAGAGTATTGGTCCAGTATCAGATCAGAAAGAAAATAAGTAATATCACGCATCACTACCAAACAGCTACAATCCACTAAATGTCTGAACAGCTCACCCTCAAGTGATAGAGAAACTTGGGGGCTAAAGGCAGTTGTTTGTTTGTAGTGCAAAGTTATCTTGATCATATGTGTAACAGAATGAAAAAGCAAAATGGTCAAGATGTTCTTTTCTTTAATTGTATATTTTTCATTTACCAGACTCCAAAGTGACTGAAGTGCACTTACTGCAGTTAGACTGTAACTCTGTGACCCTGGAGCAAACTGGTGTTAAGTGCTTTGCTCAAGGGCACAATGGTGACTTTTAAAGTGTGTTTATAAAAAGGAGATAAGTCAATGAGAGCAGTTGCAAAAAGTGAATATGCAAAACACATATTGGACCGACTAGGAAGATGGACGCTTAAAAGACGAGCTCCGTCAATAGCTCACCTAATTCGCTCAAAATTCGAGTTTTCAACAATACATTATAATGTCTGTTACAACAAAGATGCAACCTTCATACACTTAGTCATTACTGTTTGTTTTTAGACTAGTGATGTCTGCAGAAAATACTCCTAAAACAAGAGCAGCTAAGGCTTGCAGGAGCTATGCTAACAGAGCGGGCAGCACGCTAACTTAAACTGATGACTCTTACAACCTCCACAGTAACTGAGGCAGCAGAAACTAAAGATACAAGCGAGCTGGTGTATATGCAACAGTCTCTGGAGAAAGCCATGGAAGAAATGGGTCAAATTAGTAAAATGCTGACGATAATCCGGGCCAAGATAAGTGAGCTCAAGGACACCAATGCGATATTATGAACTGATGTGGACTGAATAATTTCCTGACTAGACGAGGCAGAGAATATGGTCTCACAACTAGAAGATGAGAATCACCAGCTGCGTGCAGCAAGTGAAAAGCTAACGAAAGAAAGTACAGAGATACATGAAGCTATTGTGGATGCAGCTAAGAGAGACAGATGTCAATTTTTGATACTCAACTGGGCTAAAAGAAGAGCCAGAAGGTAATAATCACACAGAGTGTGTGAGGAAGTTGATTCTCGAAGGTATGGGGATCGAGTTGGATGCCAATCAGCTACAATGAGTGCACCGGGTGCCAACTTCTCGATCCAAGGATGCACATCCCCCCCCAGACCAATCGTTATAAACTTTCTCTGATATCTGGAGCGAGAAAGGGTACTGACAGCAGCAAGAGATACAAAAATAAACGAAAGTGGACCTAAGGTGGCAGGGAAGCAGACTTTCTTTTTTCCCCTATATGACAAAGGAAATGGCATAGAAAAGGAGAAATTCCACTGAAGTTTGGAAAAGGCTGCATGACTTGGATATAAGATACACACTTGCCTATCCAGCTGAACTGTGATTTTCTTGGAAAGGGAAGAGGTTGAAGTTCACAGAGAGAGCGTTGTACTGTCTCAGGGAAGCATCTAAGGACGCAAATGATTAAAATTTTTCCAGTCATGAAGCCCAGTTTTCTGGACCCAGAGGACTGAAGGTTGATTTACATAATTGTTGATCATACATATATCAAACGATGGCAGCTGTCATGAGGGAGGTGTCTATGTCACTGTAAATAGGAGAGATTAAGTGTCTTATCTCATTTTAAGAGAGTTTACAAATAAGAAGTAACTGAAGGGTTATTTTCCTTTTGAGTTATAAGGATGCTCAGTATGCCATATAAGCAGGGTTGGGGAGTAACGGAATAGAGAAAATGTAACGGGATTACATATTTAAAATACAAAATATAAGTAACTGTATTCCACTACAGTTACAATTTAAATCATTGGGAATTAGAATAAAGTTACATTCAAGTATTTTGATTACTTAAGAGATTACTTTTGCATTTTATTGTCATTTGTTTAATTTAATATTTAGCATTTCATATAGAAAACATTTATACATATAACTGATGCGATCCAAAGATCATTTGAACAGCGGTGAAACACTTTCTTATGATGTGTTACAGTCATACGAGCAGACAGAGAAGTAAGTTTGGAGCAGAAGAAATAGAAATAAACCTTGTGTAAATTGTCAGCTTTATGCTAAACTAAAATGCTATTTCTAGCCATTTTATATGCACGTTACCATGCATGATCATATTTTTTTATCAAGAAAATTCACATTGGATCATAATTCCTTTTTTCTAGTAAATCCTTTGATATTAGGGCAAAAATTGTATTCTTGATAAACATTTTTGTATTGTTTTCCTGTAAAAATATCAAAAAATCCTTAAAACAAGATAAAGTGGATTGATCTTGTTTTAGAAACAACACTGCATAAGATATTTAGGCTTCTCAGAGAATGTATTTTTTTAACATGTCTATTTTGTCTTACTGTATTTACTGTATTGAGTTTTTATAGTCAAAACAAGTGAAAAAAAATCTACTAGTGCTGAAGAAGTAATCCAAAGTATTTAGAATATGTTACTGGCCTTATGTAATGAAATGTATCTAATTAAATATATTACAAATTCCATTTTACAGCATGTATTCTTTAATCTGTAGTGCAATACATTTAAAAAGTAACCTTCTCAACCCTGCATATAAGCGATTCGAGGTGGTGAGTGATATGTGAAGCTTTGGGGCGACCATTTGGAACACCTCATGGACCAGTTTGGAGAGGGCCCTCATATAGAGGAGGGGTGGGTTCAGCAGGTCGTAATAGGAAATACCTTTTCTTGTTGTTGTTGTTTTCTTGATTTGTGTGTTTTATATTTGATGTTCATATTTCGTAGCAGTTTGCTACTTGAGTTCATGTTTCAGTACTGCCAGACTGTAGTCTTTAATTATCTTTGTTATCCAAGGTTTGTACTATACATTTGGAGGTCCTTTTTCGATATATAGCTGAGAAATATCAAACACGATGAAATGTATCTCTTGGAATATAAATTGATCACAAAACCCATTGAAAAGGAAGAAGTGCTTATCATATCTAAAATCCCATCAAGTAGACATAGCTTTTATACAAGAAACCCACTTAGTTAAACTTTAAAGGTATATTATATTTCTTACTAGAGTAAAAATGAGTTGTGAATTTGGTTAATAAGAGATGAAGGACTCAGAGGGGAGGACTATATTTCTGGAGGCAAAGGTTAACAGGTTACATCTTAATTTATGTTGTATCTATGGCCCTAATAAGGAAGATGTTCTTTTTTAGCACTCTGAACAAAATTCTGGGTGAGATGATTGGGTGTGTTAACATTCTGGCAAGGGATTTCAATCAAACAGTAGATGTGGTTCTTGATAAATCACATTTCACACAAAATAACCCTAAAGATTGAACGGCTATACATTCATTGATACAAGATTTGGGTTTGATAGATAAATGGAGGGTGATCAATCCCACAGAAAGAGAATATACTTTTTACTCACATAAACATAGAACACACTCAAAGATAAATATTTTTTTTATATCCAAGGGTCTAACAGATATGATTGTGGACTGTTTAATTGGTCCTATTGTGCTGTTGGATCATACTTCTGTCCAGTTAGGACTATTAATGGATACAAATAATTTCCAATCTAACAGATGCCATTTGAACGCTTCTCCCCTCCAAAATTCAACTTTTAGCAAAATGCTTGAGGATGATATCAAATATTTTTTTCAAACAAATATCAGATCAGTGGACAGATTGAGTATGTTATGGGAAGCCTCTAAGGCTTATGTCAGGTCATAGCATGATCAAGCAAAAAGAAAAAAGAAGACAGTAAGAGGGTTAGGCTATTGGAATCTCAAATTAAGGAATTAGAGAGGATCCTGCCAGAGAGTCATACCAAAGGGGTGTTTAAAGTATGTGAAAATTTTTATTAAAGTTGGATGAAAGCTGGGAGGTTATTAGCTAGAGAGTTAAACACAATGAGGCTAAGCTGTTGATTGAAGCAATAAAAAAGGATTCATGGGAACTAGCAACTAACACTAAAGAAACTAATAAGGTATACCAAAAATGTTATCATAAACTATATAGAGGATAACTCGACAGTAGACAAATTGGATTCTTTCTTTACAAAGCTAAACTTACCTGAAATTTTAGAGGAACAAAGGGAAGAATTGAATAGCCCCGTTACAGATGACGAGGCCAGATCTGCTATAATAGAAAAATTGGGAGTGCTCCAGGCTTAGATCAGGTCTGTCTGCAGAGTATTATAAGAATTTTATAGATTTTCTAGCTCCAATATTAACACAGGTTTTCGAGGAAATATTGAAAATGGGACAAATGCCTGATACATTCAACAAAGCATTGATTAAACTTATTTTAAAGAAAGACAAGGATCCGATCAATCCCGGTAGTTTTGGGCCAGTAAGCTTAATTAATGTGGACTGTATGGTTCTTACTAAGATTCTTGAAAGGAGGTTAGAGAAGATTTCTACCTGAATGCAGAGAAGGCACTTGATAGAGTCAAGTGGAGATGTTTTAGATATACTCTGAAGAAATTTGGATTTGGGGAAGGTTTTATTAGATGGCTGGATATAATATATGCAAAAACCCTAGGGCGGCAGTAGTTGCAAACTGGTTAATATCGCCTTTTTTTAAGCTGTCAAGAGGAACAAAATATGGGGACCCTCTCAGTCCTTTTTACTATCCTCCTGGAAACTTTGGCCACTACTATTAAAAATGGATACAGAGATAAAAGGAATTACTGTGGGCGGGGTGGAAAACATGCTGTTTCTATATGCAGACGACATTTTAATACTGGCAACAGAGCCTGTTATTTCTAAATTATCAAATTACAATATAAATTGGCAAAAATCAGAAGTGATGCCAGTATCAAAGGGCTACTCCCACTCACTGCTTACCATTTTTATTTTAAACTATTATTTCTCTCCTTTTCTCCCCAATTTGGAATGCCCAATTCACATTGTGCTCTAAGTCACTCAGCATGCCCTGGATTTGAACTTGGGACTCCAGGGGTGGTAGTCAGCATCTGTACTCGCTGAGCTACCCAAGCCCCCATTGCTTACAACATTTAAGTTAAGATGGATTCCAGGAGGAAAGAGGTATCTTGGAAGAAGGCTCTGCCCTGATTTTTCCTGATCCGATTTTACAACACTCACATTGGGTTTGGGGAAGTGTGCATAAAGTATTTGGTGTTTCTCAATATAAGCAGAAGTACTCTTCATTGTGGAATAATCTCTACATTAATATTGGGGAAAAGAATCTATATGTTGGGACAGCTGGATTAGGAGTTGGATATGGACTTTGGGGGATTTGTATAATGGTAATATATTTAAATCTTTCCAGGACCTAAAAAATTTGTATGGTTTGTTAGAAAAAGAAGATTTTAATAAATTCTTACAGCTGAGGAGCCGCATTATTGCGGTAGTAAAAGATAAGGAAGAGAGTAAAAACTCTATTGAGGAATATTGTTCTGGTTCAGCAGCAATGCAATCAGCATCAGTCTTCTATAAAATATTTATACGTAATTTGAATATTGGATGTGAAATCCTTTGAATCATAAGGCAAAGGGATCTAGGGAAATACCTTGGAATTGGGGTGTGGAATGAAATAATTTCGCCACTAGAGATATCAGAAGTAAATTATTACATAATAAGATTGTATACAGGCTGTAACAATCCACACCGTCTTTGGTTTGTGTACCTTTTAGTTTTAGTTTTTCGCACCGTTTATGTTCCATATTGTCTTTTGCACTCTTATTTTGAAATTCACTCATGTTCCTGTTTCCCAGACTTGTCATGTCCTGTTTTCCCTCCATGTTCATGTGTCTGGTTTTCATTGGTTCATTGTTTGATTACTTTATTAACAGTTCTAGTTTTGTCATTGGTTTTAGTTAATTGCCTTATCATCTTGTTTTGAGTTCTGTTTTCCCATTGGCTTTTGTTTCCCCTTTGGTTTTGTATTTAAGCCCTCATGTTCACCTTGTCCTTTGTCGGTTATTGTTTGATGTTACAAGTATGTTGCATGTGTCTCCTGTCCTCGTCCATGTTTCTGCCTGAGCCCTCCTTGGAAGATTCCCAGTGGTCATATCCTGTGTTTTTTACCTTTGTTTTCCCATTGTGGACATTTTATTTGTTCCTGTGTTTATACCCCGCTTAACTTGGTGTTATTCTCAATAAAAGCTGCAACTGGATCCTCACTGCCCGTTTCGTTACAGAATAACCGACCCACAATGGATCCAGCAGCCCTCACTGCCCAGCAGGCAAATTTCCTGCTTCTCGGCCTCAGACAGGAGGACCGCCCGATAGAGGTCCACGTCAGTGAGTTTCTGGAGCTGGCAAATTCTTTGGATTTCCCAGAGTACAGCTTGGTGGTTTTCTTCAGGGCAAATCTGCGCAGTTCGCTAAGGGACCGGTTGCCTCCAGCGACCCCGCGCTGGATGCTCCAGGACTTCTTGGAGGAGACCCTGAAGATCTGTGGCTCACCTTTCACTGTGGGTGTTGCAGAGGAGGACGCTATCTCTCCTCCCACAGTGGTCACCTCCCAGCCTTCCATGACTCGTTCCTCCACGCCTGCCACGGCCAACGTGCCCCCAGCCTTGTCTGTCCCAGGGCCAGCATTGACAGCCCCGTCCGCCAGGAGGAGGAGGAGAAGAGGGAAGGCTTCCGCTCTTCAGTCTCTGCCTGCCACGGCCAACGCCCACGCCTGCCACGGCCAACGAGCCAACGCCCACGCCTGCCATGGCCAACGAGCCAACGCCCACGCCTGCCACGGCCAACGCGTTGCCAGCCTCGTCCGTCCCAGCGTTGCCAGCCTCGTCCGTCCCAGCGTTGCCAGCCTCGTCCGTCCCAGCGTTGCCAGCCTCGTCCGTCCCAGCGCCAGCGTTGCCAGCCTCGTCTGCCAGGAAGAGGAGGAGAAGAGGAAGGGCTTCCGCTCACCAGTCTCCGCCCTCCACGGCCCCGTCCTCAGAGCCAGAGCCAGCGCCTGTAGCCTCGACCGTCCAAGAGCCAGAGCCAGCGCCTGTAGCCTCGACCGTCCAAGAGCCAGAGCCAGCGCCTGTAGCCTCGACCGTCCAAGAGCCAGAGCCAGCGCCTGTAGCCTCGACCGTCCAAGAGCCAGAGCCAGCGCCTGTAGCCTCGACCGTGCCAGAGCCAGAGCCAGCGCCTGTAGCCTCGACCGTGCCAGAGCCAGAGCCAGCGCCTGTAGCCACGACCGTGCCAGAGCCAGAGCCAGCGCCTGTAGCCTCGACCATCCAAGAGCCAGAGCCAGCGCCTGTAGCCTCGACCGTCCAAGAGCCAGAGCCAGCGCCTGTAGCCTCGACCATCCAAGAGCCATCCCCCTTTGAGCTTCCCAGAGCTCCGCCTCCAGAGCTTCCCAGAGCTCCGCCACCAGAGCCTTCCACGCCTCTGTCACCTGAGGCTTCCAAGCCTCCAGAGCCTTGATTAAACTTTATTGGTTTTAGTTAATTGCCTTATCTTGTTTTGAGTTCTGTTTTCCCATTGGCTTTTGTTTCCCCTTTGGTTTTGTATTTAAGCCCTCATGTTCACCTTGTCCTTTGTCGGTTATTGTTTGATGTTACAAGTATGTTGCATGTGTCTCCTGCCCTCGTCCGTGTTTCTGCCTGAGCCCTCCTTGGAAGATTCCCAGTGGTCATATCCTGTGTTTTTTTACCTTTGTTTTCCCATTGTGGACATTTTATTTGTTCCTGTGTTTATACCCCGCTTAACTTGGTGTTATTCTCAATAAAAGCTGCAACTGGATCCTCACTCCCCGTCGGCCCGTTTCGTTACACAGGCTTTATTTTAAGCCTAACATACTTTGTAAAATAGGTATATTACAGAACGATATGTGCTGGAAAGGTAATTCAGTAACAGGTACCTTCATGCTTGCTATCTGGGACTGAACATATGTGCATGCTTTCTGGAGAGAAGTTGTATTTACTCTGGGAAAATGGGTTGGACATATACTCCCAGAATCTCCACAACTATGTCTGCTTGGGCTAAATTGGTATTACCCCAAGGGATCACTCGATTGGACTTCGGCCTGATCCAAGCTGGATGCATTACAGTGGCCAGAATTAGAAGAATGGATAAGACTCATGGTGGAGGTGTCATCATTTGAGATCTTGATAGTCAAGGTTAAGAACTGCAATGGAAAATACATGCAAGTGTGGTCCAGTTTCATCACTTTTGTATCAGAATGAAATTGATATTGATATTTTTTTCTAAGCGTGTTGTGGTGGAGATGGTTAAATTGTATGTACTCATGCTGGCTAGTTTGTTTTCATTTCTTATTTTATATTGTTATGTTTAAAAAAAAGCAAGACACTTTAGACTCTAGAGACGTTAAAGAGGCTAGTCTTCTAATAACATTAATTATCTCAATTCGGCAGACGGTTTTATTAATTTAAACCAGAATCAAAATAGTTTTAAAAATGTTCCAATTATTTGCTTGTTCCCTTGCCAATTCCATCGGAATTTATTGGCCCTAAAGTAACTCCATACTCAGTGCAGGAAACATAATGACTGTTACGCAGTGCATCATTCTTATCCAATTTATAGAAAATAGGATAACAATAATGTATTTTGTAAGGAAAACATGTGTAGGTTATGTGGATGACAAGCAGGCTCACATGGAATTGTCCGCAGAAATCTGCTTAAAACTTCTTAAGATTCATGCAGAATAGGAATGAACATCACCCACAAAGATCTACTCATCCCCACTCCATGTATGTTAGTTTATTCAATATTTTGGAATATTTTTGTTTGATTTATTGATTGATTGGTTGATTGGTTGATTGATTGATCGATGTAATTAGGATTTCAGCTGCCTATAAGAATGCATGCAGATGCATTTGTTACCTTTAAGTACGTTTTTACCCTTAACCCTTTAAACTCAAAGCTTTTTAAGCTTTTTTTTTCTCCCCTTTTCTCCCCAATATAGAATGCCCAATTCCCAATGCGCTCTAAGTCCTCATGGTGGCATAGTGATTTGCCTCAATCTGGGTGGCGGAGGACGAATCTCAGTTGTCTCCGCGTCTGAGACATTCAATCCACGCATCTTATCATGTGGCTTGTTGAGCATTACCGCGGAGACATAGCGTATGTGGAGGATTCACACTATTCTCCTTGGTATCCACGCACAACTCACCATGCGCCCCACTGAGAGCGAGATCCACATTTTAGCGGAGGTTACCCCAAGTGACTCTATGCACCCTAGCAACCGGGCCAATTTGGTTGCTTAAGAGACCTGGCTGGAGTCACTCAGCACTCCCTGGATTCGAACTCATGACTCCAATGGTGGTAGTCAGCGTCTTTACTTGCTGAGTTACCAGGCCCCATCTAAATGCATTCTTAAAGATTTCCTGATTAAATGTCATGCCCAAAATTAAAGGATTGTTACTTCATCAAAAATAATAAAAAGTTTAGTATTATATATATATATATATATATATATATATATATAACTTACTATTTTTTATGATATAGATTATGATTCTCAGCCTAAGAGACTGATTAAAAATCACAAAAAAACTTGAGCCAAAATAATAATTATTTTATTTCTTATTTTTCTGATTTAAAATTATATATCTCAAGGTGTGAATAAGGTAGCACCAAAAAAAAAAAAAAAAAAAAAAAAACATCTTACCTGTAACTGAGTAAAAATGTGTGTTGATATGACAAAGCAATCAAAAGTTATAGCATTACAAAAATGATTTATCATAGTGTCCAAAAATGTCTCCAAGTGTCCAAAAGCCTCCCAAACAAATAAAACATAATGATTATACATAATAACTAATTACACATGCAAATACAACAATTGCTATATATACAATATAGCTTCAACTCTTTAAAACCATGCCTATTCTGTGCAGATATTAATATTTTGATATTTATTTTTTTCTCTAATGAATTTAATCCAAACTTGATTTAGTCATATTAAATAATATTTGACTTGAATGGAACCAGTTAATTTAGACGTTACCGCATAAAGCACATCAATAGGTTATCTGACGCTTTTTTAGACTAGTATTCTCAACATCGTGTAACACATTTTGCCATGGAACCCCCCCCCCACCAATTCCATCTGGGACTAATGATGAGTATAATTTATTTCTACCACAGCATCATAAGATGATGAAAATGAACATATTTGCGAGTTTGAGAAAAGGCTTGTATTGTCCTCCACATGCTTGCATCCTGTAATTCTTCATGCTGACGAATTCTTCTCCAGAGTTTCCTTTGTCTTTATTGTTTTCCTCTCCTCTTCAAGCTGGCTGTACCCTATACATGCTACTGCACTCTCATCTGGTTTTCTGTCCCAGTGATGTATGATCCATTTGTTAATCCCATCTCTCTTTTGGGTCTTCATCCAAGATACTGCAGCCACTTACTCCTCAGTTTTCAACCATGAAGGAAATTCAGCAACAGTTACCACATTTTCAAGCATTAGCTAGCTGGTTCCACAATCACAGGAGAGGCAGGAGGGTGTTTCCCAGAGATAAAGAGATAATTTCAGAAATCACTTGAGAAAGTGTAGGGGGAATGGGGCATTCGTGAAAAGAGCCATCGGAGTTTTCCTTGACATGGTGTACTGTGCACTGGACATTTGTCCCTCATTTGAGGACATTCCATCAGTGTCCCTGTGCTCAAGAGAGGCCATTTGAAGTTTGAATTGGTATCTTGACACAAGCGTATCAGGAGAGGAAATGGGAAATTAGATTTGTGGCCACTCTAACACCCAAAATGTGAGATGTGACGGATCGCTCCAACATGTTAGCCAGTTGTTTGTGTGAGTTTTTAAAGTGATTTTGATAGTTTACCTTACTCCATACGGCAGATAATTTGTTGGGGATACAAAACCCTATCACTTTAATTCAAAGTTGACATTGATTGCTGATGATTCTGCTGTCAGTATTTCATATTTAATACAAAATATGGGTACAGTATGTGCTGGTCCTCTGCCACTCTTTTGCATGAAGATTTAGCTTTAAAAGTTTACTGCATTTATGGTCTTTCCTCTTAATTAAGCTTGAGATACTGCAGTTAGTATATAATTTTACAGCTTTTTCTTGATCTCTTGACCAATTGGACAAGGAATGTTCCAATAGTGCTGATATTTAACATGACAACACTGAGACAGTTCACTGTTTGTATCACTCCACTTACAGATAATTTTCATTAGTGGGGCAAAAAATATACAATACATCTTTTAATAACAGACCACATTATCCTTTAAGTTTGAACGATAGTGTTATATATCTAACAATATAGAATACAAATATATGATCACTGCAGCCTAATGGAAAATCTTTGAATATGTTTCTGAAGTATGTTAATTGCTAATTGTGATGGGACAGTCAGAGTGAAATGTCTTGTTGCTCTCTGTCTTATAGGATCAGTGAGTGAATGTGAACACTTTTAATATCTGCATGTAATGACTATTGCTTCATTATTATCTGTGAAGTGAAGCAATTAAAAATAACTTCATAGAATCTTTACAAGGATAATATGGCATAAAATGATCTCCAAAATATGCTGAAAACACATTCAAAAATAGAACCCTGCATAGTAACACGTAAATAAATGGGAAATAAGATGTCCCATTTGCCTGATTTGAATGCTTCTTTTCCAAAATAGATCTTAAGTTGATCCCAATAAATTATAAACAAGCAAATTTTCATCCTTTGCATCTGCCTGGCTGGTGCTTGATTGCTCTGTGAGCTGTGTTAATTGCCAATTAGGAGAGGCCTGCTAAACCAATCACAATAGAGAGAGAATGACTCAGTCAGTCCGAAACACAACAGAGCAAGGGCAAAATAAACAAAGACAAGGAGAGTCAGAGAGAGAGAAAATGCTTTGGATAATTTAATTTATATGTATGGACAATAACCCTCATGATCAGTCCTTTTAAACCAAACTAATTGTCAGAAATGTATTGTCAATATTATCAATTTCTTATCAATATTCAATGATCATAACATTCATAACAAAGAATATTATACTAATCTTTCCACAACAGTCACATGGTAGCTCAGGTATCTAAGAATTGTCAGTTGTGTATATGCTGTTACAACATTGTAAACTCTATTGCTCAATTCCTTTTCCTCCCTGGCACACTTCTTAGTTATGCAGACATGTAGTAGAGGCACTAAGGTTGGAAGGTTGTATAAAATTACTAATAGCTAAACAAAGTGATTTGAGTAAAGCTACATGTCGTGTCACAGACGGCTCATGTTTGCAAGTAAAGCTGCAAATCACTATTCATATCACGCAGAGACACAGCTAAGGACACCCACAGAACTGCAATAAACTATCAGTGCCATTCATGCATGACTTTATTGCCTAGTATAAATAAATCAATTGTTTATGGCTAGCTTGTTTGGTACTGTATGTCAGAGGTTATCAAAACTGGTCAGATCAACTTTCTATTAGACCACCAACAGTTTGTTGCTTCTGTATGTGTTAGTGAAGCAACAAAAATGTATTGGTTATTTAAAGTATACAGTTGAATTTAATAAATAGTTGACTATGGAATTTGCAGCCTATATGCATTTGCTCTTTAAATTAATCCAAAATAATTGTTTAGATATAAAAAAAACCACTGAACATGATTTTGCATGATTGTGTTTGATGGTTTAAAATGAATAGATATATAATTAATTTACAGTATATGGTTATTTATACATTGTCCATGTATAGTATTAAATATTACACAACAGTTAGTTAAGGTCCTCAAATCTGATTGGACGAGAATCGTTCCAAGAGTGCTGATAGCTCACACCATCAACACTGGCATGCTTTACTGTTTGTATCACTCCACTTGTGTTCATGGCGTTCTAAACTAAAATGTAAGAGCAGCGCAGATGTGTGAGAGAGCAGCTATATATATGTCTTTTCACTTATTCCTGTGACATTAAATATTTTAGACAGCAGGTGGAGACAAAAGACCACATTTATGTGTTAAGAGCCAGTTGAGTTGTCAGTCAGCGAGCTGGTTTATCTGAAGTCACTGGTATTGTCTCTCAGTCCATGATCGATCGGATTACTACTCCACTACAGCTGGGAAATAGAGTTAAACTAACAGCTTCAGCATTAAGGCTTATCACAGCTGAGATACACAACAGACGGAGTAATCACACATACTCAGGGTGCTTACCTGATAGTGTTTCCATGTTGGGAGGAGACATAAACTTTCAACATGACAGAGAAGAGTACCAAGTTTCTATAGTGAATGATTCTTGTGAACTGTCTACTGCGAAATATTCAGCGGGACCCCCGCTCAAACGGCTATTTTTACACAGAGAAAATATGTATTAGACCAAAATTCCATTATCTTCAGCAAGTTGACTTATACAACACTGTAGCTGAGGAGAAATAGTTAAACAGCTGATAATGAAAAAAGAAAGTACAACCCCTCTATATTTATACTATGATTAATGGAAACATATGTAGAATTAGGGCTGCACAATAATGGTTAAAAATGTAATGATACATTTTAATCAGGATAATTAATCATGATTATTCTGCCCTTTGAGAATTTTTTCATCTGTTTTTACTACAGGGTTGCACGATTTGGACACACAAAAAAAGACCGGTTGCCAATGTTTTTATATAAATTCTAAAAAGAAAAAAAAAAAAAACATTACATTAAACAGCAGCTCTCATGTTGAAGAAGGTGTTAAAACTACAAACTAGTAAATTATTCCTTTTAACCAAAATTAAGTTATGTTTTGCCCACGTTTACTTCCAATATAATGATTTTCACAATTAAGTTATCTTTAAAAAGAATGTATTATTGTTAGTTGTAGTAGTATTAATAGTAGTAGTAGTAGTATTGGAATAAACAGTAGATATACATATTTTTATGTAATAATTTAGCAGGCAGCAAAGCTATATAGCCTCAAGACTTTATTTTGATGGTAGAAAAAAACTGAAGAAATCGTGTGTGTTGTTTCTGTTGACAATAGTCTTGACAGGCTCTGGCGCTCCTTCCAAGCATCCCCACAAAACCCTTGTGAGATGGGTTACTTTAGATTTTTTAGACACTTGTAATAACCAAACATACTTTAAATTATGCATATGTGCAGTTGAAGTAAATCTTGAGCGCTTTTTAACGCGGTCAGCGCACGTTAGAGACGCTCACAAACCGAACCGAACTCAGAGCACAGCTGTTCTCTATATAATACATAATCACAAGATTGAATTCATGTTTATTAAGCACAGAACCACTCTACTTGCTCTAAGACCGCTGTAACACTGTGCTGACATGTTGCGTAATCAGCTAATGTATAAACAGACAGCGTTGTTGAATTATTGGAACGCTACAGGAAACTGATCTCAGAAAAGCACCTGATATTCATCCTACTTCCGTATACAGTCTCCGAAGGTAGCATGTTCCAGCTTTCTGATGCAAGCCTTGTATAATCAACCAAAGCGGCACACATACACGAAACCATTAACATCTGCAGCTCCGGTTTTCAGCGCGTGCTCTTGCAAACAGTGATTGGTCAGTGGTGAACTTCTGAAGAGTGTGTGAAGAGTCAATTGTGTTAAAAATGGACTTCAAATGAGATTGTGATTTGGTTTCTCATTTGTAGACAGACTATAAAAAAAATGTGCATTAGCGATGCTAATGAGAGGTAGAAATTGTAACCGCTATTAAAATACGATTAATTGTGCAGTAGTATGTAGAATTAATTAGCTATAATTAGTTTGGTAACATTATAAGTATTTCTAATCGACTGTAAGTGGTTAAAATTCTTCAAGTTTTCAGAATCATGGAGGAAAGTGAATAAGTGTTACTTAATGGCCTTTCAGAATAGGGAATCACACAATAAGCATTGCTGTGTAAACTGGTGAATAGGCGTAGCACCATGCACCACCGCATTTGCAATACGTTAACGGTATCCACCTTATTAACTAGGGTGTGGACATTATCAAACTTGAATGTGGACAGCTTCTGGTATAAGCCAACTCCAGCTATTTCAGCAATACAAAAATACTAAATTATGCTGTTTTATATTGCAGGCTGACAATATATGTCATATGACTATCATTCATTTTTATTTTCATGAATGCATGGTTCAGAGCGCATGTAGTTTTATGGTTTATCGCATTTTGTCATTGTTTCATCACATACTGTTGCACATGAAGATGACTTGCTTGACTTTGGAACTTTCAATGAATGAGAGATCAGGTGCTGAAATGGACAGTCCCCAGCTATGTCTGTCAATGTACGCAACCAGGAGAGAGAAAGAGAGTAGAAAGCAGCTGGAAAAAAGCAGGTTGACTCAGTGTGCACTCTTATTGCTTCTTCGATTATAATTGCACAAAATCTTAATCTTTCTATATGGTTTATAGTAAATAGACATGCAGATCTCGCAGGGAGCATGGCTTGTGAAAATATAGACTTTGAAAGTAAATAAACAAGGTTTTCACAGATAAGTATGAATATGCAACATATGGGATTGTCATGCACTTGTAAAGTAAGAAGCATATTTTATTATTGTATTTTTAATACAACACACAGCAACAAGAGAATCATATACTGATTTCTTACTATAAATTCACTCAACATGTACAATCAATGCTGGTGCCCTCCAGGGATGTGTGCTCTCCCCACTACTCTTCTCCCTGTACACAAATGACTGCACTGCCAAGGACTCCTCTGTCAAGCTCCTGAAGACACTACACTACAGATGACACTACTGTCATTGGCCTCATCCAAGATGATGACAAGTCTGCTTACAGAAAGGAAGGTTAAACAGTTGGATTACTGGTGCTGTCAAAACAACTTATAGCTGAACACATTCAAAACAATGGAGATTATTATGGACTTTAGGAGGAACACCCCAGCATTAACCCCACTCACCATACTAAACAGCACTGTGGCAGCAGTGGAGTCATTCATATTCCTGGGCACTACCATCTCACAGGACCTGAAGTGGGAGACCCACATTTACTCCATTACGGAAAAGGCCTAGCAGAGGTTGTTCTTCCTTTGCTAGTTGAGGAAGTTCAACCTGCCACAGGCGCTGCTGATCCAGTTCTACTCAGCAGTCATTGTCCTCTGCACTTCTAGAACTGTCTGGCTAGGTTCAGCTAAACAGTCAGACTTTACAGGACAGTTCGGACTGCTGAATGGATTATTGGTTCTCACCTTCCCACCCTCCAGAGTGAGGAAAAGGGCTCCACTCACCCAGCACACAAACTTTTTTAACTGTTGCCCTCTGACCGGCGCTATAGAGCTCTGAGCACCAGAAAAATCAGGCGCAGTTTCTTCCCTGCAATTCACTTTATGAACAGTTAAAACTCAAAAAAATTATCTCCATTTAGACAATACAATCATGTGCATATTCAACTATTCATTCATATTAATATTCCATTTATAGTTATTTGACATACCCTACACTAAATTTCTTTTCTTAATTTTAATGGTAAAATACTGTAAAAATGCTACAGTAAAAAAATGTTAATTGGTTAACAGGTAGTTACCTTAAAATTTACGGTAAATGTTTTCAATATATTTAAAAAGACAATACATGTAGTTTTACAGCAAAATTTGGTATAAAAAATGTTTTTTAATGAAACAAATATGATTTTCTGTATAATTAAAGTAAAAATGTATATTATGCTTAACAAGAGAGTACATTTACTTTTTACAGTAAATTATTGTTAAAATTATGGTAAAGAAAACAATAATCAGGTGCTCCCAGAATTCCCTGCATGACCTAGGTCATTTTATTATATTTTATGGGAATAGTTATGTTTCTTCTTATTTTTAATATCAGTTGTGTATATTGGGTGTTCTGTGTTTTTGATGTAGTTTAGTTAATGTTTATTACATTATTTTAATTTCACATATGTCACCCTAATGGTGTTTAGTGTTTGTGTAAGTGACACTGAGCACTGTGTTTACATGTTTTATTGGTCATTACTCTAGGAAGAGCCTCTATTGATGATTACTTTGTTGATTAACAATATATTATAAAGTGAAAAGCAGATTTTCACAGTTTCAGAAGGTTAATATATCAAGTTTATTATTTAATAATATAAACAACGGTAATGCACCAGCAAATATACAAGCATTAAAATTACATCTCGTTAAGCCTGAAACGTGGTTACCGTATTTTTTAAGGAGAATTTCTGGCAACCACAGGATTTTTAACGAATGTACCTCTTCTGTACAATCCTTAAATCACCTTGCACATAACTGTATATCTGTTTATAAAATATTTGAACAACATTATTGCCCTACTTTGAAGTCGTGTCGAAGAAGCAACACTAAGGGTCTCTCTTGAGGGCCGAATATGCCTCTGATCTATGAAAAAAGGCCAATGAGAGTTGGCGAACAGTATTTGCATACCCCGCCCCCGGACATACGGATAAAAAGGTGAGGGAAATACGCATGTTCATTCAGAAATTTTCTTCGGAGCCGATGGTCGTGTATGCAGCCAGCTGCAAGTGACAAACACCAGATTCCTGCTTCTATTCATCTGACGCTCTGTTTGCTGTTGGATCTACGGCGCACTTCAGCGGCTTTCTCCTTCTCTGCACGGCAGTGCAGTTTGCCCTTGGGCACTTCGACAGCGCAGAGAATTGAAAGAGTTACGTTGAAAGAGTGATTTTCTCTGTAAAAGAGTTTATTTCTCTGAAAGAGCATTACACAGCGGCGTTGAATGTCCTTTTCAGGACGCGTCTTTATAAAGATGTCATTTCCGCCCCTGTGTAGTTTCTGGATGCGGTGATTTCTCCCCACCTCTCACGGTCATAAAAGCTGCCTCGTGTGCCTGGGCTGCGATCACACGCAGGCAGCGTTTTATGAATGGTTCATGTTCTCAGTGCGAGAACATAGCCATGGCAACATTGCGGTAGAGGCTTTCTTTTGTCATGAGAGAAAGCCACTTCAGCCGCCCCCCACGCCACGCCTCGCCTCCTTCCTACGGGATTGACACAGGCGTCGCGGGCGATGAAGGCGATCTAGGGACTATGACGGGCTCTGTTACCCGGATAAACCCCCTCGAACCATCGCCTCCCCGGCATGCTTGCTTGCTTCCGTCTGAGCTTGGGATGAGTGATTCTCTCCAATGGTTTATTTTCTCAGTGCGAGAACATGGCCGTTCTAGCATTGCGGTCGTGGCTTTCTTTTGTCATGAGAGAAAGCCACTTCAGCCGCTCCCCCACGCCTCTCCTCCTTCCTACGGGATTGACGCAGGCGCCACGGGCGATGAAGGCAATTTGGGGACAATGACAGGCTCTGTTCGCCGGGTAAACCCCTCGAACCACCCACCTCCCCGGCACGCTTGCTTGCTTAAGAATTGGTTGTCATCACCGCTGCATCGGAGAGCGTTACAGCGGCCTCTGATGCTGATTTCTCGCCTGGGCCACCACCTTCGGGTCTGCTCGCCCAGCCTGAGCCTGACGCATGGAGGTCCACTATGCTTTCCCGGGCTACTTGATCGGTCCTGCGGGCATGTGCGCCGCTCACAGTTCGTTCCTTTCTTCTCGGACATGCATGACGAGTTGAGCAAAGCCGCGGCTTCTTCGCTCCTCCGCTCCTCCGCTCCCACTACCCTCGCGGTGGAACGGTCCCAGACCGCTTCCGCCCTACATGCCACGGCCCTTCCTGAAACCAACACCAGGCCAAGACACGTCAAAACTTGCACTTGGGTAGTCCTGTTCTTGATGTGCTGCAGGAACTGCGCTGGATGACCAACTGCACCCCCGGACCACGGAGGTAAGAAGCGCCGGCACTCAAACAGGCGATGGCCACCATTGTGGTCCAGAAACGCATCTATGTACTGGACCTGGTCGAAATGCAGGAGGTAGACAAGGCACACCTTCTCCCACACCCCCGTCTTCCAGCTCCGTCCATTCAGCACCGCCGTTGATGACTCTGCCCAGCAGTCCTCAGTGGTGAAGCAGACAGAGGCCATCTCACATCCTGCCCCGCCGCAAGCCTGCCGCCATGGACCATGCCCCGTCTGCTCACCGAGGGCGTCCTCCTGCGGCTATGAAACACCCTGCTCTGCCTCAACCCGGGCCCAGCTCTCAGCCCCAGTGTCGAGCACTCCGCAGGAAGCAGATGCCCCCTTCTCACGGACCCCCTCGAGGACCCGGAAGGCTCCCAGGTGCTCTGTAGACGCTCGACCCAGGGACCAAGACGTTAGCTCCGGAGATGGTAAGACCGCTCCGTCCCCAGTGGAGGGCCGGGAGGAGAATTTTTTGTTGAATTAGTTTTCACATTCTCATATTCTCAGTAACAGAGCTATTTCCTTTAGTCTCTGGGTCACCTGGCCCGCAAATGCCGTTCTCACAGCACTCTGCCGCCAGATCTCGACCAATCTTGGACTTGCAAGTTCTCAACCAAGCGTTGCACAAACTTCCGTTCAAAATTCTCACGCAGAAACACATCTTAATCTGTGTTCGACATCTAGATTGGTCCACAGTGGTAGACCTGAAGGACGCGTACTTTCACATCTCAATTTTGCCTCGACACCGCCCCTTTCTGCGGTTCGCGTTCAATGGCCAGGCATATCAGTACAAGTCCTCTCCTTCGGCATGTCTCTGTCCCCTCGCGTCTTCACGAAAGTCGCAGAGGCACCTCTTGCCCCCTCTGAGAAGCCGGCATCCGCATACTCAATTACCTCAATGACTGGCTCATTCTGGCCCACTCACGAGAGTTACTATGCAGTCACAGAGACCAGGTGCTCAGGCACCTTAGCCGATTGGGGCTTCAGGTCAACTGGGAAAAGAGTAAGCTTACTCCAGTTCAGAGCATCTCTTTTCTCAGCATGGAGTTTGACTCAGTCTCAATGTTAGCACGTCTCCTCAACAAGCATGCGCAATCAGTGTTGAGGTGCCTCGCCGCTGCGGACTCGCCACTGGGGTTGATGCATATGAGACTGCTTCAGCACTGGCTTCAGACTCGAGTCCCAAGACGAGCATGGCGTCCTCCCGGCCACGTCGCTCAGCCGAGCCGCTGAGGTGGCCGGATACTCCCGGCTCCTCAGAAAAATCCTGAATGAACGTGTGTATTTCCCTCGCCTTTTTACCCGTATGTCCGGGGGCGGGGTATGCAAATACTGTTCGCCAACTCTCATTGGCCTTTTTTCATAGATCAAAGGCATATTCGGCGCTCAAGAGAGACCTCTAGTGTTGCTTCTTCGACATGATGTCTCGTTCCCTCCATCAGGCGGACATTTATTTGTATATTTCAGATGTTTGTATGTAAATTATATTTTATATATGTACAGTATATTTTTGTATTCTCTTTTCACTGGAAGCTTTTGTCACCATGACAAATTCCTTGTGTGTGTAAGCACACTTGGCAATAAAGCTCATTCTGATTCTAAATGCTGTCGTTAGAAAATTATCCTACATAAGCATATTATTTACCTGTACAAATTTTTTGTTGTGTGATAGTTTATAAGTGCATATCACTAAATTCTGGTGTTATATTCCTTGTAGTTATTTACATTGTGGCTAATGAAAATGGAACTTTCTCACACTTGCCGGAAATGCATCCTCTCATGACAGATTTACATTGACAGTGTATGAGCAACAGAATAAGTAAGATTCATATTATTGACATTATTGTTTGATTATATTAATGCTGGGTGGCACGGTGGTGCAGCGGTTAGCACTGTCACCTCACAGCAAGAAGGTCGTGGGTTCAAACCCCGGTTGCCACAGCCTTTCTGTGTGGAGTTTGCATGTTCTCCCCGTGTCTGCATGGGTTCTCTCCGGGTGCTCCGGCTTCCTCCCACCATCCAAAGACATGCAGGCTAGGTTAATTGATGTCTCCAAAAATTGCCCTAGGTGTGGATGTGAGTGTGAATGGTTGTTTGTATATGTGTGGCCCTGCGATGGACTGGCAACCTGTCCAGGGTGTACCCTGCCTTTCGCCCAATGTTAGCTGGGATAGGCTCCAGCCCCCCGCGACCCTGTACACAGGATAAGCGTTTGACGATGGATGGATGGATGGATATTAATGCTTTGAATGTTTGTTTGTAAGTAATAATTCATCAGGCTAATAAAGCGTGTGTTTATATTTGCTTGTGAATCTGAGCATGCAGTGATATAGGCTGTATTTTTTATAATTTTTTTTAATATATTTGTAAAACAAGTCATGTATTCAATGGAGATTTTAATGGTATCCATAGAAATTATTAGTTGTTCCTTTATGACTCATGTGGATTTATTACAGTGACAGACAGGGTGATGATAGCAGCCAGGCAGGCATTTCATATGAGCATGTAAAAATCGCTCATTATTCACTTAACCTGATGCCATCCCAGATGTGTATGACTGTCTTTCTTCAGCAGAATTTTAGAGAATAGAGCTCTGTCAGGTCCTTATAATGGATGTACATGCATGCCAGCACTTTTTGACAGTTCAAAAGTCATATTTAGGGAGCATGCAAGTAATCCTTGCGACTCAAGTTTATCAATAAATGTCTTCTGGATCGAATCGATATGTTTATGTACACTTTAAAAAAATTGTTGTATCTTTTACAGCAAAATTATACAGAAATATACTGTTTTACATTTTACAATTTGCAACTATAAATCCATAAAAAAAAAAAATTATATATATATATATATATATATATATATATATATATATATATATATATATATATATATATATATATATATATATATATGGCCAATGAATAGCAAGTGGAAGAGAGGACATGTGAAGAAAGAGAAGTTATGTCTAGGTTGTAAAACCTTGCGAATGTGTTTTGAGAGGACCATCCTGCTGCAAAACATATGTCATGTAAGGACACACCATTTGCCCATGCCCATGAGGAGTCCATACCTCTAGTTGAGTAAGCTTTAACACCAATTGGGCAAGTCTGACCCTGTGACTCATAAGCCAGGGTAATTGCTTTGACAATCCAGTCAGAAAGTCTTTGTTTAGAGACAGACATTCCTTTTGTGCATCCTCCATAGCATACAAAGAGTTGATCAGACAGTCTAAATGGAGTGGTGGTGGCGCAGTGGGCTAAAGCACTGAACTGGTAATCAGAAGGTTGTCATTTTGACCCCCACAGCCACCACCATTGTGACCTTGAGCAAGGCACTTAACTCCAGGTTGATTGTCCCTGTAATAAGGGCACTGTAAGTCACTTTGGATAAAAGCTTCTGCCAAATGCATAAATGTAAATGCATTGCTCAACGTATGTGTGTAGCGCCTGCACAGGGCATAACAAATGCAATGATTGTTCCTCATCTGAATTAAATGGAGGAGGGAAGAAGCCCTGAAGGTGAACCACCTGCGCTTTGATGGGTATGGTCAGTACGTTGAGTACATAGCCTTTTCTGGGTTTGACAGTGGCTCTTGAAAGAACAGGGCCAAACACCAGACATGAATTGTCGACTGATAGTGCAAACAGGTCACATACCTGTTTTTCTGAGGCCAGAGCCAGCAGTTGTGCGGTCTTAATGGAGAGTATGCGCAAATGAAAAGAGTCCAAAGGCTCGAAGGGGGGCTCTGCGTGAGCCTTTGGGACTAAAGTTAAGTCCCAAGTCAGGACTGTAGCTGGCAGAGGTGTGTTTAATCGTCTTGCTCCTTTAAGGAACTTTAGGATTAATTAATGCTTGCCAATAGAGGCACCGGTGTCTTGTGCATAATACGCAGATATAGTTGTCACATACACTTTGAGTGTTGACGGGGTGAGTCCTGCGTCTAATCGCTCCTGAATAAATATTAGAATTTCATGTATAGGGCAGTTTACTAGATCCTTGCTATGCGAGAGGTACCAATCTGTGAAAACCTTCCATTTTAGTGCATAGAGGCATCTTGTGGACAGTGCTCTGGCTTGTAAAATGGTGTTCATGAATGAACGTGTCAGTTCTGGTGTGTGTGTAGAGCGCCCTGTTCAGGGGCCACACATGCAGGTTCCACAGCAGGGGCTGGGGATGCCAGATTTTCCCCTACGCCTGAGAGAGTAGATCCGTCCTCAGTGGTATTTCCCATGATGAGCTGCATAGCATCTCCATTACTTCCGGAAACCATGGCTGGTTGGGCCATTTCAGTGCAACTAATAGCACCGTTTCCTTGTTCCTTATATATGCTGTAAGATTATATATGCAGAAGAATTCCAGCAACATGATTTGAATCTATGGAAAAACACAGATTTCATTTTGGAATGTGTCAATGTCATAAATTACAGGCAGTCAGCTGGAAACCCCACACAGTTAGGTTACAAGGACCATAAGATTTGTACAACTTTAAGACATTTCATCTTAATCTAGCCTTGCTAGATAATGCTGAAAATTGCTTTGAACTGTGGTAACGTTTGTACCTGACAAATTAATGATTATAGACTGATGGACCTCTTTAAAATGTGTGTAGCGATGTGCAGTCACTTATACTTGATAAATATCTTTAATTTTGATAAATATCTTAAATTTTGTATGATTCATCTCATTTTACTAAGAATGGTAACTATTAGGCTTAACTTGATAAAATCCATGTTGTATAACCCATGAATTAACCAGTATTATTTTGTAACCAGGGATTTTCATTTTTTTGTTACCTAGATGTATAACATCCATGAAAAAATTTCATGTTTAGCATGTAAGCGTTTGCTGGTTTATGCAGAGAAAGCTGATGACAACGAATATCATGTCTTTTGTACCATTCTCAAGATATAAAAGTTGCTTAAATATGCACTATTTTTGAGCGGGAGATTTGTAAGACTGGAGCAAAGAACCATAAAATCAACTGTCAGAAAGGACAGCCCAATCGACCATGTGACTCTGAAAAGTCACTTCTGATTGGCACAGGACACATTTGGACAAGCGGCCAATTTCAGTTCAAATATTTCCAAACAGGAAGAACACGCTCTTGTCTTGTCTCTTCTTTTGAGGCTTCTTGCTCTTCTCTCTTCTGCCTGCATGTGCTGGTTGCTCCGTTGACTGCCAGGTCCTACGAGATGTATGTATACATATTGATACATATACATTTCAAAGGTGTATATGTTAACATACTTTAACTGTCTTGAAAACATAACACCCATTTCTATCATTTATTAAGTTTATTTTCTTGGTCAATGATAATTTATAGAAAGGCCTAATTAAATTCTTAAAACATTAGTTCACCCAAAAATATAGTGCTCTTGTTATTTTCTCATCCTTTATGTTGTGTCAAACTCTTAGGACCTTTTATCTTGTGCAGAACACAAACGAAGTTATTTTTATGGAGATATGATTGAATATATCTGTAAAAGTCAAAGGGGAAAAACCTACTGAAACGCCTCCGTCAGTCTGTCAGCCCCATTCCACTCTCTGTTTGCTCTCGCCAGAGTCCTAATCACACAAACCTGGACACAATCAACTAGGCAATTACAGTCTCTATATTCACTCACCTCATGCAGCTCTTCAGTGTCTATTCTTAACAAGGATTGCTAAGACTGTACTGCTGTCCTGCAATGGTCCTTCTAAAGATTGTCCACTCAAGATCCTCGTTGAGTGCGGTATTATACAATATATCTCTAAGTGTTTGTTATTCCAATGCTCTGATCTGCTACACCATTGCATTGAAGTTCATCTATCTATTTCTGCTTTCTCCTGTGAGTGTGCATTGTTTATTATCCATCTTGCAATCAGCTGTATCTTCAATAAATGTCCTAGCAATTGAGTTCATCATATTCATTGGCATGTATGCTTCCTGAAGCTCCAAAAACGGCATAAAGGGTAATCCATATGACTTGAGTGGTTTAATCAATGTCTTCTGAAGCGTGTATACCGCTCTGAGCATGTTTCAAATGTGAGTAAGTGTTATCAAGCTTCAAATCATGATCATGCCTAGGAGACTGCAGATGTCAAGATTTGTAGTGAAAAAGGAGTTACATTTTTGTCTCCTTCTCACCCAAAACCGATCATATTGCTTTAGAAGACATGGACTAAACCTCTCGAGTCATATGGATTACCTTTATGGTGCCTGTTTATTTATTTGGGAACAATTCACAATTCAAACATAAATACACCAATCAGCCACTACATTAAATCCACATTCCTAATATTGTATAGGTCTTCCACATGCTGCCAATTTTACAAAGCGGTTTTCTGAGTTACCATAGACTTTGTCAGTTCGAACCAGTCTGGCCATTCTCTGACCTCTCTCATCAAGGCATTTCCATCCACCAAACTTTTGCTCATTGGATGTTTTTTGTTTTTGGCACCATTTGGAGTAACTCTAGAGACTGTTGTGTGTGTGTGAAAATCCCAGGAGATCCGCAGTTACAGAAATACTCAAACCAGCCCAAAAAATGTAAATGTTCTCATGATTGACTCACCTTTAAGCCATCCCAAATGTGTATGACTCTCCTTCTTTAGCAGAACCGAAGTAAGTATTTTTATAAGAACATTTCAGCTTTTTTTGTCCATACAATGCAAGTAAACAGGTGCCATTAGCCTGTTGGCTATTTGATGGTCCAAAAGTCATATTTAGACAACATAAAAGAAATCCACACAACTCCAGTTGATCAATTAATATCTTCTGAAGCAAACCGAATAGTTGGTGTAAGAAATAAAACGTTAATTAAAACATTTTTACTTTAAATTGCTACTTTCAGCAAGTGCTGGATTGCTGTTTGAAATGAACTAACTCTCACATGACGTTCATTCCTCTGTTGTATACAGTGCGTGCTTCCGACTTCTCGTGTAAATGTGTCAATGTGCTTGTGTCACTGATGCGTCTTGACTGCTGCCAGGAAGTGATTTTTGTTATCACATACACCTTTTAATGTTAATAAATGTATTGGTAGTTTGTATTAACAAATTTAACCTTATTGTAAGGTTACATTTTTGTTAAATATTGTTTTTTTTAACTAGTTTCATTCAGTTCTACACACTGCATACTAAAGCTTCTGCTTGTGTCTTTATGATTGATTTTTGCACTGATGTTTTCTTCCCACCCACTGGCATCAAGACAGACACAAATGGCAAAAAAACAACTAAAGGTGTCAGAGAAGAGGAAAAACACAGTCAACCCTCATGTGTGTACTCTTCTCAAAAGGTATGAAAAAATGAACTGAATGATTAAGCAAGTACAGTAGTTATAAATGTGTTTAACCCAGGATTCTTCTAACGAAATACACCATTTCCTTGATCTACATAAGTTAATCTCTTTTTCCAACATGTTTATGAGTTAATTAAGAGTTGTTTGTTTACACATCCACATGTAGCCTGTAATACCTAACCATGTGATTTTAGATAAGATAAAGTTGAAATGATGTCACTGTGCCTTGCATTTGCTTAATGACCAAATGTGCTGTTAGTTTTAAGAATTGTTTGATTCGGGGCCTGGGTAGCTCAGCAAGACGCTGAGTAACACCCATGTTCACGAATTCGAATACCAGGGTGTGCTGAGTGACTCCAGCTAGGTCTCCTAAGCAACCAAATTGGCCTGGTTGATAGGGAGGATAGAGTCACATGGGGTAACCTCCTCATGGTTGCTAAAATGTGGTTCGCTATCTGTGGGGCAGGTGGTGAGTTGTGCTTGGATTCTGCGGTGGATGGCGTGAAGCCTCCACCCACGCTATGTCTCTGTGGTAATGTGCTCAACAAGTCATGTGATAAGATGCTTAGGTTGACGGTCTCAGATGCAGAGGCAACTGAGATTCGTCCTCCAACACCCGGATTAAGGCGAGTCACTACACCACCACAAGGACTTAGAGTGCATTGGGAATTCCAAAGGGTGGGGGGGGGGGGGATATATTGTTTGGTTTTATTGATTTGTAAAGAAATTCAAATATAGTTTTTCTAAAAAGTTAGTAAAGTTACCAAATGTTTTATTTTTTTTTAATATGGCAAACAATATATTACAGTTTATTATTGTAATAGATCATGTTTTCCAGCAATTTTGCTATAAAACTTTTTTACAGCAACATCTTGGCTTTTTGAATATTTACAGGATTTTATTGGCAACTCTAGTTGGCAGGTAACTACTGTAATTCAGTATAATTACAAAAAAGAACCATTAAGTAGATTACAAGTTTAATTCAACGTTACTCTTAAAAAAACAAAAACAATTAGCAGTAAATTACTTTTCACTGTTATGCTGTAATTTGTTTTACAGCAATTAACAAAATGTTATTGTAGTTTATTGGCAACTTTTTTGACAGGTAATTCCTGTAAATTCTACATAACATTTTTGACAGTGTAAGAAACGAGTAGATAATTAAAATGTTTTTAACTTTAAATCGGTGCTTCCATCCAGGGCTCTGAAGCTGTTTTAAATGGCCGAACTCTCTTATGTTTTACACAAAAGCATAGATTTGCTTCAGAAGACATTCTTTGATCGACTGGAGTTGCATGGATTACTTTCTTGCTGCCTTATTAGGACTTTTGGACATTCAAAGTGCTGCCACCCATGTGCTTCCTGGACCTGACTGAGCTCTATCCTCTAAACGTCTTCATTTGTGTCCTGCTGAAGAAAGACAGTCATTCACATCTGGGATGGCATCAGGGTAAGTGAATGATGAGAGATTTGTCATTTTTGGGTGAACTATTCCTTTTAATGCACCTATTTTTTTTTCATTGCAAATTGTTTAAACCCCCCATTCTCTCCCTTAACTATTTCCTTCCATCACCTTTTCTTTTTATCTTTCCTTTATTCCTTCACTTTTTACATCATGCCCTTATTAATTTTTTCCTTCTTTCAATATTCATTATTTCCTTCCTTTTCTCTTTTTCATTCTTTCCATTTTCATACCTCCCTTCCTTCCTTCCTTCCTTTTTTACATTTAGGTTTTGTGGGTTTGTATAAATGTTTTTACTTGAATAAGGAAATATTTATTTACACTGATCAGATTTTTTAGCCCAGATGGCCAGGATAAACTGCACTCAAACATACATTTACATACTGTACACACACAAACAGACACACATATTCACACTTGCTATTCACAGGCTGATGCAGACATACAACAGAATACATAGTATCTCAGGTGTTATACTAGAAAAAAAGAGAAACACAAAGTATGAAAAAGTGTGCTGCAGCTCTTTAAAAAAAAGTCTTCTGTCATTTATACGATGGTAAAATTCTAACAACTGTCATAAGTCATGAGCAGAGGCCAGCGCTCAGCAATTGGAGGGATGTAAATCATGCACATTAGCATGCGGTGATGGACATGTTAATTATTTATGTATTTATTATCTGTGTGAGTAATACGATCTGTCTGCCTACCTCATTATGTTCTCCCACGGCTTAGGCATTGTCGGTGGACTTATATATCACAATCCATGTAAAAATGAGCCAGTAGAGCTATAACTAACCAAACTGGGACAATCAAAATAAACCTCAGCTCTCTCTTCCTATCTCTCAATTTTTCTAAACTCTGTCTCTGAACCATGAATTTGTGAATATATATATATATATATATATATATATATATATATATATATATATATATATATATATATATATATATTCTTTTTTTAAATGCAATTTATCACATGATCCTTCAGAAATCATTCTAATAGGCTGATTTGCTGCACAAGAAATAATACTTTTATTCAGCAAGGATGCATTATATTGATCAAAAGTGACTGTTGAGACATTTATAATGTTACAAAAACATTCTATTTCAGTTCAAATTACTTCTGGGGATATTGATTGTGATCCAGCACCCAAATCAAAAACATCTAGGTTACCTCCGTTCCCTGATGGAGGGAACGAGACATTGTGTCGAAGAAGCGACACTAGGGGTCTCTCTTGAGTGCCGAATATGCCTCTGATCTATGAAAAAACGCCAATGAGAAGTTGGCAGACAGTATTTGCATACCCCGCAGAGCCCGGTTGATGTCGTAAGCCTTTCTTGGAATGAAGTAAGGGCTGTAGAGACCCTTCTTCATTTCGGTTGGTGGGACAGGCTCTATCACATCTTTGTTTAGAAAAAGAGTAGCGATTTCTGCGCGCAGGGATTTGGCATGCTTGCCGTGTACTGCGATAAAGCGGACACCCGTGAAGGGGGACAGGGGCCTGGCAAACTGAATTGCGTAACTGAGTCAGGAGGTCCGGGCTAGCTAGCGTGACGAATTGGGAAGTGAAAGCCACACATCCAAACTCCGTGCTAGGGGCACCAAGGGGACGGTTATTTTTGACGTATCCGGCGGGGCATCGCAGCGAGGCGGAGCATGTAGTACGGCGTCGGGAGGCAAAGACACGTCCCGAGGCTTTAGTGCTGAGAAAAGACTCGAAGCACTTACCTTGCTCGGGTTAGTGACTGAGGAGGAGGTCCGATGTAGGCGTCCGATGTAGGTGTCCTCTAGGCTCGTCAGGACCGGCCGGCCGGGGAACAGTCATGGGGCTGAAGGCGGGGGGTCCGCATCCAGCATGCCGAGACTGTAAAGATCTGGTGGCAGAGTGCCGTGAGAATGGCATTTGCGGGCCAGGTGACCCAGTGACAAGGAAATAGCTCTGTTATTGAGAATGTGGGTACCGCAGCTCCGTATAAGGGGGTGGCAAATGAAATAAATTCAACAAAAGATTCTCCTCCCAGCGTCAGCTCATCATGCACTTCCAGGAAAAACGGGACCGGGGCAGGAGAGGCTGTGAGCGGCACGCAGACCCCAAGAACCAGTCATCCAACAGCGATGGCTGTGGGGAGGGCGGAGGGTTCCAGTCTAGTCCTACGCTGGTGGCAGCCCAGGAAAGCATGTCGGTCATCTGCACGTCAGCCTCAGCCTGGGCATGCTGGCCCGAAGGTGGCAGCCCAGGGGAGTCATCTGTGTCAGACGCCGTGCTCTCCAATGCAGCGGCGAGCTCATCCACCTCGAGATCTAGAGGATAAGCGGGCTGGCCATGAGGCGAGCCGCCATTGCCTCGAGCATGGACAGGAGTCAACGAGCGTGCTGGGTGGTCTGAGGGGGCGTACAGCTGCAACCGCTGCCGTCCCCAGATCGCCTCCATCGCCAGCCGCATCGTCCTCAATCCCGTGGGAAGAAGGAGGAATGTGGGGGGTGGCTGGAGTGGCGAGCTTTCTATTGAAAGCCAGCTGCAACTGTAACGTTGCCATAGTCATGCTCTCGCAGTGAGAACATCAACCATCCACAAACGCTGCCTCGGTGTGATCGCTGCCCAGACACACAAGACAACGACTGTGGCCATCTGAAGCGGAGAGCACTCTACCGCATCCAGGAACTACACAGGGGTGGAATGGCATCTTTATAAAGACGTGTCCTGAAAAGGACGTTCAACGCCGCTTTGTAAATGCTCTTTTAGAGGAAAATCCTCTTTTATAGAGAAAATCACTCTTTTAATAAACTCTTTTAGCTTTATGGCTGTCGAAGCGCCCAGGGGCAAGCTGCACTGCTGTGCAGAGAAGGAGACAAGCCGCTGAAGTGCGCCGTAGATGCAATAGCAGGCAGAGCGTCAGAGGAACAAAGGCAGGAACAGGCGTGTGACTCGCAGCTGACTACATACATGACCATCGGCTCCGAAGAAAATTTCTGAATGAAACAGACGTATTTCCCTGCCTTTGTACCCGTATGTCTGGGGGCGGGGTATGCAAATACTGTCTGCCAACTTCTCATTGGCCTTTTTCCATAGATCAGAGGCATATTCGGTGCTCAAGAGAGACCCCTAGTGTCGCTTCTTCGACACAATGTTGAAGTGAGCGACAGACAGGGAACATGGACATTTCTTGATTGTTGTCTGGATATTAGTTTCCCGGCGTTTGGTTCCGATGAGCTGTTCTGCAGCACACCTGACACCACCCTTGTTGCTCTTATGGAGATTCCCCTCACTCCAGTCACAGCACCACTGCCAGCGCCAGAGCCCGCCCAAATCTATATCTTTTTATGCCCCCAAAGAGGAGAGCTTTCTGGTGTTCACTGCCTGTGAGAAATGTTGTGGAGGATGTCGAGTAAGAACATCATGAAACAACAATAAATTAACAGGATTCCAAGTTCACTTACTTTTACATGATTTATTATCTTTTATTCCAATCCCATGCATTTTAAATTTGTACATGATTTGTTATAACTTTGCGTTGCATTATTAATTAAATTATTATGTTTACTCGTTAGAAATATACTTATCTTGTATTTATTCATATAATTCAGTGTCACGTATCTGCAGTAAATCTGTTAGTTTTGCTGCACACCAATTAAAGATATTCTTTAACACTATGGACGTATGTGTGTCACGATTCACTGTTGTCTGCCCTGTGTTCTCCCCTGGCATCTGTTCCCCATGGACTACACTTTCCATAATTCCCTGCCCTCATCACTGCTAGCTGTATCCTATTGTTCTCACCTGTGTTTAATTGTCCTTGTGTATTTAAAGCCCTGTTTGTTTGCTCACCGGCTGTCAGTTGTTAATGTATGTATGTATGTATGTATGTATTTTGACCACCCGTGTTTTGTTCCTGTTCCTGATCCTGTTCTTGTTTTCCCATCGTGGATGTTTTATTTGTTCCTGAGTTTTGTATTTTCCATTAAAAGCTGCAATTAGATCCTCTTTCCCTCGTCTGCCTCGTTACAATGTGCCATGTCTAATGTATTAAAAATGTCATCAGAATACAACCAAAGTACCGGATATAATAAGTACATAGCAATAAGTACATGGCTATACGTAATTCTAAATCATCCAAAATAAATGCAGTGATCACTAGATTATATACAGGTGTAACTATAATGATTTTTTTAAATGGTGATCAGCAACCAAATATTGATAATGTGGAATTTACTGCTGTTTGCCTTGGCGTGACTTCTCAATTTTTGCTAAAAAAAAATACAAAGGCAGAGTACAGTAACTTCAAAATAGGGGTCAAAAGTCAAGTTTGAGCTCCAGATGTTTTTTATGTAGATAAATTTAATTACTAAAACATCTAATTGCCAGAATTCCAGTGTCCTACCTATAATACATTTGGCTGGACAACTAAAAAAAACTTTAAAGTCACACTCAGCGAAATGAAAATGGAAGTGTGGACATTTATTATTTAAGGCATAATTATACAGAATGCAGGGTCACTGTCAACCTACCAATGTGACTGAGGCTTTTCATTAGGGTGGCTTGTCATATACTTCGGGCCCCTGGCTTGTCATACTGCTCAGTTCTGGCCAATGCTCAGTCTTAACATTAGAGCCCTAATGAAGAGGGTCAGGTATGGATGAAAGCAAAAGAGAGTTATCCTTCTTCCACCCACTTTATACTGCTCCCTCTCTTTATTTCTTGCTCTGAGACTCAATACTAATGTTAAATGAATCTGATTGGAGTTAGTCAAATCAAATTAGAAGAGGAAAGGTGGGTTAGGGGGCTGACAGTAAGGCAGAAAGACACACTTCTGGAACTCATTCTTTTTATATAACACAGAGCAGAGATGAGGCCCAGGAGCCACTTTTCATTTAGCTGCATTACGCCACTAATTCATTGATCTAGCCAGAACCTGGGGGCACAATCTGAGGGAATTCCCCTCCTTGGAGCTCTCCTCATCACTGCTTTTGTGTTGCTGTGATTTTGACCCAAATTAGTGGGTATAAAAAAAAAAACCTACATTATATTAATCTATATACAAAATTCATTACACATAAAACCTTCCACCATCTTTGGAGGTGGACATTCTTCCTAGTCTTTAAGTGGAGTCAGTGCATCAGTTGGGCTCACTTGCAGGAAAATCATCCCTGGTAGTGATTAGCTTTAATCTACCATTTACATGCCCCCTTTTCTCAAATTAGCCCCCCTAGTTCATTCAGGGCCTTTTGCTGTGAATAGCAATTGAATAATGGCTTGTCTTAACCAAGTGGGTAATTATTGAAGGGAGGTTAAGTGGTTTACACAAAGACACAGGAAGGCCAATACCCAACAGAGATACACTAGTCCTCACTAATGAATTTGACTGAGTTTGCCGTGAACTTTGGGGAAACCAACTGAATGAACTCTCTTCAGTAACATGAATAAAAAGGTGTCTTGTTAAAATATTTCACCCAAAAATGTGAATTTTCCCATCATTAACTCACCTTTATAACTCCTATGACTTTCTTCTGCGTAACACAAATTATTATATTTTAATGGAAATTGTCCATACAATGCAAGTGAATGGTGACCAAATTTTCAAGCTCCAAAAGAACATTAAAGTGTTAATTCACCCAAAAAATATTACTTACCTTTAAACCATCCCAGATGTGTATGACTTTCCTTCTTTAGCAGAACCGAAGTGAAGATTTTTATTAGCACATTTCAGCTCTTTTTGTCCATACAATGCAAGATAATGTGTGCCATTAGACTGCTGGCTATTTGAAGGTCCAAAAGGCAAATTTAGGAAGCATAAAAGTAATCCACATGACTCCAGTAGGCAGATTAATATCTTCTGAAGCAAATCGATAGATTTGTTAACTAAAAAAACTTCATTAACTAAAAAAATCACTTCCTGCCAGCAATCGATGCATCAATGAAGTAAGCGTAATGGCGAACTCAGAAGTTGGAAGCACATGCTTTGTTTACAACAGAGGAAAGTATGTTAGGAAAGAGTTTGGTCATTTCAAACAGCAATAAAGTGCAAAGCAATGATTTAAAGTTATTTTTTTGATTTGTTTCTTACACCAATCAGTTTTCTTTAGAAGACATTAATTGTTTGACTGATTATGGGTTAGGGAGTCAAGTGGATTAATTTTATGCTGCCTAAATATGCCTTTTAGACCGTCAAATAGCAAGCAGTCCAATGGAACCCATTATCTAGCATTGTATGGACAAAAAGAGATGAAATGTGCTTTCACTTTTGTTCTGCTAAAGAAGGAATGTCATACATATCTGGGATGGCTTAAAGGTGAGTCAGTTATTATATAATTAAATTTTATGGGTGAACTATTTCTTTAAGGCACCATAAAGTTTATGCATAAGACTCCAGTTGTTTAATCTATGTCTTCTGAAGCGATCCAATCGGTTTTGGGTGAGAACAGACCAAAATATAACTCTTTTTTTTTTAACTATAGATCTTGACATCAACAAAATCCTTGGTTATCATGGTTTTAAGCTTTATTACATTTCCTAGCACCCTGTGCATGCATCAAGCACAAGGAAGTGTAATTAAGCATTAATTCTTGATCATACCTAGAGACTGCAATGGCAAGATTTATTGTGAAAAAGGAGTTGTATTTTGGTCTGTTCTCACCCAAAACTGTTTGAATTGCTTCAGAAGACAGATGAAACCAATGGAGTATTACCTTTATGTCCTTTTTGGAGCTTGAAAGTTTAGTGACCATTTACTTGCATTGAATGGACACACAGACATGTTATCCGCTAAAGAATGAAAGTCATGGGAGTGACTTAAATGATGAGTGAATTATTATTTTGGGGTGAAATATTCTTATAGCATGTATATAAATTATGTTTAAAATATACACAAGTACAAAATAATGTATTCACAGAAATAAAATAAACAATTTTAGTGCCAAAAGTTTGCATGGCTTTTTTTTATTATTATTCACCAGCTTAAATTGTGTATTCACTAAACATTAATTTTTAAGTTGCCATCACTGAAAATTTGTCATCGTTGTAACAATTTCATATTTTGGTTATGTATGTCTAAGAAAATTCCTTAAGAAATCACTCAAGCATGATTCAACATCACATTTGTCTGGCTAAGCTTATTTAATTGTATGGCAATATTGGCTATAAATCAATACAAAATAAAATCAATAAAATATATATATATATATATATATATATATATATATATATATATATATATATATATATATATATATATACTGTATCTGAAAATATTTTATAAATATATTCACTATTTAAAACAATCGGTAATCGGTAAGATAATTGACAAAAAAATTATGGTAAGAGTGAGGACAAATGGGACAGAACAAAAATTGATGGTGAGAGAGAAGACAAATGGGATTTTACTAGATATAATAATGTGTTTTTTTACAGTGTATAGTTTATTTGAGTGTTCAGTGTATATTTCTGACATTGAAGATTTGTGTAATCTTCGACTCTACTTAGAGGAAACTTGAAGAGGTGGGCTCTTGCGACTGGTTGTATATACTTTCTTTTTTTCACTATGACCTGCTTTTGCTAAGAGTCTGGACCTCAGAGAAAAAAGCTGAGGGTTGGAAGAATGAAAAGAGACAGTTTCATTTTCATGCTCTTGACACACACAAAAAATAAGAAAATTGGAAATTGTTAAGGGTCATTAAAACATCAGATTCACAGCGTTTTCTTCAATAGGCATGAAAGAAACATTCTGAAAGCAATATAATCAACTTTTGTCAGTTTTGAAAACAAGAAATATTTAGTTGCTTTCTAAAAAGGGTTTGTATTGCACCCTCCAGAAGTTTCAAACCAAGGAGATGTCATGAAAATGAGACAGTAGCAACATTAAAGATTCGTGATGCACTTGTAAGCTGTGTATCTTTTGCTATTAAGCCAATCCTGAGTGCATATAAATACTAATTTACAAAAGAGACCTATATATTTCATTAATAAAAGACGCACTTGTAAACAGAAGAAGCCTACAGGTACATTGTGCTGCTAATGAATATTGTGTTTGGTGTGTTTATGGAGAATAAAAAGGGGGTTTCATTAAAGAGAGCGCAGAAGCAGCGGGCTGAATCAGCAAACATCAAAACGAAAGGAATCATCTTGATTCATATTAGCAGACTCTTAATGTTGTTGATTTAATTAGACTAGTGCTGATGACAGGGGGAGATGATGGGGTTTCGTCAGGTCTGAGTTCAGAGGCAGGCGTTTGACAGATGTAAATTACCCAGCTCTCTCATGATCTTAGCAGATACAACACAGATGCAGCACTTCTCACTCAATTAGAGGCCTCTCTCCCCACTGAAAACAAAGGCCTCTGCCTGAGGATACAATGAGTTCTCCTTAAAGACAACCACAGAAAGCAGTTGGAGGAAAGCCAGAGTGGTATTGTCCTCTAGATTAATGGTTGTGTACATGAAACATCAATAGTTACTCAGTAATATATGCACAGAAGCCTAAACATACACACTCAAACCAATATCAAAGATCCAGGGTCCGAATTATAATAATTTGATTCCCCCAATTAAGGCTTGATACCCCAAAGGAGTTCAAAAGTTGTGGGGATTTTAGAAGTTATGGTAATAAATGCCTCCATTCTGCTCCAGCTTTTACAAGCTCTTCTATGTCTGGTTGATGTAGGCGCAGTCTTGTCTCTATTATGCAGTTAAGTTCTCAGTTATAAGGTTCTTTGTTTAATACAAGGTATTAATTAACGTTAATAACGGTATTATACAATGTTACAGCGATAAGAAATTGTTGTGTGTTTCAGCAAGGTTAGTTAGAATTAAATACAGAAGTGAGCGAGTTTGTCATATCCAACGACACTCTGAAATTTACAAACAGTCCAGTTTTATGCACAGTATTTCAGGACAAAAAATCTACAGTACTGTGCAAAAGTCTTTTAAAGGTAAAAGTCTACATAAAGGTAATACTCCAGTGGTTTCATCTGTCTTCTGAAGCAATCCAAATGGTTTCGAGTGAGAACAGACCAAAATACAACTCCTTTTTCACAATAAATCTTGCCATTGCAGTCTCTAGGTATGATCAAGAATTAATGCTTAATTACACTTCCTTGTGCTTGATGCATGCACAGGGTGCTAGGAAATTTAATAAAGCTTAAAACCATGATAACCAAGGATTTTGTTGATGTCAAGAGCTATAGTTAAAAAAAAAAAAAAAAAAGAGTAAGATTTTCACAAAAACATTTATCTTTATCTACATGGTTATTTGTATCTTCTGCTTTAGTTTGTTAACAGAAAATATAGATTTTAGATTCCCAAACATTTCTTTTGCGAATAGAATAGAATAGAATAGAATAGAGGAACAGGGAGCCCTGCAGCAAATGGCATGGGCCCCCACAGAGCCCCCCACTAAGCATTGGGTCAGTGGAGTTATGAGTCCATCCAGGGTGTGCTGTGTGACTCCAACCAGGTCCCATAAGCAACCAAATTGGCCCGGATGCTAGGGAGGGTAGAGTCACATGGGGTAACCTCCTCATAGTCACTATAATGTCTGGTTCTCGCTCTCGGAGAATAGCATGAAGCCTCCATACACGCAATGTCTCCGCAGTAACCCAGATTGAGACGAGTCACTACGCCACCATGAGGACTTAGAGCGCATTGGGAATTGGACATTCCAAATTGAGGAGAAAGGGGAGAAAAAAAAGTTAGGACTCATGAATCGGGTGTTTTATTTTGACACAGCAAGCCAAATTGTTTTATGTTGCATGGAGGCAAGACACGCTAGAGAGTTAATTACAATACTTTACAATAAACAAAAGTTTTTGACTAAATGTATTTAGTTAAATTATAATCATAACACAATGAAAACATACATCTTCTTTATTTACATTGGGGATGTCTTATTGTGTCCTGGGCTCCTCATGTAAGCATGTAATACCATAGATATACATATGTACTAGGTCATAAGTGGGAGAAAAGGGTGACTGAATACATAGGGCCCTGGCATGTGAGGGGCCCTTGAAGATCCTGCATTTATTATTATTATTTCACAATTGTGAAATTGTGAGTATACTGCATCTGTGCTACTTATCTGTTTGTTCCTCACCCGTTTGACAAGCTCAGGCACACGTCTGTGTACACGCCTCCAATGAGCACGATATATGCTCATTTGATTGGTTGTCCAGGAGCAACGCCATATGCCAATTAACTGTGAGGGAGAGCGGAGAGAAGCAGAGACCAGAAAGAAGCAGACATCTGAGTGTGATTATTTTTCGAGTCTCACACAATGTCCAAAGAAAAATTGTTATAACAGAAATTAAAAGAGGAGGGGAAGAAGAAAAAGAAACAAAGTGAGGGGAAAGAACTCCTAACAAATTTCTTTCCAAAGAGAGCATGTGATAACAAAATTGTTCGAGGTGACCTAATATACCGATATGTTGTGTAAATCGATGCTGCATGGTAGCCTGCATTTCGCTACATCTGAGATGAGAAACAACTTGTTTCCAAGTCGGTGATAAACACACTTATCTAAATGTAAACACCGAAGTAACAAGTGTGCAAGCTTGAGAAAAATCTTTAGAGATAAAATTGTTAGCAAATATGGAAAACAACATGCAAACAATGTTCGTAGATACAGTCTGATTGTGTGGATCTTGCATCAAAATATTAATATAAGCAAATTTTGTCATAGCAGTAAGATGGCAGGATAATGAATTGAAAAAATAAATAAATTTTATATATATATATATATATATATATATATATATATATAAATACAGTGAGGAAAATAAGTATTTGAGCACCCTGCTATTTTGCAAGTTCTCCCACTTAGAAATCATGGAGGGGTCTGAAATTGTCATCGTAGGTGCATGTCCACTGTGAGAGACATAATCTAAAAAAAAAAATCCAGAAATCACAATGTATGATTTTTTAACTATTTATTTGTATGATACAGCTGCAACTAAGTATTTGAAAACCTGAGAAAATCAATGTTAATATTTGGTACAGTAGCCTTTGTTTGCAATTACAGAGGTCAAACGTTTCCTGTAGTTTTTCACCAGGTTTGCACACACTGCAGGAGGGATTTTGGCCCACTCCTCCACACAGATCTTCTCTAGATCAGTCAGGTTTCTGGGCTGTCGCTGAGAAACACAGAGTTTGAGCTCCCTCCAAAGATTCTCTATTGGGTTTAGGTCTGGAGACTGGCTAGGCCACGCCAGAACCTTGATATGCTTCTTACAGAGCCACTCCTTGGTTATCCTGGCTGTGTGCTTCGGGTCATTGTCATGTTGGAAGACCCAGCCTCGACCCATCTTCAATGCTCTAACTGAGGGAAGGAGGTTGTTCCCCAAAATCTCGCAATACATGGCCCCGGTCATCCTCTCCTTAATACAGTGCAGTCGCCCTGTCCCATGTGCAGAAAAACACCCCCAAAGCATGATGCTACCACCCCCATGCTTCACAGTAGGGATGGTGTTCTTGGGATGGTACTCATCATTCTTCTTCCTCCAAACACGGTTAGTGGAATTATGACCAAAAAGTTCTATTTTGGTCTCATCTGACCACATGACTTTCTCCCATGACTCCTCTGGATCATCCAAGTGGTCATTTGCAAACTTAAGACTGGCTTTGACATGTGCTGGTTTAAGCAGGATAACCTTCTGTGCCATGCATGATTTCAAACCATGACGTCTTAGTGTATTACCAACAGTAACCTTGGAAACGGTGGTCCCAGCTCTTTTCAGGTCATTGACCAGCTCCTCCCGTGTAGTTCTGGGCTGATTTCTCACCTTTCTTAGGATCATTGAGACCCCACGAGGTGAGATCTTGCATGGAGCCCCAGTCCGAAGGAGATTGACAGTCATGTTTAGCTTCTTCCATTTTCTAATGATTGCTCCAACAGTGGACCTTTTTTCACCAAGCTGCTTGGCAATTTCCCCGTAGCCCTTTCCAGCCTTGTGGAGGTGTACAATTTTGTCTCTAGTGTCTTTGGACAGCTCTTTGGTCTTGGCCATGTTAGTAGTTGGATTCTTACTGATTGTATGGGGTGGACAGGTGTCTTTATGCAGCTAACGACCTCAAACAGGTGCATCTAATTTAGGATAATAAATGGAGTGGAGGTGGACATTTTAAAGGCAGACTAACAGGTCTTTGAGGGTCAGAATTCTAGCTGATAGACAGGTGTTCAAATACTTATTTGCAGCTGTATCATACAAATAAATAGTTAAAAAATCATACATTGTGATTTCTGGATTTTTTTTTTTAGATTATGTCTCTCACAGTGGACATGCACCTACGATGACAATTTCAGACCCCTCCATGATTTCCAAGTGGTAGAACTGGCAAAATAGCAGGGTGTTCAAATACTTATTTTCCTCACTGTATATATATACAAATGAAAAATTATTAAACGCATTAAACACTCGGTTCCAGAAACAGCAGGCCTATCACAAGATCCCACTGCTTCTATTCATGTTGCTGAGGAGGATGTGAGTCAAGGTAAGCCCAGAGTATAGTTAGGCAACTGTAGATTGTTTAAGAATCCAAAACACTTGTAACATTTTCAACAGAAAGGACATCTGGCCTGGATTGTAAAAATATAAATTGACCATTTTATGAATGCCAGGTACACAGCATATATTACTTATATTGCATATATTACATTATCATGTTAATTCACATAGCAATCATAACAATCACAATAATGAAAGACAAAAGTATTAGTGCCATTAATACTACCACTTATACTATTCAGAATACTATGCACATGAACCTGATGGTAGCATATATATCAGACATGTCATTTATGGCTCAGGGTAATATTAATCCTGTGTTCATCATGCTTGAAGAGGCTCTGTACCTCAACCAGAGGAAGAAGAGGTAGTAGAGGCAGAGCTGTGAAGAAGGTGATGGAGGTATAGACACTAAAGAAAACGATTTGTCAGAGGACAGTGAGAAGGACACAGTGATGACAGTGGTGGAGGGAGGAAATAGTGACATTAGTGCTGAGTATGTAACTGATAATCTGGCATTAAGTCGCAGAGGTTGACAAATCAGCAGAGGGATTCAATTGTTTTCAAACTGGCAAACAGAAGTCTTTATATATTTAATAATATTATATTATCTGTAATTCGCCAGCGATCATACTACCAGCGAGTGCTATGTGTATAGTTGTAAACTATTATTAAGTGCGATAAATATCATGGATAATGGGATGATGGGAAAGGGGCACCTACATGCTGTCTTTGCATAGGGCCCAGGATTCTGTGCTATGCCCCTGCATATGTAGATGCCTCATTCAGTTGGTTTGGATACGTCAATCATGGCGCCATCTTGGAATGGTCAATAAGGAAGATGATATTACAATTTACATTGTAAATTGTCAATTTACATTCATGTGTTGACAGACGGCTCTTGATCTATCCAATATGGTGGATGTTCCAATGAATCACTGTCCACAGAAACAGCTGCAAATGTGGTATCTACCTATAGATATCTATGTGTTATACTGCCAATAAAGTTTTCACCAGGTCAGTGTTGCCCCCTAGTGGCCGGGAGCATTCTGTTGTGTTGTGGCTTAATTTCTTTGTGTTGAAGCTTGATTGCTTTGTGTTGTGAACGTTTGCTTCGTACATTTTGTTGCGTTGTGCACCTCTGGGCTACTGTAGAAATGTCCTATGTGTGGTTCTAAAACAAAGTTAAATGTTCTCTCAAACAAATGTGTTTTTTTAAGGTTAATGCTCCATTGAGTTCTTCAAAACAAGAACCACCTCCCTACCCAAAACCTAAAGCCCAATGTATACTTCAGTTTTAATATCTGTGTACAGTCGAACGTTATTTGACTGTGCACACATACACAGGCAGTTGGCCCATGTACGCTAAGACTGCAATGGGACACTGGTCTATTTATTTACAGTGGTTTAGACCCATTATATGTCTTTATATTCCATCAGACTCGAGTTATACAAATGCAAGTGTCTCCTGACCTCCTCAAACGCAGGTTTTTGAAATGCATGTTATGGGATGTGACGAGGAGGAGTGCAAGGCCGGGCCGTGAGGACACAGGGCCAGCCTTGGATCGGGCTAATTAGCTGGGAGGGTGATAAAGATGAGCCGGAGGTGCCAGTTCGAGAGGGAGAGAGAGAGAGAGAGAGAGAAAGAGAGAGAGAGAGACACACACACATGTTGCATGTGTAGCAATAGTTATGTGTGATTCGTTGAAAGAATAATTTGAGAAGAATAAAAAAGATTAAAAAAGCGGTCCGAAGGATTCGTTTTACGAATCATGAATCTGAATCAAAATCACAAGCAAAGAGCGACCCAGATTACATGTTCCGTCATCTGTCTCCTCTGGGGAAGACAAGGAACTTCTCATGAAAGTTTAAATTAGTTTTTTGACTAACTAATTTGATAAGTTTAGGCTTAAACATTATGAAAGCTGTGAAATTAAGTTATGTGTGATCAGTCTCCCACCTTTCCAGGAAACCTGTTCATATAAAAGTCAATCACATGCATTCATATTTTACATTTAACCAAGGTATGATGTCTGAATAAATACCTGCACTCATGAAAATGTCCAACAATCTTTATTTTTATATTTTATGAAGATGTGAATGGTCTTTGCCTAAGATTTATGCTACAGTTTGTGCTTACTAGGGTTTTCTGGATGGTTGCTAGGGCATAATATGCGGTTGTCAATGTGATCTGCTGTGTTTTAGCGCATTGCTACAGTATGTGGTTGCCAGGTTGTTACTATGCTGTTGCTGTTTTTAGCACATTGCTATGCAGTTTCCAGGGTGTTCTGGGTGGTTGGTTATTGGCCCAAATAAAAAGAGCCTAGCCTCACAAGTCTCTGTTCTGGTCACTAGTATGACTCAACTCTCTCCAAGAGTGTTCCAATTTTTATCGGCTGTTTACACTCATCCCATAAATATGTTCATTCAAATATGTTCATTCTGATGTTACATGAATGCGCCATTAAAGGTATAGTTCATTTAAAAATTCCAATTCTCTCAAAATGTTCTCACCATCATTTGATTTTTTTCTGCAGAACACAAACAAAAATGATTTTCAGAAGAATATTGCATTTATGTAGGTCAATTCAATGTAAGTGAATAGTGGCCAGATTTTTAAAGTTCCAAAAAGCACTTAAATGCAGCATAAGAGTAATCCATAAGACTCCAGTGGTTTCATCAATGTCTTCTGAATGGATCCAATTGGTTTTTAGGTAAGAATAGACCAAAATATTACTCCTTTTTCGACTATAAATCTTTATGTTAGCAGTCATCTTGGCGATCAGGATTTCAAGTTGATTACCCTACCTTTAGTGCCACCTGGGGCTCTGTGCATGTTTAGAGCACTAGAAAGTGAAATTGAGCTTGAAATCATGATTGTGCCTAGAGATAGAAACGGCAAGGTATACAGTGAAAATGAGTTACAATTTGGTTTGCTCTCACCCAAAACTGACTGAATCATTTCAGAAGACATGGATTTAACCACTGTAGCAGTAAGGATATCTTTATGCTCCCTTAATGTGCTTTTTGTAGCTTTCAATATCTGGCCACCATTCACTTCCATTGAATTGACCTATAGAGCTGAAATATTCTTCAAAAATCGTTGTGTTCTGCAGATGAAAGAAAGTCATACACATCTGGGATGGCATGAGGGTGAGTAAATGATGAGCACCACCAATCAAATAAGTTGCCATGGGTTTAATTAACTATTCTGTAATTTATGCTATTTATTTGTACTTTTGATACTGAAGTATATTTTAAATCAGTTACTTTAATACTTTTCTCATGAGCTACATTTACTTTTACTTGAGTCAATTTTCATGAAGGTATAATTTTTTACACTCAAACATCACAAATGGATACTTTATACAACACTGCTTAAACCTAACAGATAGTGTTGTAAAATGGAAATATAAGACATAAAACTTAATTGCTGAAGCAACCATATCATTTTGTGTTGTTTTTATACTTTTAATCATGTTTTGATTAGCATGCAAAAATAAGTGTTTTCTAACTGAAAATCTGCCATATTACTTGTGATTTTAGTGAAAGGGTATACAAAAGGTTGTTGAAGCATCTCTAGTGGTTATTTAACAAGGAAATTGTTGTGATTCCTAAATAAATCCAGCTGAACTTTTTGCTCAGTTTTGTAATAAGTTGAAATGAATACGGCATTATAAGCACCATTCTATGTGCTAAAAATGCCATTTGTGTGATGTATATTTAATTTTCACTCTTTTTGACATTAAATTTCACCAAAAAAGCACATTAAGAAGCAATCCACTGAAAGATTTATTTACATTTTTCATTGACGAAGTGAACTGCAGTTGAGCACATTAAACTTCAATAACATGCAAAGACTGAGAGGTGATAACATGGAGTTAAGTTTATTAGTATTTTTGCTTATCTGGTTTTCACTGAGCTCCACTAAGCCATAAGCCCAGCAGGAGATGGCTTTTCTTTTCCCTCAGCAATGGAAGCCACTAGACATTGAACAGTACTGTTTGAGGAAACCTCAGAGCTAAACGCTGTTCAAACACCCTGAGTACTTTGCATAGCTCAGCTCTAGCTCTGTGTGATAGAAACATCTTCCAGATTGTGCACCTCATTTGTTGTATGAAGGGGCCATATTATGCTTCATAGATGTGACTCTGTACGGCTGCAAGAATCAGCCCCTTGCTCCCACTTCCAGGTGTTTCAGATCGATAAAAGCATGCTGTTTTGAATGGAATGGAGTAAAGCATTCCGATGCGAGTTGGGAGTAGAGGGGTTTTGGATCCAACCCCCATCTCCTGTTCTTACAGCCTAGTGATCCGAGAAAGTGCACACACAAGAGTGTTGCTCTGTGAAAATTCACATCATGCAGAATTCCCCCTGGCTTTCTTCACATGCAACTGTTGTAGACATGTTATGGGATTTTGTTTCAAGCTCTTCATTTTTCACCATGCTCTAGTTCACTCCTGTTTCTGATTCCCTCATGCTTGCATCTGCCTTTCCTCCATCTGTTTCTCCTTTCCTAATGGACCAGTAATGAAGCCTCTCCATTTGCCCTTGTTTTTTATTTTATTTATTTATTTATTTTTATCCTTAAATGCTGCCAAGTGTCATGGCAACCACTGTGCAATGACACGCTGGGGCGTTGTGGCTGAACTGCTCCCCCTCTATCCATTTAGAGGTATTCATTTGGCCTACTGCCCTTCATGCTGTGGATGCCTTCGAGCTTTTACTGATTTTGCTGTTCCTCTATTGACAGCCATTTAGACCTCAAAAGTACACTTACATACAGGGTTCCCAAATATTTTGATCAATAAGTTTTCATGACTTTTCAAGCCATTTGTGATAACTAGATAATACAGCACTAGACTTTATTTGATTGTAATTAATTTGAGTATATTTCATTTGTAATGTCAATTTTGCTTACAATAAATTATCTCTCTGTTCATGCTGTAATTTATACAGGGAACCCTCTATCTTGGTATATGACAAAAATGTTAATTGTAAAAATGAACAGCATGGCCCAAACTATGCAGTTCAATTGCTATTTAATAGATACAGTGTAATAATCAACACAAACAAAAGTAAATTTTAAAGTAAAAGAGCAATCTTGGGATTAAAAAAATCGATACCTGGATTGTTCAAATGACGATCGATTAATCAGAAAATTATTATTTTTACCCAGCCCTCCTAGATACGATTTTTCAAAATCAACATAATTTTTATAGAGATTGCACTCAAAAAGAGCGATTTCTTGTCTTTGAAAAAAACTTCCAAAACTTTATTTGACTCTTTAAGACTTAAAAAAAACCCACCCCTTTTCGTTGGCTTTTAACTTACCTTGATACCTTGGCTTGTGTGTTTTTCCATTATTTGTTTGATTTTATTGCCCTGTCTATTTTACTGTTCAGCACTTTGGTCAACTTCTGTTGTTTTTAAATGTGCTCAACAAATAAACTTTGACTTGACTTGACTAGAAATCACAATTTTAAAATTCCTTGATGTTTCCGGGTTTTTTCATAAATGTGGGAACCTTTTACATAGATAACATGATATTGCATCAGCTCCAAAGTCACTAAAAGGGGTAATGGCATAAGATATAACATTTTCCTTGATCTTTTGACATTTAAGAGTTTATTACAATATAAAAATATAATGTAAGTTTCAGAACTCAAAACTTCCGTCTCAGTGCAAAAAAATAGCATTTATTTAAACCAAGCTTCAGAAATGTTTGGATTATCCCTATATTGTGACGTCACACAGATGAATGCATTAGCACATGACTTCCTCTACAGCAATACATCAGTGCCTACTTTTACATCATTGCACCCTTGGCCCATCTATTGCCACTCATTCAGAAAGGTGAAGAGGTTAGAGAACAAGACAAATGGGCCTAATATTCCATCACACCAAATGGTTATAAACACACAAAACCTTCTTGTTCCCATCTGGAATATTTTTTTAAGTTTTTCTATATGAACATGCATTAGACAAACTGCTTCAACCATTATCATGCATATTGCCATGCATTTAAAAGAAAAATGTTAAGTTATAACTATTAAAAGGATAGCTGATTATGCGTTTTGCTGTTTTAATTATAAACATGCCACATTTTTGCACCCATCTGTGCTATTTTTAATTGTTGGTCTATGTAAACATGCACTCGATGGATGTCTTTGGCCGTACTGATGCATTTACTGTGATGTGCACCACGTTTTAAGAGTGGTACAAGCGTAACTTTTAAAAAATGCGCCTGTTCTGCTCCAGTCCATTACTGCCACTGGCTGTGTGTCTTGTCAAGAGTAAAATGTTGATGGACGATGTGAAGATGAGTGTCTCTGGAAACAGTGGCTGAAGTTTGACAAAGTTCCCAATTGCATCAGTGCAGGATGATATGTGCCCATGTCATATTTTACCCTGCATTGGATCGTGTGTGCATCATGTCTTATTAACCACAGCATGATCACTTTTCACATCAGCTCACCCACACAAATGCATTTTAGCAAACCCAGTCAGAATAATTATAGTTATTGTTATGTTCTTACAACGGAATCTCAGTACACTGTGAGCTGTGAGCTATTCTAGAGGAAAAAAGCAAAGCAAAGATCTGAAATGTTATTTATTAACACTTGGTAAAGGTAAGCAAAGAGAATATGTCCAGCATGGAATGCCAATTAATAAACATATTTATGATTAATACAGATGATAAACAAACTATTGTTTAAAAGATAACCCCCCCCCTTTTTTACATAAGGTCAACACACTTATATAATGACCTGGCTATTCCCTTAACATGGCACTGACACTACATGATTAGGATGGGTCAGTCGTATTACTGGGCTGTCAGATCTAATACTAAAAATCAAATAATCAATGAAGATGCAGTGCCGAAGAGAGGAAATCTGTTTTCATGATTCATTTCTACTCAAATGATCACTTACACGTTAATATCAAAGGTTCATTCTTTAATGAAAAGGGTCACTACAGTAACAGATTGACTCCTTGATTTAATGGAAGCCAAGGACCACAACTTTGCTCAAAGGTAAACTTAGCATTTGTCACACTGGAGAGTTTAGGCCAAAATTAGTCATTTGCATATCGCTCATCATTTAGAACATGCACATAAAAACAGCCACTTGCTACTGCTTACTTGACTTGCATTTATCTCCCCAACATATTCTATGTGTGTAGTTGTTAACTACTGTAATTAAATTTACTTTAATCCTGGTTGCATTGGATTTACAGTAACAGCGTTTTAAGCACATATATCACTTATTAATATACTACAGTAATTTATTAGATTATCTCCATATCTAGATGTCTTGTAATTTATAATCACTGTATAGCATTGCTAATATTCTTTTTTATGTCATAGTTTCTTTTGGCTTTATACGGTTTTATCTGGACAGTAAGTGCACTGCATGAAACAGATGTCAAGGATACTGTGGACTTTGCAGTTTTCATGTCCAAGAATTTAGCAAATTATGCACTTATACAATACATATGAAAAATTCAATAAGAGTCCCAAGGAGCCAAAATGTAAATTCTTAGCCAAATCTAACGTGACCACACGCAAATACTGTTTTATAGTCAGAGACAGTAGAGGGGAACTTATTTGGGTGTAGGGATGACAAACGTACTGGTATACTAAAATTAAGATTAATTCTATAGTATCGTTGGTACAGAGTCCTGACTCAATTTGGTACCCGAATTCTGTCTGGATGGAGAATGCTCATTTGACCCCAATTTTTACTTTGCTAAAGCACAGGAAGGACACCGACCATGTCTCAAAAAGGAAAGCAAAAAGAAGGTGAGAGGTTTACCATCATATGCTATGGGGTTGTGTTTGCCACCGGACATAAACACACAGAAAGTTTAAAGACTACTTATAAATGACATTTAGTGACATTGTATTACACAGCATACATTTATATGAGTTTTAATGAGATATCTAGTGTAATCTACCTCTTTGATGAAAAATGCATGCAGAAAAGTAACTTTACTAGTTATTCCATTGTTTAAAAATCATGAAGATACTATAAGATACACATTTTTTTTTATTAACTTTTATTACTGTAACTTCACCCAAATACTAGCAAACATGGCCAGTTACTTAGAAACAACTGAGTTACCTTGGCTATTGTAAAGTGACAAACCATGAGTCATCTCATATGAAAGCTATTTCACCAGCATTGTTGAACATGTTTAGTTAACTGTACTAAGAAATCTGTGCTGAGAACAGTTTGTATCCTACATGCTGTACCACACTCAAGTGGAAAGACTACTGGAACCATTCCTTACTTTGCTCAAAACCATTAAGGCCGATGCTAGAAAAGCCCTTTCTGTCGCTTCCACATAAGCACTATAGCTCAATGTGTCCGGAGTATGTGTATCAGGGACATGTAATTTAAGTCCATATAAGCAGAGTAAGCAGTGCTTACCTAACAGAAGAGTGAATAGAAAAATGACACTATGAAATATTTAAATACAATTGTTAATATAAACTACTTTCATCTCAGTTGAGCAGCACAGACAGTTATTAATTGATACGCTTTGGCACCACCTTCAGGTATAAGCACTTTATGTTATGCTTTCTCTGACTTAGATTCAAAGTATTGTTTACCGCCTTTTCATTCAACATTGTATGTTCATTCAAATCGAATCACGCCTGCTACTACAAATGGCCAAGGTAAGCATGCTTACCTAAATGAGTAAGCCAGTCAGAAGCTCCTTCCTTCAGTTAAGCTATCTGATAGGCTAGATTTTTGTTTTGCGTCAACACAGTTCACGTAACTAATGCATTATTAAGTGCTAAAATGGATATAGTGTAAGCATCGATGACATACGCATATTTGGCAAAGTTCATTTCAATAAAAAATTGAGAAAGAGATGCTATCAAAACTTAAACAAGGGCGACTTTTACAACAAAGTGACAAGAGATATCCATTCACAAATAGAGATGCATGGATTTTGTGTTTAAGTAATGGTAAGTTAATATGTTTATAAAAAATCTGTGTTATTGATACAAGGTCACTGTTTCTGGTTAGTCTGAGGCTATGAAATTGTGATCTGGCAATCATGTCCTTCTTGTGTTATCCTCTTGTGTTGTCTGTTTTATAGTTCTAACGTTTGGGCACAGAGTCTGTTTAAAAAATATATATTAAGTTCTTGTTAAGATTGTTGTTTTTGAGTGACTCCAGCCAGGTTTCCTAAGCAACCAAATTGGCCTGGTTGCTAGGGAGGGTAGAGTCACATGGGGTAACCTCCTCATGGTCGCTATAATGTGGTTCACTCTCGGTGGGGCACGTGGTGAGTTGTGCATGGATGCCATGGTGGATGGCGTGAAGCCTCCACATGTGCTATGTCCCCTCAGAAACGCACTCAACAATCCACGTGATAAAATGGATTGAAGATGGGTTGACAGTCTCAGAAACTGGGGCAACTGATATTTATCCTACACCACCCGGATTGAGGCGAGTCACTACGTGACCATGAGAACTTAGAGTGCATTGGGAATTGCTGCTGTCCATTCCAGTGTTTCTGAGCTGTGGGAAGAGTGACATAGTGAAACTAGAAACTTGCAATCTTTTCTTTTTCTTTTTGTTGTATGTCAAAACCAGCTCTTCTGGCACTATGGTTCATTGTATGATTTAATGGACATAAACATGCTCAGCTCAATATATGACAATCTTTTATTTGTGTGATATAAGCAATATTACTAATTTAGTCATTAAGTTTGCCACTGTAACTTAATTGTTTCCATTGACTGATGGGTTCAAGGCAACAATTTACCTCTATAACATTTCCGCGACATTACATTCATCCATATGATGAGTTTTGATGCACAGCATTTAATAATGTGTATTCAAAATCTTGGATGCTTGCACAGTCTCAAAGCCCACGGCACATGCCTGATGTGTACTGACTACTTTGTCACAGCTCTGACATATTTGCATTTTGTTGTAGAATTCTCACAGACATCTGTCAGCACAAATCATTAGTCACCAAGTTGGCATTTATACTGCAAGGCTTAATGCAAAGATCCAATCTTTTGACACATATCTTATTCCATGTCCTGCCTGTTTACATTCACTTAAAGGTGCCGTAAGTGATTTATTTCATGGAAAGTTATGTAAAACATTTTCCTACTCCCTGAAAGATATTAATGAAACATGTGTTGTGAGATATCCCACTGGCCTCTGTGACAGCTCTAGACTTTGTAAACAGCAAACAAAAATGTGTCCGCAGACTCTGACGGTTTCGACCTGTCAATCATTTTGGATGTTCTCATTGTATTATAGTTGCAGCAAATTATTGAGGCTTAATGCCATTTTATGCGATGTTGCACAGTTGTCATTTGAGGGCAATATTTTGCTGCTGTTGTTTTTAATAACCATTTTTGCATGATGTCAGTCTCAATAAAGCTAATTTGGAATCTTTGGGTTTTGGAAAGAGGGGCATGGTTAATTCAATGGCTCAGTCTCATGAAATAGAACGGCTAAAATCACTTACAGCTCCTTTAAGATTAACCTACTGGGTTTTTTTTTTACATCAATGACCTGAACTAGGCTTACAGTGAGCACTGTCTAGACTTGTTAGACATTTGCATCAATAGTTCTTACAAGTGTTTAACATTAACATAGAAAGATCGAAAAAACATAACAAGAATGCAATTCATCTTTAAAGGAAGGGAAGATGACTCCCTCCATCATTCACACGTAGGAGTTCCCATGCATTCATTAACCTTATAGAGCCAAGTGAAAATTTCAGACCTGTCTTACCTAATTTTTTAGGTAAATTACCACATTTACAAGCACATCACCGATTCTAGTTAAGCCTTTATTCCAAAAATTATATATTTTTAAATGCTTCATAGAGTGTAAACTTATGCAGTATTTTATGAATTAACCTATAAATAAACAAAGATATGCTTGTTCCTTTCCCACTATTCTGAATTACTGCTGATCCTTGCATTTACCAATTATTGTGCTGCATTAAGCTAATTCTACAGAGAAATAATGAATTATCATTGTCTTTCACACTATGATTAAGTATGTGTGCACAAAATCAACCTCTATTACTTTGTTTTGACATGTGAAGAAATTAACCAATATTTTATTGAAACACTTGCACATTATTCTGACCTCTCAACTCAAACCTTCTGTTTTATTGAAAGAACAGAAGTAGACTTCAGGGTCCAGACATCTGCACTGTTTGTTCGAATCATTCTCACACTTGGCCATTCACTTTATGAACAAGAAGTGATAGAAAGACAGCTTAATTTTAAATCTCAGTTAGCCAAAAAGCGACAAATAGCACACTGCAGTCTAGGGCTGGTATGACAATATATACATCATACAATTGTAGAAATGTGCAAACCAATAGCATACTGTATACCTTTTATACTGCGGTAGATATAAGGGATGACAGGACTGCTTTACTGCATTTATGAAAGCAGCAAGAAGCATGAACTCATTTTAAAATAGGTAGCGGGGGAGGGAGTGTCGCAAACTTGTTATTAAATTGTGTTAGGCACAAAACAAGGTAGAGTTTTGTTGTGTATTGTTTGCCAAGCCAAGTCCCAACTTTACTTTACACATTACTATAGAAATACATTTCCATCATCCCAGGTGTGTGGCTATTTTTGGCTATTTTTCAGTTGCTTTTGAACACACAGAACTCCAGAACTATCTGTTTTGATACTTTTGATCTGTTACTGTAACTAATTCAAGTCTTTTGTTTTTGACTCAAGTATTACCAGTGCTGGGTAGTAACAGATTACATGTAAACAGGATCAAACAATTAAATTACAACAATCAAGTACTTGTAATTAGATACAATTATTTTAAAACACTTGCAATTAGATTACAGTTATTTTTAAATAATTACATGATTACACCCTGCGATGGACTGGCGACCTGTCCAGGGTGTACCCCGCCTTTCGCCCAATGTTAGCTGGGATAGGCTCCAGCCCCCCGCGACCCTGTACGCAGGATAAGCGGTTGACGATGGATGGATGGATGGATGGATACATGATTACATAATAAAAATGCATCAAGAGTTAATTGTTCAAATTTGGTCTAATTGTTTTATCACATAAACAATTATGCCTTCTAATGATGATAAATGTTGCAAGTAACCAAACACTGCTAAAGTATGGCTGTGAAAGGTTATGTCTACCTAATATCCAGCAAGCTGGAAGACAATTAGTCTAATAAAATAAAATTTTAATTATTCACACCATTTCTTTCTGCAACATTTGAAAAAACTAAAAACATTCTTATCAGTTATAATATGTTTTTGTGTTACTCTGTACGTGCTTCTTTATTGTACTCATTGAATCATATAAATTCTCATATTTTGATTACTTAAATCAAAATATTAGTTTACTTAAATGTAATTAAGCAACATTGTGTCCTACATTAAATCTCACAAACATGCCATCACCTAACAAACCAATCAGAGGTAAACCAAAATCAGATTAGATTACCCAAAAACATATAATTACAAAATATAATTCAAGAGATTTCATTACCGATTGCAGTTTTATTCATGTAATTTGTCATCAGTATGCAATTACAATTTACAGGGGTGTAAAGTAACTGTTACTGTAATGAACTACTTTTTCCTAAGAATTGTACTTTTTAAGTAGTTTAACCTGTTTATAAGCAATTCCCCCACACACGGTGGTGACGTCACTCTGCTTACATTTAATATATAATTTACCGTCTATAAATGTAATTGATGTTAACAAATTATACATCTTTTCAGAGGTCTAAGGGTTCAACATTGATATCCGATCTCTGTTTCACGATAGCAATGCTCCAGAAACAGCAATTTAGTCATATGTGCCATGAGTATAAATGAAAACATGCACATATCAAAACAGGAATTCATACCTTTTTTATGAAAACTTGATCGCCAGATGAATCCAGTTCACAACACTTGGGTCAATTGTCCATTCATTGAAAAACATCCAATAGCACTTTTTGTCCATAAAAGTGTTAAATCTGAGAAATATTGATATATTCCCCATTGTTTACATGCGATCTCACCTGAAAGAATTACCCTTTATCATCGTTCTTCAACAAACTATGCAATCTGAGCAGGATTCATGTTGTAAAACTGTATATTATTTTATATATTAGAGTCTCATAAACAAAACGAGCCTGTCTCCAAAGTCTATTTTTAAAAATGCGGTGTATTTTTATTAATAATATCCAAGCAGATTTTGTGGTGCTTGAAAGGCAGAGCCTTAATTTTACTCTGTAGGCTTCCAGCGATTTTAAAGAGAAAAAAGCTTGCAGGGACCACATTTTTTGATAGATAATCTTCAAATTTGAAACATAACTTCTTTAGACTTGTGGCTTTGAGAACATTGTATTTCTGGGTTGTCTTGGCACTTTTATTATAATTTTTTTAGATTATAAATACATGCTCAGAACAAAATATTTCCATTACTATAAACTTCAGCTTCTCTAACTTTAGAAAATAACAACATAAATGAATTCTTAAAACTTTAAAACTATAATAAAACTAGGGAAATAAAGCCCAAGTGTCTTCTTCCAAAATATACAACATCTGTGTCCATACTATTTAATTCAGGTATGTCATTTTCATGGTTTGTGCTCAAAAAGGGGGTGCATATCAACAGATTAAAATTGTATTCTTTTACTTGAGTTAATTTTAAGTGCTGTAACTGTACTTTTACTGCGCTATTTTCCCACCATCTGTGTTTGCTCCTTCCCTGTCGTGATTTTATTGTTATCTATCAACGTGATTGGCTAGAGAGAAACCCGAATGGCAGCTGCAGATCTGGTGCCATCTGTTATGGATGCCACAAGCACAGTTCAACACCTGAATATCACAGCTGAAAAAGGCCAATTGCATGATTGTGTCATGTGAGTTTATCTTGTTCAAGCCAGATATCAGCATTAATCCTGCCTCTAATTTGAAGAAATATATTGAGGTAAATTTAATATTTCTGCTTACTAGATTCATTATGTCTATAATGTAGCCTGTAATTTAACTATCTATCACAGAGTTTATTGGGCTGCGGTGAGAGATTAATGCAATGTTATCAATTGGGCTGGGCGATAAAACAATCTTGATGTTTATCTGAAAAAAAAGAGATGTCCACGATATCGATGATAAACTTTGAGTAATTTTCTACACTTAACCTATATTCTACATCTAGAACAGGGGTGTTCATTACATCAATAGTGATAGCAAGACAACCACTAGTTGGTTGATCAAGATAAAATATAAAATATAGAATTTTTATTTCCTGACGTCTGTCGCTGCATGCTGTTGGATTGACAGACGCCTAAACGGTCAAATACACTTTATAGTTCCACCAATGCCCATATTGATATGGTATTAATGTAAACGCAGTCGGTTTGGTCTAAAGTGAACGTATGTTGTTGGACATATCAAATGTTGTTCATGAAGTGTACATCTAACCAAATAGAGATCTGTTTAGTAGCCAGTGTCATATACTGTAGTCTATTAATCAAACAACAATAACATGCTAATTAAAGAAATAGTTAACTCAAAAATGTTTATTCTCTTATCATTTACTCACCCTCATGCCATCCCAGATGTGTATGACTTACTTTCTTCAGAACACAAATTAAGATTTTCAGAAGAATATTTCAGGTCCATAAAATACAAGTGAATGGATGCCAAAATGTTTACGCTCCAATAAGCACATAAAGGCAGCATAAAAGTAGGCTAATACATGTGACTCCAGCGGTTAAATCCATGACTTCTGAAGTGATATGATAGGTGTGGGTGAGAAAAGATCAATATTTAAGTCCATATTTTTCTCCCTGCCCTGTAGATGGCGATATGCATGAAGAATGAGAATCACCAAAAACAAAAGAAGAAAGTGAAAGTTAAAGTGGAGATTAACTGAGCAGGGAGGAGAATTTCTAGCAGAAATGGATATAATAGTAAAAATAGTATATTAGTATATGTTGAAATTAACATTAACTAAGATCAATAAATGCTGTAAAAGTATTGTTCATTGTTTGTTCATGTTATCTAGCATTGTTAACTAATGTTATCAAATGGAACCTTATTGTAAAGTGTTACCGATCAATTCACTGGAATATCCAAAAATAGGCATTAGCTCATGGTTAAATCATTATTCTTATTATAATTTTTCATTTTCAAAAAAATTATGATATCATTATATATAACATTACCATTTTATAAAATGACTTATTCCATGATTTTTACATTTTTGATCATCTGCTACAGGCAAAAAAGTATGGTGAGAGCACTATTCTGATTCTGAGTATATTAGTCAGTTCAACAACTTCTCTAAATACACTCCTTTCTTCACTTATTCAAACTTACTCTCAGAGGGTAAGCCAGGGTGGATTTAACATTGGCTTTAGGTGACCCAGATAAAGCTACATCTAAAGTGCAGTTAGACATTTTAGAGTCTGCATGTACAAAGAGTATCTCTTTGGGTCTGATGGATGTAATCTTATAAAGTATCCGAAGTATGAATTTTAAAAGACCTAGACTAGTTTTAGACTGATGTAGACTTTAAATGCAGTGCTAGTCTGTAGATGATCATCACAATGCCCATGAATGATAAATACAATGTGTAAATAATTTTTTCAATGCTTATTTTTATTTTAGATGAGAGTAGTTTTTAATACTTAAAAGTCTATGACCCTGCACATTGTATGTTGGTGTATAATTCAATAGAGCATAAGATGCACACTCAATAAATAATAGATCTAAAAAGTATAATAGTATTTTTGACAAATATGTTTACATGATATACATATACATGGGATGAAAACTCCTGTTGTAACAATTGTCTAGAAAAAGCTATTGTGTTTATTTTATTCAATAAGGCAGATCACTCCCTTGTGGTGGCCATCGTGCTGAGATCACATGACCAGCCCAGCACAACTAACTTTATCTTTGTAACCCTGTTATTATTGGACAACTCTGTTGTCATTTAATAATCATGTGTAAGAAATACACTTGCAAACATAATATTTCTACAATGAAATTTCTACCAAAGACATTTGCTCTTGGGAGAAGTTGTATCCATGCTGTTAGGTGTCAGTATAAAGCCAGAGACCACTGGCATATTGGTTGTTTAGGAAGATGAATAAGAGTCAGTAAAACATAAACTTGCAATACTTTATCATTTCTGTCCAGAGAAAAATACCACCAGTACCACTCCTGTATCCTGTGGGAAGAAGTATGCCATGACAGAATTCCTACTTTAGGCTAGTGGGATCTGTCTCAGAGTTCATGCTCAAAGTCCACCTCAGGGCAAGGAGCCAGCCAGAGACACAGGGAATGGTGCATTGATTTTAATTAGGGATGTCACAGAATCAATGGAACCTTATAACCCTTAGGTGAGAATAGGTAATATGGCAATACCTCATGAGAGGTAGATTTTATTGGGACAAGCAGGACATCTTGTTCCACCTTTATTTTCAACAACAGTTTCCTCTGACATCTTTGTTATCGTAAAGACAGGGTTATGAAAATATTCCAATATACATGCACAATAGATTGTGACCAGTTCACCAAAGCAGAACATCTTGCCCAGCCAAAGAGAGATGATTTCAGGCTGTACCATGTACAACCAAGCAAAATAAATATGATGAGGCAACTACGTGTACCATCTGCTCCATTAGTATTGTAATACATAAAATCATTGCAAGTTTAAACAATAAATTAGAACTATAAATCCTCATTTTAACAAACAACTCAGTTGAATAAACAGCAGGTCATAGTTCTGCCACTTGGGAAATATTGTCTCTAATGATCTGTTGTTTTTGAGTAATGCTATTAATCACTTGCTTTGGTCACCATTATCACAGTGTGATTAATTGCACTTTCTTAATAAGTCTGTTTGGCTACATTTGTAGCACATGGGTGTTACAAATAAGAATAAAGTAAGGTTAATTTCTATGTCTAGGATCTAAGGCTGGTGATGTATGAGCAGAGCCTGATTATCTTTGCATGAACCCAAGATGCTGATTACAAACAATTATTCACTGTTACTCACTATAATAAAGGAATAATGGTAGCCCATAAATGTGGTCGCTTTGCTTTGAATCAGAGCTTTTCTTTTCACTCTGACACATGCTGAGAGCATACAAACTGACATGGTAACCCCGCTTTCTGCCATATTTAGCGCACAGGGTAAAGAGCATTTCTGCTTTGATCAGTTGTGGTTTGGATCAATAAAACCTCTTTATTCCACTCATGCATGTATCAATAATTGAATGAGTCATGTCAAAACACCTGATGAGGCTATTAAACTGCTAATTCTCAATCATGGTTTCAGTCACTATGAGTACTTTTCTTTGAGATGGATGAACAATTACTAATAAATACAAGTTTAATTTACCATTACACCTGCCTAGGGCCCATAATTAAAACTCCCCAAGCAGCAAAAGTGGTAAAAAAAAGTTTATATAGGATACAAATCCATGTGGCAACACATAGCCTCGATTTCCTGATAGCCTGATACTTTATAATAACCTTCATTAATAAATCATTCATAAGCATTATATATGCTTTATAGATCATTAGTTAATATATATTCAAATAGTTAGAAACATCCAATTGTTATTATTTTCTAATTAATTTATTTAACATTAACTAATGATCTTTTTTAACATTATGTAATGTAAATTCAAATACTTACAAATGTTATTAAACTTTCATTACTATATGACTTTGCATTTTTTAAGATCTACAAATGAGTTGTAAACACTTTACAATAAGGTTCCATTTGTTAACATAATTAAACAACATTGGTTAACATAAACAAACAATTAACAATACTTTTAAGCATTTATTAATCTGTGTTAATGCTAATTTCAACATACAGTAAAACATTTTTAAAATCAAAAGATGTATTTATTTAAATTAGTTATTGCACTATGAACTAACATGAACTAATAATGAACAATAATATTTTTTATTAACTAATATTAACAAAGAGGTAAAGTGTTACCAATTAGTTAAAAAAAGATCATTTGTTAATGTACATTGGAATGTTTACATATGTCATCTAACTTTTTCATAGATGAGCTTGCAGATGTAAACCCGCCTCCGAACGGGACTCGAATCGGCTTCTCTGGTGTGGGAGGCGGGTGCGCTAACAAGGAGGCTAGATCCTACAGCCTCTAGCGTCAGTTGCTTTTGCACCTCTTGAGGTCAGGATTTTCAAATATACAAATGTTTTCAGAAATTATTTTTCACTGCTTCACACACTATTCATATTCACACATTTTTAATGAATGCCCTAATTAGTAGCCAGGGTCTGTAAAAGCCACACATTTGCTGTTTATTTGTTGTGATACGTAAGCATGCCTTTACTATCTAAATATCTTTACAAATCATGTATTAATTATTTTATTTATATTTTAATAGTACTAACTTGTAAGATGCTTCAGGTGACTCATTGACCTGTGCTGTTTTTCACAAACGAAAAAGGGAAAAACAAACTGCTTAATAATACAATTACAATGGGGACAAAACTAATTTTAACAAAAAAGATGGAAAAATAATAGTTTAATGGCAGGTAAGAAATATTTATGGCTGATACAGAGGGTTACCACTGTGCGGTTGGTTGCCTCGTTGATATTCTCCTCCTCATCCCTCTCTCTGCCTGACCCTTTTTGTTAACTAAATTACATAAGCTAGTGGAACAGTGGCAGAATGAAGTGTAGGGGTCCAGAGATCCAAAAACAACAGCTTATGTATACATTATTTCACTAATCCCCGTAAAACACTTATTATGCAGCAATGAAAAGCAGAGATAAAATGATTAGTCTGATGTTGGGAAGGCGCTGCCCGTTTCCTCTTACTTTCTTGAACATGACTGCCAACGGATGCTTAGCATTGCAAATGACCCACCAGAGCACTAAATGAAGGGAGAGTCAGGCGGGGAGGAGAGGAAAAGAGGAGTGCAGAGGGAAGGAGCGAGTACAGGGAGAAGACTGGGGAGGATGTTGCAGGGGAAGGCAGGGAGGGAACAGGAGGTGGTGTGGGTGTGTTTCACTATTTATAAAGGCAAACTCATTTGTATGAGCTCTTTGATGGAGTGCAGATCCATGGCTCCAAGGACAAGAGAGATGCCGGTAATGTGATAAGTGGCCTGGCTGATTTGATTCCATTCCAAGTCAAACACATGTTTTATTCTGCTCCATTTGATGCTGGTACCATTATCTGTCTACCTGGCCAAACACAGACAAAGTGCATAGTGATAATGATACCTATAAAACAAAACAATAAAATATTTTGTCACAAAATAGATTTTGCAGTATTTGTGTGTGTGCGTGTGTGTGTTTTGCAACCTTAAAGCACTCAGTTTTGGCTAAACAGAAGGTTCAAAAGTCTTGACTTGCAACTTCTATACATATGATATGCAGATTTACCCATTGTTCCAGCCTGACAAATACACCATCTCAGCCTGAATCTCAACCTTCAGACAGCCTGAATGAAAGAATGCTACCTTCACCTCATACCACAACATCTCTGTTAATCTGAGTTTGACAATATAAACGGTATTAATGGCAGCAAAGAACCTGGAGGGGGCGGGGGTTGTTAATGATCAATTTAAGTTCACTGCCCACATCTTGATGACTGCCTGGCCATGCAGAATCACACTTTACAACATGATAAATCAGACCTTACCTGTTTGAATGTAACAGAATGATGTGCAGCTCCAGGTTCAGGATCTTGTCATCTAAAGTCATTTCAAACAAAATATGACATTATGTCTTATGCAGAACATAAACAAAGATTTTTGGAGATATTAGTTGTTAAGAAGGAACGCCACTCTAGCCGCCCCCCTGCGTCACTCCTTCTTCCCATGGGATTGAGGACGACCCGGCTGGTGATGGAGGTGATTTGGGGATGGCAGCGGGCTCTGTTTCGCCAGGTACGACCCCACGAACCACCCGCCCCCCCGGCATGCTTGTTGACTTCCATCCGGGCTCGAGGCAACAGCGGCTCGCCTCCCGGCCAGCCTGCCTATCCTCTTGAGCCCCCAGGAGAGTGGTCCGGCGTCTGACACAGATGACTCGACTAGGCTGCCGCCCTCGGGCCAGTATGCCCAGTCTGAGGCTGACGCCCAGATGTCCGACATTCTTGCCCGGGCTGCTGTCACCGTGGGGCTGGACTGGAACCCTCCGTCCTCCCCACAGCCTTCGCGGCTGGATGATTGGTTCCTTGCCGCTCACATCCGCGTGCCCCCCCCTCCAGTTCCTTTCTTCCCAGAAGTGCATGATGAGCTAACGAGTTTGTGGAGGACACACTTCCCCACCCATCACCGTGCCTCTCGCTCATTCACTCTCACTACCCTCGACGACGGAGCTGCCCACGGGTACACGGCGGTCCCCCAGGTGGACAGAGCGGTTGCGATCCACCTGTGTCCCGAGAACGCCGCCACCTGGTGGGGTCGCCCTGTGCTCCCCTCCAAGGCCTGTAGGATGACGACTTCACTGACCTCCAAAGCCTACAGCGCAACTGGACAGGCCACTTCTGCCCTGCATGCTATGGCATGCCTTAAAACATTTCCAGAGGCTCCTGGGGCATATGGCGTCCTCCACGGCGGTCGCGCCACTGGGGTTGATGCATATGAGACTGCTTCAGCACTGGCTCCAGGCTCGAGTCCCGAGACAAGCATGGTGCGTGGCATGCACCGTGTGTTCATTACCCCCGCCTGCTGCCAAACTTTCAAAACCCTGGACAGACCTCTGCTTTCTACGGACAGGAGTCCCCTTGCAGCAGGTGTCCCGACGCGTCCTGGTCACCACAGACACATCCAAATTGGGTTGGGGCAATGTGTGCAATGGGCACGCAGCCGCGGGCTGTTGGAAGGGGCCCCGTTGCAGTGGCACATCAACTGCCTTGATGTATTTCACCACTCTTTACCTCCCCCAGTCTGGGCAGGTGTGATCTCCGCAGGGTTTTTCCCCCCTGAAAGAATAGGAAAACTGGGAAAGATCACCTTCCCCGATGCGTATGATAGTGTTAAGATGGCCTCAGCCGCTTTAACTCTATGTGAGAAACATATAGAGAGAAAAGGTAACATTCCAGGTTACTCTTGAAGTTTGGCATTGTGGTGCTGCTAATATTGTTGGCTAATCTAAGATAAATTGCTTGTAATTGTCCTCATTTGTAAGTCGATTTGGATAAAGGTGTGTGCTAAATGTTATTAAAAATTCAAAGTCTCTTTAAATCTATCTGTCTAATGATAGTTTTTTAGTCTATAACCATATTCAAATATGCAAAATATCCATTAGTAGACTGTTCAAGGCTGACTTTAATATCCTATTCTGCTTTTATTCTCACTCTGATTCATTGCTGTTTATTATTGAAACCTACTTTTATTGGTTGGATAAATCTGTATCCATTGGGATCCAGTGTTGGGTATAATCCAATTACAAAGGTATTAGTTACTGTATTATAATTACTTTTTAGATGAAAAAGTAGTTTAATGCATTACATTTTAAATTCTTGTAATCAGATTACACTTACTGACTTTCAATTAATTAATTACTTTTAAATACATTATAGGGTTCTAATATATTATTAATAGTATTAATACATGAGTTATCACCATTACAAGTCATTGTGAAGGAGAAATGTGAGGTTCTAAGTGGATGACTTGTGTGTGACAGTGAACAAGAAAGAAATATAAATTATTTTGAATTTGTTGAGAGCAATTAAGTAATTGGTAAAGTAATCAGATTACAAATTTATATAAATGATTAAAATTTGTATTGGATTACTATTTTTATATAACTTACCCAACACTGTTGGGATCACAACTTTTCACTGAAAGTGAACATTGGAGCATGATGTTCACACTGTACTTCAAATATTCAACAACAACAACTGCAACCAAATGCCAATTTTTACAGCTAAAAAGCAGAAAGGCAAATATGAACCTACATTCTTCGTTCCCCTAATCTGACATGTAGTGGGATATGATGTGAGGAAGAATACAGACAGAGATGGGTGAAAACACTAAAGTACTTTTTCTTCAGTAGAGTAGCTAGAAGCTTCAACGAATGGAGGCTGAAGCATTTATTTGAAGTGACTGTACTGCTATTCTCACTTCCCTATCTCAATCTTCACAAATCTGGACCAGGTGTGTCCAGAGAGATCATGTTTGTCTGTGTTCCAAGGTCTACATAGCCTGAAGTTTGTCTTGCTTGTACAGGGGGGAAACACAAGGCTGTGAAGCACCTGTGTAAAGATGTGTTTATCTGTTATCTGGTGTCTCCAGATTTACCAGGCACAAAGCCTCCTCTGCTGATGCAACATGTTTGTACGTCCCCTTTTCCCAGAGCTTTACTGCTACCTCTTCTTTTTATTTTAAACAAAATTTCTTTCATTTCCCATAAACTTAGATTTCCAATAAACATAAGCATAACAGTTTTAACGTGGTCTTTAGAAAGAAGCCTATATCAGCCAAGTTGTTGAAGCCCATATCAGAACAGTAAAATAGCACTGGGGCCAATTTATTCAAAAAGCTTAACTAGAGACAGCACACGTTAAAGGCACACTGTCATCCTAACATTTTAATACCTCTCTGTAATTGTGACACACACTCTCTATCACGTAAACCTTGGGACAAAGGTGCCTGGAGAGTGCCCCAAATATGTCATTTCACTAGCAGTCGAACTCCTGCGAACAGACTGGTTTTCAGCTCAGCACTTCTGAAATTGTCTGTTTACAGTTTAGTCAAAGATGGTTTCACAAAATCTGTCATTATCTCTGGTTCCAACAATATTCCACAATGCATTGAACTTTTTAGAGATTGAGTTACAGTGTTAAGGCCTGTTCACAACAAATCCTTTTTTCCCCCCTTCGGTGTGATAGTTCGTTCCACGTGAGCTTTTGAATGGTAACAATGGATTCCAATGACGCTATTCACAGTGGGTCCAACCAAGAAATGATTAACCACTGGGCCAATTGGGCCATTACTCGAGTTCTGAATCAGTTATTTATTTTGAGATATCTATAATAAATCTGTGTAAATTTCAGCCTTATGTGAAATATAATTTGTTTGGCCGAATGTGTGCTGGACTAGAGGAGTGCAAGCACAGACACTCAAGGGCATGCTCAGGGAATCTCTTTAATAGTTTAAAACTATTTAAAAACAGCACAGACGCATATGTGAACAGCCCGTAACTCGAACTATAGCCTGCTTGAAAAACTGACCTGAAACTGGCCCAAATTCTCATGGTTTGTCAGGTACCGTCAGACTCAGATTGGGTTGAAGACCTCTATACACTTGAAGAATATCCGAATAGTGATTTTAGTATATGAATACCGTGCACATCCCTATTAATAGCGCATGAAAAAAGTTCATATAATTGGCTGTGTCAGACATTGCTACAAACGTTTCTTCTGTCTGTTTGAAAAATCCAACCAAACGTCCATAGCACATATGGTGAATGTAGTCACATCATGGGGGTCTCCATGGTGTACCAGCCCATGGGCCGCTCAGGTCTTAATCCATCCTTGGGTCTTAATACTCGTCCACCGACAATTCGAAGATATTTGTTTGTTTGTTTGTTTTTTTTAAGGAGAATGGTCCGATTTTTTATTATTATTATTATTTGTACTGCGATGAAAACTGACTGAACAATGAGATAAGATCTTTTTGTCATTTTTAAAGAGTTCTTGCAGCTGCTTAATCTAATCAACTGGCAATCACCGGCATTGGACGTGCTGCTGATACACACCCACAAACATTATATGCTTAAAAAAGTTTATGAACTCTTTGTACTGCAAACATAATCCCCTTCTGTTTTTGAATGTCTGATTTTTTTTGTCTTAAATGTACATTATTTATTATGTAGCCTATATCACTATGCCTTTAATGGTGTTAAAAATAGCAGCGAGTTTCAGCATTTCCTTTGCACTAAGCTCATAATAAAATATCCCATAAAAAGGTTTGTTGCAGGTTGTTCAGGTCTACCGCCACAAACCAACCTTGATGCCGGATGCTCGCCAAGATATGTTTCAGCATCTTGGACGGGAGTCTGTGCAAAGCCTGATTCAGACTCACAGGTCCAAGATTGTCCGCAACCCACCGCCTTTTGGGGTACGATGAATTGGGGGCTGTAAGACCCCTTCTTCATCTCGGCTGGAGGGATAAGCTCTATCGCATCCTTCTGTAGGAGGGAGGTGATCTCCGCACACAGAGCAATGGTGTTCTCACCTCTCACCGTCGGACGCCGCTGGACCTGGGCGGGCGCCTAGTGAACTGAATTGCGTAGCCGAGTCAGACAGTACTGATCTACCATTACGGGGGTTTGGGCAGCGCGAGCCACGCACCCAAACTCCATGCAAGGGGGAACAATCATGTCAGACAAACCAGCGGTGCCTGAGGTGCCATTCGTGGCTGTGATGAGTCAAGAGACATCAAAGCACTTACCTGGCTCCTTGTGACCTGGCTCCCAGAACAGCCTGGGACGGGGGAGGAAGATTTTCACCCTCGTAGCCTGTGGTGACCATCACATCAGGGGTGGATTTTTGCCACAGCTGGGCACACAGGGGTGGGAGGCTCGCCTCTGAGGCGCTATAAATGTAAGAGAGAGAAATGGTGCCCAGTGGTCGTAATAACGACAGCCGGGGACACTGACTGTGAGGCCCAGGAAAAGGGAAAACCACTCTTTTCATAGAATGTGGGTACCACGGCCCTTGGGAATGTGGTGAAATAAGAAAAGGAAAATAAAGAACTTCCACCAGGCACTCCACGGGGGAAGGAGTGGTGCTCTTACAAGCTCCTGTGCAGTGGATCTCCTACTTCCTGCTGGTCTCGTGGAATGCTTTGAAGCCTTCTTGGGTTCTTTGCGACCGGCCATGAGACAGGTGCCATCTACTTTCTGCGGGTGGCTCGACGCTGGGACCAGCCTACTGGGGCATGGCCTTCAGCTGCGCATGGCGACAGAATGAATCAACTAACTCTCCAATGCTGCAATCGAAAGCTCATCCACTTTGCGGGCCGCGAACGCGACTGCAAACTCGCTCTGAGACAAGCCGGCGTCACATCGCGGAACTCGCTGTGTCAAATGAGTGTTCTGGGGAATGGGAGGTCCATGGGGGATTTCCCGGCGAAGAAGCTCCCATTGAAGTCCCCAAATCGCCCCTAGTGCTAACCAACCCTGCCTCGTACACGCAGGTAGGAGGACCGAGTCGGGGAGCCGCTAGAGTGGCTTGCCCTCTTACGAGAGAAAGCTGTGACCACAACGTTGCCAAAATCATACCCTCGCATTAAGAGCATGACCCGTCCACAAGCGCTGTCCCACCGCTGTCAGTTCCCAACACGAGAGGCAGCGATAGTGGTTGTAGGAAGCGCACAAACGAAAAGGCATCTTGAGGAAAATCCACTCTTTTAGAGGAAAATCTACTCTTTTTATTTGTGTGTACGTACCAAATATGGGAGCAGGCCGCACCAGCCGAGGGGGGCTCTGGCCTGAGTGATCTTGTTAGCCACAGTGGGCGGTAGACCAGTTAGGTCCGCCGCATCCCGACCAGCGACCAGACATGGAGATTCCAGATGTCTGGGCGTGGGTGCCAGAGGGCACCCCGTCCCAGAGGAAGAAGGTCCTTCCTCAGGGGAATTCACCAAAGAGGAGCTGTAGCGAGGAGTGTGAGGTCCAGGAACCAGGTCTAAGTGGGCCAGTATGGAGCCATGAGGGTGAACTCCTCCTCGTCCTCCCTGACCATGCCCAGAACCTGTGCAAGTAGGCTCACTGGGGTTTTTTTTTTGACGATGTCATCCTAAAGGCTCGGGAAGGGAGTGTCGGGTGAGTTCGCCAGGTGGTAGCAATCAGCGGGCACATGTGTGCCGTGATCACTTCGTCCACTTGGGGTATTGCGGTAGTGAGAGCAGACGAGCCAAAGAACCTAGTTCGGGCAGTAAAAAGCTGCCCTCCATGAGCTCGTCATGCTCTTTCAGGAACAACGAGACTTGAGGGGAGCATGGCCGTGAGCGGCGCGCCGAACCCAAAACCCGATCGTCAAGCCGCGAGTGCTTGAGGTCGGGGAAAATGTTCCACTCACAGCCAACACGGCGGCCCAGGCAAGCGTGACGTCTGCACCGCGTCGGCCACACCCGAAGGTGGCAGCCCGGTCGAATCCTCGCCGTCTGACATCCCCAAGGTGCTCTCCAATGCACAGAACGTCATCTCATCTGCCTAACGAGCTCTAGAAGAGACATAGGGCTGCCCTGTCTCATCTCAGTGCTGGACAGAAGCAAACGAGCGTACAAGGGAGTGGGCGGTCCATGGGGAATTTACCCGAGGGAACTGTACCCACAGAAGCCCCCGAATCGCCTCCATCATATCAGTCCAGGAGACTCTGGGCTGTCAGTAAAGGGTAAAACTTTTGACGTACAGAGTCATGTGACAAAACAACATGGCGATGATCACAGCGGAGTTTGTCTTTGGGAAAATCACCAACACAACTACATCTGGTAAGAAACCTAATTAAGTTTTTACGAAGTAAGTATTTAAGAATCTAGTGTGCCGTTTTTTTTTGTATTCATCATGAAACACCACGCTACTAAACACAATGTACACTACAGTGTACAATAGAACAAAGTTATCATTACAAATCCTATACTTACTGTGCATTTTCACATTGAGAAAAAATATATTTCAGTGGTTTTATATGGAGTTAGGATGAAAATGCGGTGCATTTCAAACTGTTCTGAGACCAGTGCAGACAGACAGCACACTGGAGGTTAACTAATTCCCTAAATAGGGGCAAGGGAGCAAGAGAGCATCCTATAGCTTTCAAATGAAGCCATTCAATCCAAACTTCCTATCAAAAGTTCAGTTTCATGCTGCAGATGTTGTTTGAACCACTCAATATGGTTGGCAGGCATGGGAAAATGGCAATCAGTAATAAGACAGAATTTATAATGTATAATTTTAACATAGTCAGTGGAGGATTGGACGATTGTTGTTATTACTTGTATCAGAATTAATTATGTTAATTTCTAAAGGGTGAAATGCTTCAGAAGTGTCTCTCACAGTGCAAAGAGAGAATTTTGAGAGTAAGTTGCCAAAGTAAAAAAAAAAAAAAAAAAAAAAACTTTGTAACTTAAAAGTCAAATCAAGTCAAATAATTTTTATTTGTATAGTTTTTTATTTGTGCTTCTCTCAATGCACATTGTTCCAAAGCAGCTTCACAGAAAATCAGCTGTAATGTCTGTAACGTCTCAAAAACATGAATAACCAACAATCCTGGACACACAGTGAACAAAATTATTTTAAAAAGAAATATAAAATGCACACAGCAGTCCCACTCGGGTCTCAGGAGATTAAGTCATGGTTTAGGTTTATGGTTGGCAAAGGCAGGTAGAGTAGCCAAAAACTGTACTCAAGTAAAAGTACAATTACTTTAAAAAATAATAATAATAATTACTCAAGAAGAAGTAAAAGTACCAACATAAATAATTACTTGCGTAAGACAAAGAAAGTATCCAATTAAAAGAGTACTCCAGTAGTGAGTAACTCGTTACTTTCACAAATGACATAATGGACGTTTACTCCCCTATATTCCATTACAATTATTATTATTATTAATGGAAATACCTGCCATGACAGAGCATCTGCTGTGATGTTGAGGATGCCCAGGATGTGAGTGGCAGGTAGCGAACTGAGCCGCCTCTGACTCCAGAGGAGGCGATGATGGGCGAGTTGTGACATGAGATGGGAGCATAAACCACATCACCGTGAAAAATGATGACCCCTGTCATCATTCACCTTCATGTTGTTCCAAACCTGTATTATTTTCTTTCTTCACTTAACACAATAAGGAGATATCAGACAGAATGTTTGCCTGAGTCACTATTTACTTTCGGTGAATGTTTTTTCTCCATATTTTGAAAGTGAATGGTGACCGAGTCAGTCCCTAACATTCTGTCTAACAGATTTTGTGTTCCACATACAACATATGATATATATAAACCACACACATGGGCACATGGGTCTGGAACAACACGAGTGTAGGTAAATGATGACAGAATATTCAATTATGGCTGAGCTATCACTTTAAAGGGATAGTTCATCCAAAAATGAAAATTCTCTCATCAATTACTCACCTTCATACCATAACAGATATTATATGACTTCCTTTATTCTGCAGAATACAAATAAAGATTTTTAAAAGAATATTTGAGCTCTGTAGGCTAACATTTTAATGCTCAAAAAAACACATAAATGCAGCATAAAATTAATCCATAAGACTCCAGTAGTTAAATCCATATCTTCAGAAGTGAGAAACTGATCAATATTTGTAATTTTTTGCAAGGTGATCTGTTTCTCTGTTTCTCATCCACACCTATCACATCGCTTCTAAAGATACTGATTTAACCACTAGAGTCTTATGGATTACTTTTATACTGATTTATGTGATTTTGTTTAGCTTTAAAATATTGCCACCCATTCACTTGCATTATATGGACCTACATAGCTGAGAAATTCTTCTAAAAATCTTCATTTGAGTTCAGCAGATGAAAGAAAGTCATACACATCTGGGGTGGCATGAGTGTGAACTTTTTGGTTGAACTATCCCTTTAAGGGCTCTTGTCAGATCTGGATGAATTTGTCAATAAGAAGAGAGGTTTGGAAACACTTCTAGTAATTATTACGGTGAAAAGGACATTATGTATAATGCTGAATATAAACCAAAGCAAGATCATGCTTTATTAATGCATACTTTCGCTATTTCATCACTTTTAAAGTCTTGTGTGGATTCTTATTTCAGTGTAGTTACAGTTTTCAGTGTTTAAAGAATTTAGATAATCAGTTCTGTACAGCACTACCGCCACTCTTTAAATGCAGATTATGCAGCCTAGTGCATAGGGCATCAACACCGATCATGGAACACTTGCCCCTATCCATTATATAGTGCACTATTTCGAGTGTCCACCATTTAGTTCCCTACTTTTGTTCACTCATTCTTACCCACAATGCACTCTAATGTACATTTGATGTACACTCGACAACGGTTAATTGCCCACAATCCACCATGGGGAAGACATACCAGCTGAGTGATTACTGCTTCCTTCACTCCTTCACTTAAATGAAGGCATTGCATGATAAAACTATTCTTTTTTTTTTTCACTGCGCGGAGCAAAGAATATGTTTCACTTTGAAGAGTTTGATGCTGCAGCAGTGATGTCTTGAGTGACAATCTGTGTCAACGGCAGCGCACGCAGTTGTGTGATCTTCCGCTCTCCTAAAAGTCCCATTCAATAATTTCTCTATAAATTACACATTTACTAAAATTAAACCCAATAATGTAATGACAGGAACACCACTCATTGTAAAGAATAAAGAATCATTCGATAGATTGTATTAAGATTCGATAAAGAATCATATCTCATCTAATTCCACAACAAGGCTCCAAACAAAAAATCAATTAAGGAGCCTTTGGCTCCTATAGGGGGAAAAACAGGCGCCAAATATTTTCGTTTTTAACTCCTTCCATTCCTTTTCGTCCCGCAGCTCGCATGCAAGAAAAACTGCACGTGCTAACAGTGTAGTCTGTGGAGCATTCTTCGCAATTATGTGATCACGTGCATTTTTTATGCTCGTTACTGTCACCGTGTTTTCTCACAGTCTCTTTTTTGAAATGGTTAGTTCCTGCAATGAACTCCGTTTTCCCCGCTATTTCTTTGATATAAACTTTTGTAATGTATTTCGGGAAATGTAATGCAAATTTTAAAATCAAAGGGAGTACATTTTTACTGTCGCCAATGGCGACCTTGACAGAAATTACACTCGCAAATAAATTTATTTGGTCGCAAATGCGACCATTTTTAGTTGCAGTTTGGAGCCCTGCACAATGACGATGATTTATCGACTTTACATTACATTTTAGACATTACATTTTTATCGTCTGTTAATGCTGAACTTCTGTAAAGCTGCTTTGAAACGATGTGTGTTGTGAAAGGCGCTATACAAATAAAATTGACTTGACTTAAAGAAGTAAAGGTAAAAAAAAAAATCATTAGAAATTTAATAGTAAAAAGTACCCACTTTTAAACCTACTCAAAAAGTTAATGATGGTTTGGGTAAGGGATTACACTTTATGGTTAAGTTTAGTTTTAGGTTTGGGTTAAACATAGGAAAAATTGTAAGAACGCTTGTTCAAATCAAGTTCCTCTTTTTCCATTGTACACAACAGAGATTTTCCTATTAAAATTGTGGTAAAGTTTTAGTTTAGTATATGGACATGGGAAAATCCTGGGAACTTCGGAACAATTTTATTAATATTGTTCGTTGGTTGTTTATTTTTTCTCTATGTGAGTACAAGTTTTATACAATCCGAATCGTGAAATTTCTTAAAATTTCTGTTACCATTCGAGATACTCTTTTAGCATAACTGTCACCCCTATTTAGATGTTGTTAGGGCAGGTGCTAAAATTGTCTATAGTTCAGAAGTCCAAAATGTTTACTAGCTGTCATCCAGGGAAGTGTTTATGGTTATTATAATCTTTCGTTAGATGTGCTTTGCCATGAAGATTTGGAAATCAGTCCTCCCCATGTCCTTAAATGAAGCTGGTAATTACAAACAGCTTGACACTGGGGTAATCATGCCTCCCAAGTGGAAAAGGCCTCTTACATTTACTATGTGTTCTGCCTAGCATGGCAGCAAGACATACCACAGTAATGGTGATGGTTTGCACTAATGTAAATATGCATAAACTTGAATCTGCCTTTCTCACCCTCTTTCCAGTTTCTCTCTTTATGTCTTTGCGTATGCTCACCAGTGAACTGCGGTACTGATTTATGTCTCTAGTGGAATGGGTCAGCATCTTGAGGCTAGCTTTATTTACTCAGGTAGGCATTAAGATGACTTCACCCCGCTTTAATGAATGAAATCAGGTGGCTGCAAGGAAAATTCATCATAATTGTCATATTTTATCAGTATTCTACTTATGGGCTGCTGGGCCCCGTACTACAACAACAATGTATTTGAATGTATTTTTTGTATGTGTGTGAGGAAGATAGAGATTGCGAGAGACAAGGAGAGTAAGAAATGAGAGAGCACAGCATCACAATCAGAAGAAAAGGCAAGGTGAAAATGGCCATTTTTGTAATGTGTATCACCATAAGTATTTTATTATGGCACTTAGAGAATTTAAAAGGTCAAATTGTTGTTTAAAATATTACATCTTATTCAGGAGAAATGTGTTCTTTATAATGACTTTTCTATCCTTAACCCTCTGGGGTTGACGGATGCGCCGGCACATCCTGCTGGATATTTTCGTTATTACAGCAGAAACAACTTAAAATACTCCGTCATTTTTGGGTATACAGATAAGTGTAAGACATCATTAGAGACTATAAAGGGTCTACTTTTATTTGTGTACACTCACAGTAACAACAAAAGCTTGTGCTTTTGTAAAATAAAGAAAATAAAAATGGTGAGCTTTTTAGCAGTCTCTGTGTTCACGAGCATATTTCAGAAACACGTCACAAAAATTAACTGAAACTCTGCGAATACTTATCACACAAACATGAAACATATGTCTAAAGAAAGCTTAAAATGTCTACTTTTAAATAAAACAATCAAATTCAATCAAATTTAAAACAAATATTCTCCTGCAATGCAATCTGTTTGAAACAAAGCGATGTACAGTTTTTACCGGTCCATCTAATTATCTGTAATGTGATCCCACCTACCAGCAGAGCACGCCATTCATATGCTAATGTGCTGAGAGGATCAATGCAAATGTACACGCCCCGACTGTGAGGTTGTAAACAAAATTAATTCATTTTCTGCGTGTTTGCAATGATACACAGGCGAGAAAGCTCCAGGAATGTATGGAAGAGCTAACATTTTCCTCAGAAGAAGAGCGGGACTCCGATGAACATTTGTATTTTGAAGAGAGATTTGATCCAGCCGAGGATACAATTTCGGACGAGTAAGTCAATACGTTTTCATTAGTTGACATGCTATTTTATATAAACATGTACATATTTTACTAGTGGGAGTGTTTCTAGACTTGCCAGCCAGGATTCAGAGTATTGAAATTTGAAATATGTTCTAATAAGCAAGTTTTAGTTACATTTAAATGCTGTTTTGGCTAAAGCAGGCATTTAAATTGTATGCTGTATGATATAAATATGATATGTAATATGATATAAAAATAATATGAATGTTTAGATTATATTTTAACTAGAGGTTATGCTGCCTCATTATCATCAACAAAGCTTGTGCTTGCAAATATGTGTTCAGGTTAAATGAGTAAAATGCACTTTAAATATGCCCGTATTAGAAAATCAGCATATTATTATGATTTCTGAAGTATCATGTGACACTGAAGAATGCAGTAATGATGCTGCAAATTATGCTTTGATCACAAATTGCATTTTACAATAGGCCTATTTAGATAGGTTTAGATAGATTTAAATTGTAAAAAGAGTTCAGAATATCAATGTTGTTTCTGTATTTTGGATCAAATAAATCCAGTCTTGGTGAGCAGAAGATAATTATTTATCTTTAGTGTAGTGTAGTTTAGTGTAGGTCTAAAATTAAGTAAAGTCTTTATGTAAAGAAAATATATAGTCAGATTACTTCTTTTAACTTAAAACTTGATTTTGATCATTAAGTCTCCTCAAATTCATTCACTTTCTGTCGCATTCCTCATTGATAAGCTCAGGGGTGGGGTCATTGTCTCTCAGGTGTGAATCATATCAATATTCATGATCATTCACGCCTCCTCGCATATGACCTTTCAACACTAAAATTGTCTTACAAAAGTTAAATTACTGTATTGTTTTGTATGAATGAGTGATCAGGATGATTTTCACATCATTTTGTAGCAAAAACTCTATGCTACAAGATCCAGTTCTCAAAAGTCTTGTGGACAAATGTTTAGTATGTGTTATATGGCCTTATTTCAATGACTTAAAATTTTAGTTTTTTCAAAAACCACGCATAAACTTTATTTTCTCAGAAATACAAACCTGTTCACACATGTTGCTCATATATTATTGTAGCCCTGTTTGTGCTGAATACAGTGTTATCAGACTTTAGCCATTAATATGTTTTTAAGCAACTGAAAAAAGCACAAATGTCAAGACATGTCAAAACTTCTCCAGGGCCCAAAATACCCTCAGACCCAGAGGGTTAACTGCCATTACACCCCACCAAAGTCAGTCATGCGCTGTACTCATGTAAAGCCTTGCATGAATTCAAAAGTGAGACCCTGCATGGATGGTTCACATGTTGAAATGGAGTGTTGCCACAAATACTTTTTGCATGTAAGCTGGTGAAAATGTGTCAAATATTGCACTAATGTTCTAAATATAAATTGTTTTAATGTTAAATTCATATATCTGTTTCTGTACACGTAATATACACTGTAAATGGAGTACTTGGAAGTACTCGGAAACCCCTTAGCTGTTGTTTCTATATAGTTTTCACGCAAATATAGTCAATCTTTGTTAATGCAAGTGAATATTTTTATGCAAATGTGAGATGCACTGTAAACTGATACATTTGATACCTTGATTATTGTATGCGTTATTATTGAATCTAGTATTGTGTTTAGACATTTGTGCTTCTAATCGGATATCTGACATATTTGCATTTGAATATGTGAATTCAAAAATAAGACTCTGCATGAGCAGTTCACATATTGAAATGGCATGTTGCCACAAACACTGACATTCCTATTATATTTTGCAGATATTGCAGAAAATGAACAAGTATTATGTAGCCACCCTGTGAGCCAAAGTGTTTTCATTCAGGGAAGTGCTACATATTTTGTAGAGCCACAGCCAGGAGCTGCAAGTTACAGTGAGTGAGCTCCAGAGACGGACTTAGACAACAAACAGCAAGCAAGGAGGTGTTGCAGGACAAAGTAAGCCAGATACTGCTAACACTGAATGCTCCAGACCTCATTTCTGCCTGTCAATTCCTGAAATGCAGTGAGTCTACAGGGGGGGGTTGAGAGCAAAAGTAGATGTGCCTCATCAGGATGGTGGAGAAGACTTTGATATGACATAGAAGAGGAGGAGGACAATGAGTTATTTCTGCAGTATCTTCAATATCTTCTGTCCTTTGTAGATTCTTTAAAACAGCCAAACCCTGGTGTGAAAAAGACTGCACAGAATGAGCCAAGTGAGTTAAATATCCTGTAAGAGAAATACTCCAAGTTTCAACAGGAGCAATCTGAGGCTAGACAATCACTTGAGGGGGAGTTTGCAGCAGTAGAGCAAAGACTGATCGCCAGTGTGTTAGGACAGGAGACAAGAGCTGTGTTACGAGAAGTGACTCTGAGGAAGGAGTTTTGGATCTGTGGGCAGATCGGGGAAGCAAGGCAGCATGAAAAACTGTCTTACACCAGCCTTATGAACAAAATTGAGTCAGGACAGTGAAAGAGCCCCCCAAAGCAGAAATCATTGAAGCTGTGACACGTGCAGTGAGCCCAGGCCGCCACTTAAGGGATATGCTTGAAATCAAATGGGGCCTCACTCTCCCTACTCTCAAGGCAATCTATTGGACGGATTAATTAACATTTCAGAAGATCCTAAAGAATCAGCACAGAATTTCCTGTTTAGAGGAATTGAACTCAGAGTAAAGATGTTATGGAAATTAATTGAGGAAGATGAACAGTTTAGCCCCGAATTAATTCAAAGGAAATTCCTCCGCTTTATAGAGACTGGACTGTTAAATGATGCAGTGAAATTGCAGCTCAAACCTTACCTTAGCAACCCCAGTGTCACAGACAAAGCACTGACAGAAAAGAGTAAATTAAGCTGCAAATCTAGAACGGGAATGTCAACAAAAGTTGAAAAAGGCTGTCATGAATAGACCCCCCCCCCCAGACTCTGTGAAATATGAACCTATGAGTGTTCCCATGAGCCCAAATGATCTCCTCAAAGATGCGCAGAGCCTGATAAGAACCCAAAGGCTGCCATAGTTAAATGCAACTCAACCCCGAACAGCAAAAAGAGTCAGAGCAGATTTGAGGAGGCAAAATTAGGCACCAGCCAATTAATTGAACAACTCAGAGCAGAGGTCTTAGAGATGAAAAAGATGGTGGGTGAGACTGTGTAGAAAAATAAAACACGAGGGAGAACAGAAAGAGATACCATTGCTGACAGAAACACACTATGGGGACACAGAGCATGTCAGGAGGCACAAGGGACACCTCTCCAGAAGCTGCTGACGACCTAGGGAGCAGCAGGGAAATGGCAGAGGGCTGCTGAGACAGACCCCCAGTAGCCCAGAAGTCAGAGCCCACACATAGTCACCAAGAACAGACAGCTTTGCTTTGTGACCCAAGAAACAGTGTTAATTATTTCCCTCTTCAGCACAACGCAAAACTCGTAGACCGTATAGGCAGGAGATGTCTGGACAATTATCGGATGGATGGAGTTCTGGTGGAAGCTCTGTGGGATACTGGTGCCCAGTCAAGTCTCTTTAATGAGGAGTGGATAAAAGTGAACTTACCTCATCGTGCAGTGAAATCCCTTGATGAACTTTTACAGTCAGGTACATTAATTGGGCTGGCATCAAAACAGAAATACCATTCTTGGCATGGATAGAAGCTGCATTCATATTAGACCCAATCTTGAGCTCTGTACAGCCACTGCTCATACCCATCCTCATATCAAGTGACCCAAATGTCGCAGAACAGCCCATAATTGGATTCAGTGTAGTTTCAGCAGTTCTCAGTGGAAAGAGGGGACAAGAGTCAGAAAAAGAAACAGTCTGTGAAGTAAGCAGAGCTTTCTCTGTGACATTCAAAACCGTCAAATCAATGCTTAAGTTAACTCAGACCAAAGATAATTGTACTGAAGTGGGCATTATACATGCAGGGAAAAATACAATTCTTCTACCAGCCCAACAAGTCACCATTACCTATGTCAAAGTGAACAAAGGCCAAAGCCTTTTATTTGTCCCGAATGATGAGCATATGCGGCCAGAGTGGGGGTCAACATCAATTAAGGACTAGTCACTATTTGTGTAAACAGATCCTTGTATGTTCCAGTGCCAGTTGTCAATACTAACAAGTATGATGTTACCCTTGATCGTCACACAGTGCTGGGTCATCTCCAAATCATAAAGTCTGCATTCCCTGTGACAACTAAACAGACCCTCAGTGATAATGAAAAGAACCACAGTTACCAAACTAATGCAAACCTGATTGAACCTGAGAAAAGAGGAAGTAACTACAACCCAAAGACACAAAAGTCTGACCAATGGGACCCTCCTGTCAACCTAGATCATCTGAGTAATGCACGGAGAGAAAAGGTGAGGCAGCTGTTAAGGGAAGAGTGTCATGCTTTTGTTTTTGATGAGGATGATGTTGGCAGTATCCCCTCCTTGAACCTGCATATTTTACTCCATGACACCACACCACACCTGTAAAGAAAACATACATGTCAGTCCCAAAACCATTACATCAGGAAGTAAAAGAATATCTACAGGACTTGTCAAACTGAGGGTGGAAAACTAAATCTTGATCACCCTATGCATCACCTGTCATTTGTGTGAGAAAGAAAGATGGGACAATATGCCTGTGTTGTGATTACACAGAATTCAACAGAAAATCAGTACCAGACCGATATATGATTCCAAGAATCCAAGATATGCTTGACCATGTCATAGGCATTTCCTGGTTTTTGGTGTTGCATCAAGGAAAAGCCTACTATCAAGGGTTTCTAGATAAGGAAAGTAAACCTCTCACTGCCTTCATTACACCTTGGGGTTTATACCATTGGAACAGGATTCCCTTTGACCTCAGTTCAAAACCTGTATGGAAGAGTGTCTGGTAGGCCTTAAGGACATAATATGCCAAATCTCGATGACAACCTTGTTCATAGCCCAAGTTTTGAAGCACATGTCAACCACATCAGAGCTGTCTTGCAGAGATGCCAACAGCATGGAGTAAATCTCAGCCCACATAAGTGTGAGGTTTTCAAAAGAATAGTGAGATTTAATGCTTGATGAAGGATATACAATGGACCCTGCTGAAGTTGCCCCAGTGTAAACCTTAAAAGAATGAGTTCCCACTGCTGTTGGTGACTTAAGGAAAATGCTTGGATTTCTCACATAGTACTGTGCATACGTACCTGACTTTTCCAGAGTTGTAAAGCCCCTATACCATCTGTTGTCATCCCCATTTGATGAAACACCTGTAGAGAATGCCATCGACTGATGCAAAGGTAACCTCTTCGCTAACATGCCCATACAGTGGACTCGAACCCATTAAGAGACACTGAAGATTGACAAGCTGATTACTCCACCAATCTTAGGTTACCCTGATCTCACTCAACCTTTCATTCTGCACTGTGAATCATCACAAGAGGGGCTAGGTGCAGTGGTATACCAAAGGCAACAGGGCAAGATGGTTGTGATTGTATATGGCCCCAGAACCCTAACCCCTCCTGAAAAAATTATCACATACACTAAGGGAAGCTAGAATTCCTAGCACTAAAATGGGCTGTATGTGATCGCTTCTGTGATTCTCTATCATGCTCCACAATTCACAGTGTATACCGATAAAAACCCCTGACCTATGTCCTTTCAACAGCCAAGCTCAATGCCACAAGTCACATGTGGGTGGCTCAACTGGCAGATTTAAATTTGTCCATAAAATACCACCCTGGTAAAAACAACGCTGATGCTGATGGCCTTTCTCGAATGCCACTTAACATTAAACAGTTTATGGGGCAGTGCACAGAATGGGTGAGTCAAGAAGTCATCAGTGCTTCTGTTCAGGGAGTGTTAGTGAAAAAAGACACCCCACTGGCCTGGATCACCGCAGCACACATGCATGCTCTAAAAATTGTTAATGATGTTTCTGTGCCCACAGTAGACAAGCCTCTCTCACCAGAACAGATCTGGGAAGGCCTAAATATGATCCAATCATTGGTCGAATACTAAAGTTCAAAGTTGATAACCAGCAGCGACCAGGCGAGCACTCAAAACAGAGCCAGCAGATGTAAGGATTCTGTTGAGACAGTGGTCTATATTGCATATCAGTGATGAGGGCATCCTGTTCAGGAAAACAGATGAAAGAGACCAACAAGTTCTGCCAAAACAATATCACCACATGGTGTTCAAAGAACTCCAAAAGGAGATTGGACACTTGGGAGTGGAAAGAACATAGATTCTGATTTGTGATGATTGATTTGTCTGTTTTATTTGGACCGTATGAAGAGAGATATAGAACACTTCATCACCAATGAATGTGTGTGCCTGATGTGTAAAAAACTACACAAAGCGACCAGAGCCCCTCTCATTCCCATTGTCACCACACACCCATTTGAGTTGGTCTCTATAGACGTTTTACACCTAGAGACCTGCAAACAAGGATTTGAGTATATTCTGGTCATCATAGATCACTACACTCGCTTTGCACAGGGGTATGCCACTAAAAATAAGTCGGCAAAGACTGTTATAGAAAAACCTTCAATGACTTTGCCCTACGTTTTGGGTTCCCAGAAACATTCCCCATGACATGGGCTGTAAGTTTGAAAAACAGCTAATGTTTTTCAGAAGTGTTGTGATGTTTGAGCTTCTAGTACCACCTGTTACCACCCACAAGGAAATGGGCATGTAAAACACTTTAACAGAACTCTATTGTCCATGGTACGCACCCTCACTGACTCAGACTGGAAGACCTGGAAAAACAGACTGTAAAACCTCACTGGAAAATTCATGCTTAAAACTGTACCCGCAGTGAGGCCACTGGGTTTTCTCCATTTTACCTGCTTAAAAGCTGCTCCCCCCGTCTTCACATAGACATACTTTTAAACTTGCTGCCAACAGAAAAACAAGAGTGTTCTACTGAGTATGTTGAAAACTGGCAATCCAGAATGTGACAAGCCTATGACACTGCATCTAAAACAGCTGCCAAAGAGACTTCCAGAAGTAAACAAGGGTATGACAGAAAAATATATGGAGCAGATCAGAGAGTACTCGTTCGAAATCTGTCCACAAGAGGTGGACCTGGCAAACTTCGATCCTATTGGGAAAGCAGAGCTCATGTTGCTGTCAGGAGAAAGAGCGAAGATAGTCCAGTTTATGAAGTTATACCTGAAGGAGGTGGTAAAATATGTGTTCTACATTGAAATCTCCTGCTCCCTTGTGATAGTTTGCCCCTGGAGAACATTGGAACAAGCCTGAAGCAAATGAAAGTTAAAGAGACAAAATCAAAGAAAGACAAAGATTAACAAAAGAATGACCAAAGTGACATATCAGAAAGTGAAGATTCAGAAAATGGTGAAATCATGTTTAATTTTCCTGCCTACCAGAATCAGTGCAAAATAACTGTTACTCTCAACCCTGAAGCAGAACCGTTCATGCCACAAGTAACAGAGGATCGAAGAAGGCACATCAAAGGAGTACATGGAGAACGAACCTGAGGAGCCTGAGGAACAACCAGAGACAGCAGTGGAGCAAGCATCAGGAGAGGATGAACCTACAGGAGTTACATACTGAGAGAGTGACACCATCCAAGAATGCTGACCTATGGTTCTATGGGTAAATCACCTTTTGTGGAAGTTGGTGTTGATCACTTGCACGTTAGTATGGTTCCTGTTGTGCAGACTCTGTGGGGACCATGGATAATCCTGAATATGGAGGTAACCTGGTGAAAACTGCACCAAAGGCACTTGATAAAGAGTTAGAGAATTTATTGTTTTTTAAAATGTTAAATATTATACAGGAGAAATTTGCTCTTAATAAAGACATTTCGATCCCTAACTGCAATTACATTGTTCACCAGTAGGGAAAAACCACCCCAAAGTCAATCATGCGGCTGCACTCATGTGAAGCCTGGCATGAATTCAAAAGTAAGACTCCGCATGGACAGTTCTCATGTTGAAATGGAGTGTTGCCACAAATACTGATATACCTATTCTATTTTGCAGGTAAGCTGGTGAAAATGTGTAAACTATTGCACTAATATTCTAAATATAAATCGATTTGATATTAAATGCATATACAAGTTTCTATACACATAATATACACCGTAAACGGAGTACTTGGGTTACACATGAATCGGTAGTGTGAGTTATTGGTTTATGCATTTGAGTCAGAAGCCCCTTTGTTGTTGTTTCTATATAGAGTTAGAAATAGTCAATCTTTGTTAATGCCTCTCAAGTGAATATTTTTTTACAAGTGTGAGATGCACTGTAAACTGATGTATTTGATACCTTGATTATTGTAAGAGACATGTGCTGTATGCGTTATTATTGAATCTAGTATTGTTTGTTCATTGTTTTGTTGTATTTGAGATATTTGTGCTTCTAATCGGAAATCTGACATATTTGCATTTGAATACGTGAATTCAAAAGTGATACTCTGCATGAACAGTTCACACTTAAATGGAGCATTTCCATAAATTCTGACTTTCAAAAAGTAAATAAACAAGTAATATGTAGCCATCCTGTGAGCCAAAATGCTTTCATTCTGGGAAGTGCTACAAATGCCTCTTGATTTTCCACTAGGAGGCCATTTTTCATTTTCACATTTAGTCACAACCCACCACCTGCCCCAAATTCTGACATTCCTAAATTAAAAAGAAAGAGGACCAAATTATAGGTCATGGAAAGGAGCTGGGGGAGATGAGAAATGTGAAGAAAAGCACAGATAAAATAGTAAGTAAAAACGGGAACAGATGTAAGATGACATGCGTGTGATTCAACTTTAACTTATCACTTGTTTTTAACTTGCTGTGCTGTTTTAAAAGATGGGATTATCACATCAGCACTTATTAACACATTCTTTGAAGTGTGTGTGTGTGTGTGTGAAAGGGGAGACTTTGAGAGTTGAATTTAAGACTTAACGATTTCAGATTACTTAGGTGAACAGTCACCAATTTGATCAGATCAATGTGAATGTGTTTTTTCAATGTTAAAATGCTTTCTTCTATCCCAGTTTAATATACAGAACCAACTATGCAAGTAGGTGATCTGTAGTCTAACACCACCAAAAAATTTGACAAATTGGCTCAACCAATTGTGTGAGTTTGGGATGTAGATTTCAATTGGGATTTCCATAAGAAAGAGGCAATGTAAACAAAATGCTTCAAAGAAATATACCTGATGCTGTGCATTATGCATGGAAATTGATGTCCTCATTTCACCCTGTTCATTTTTAACTATGCCAATGATTGTTCAGGGGCTCATTTCAAAAAGGAAAATTAATGCAGCACTTTATAAAATACACATGGCAGACATTTCAAATTACACAGAGAAAGGGATAATTACTGAACTGTCAATTAAGAAAACAACTGTATTTATGTTCTATTCCATCAGTCCATTAATCAATATGCTGTGTTCTCAGCCTCTGTTTTTCTCTCTGGCACAAAACAGGCAAATAGAATAGACAAAGCCAGGAAAAAAAATCTCCTTTTTCATGCTCCAGAAGGTACGGCTGCTCACGTCAACTGTGCTTATTGTGAACTCCAGACAAGAAGCCTCTTAAGTGATTTACATATTAACATAAAATGTCAGATGCCACAGATCTTGAACAACGTGCTGTGACAGGAAAAACACTAATAACGTCACAGAGAATGTTTGTTATTTATAAATCCCTAAGGGCCATTTATGCTGTCACAGGTTATTGCACTCATTCTCAATAGCACCAGAATCAGAAATGCATAACTGCAGGGTAAAGTTACTTCCACTATGGTGTTGCAGGACCACTCGCCATGTTAGTTCTGGGTTGAGCATTTTACAGCATAGCTTGCCTACAATCTTTGAGATAAAAACACACATACATATACATTAATGCACTTACTGGCAGGAAGTCATTGTCTTCATTGCCAGGTCCACGTTTTTCTAAAATCGTCGACCCCTGAGAACAATATTTCAACAATGTTTTGAAGTTACGTATACACAGTAGAAATTGTGTATTTTCATAGTGAACAGAATTTAACATAACCTCTGCTACCTCATACAAACTTAAAGTTTAATTTTTTTTTTTTTTTTTTTTGCAAATCTTAAAGCACAGTTACTATTTATTTGCTTACTTTAAAAAGATAGTTCACCCAGAAATGAAAATTCTCTCATCATATACTCACCGTCATGCCATCCGATGTGTATGAATTTCTTCTACTGAACACAAATGAAGATTCTTAGCAGTACAGCTCGTAATCACAGATATTGGTGGGACAGATATTTCTTTATATATATATATATAGACTCACCTAAAGGATTATTAGGAACACCATACTAATACTGTGTTTGACCCCCTTTCGCCCTTCAGAACTGCCTTAATTCTACGTGGCATTGATTCAACAAGGTGCTGAAAGCATTCTTTAGAAATGTTGGCCCATATTGATAGGATAGCATCTTGCAGTTGATGGAGATTTGTGGGATGCACATCCAGGGCACGAAGCTCCTGTTCCTCCACATCCCAAAGATGCTCTATTGGGTTGAGATCTGGTGACTGTGGGGGCCATTTTAGTACAGTGAACTCATTGTCATGTTCAAGAAACCAATTTGAAATGATTCGAGCTTTGTGACATGGTGCATTATCCTGCTGGAAGTAGCCATCAGAGGATGGGTACATGGTGGCCATAAAGGGATGGACATGGTCAGAAACAATGCTCAGGTAGGCCGTGGCACTTAAACGATGCCCAATTGGCACTAAGGGGCCTAAAGTGTGCCAAGAAAACATCCCCCACACCATTACACCACCACCACCAGCCTGCACAGTGGTAACAAGGCATGATGGATCCATGTTCTCATTCTGTTTAGGCCAAATTCTGACTCTACCATCTGAATGTCTCAACAGAAATCGAGACTCATCAGACCAGGCAACATTTTTCCATTTTTCCAGTCAACTGTCCAATTTTGGTGAGCTCTTGCCAATTGTAGCCTCTTTTTCCTATTTGTAGTGGAGATGAGTGGTACCCGGTGGGGTCTTCTGCTGTTGTAGCCCATCCGCCTCAAGGTTGTGCGTGTTGTGGCTTCACAAATGCTTTGCTGCATACCTCGGTTGTAATGAGTGGTTATTTCAGTCAAAGTTGCTCTTCTATCAGCTTGAATCAGTCTGCCCATTCTCCTCTGACCTCTAGCATCAACAAGGCATTTTCGCCCACAGGACTGCCGCATACTGGATGTTTTTCCCTTTTCACACCATTCTTTGTAAACCCTAGAAATGGTTGTGCGTGAAAATCCCAGTAACTGAGCAGATTGTGAAATACTCAGACCGGTCCGTCTGGCACCAACAACCATGCCACGCTCAAAATTGCTTAAATCACCTTTCTTTCCCATTCTGACATTCAGTTTGGAGTTCAGGAGATTGTCTTAACCAGGACCACACCCCTAAATGCATTGAAGCAACTGCCATGTGATTGGTTGATAATTGCATTAATGAGAAATTGAACAGGTGTTCCTAATAATCCTTTAGGTGAGTGTATATATATATATATATATATATATATATATATATATATATATATATATGCATGATAATAATAATAATAATAATCTCACCACTCTATTCTAACGGCAAGACCGGTGGGCGGGCCTCAGCATTGTCGACGATAAAGTAGGTGTTGATCTGTTTATGCACAGGCTGGCCTGTGCTGATGTAATACCTCACTATGACGTATTAAGTAGGGACGTAGGGAACAAGTCATTTTGCAAGCCTTTTTTTTTTTGGACTAAAAAATAAGTGATTTTATAGTGCTATGAACTCTTATATGTCAGGATATCATGATAATTTCATGACCCCTTTAAATCAGATTCAATTTAAAACAAAGTTTCAGAGCCAAGGCTTTTTAACATACAAATTGTCAGCATACAAAACATACAATGTCTTATCACCTACCCTAATCTTTTGATGACCAAACAATTTATCTCTTGCTTTTTTCCGGACTAAATTGTTTGATTGGCCATTTATCTTGAATTTGCAATAGAAATGGCACACTGTTACACACATGTTAATGGATAGTGCTCACCATGCTTGCAATCTGTCACACTGCTGGAGCACACTGATACTAAAGTTACCTTTGGTTTAGCGCTACTTTGTATGGGCAGATTAATTTCTGCTCCAATGGTTCTCAATGAGGGCTCATTGTATTCTAATATTTGACCACAGATTTCCACTGGAAAAACTGACGGGTGCTGTGGGGTTTGGGAGGGCGGCAGACTCTCTGCCCCGCATATTTGAATACCTATCAAACACTGTGTAACAGAGCTTTATATACAATATATAAGTCCTTTTTACTCTAAATCTCCACTTTCACTTTCAGATGTGAAAGTGAATATTTGGGGTAAAAAGGGGAATTAAACATTGATCTGTTTCTCAACCACACCTATCATATCCCTTCTGAAGATATGAATTTAACCACTGGAGTCATATGAATTACTTTTATGTTTCCTTATTGTGATTTTTGGAGTTTCAAATGTCTGGCCACCATTCACTTCCATATTAAGTACCTACAAAGCTGAGATATTTTTTCCAAAAATCCTTGTTTGTATTCTGCTGAAGACAGAAAGTCAGACGGGATGGCATGAGAGTGAGTAAATGATGAGAGCATTTTCATTTTGGGGTAAACTATCCCTTTAATTGCTTAATTTAATTTAATAGTAAATTTAGTGCCATGCAAATGGTTTGGCACCCTTCTAGTTGAAATACAGTATTTTTAATTTTATTTTTAAGTTCTTGCAACTTAAATATCTGCATTCTCCTGGCAGAATATTTTTTATAATATAAATAAACTAACTAACTCTTACAAAGCAGTGGAAAGCTATAAAATATCAACAATAAAGTCAAGAGTATATCTGAAAAAATAAAATAAAAAATACAATAGAACTGATCCTAGACAAGTCAGGCATGCAAAACACAACATTATCACTGCAAAGAACATGCAGGAAGATTTAGCAGGTTCACAGTTGCTTTGTACAAAAATGCTCTTCATGGTATAGGGTCATCAGAAGGAACGTCTGAAGTAACACAACACTTAGATAAGCCAGAGGCATTTTGGAACTAAGTGCTGTGGTCTGATGAAGTAAAAATTGAACTCTTTGGCTACATTCTCCAAAGGTATGTTTGGAGAAAAATAAAGGAGAAGCACTTCAACAAAATGACATCTGTGTGGATCTATTATGCTTTGCGGTTGTGTGGCTGCCAGTGGAAAAGGAAATATTGTGCAGGTTGAGGGAAAAATGGACTCTACTAATTACTGACAATTCCTGAAAGTTAATGTCCTTCTGTGAAGAAAAAGGAATTGAAAGAGGTTGGATATTACAGCAAGACCATGATCCAAAACATACCTCAGAATCAAACATAAACTAGAATACTTCAAGAAATGAAATGTTGAGGTTTTAGAATCCTCACACATTAATATTATTGATTATCTCTTTGTAGATCTCAAACATGCACTGCATGCTAGACAACAAAACAATATTTCTGGCAAGAAGCACTCTTTAAGGAAGAGTGGGGAAAATGTTTCTAAAGCTAGAATAGAAAAGACTGTTAGCTGGCTAAAATAAAAATGAAGGCTGTGATTTCTGCCAAAGACAGTCAAGAAGTGACTGAAAGGGCACCCACACTTTTGCACTTTGTATTTATAATTTTAATCTTAATTGGTTAAGCAAACAAATAGTATGCCTATGTGTGGTGAAAATAAAAAGGTTGATTTCAGTTAATAAATACAGGAATTACAGGCTAATTTGTGCTTACAGTGCACCAATTTAGTTCACAGACATAAAAGGCCTATCATCCCAAGGCCTCACAGAGTGCAGTTTTGTAACTTGCAAAGTGCTGCTTCAATATTTTAATATGCTTCAACACATTTAATTATATGGTTGGTATCACTTTGCCTACCGCAGTTTGTCAAATATCCAAGCATAATAAAACTGACGAAACATTTATACCATGGATAGGACCATGAAGAAACCATAGGTTTAAAATGTACCTTCGTTTATGTCAGCTGCTGGGTTTAATTAAAATGTTATATGTGAAATATATACAGGTAAATCTGAACTATATCACATTTTGCGAGAAGAATCCGAAAATGTCGTCAAATCGAATGAGCAAACTCTCTCAACGTTCTATTTGGAGCACGCGCTGGCTGACGTAGGTAAGCAGTGCGCGCATCCAACTCCCTCGAGAAAGGGAGAGCGTGAACGCGCCTCTATCCTCCTCGCCTGCTACAGTGAATGCGGGGATCCAGACGCCTGACTGAGTGCGGCGGTTCATTCTCGATAGCTCGGATGCCAGTGCATGGAGAGGGTTCTACCGAAACACACACGCTCACAGTTCATCGCGGAGACGAAAGGGAGAGGAGACAATGGTATATACACACACGGACGCTCAGATGTAAGTGATGCTACTGCAAGTTGAAGTCCTGGAAGTAAAACCGCAGCAGTTTGGGAATAAACGGGTAGGAAATCGTTCCGCGTTGCAGCGCGCACTCAGTTCATTTGGAATACAGAGACGCAGCGTGGAATTACTGGAGCCCTCAGTTTGTGAACTAAAGTCAACGCATTTTCTACGGCATTGTCTTTTTTCTTGGATTTTTTAAATGATGATTATTATTATGCGTTCTTTTTTCTTCTTTTTCTGTTGCCGTGTTTAATTAGATGTCTTATCTCCTCCACAATATTCTCATGTTGTTGAGTATCTACCCTTTTCAGTTTTTTTTTCTTTTTTCCCTCATTCGCTGAAAATAGCTTGGGTTCGCCGTTGCGAGGGTAGATTGTGGTGAAAGATACTCAATCCCTTAAACTGAGTCGTGTCATGGATGGCAAATTTAATTTGCATCTACGTAAGAAATCGGGGAATATAGAATAACTGCTGCTGACAGAGATAAGGTAGGTTGTTTGATTTTATTCCTATTAATGTGCACACGACATAATCTAACGTTACATTGTCGTCCGTGCTTTCGCAATATGTGCATTTGAAAGCTTTAATAGTGTCCAGCCTTATTACCATATCATCATATGGAATGACCACTTTCTGACATTCAGTTAATGATCATTTTAGTTGGAATAGGCTATATGTGGCAAATTAAAGGGTCATCTAAAGTCTTTCCTCCTATAGAATCATGTGCATCACAAAGTATTATATACAGTAGCTGAATTAATTTTAATGTGCTGCATTTTCCATTAATCCCTTGGCGTGTAGACCATTAACTTTGCTCAAAGAAAAAATGCTCATATATTAATAATCATATCACGTTCATGGTGAGCCTCAAGCCCTGAGTGACACCGATCAACCGGTCAAAGTCAAAAAACAAAACAAAAACAAATCAGATGTCTGATTAAACTAATACAACATAATGTCACGTCTGTATTTGACAAATGTCCTCACATTTCACACATTTCGTTGCCATACTATGTTCATATACACATTTGAAGACAATATAACGTCCGGTCTCTACTGTCACCTTTCGACTGTGATGTTATTTGAAGGTGATACAACTGTGATTTGGCGCCAGCTGTAGTTGTCTTTCCCGCAGCAACTTAAAATCCGCGAACCGACAAACTAATAACCGTTTAGCCCAAATGCTGCTGTCTTTTAATTCAAATTTTCGTCTAGGCTTTATGCTGATTAATCAAAGTCGTTTTGTCTTTTGGATTTGTCCGCACAGGTCTGCTATGGTCGTAATGAAGATCTGTTGGACGTGTCTTCAAAAATGCTCTTTCGGCACTGTTTCTTCTGCAATCACGAACGATAATATATTATGCGCTATTACTGTGAGATGATGATCTACAGTTCTAAAAGTAACGTCCGTTTATTCTTGACGTACGATCTAAATAGAGTTCGTTAGCGCAAACCAAGGGCACGTGCATTAGGTTTGGCTAATTAATTATTAATAATGCCGTTCTACAGGCTGCTAGGGATAATTCCATCAAGGTGATGCGTGTATGAGAGGCAATTATGCTAAGCTGATCAGTTTATGTCCACATTCATGCAGAGTCTGCAGTTGGATTCAGTGCACTGTTCCTAACCTGTAGCTGTGTGATAACAGGAATTGAATTATGTCTCTCTCATGCTCTGTTAGATGAAAATGAACAGCGTGTATGTGTGCAGAAGTGTTTCCTCTAATGCATCTGTTGCTTATGAAAACCAGGGGGATCACTAGCTGCGCTTGTGATGCACAATGCTGTATGGGAGATTGATGCTTCTCACCATCTCCTGCATGTGATGGAGCGTAGAGAAATGCATATGGACCATGAACCAGGCAACAGCTTGGTCTTGCCTGGTTGAGTGGTCCCTGGCTGTCCCATTGTTTCAGAAAAAATATTCTCTCTGGTCATCCCCAACACACACACACACACACACACACACACACACACTTCCGCGTTGGACTATACGCCAGCTCCGCTTGTTCGTGTTTGAAAATATGATATATCAGGTTCAGGCAGTGAAATAAAGCATGATATTTTAATTCTTAAAAACACTGTCAGCTTGCATTCACTAACTGGCAAAGACCTGGTGAGCAGCACTGCCTGACAAAGGCGCTTTAGCCTCTTGTCTGTGCTTCAGCAAGCTTTCGTGTCATTTGTCCTCAGCACAGCTGCCTTATCTATTATCAGCTCTCTGCCCCTCTTTCCAGCAATGCGATCATTCAGGAAAGCCAAATCTACTTCAGCTTCCATTGTTCATGTTGTTGTGTAATGCTGGAGGTCTGCGTTTTAAGGCACAGATGCTGCAATCAACAGGGTGCCACTGGCTCCTACCTATCTTTGTGTCAATGTTTGTAGTGGGCCATTTTGTGCACAGGGCCCTCTAAAGCTGACAGGGCCTGCTGAATTATGCCAGATGGAAATGACCCCAATTGTGCGACTAATACCAAATTAATTGCAGTTGAAAATTCTATTATTTATTTACTCATCTTCATGTTTTTCCAAAACTGGATGACTTTTTCATGGCCCATAAAAGGAGATTTAATGCGTTATGTCTGTCTCAGTTACTTTTAACTTTCACAATTTAAAAGGGGTTTGGAACAAAATAAGAGTTAGTAAATGATGACAGAATTTGGATTTTAGGGCAAACTATCCCTTTTAAAATGGATAAAATAAGGATTTCCATCGCAAAATTAACAAGGCAAGCCAATTATTTAAGCTATAACCTAGCTATGAGTGCAGTGGCCTTTGATAAAGCCATTAGTAAACACAGTCATAGGCTGATGCTTTTATTGAGTGCGTTGATGCAGTATCGGTGTCCCCTGGTAAGCTATTTGGAGCTGTCATCTCCTTTCTCGGTGCTCCGATGACTCCAGGACTTGTAGCAGTGCATGCAGCTTGCCGTCCAGCAGCAATATTTGCTTTTATGTAATGCCCCCCCCCACCCCCCCTCCCCATTATGTTTAGCCAAGAGAGAAAGTTAAAACCTCACAGATTGTATTGATTCTTTGTCTCTAAGCTTCTGTGCTGTTGTACAGGAGAGCCCCAGAGACTTTGAAGTGACACGCAGTCTTGATGGCTTTTTTCCCCCCCCTCGCTGTATTCTTATGGTCAAACACAATCTCTAATTTTTTGGTTGACTCTAAGCTCTGAATTCCACTTCCTGACAGTTCAATAGTCTGGCATCAGAAAAGGGCTTCTTTGTCATTTCTGTTTGTCCCCTCAATGATTTATTACTTTTTTATTTCATTAGTTTTTTACTTTTGAGGTTTTGAGTACCTGACTGTAATGAGGGCAAAGCAAATAGAACAAGTAATGGCTCTTCAGCATTCGAACAGCTGATATTGCAATTTACTTGTGCACGTAGTGTTTATAGAAGTTACAGAAAATTATGAACATAAAACATGCAATCGTGAATCAGTATATTTTGAAAAGAGACAGCTGCTGTTAAAAATAAATCAGAGGTAATTAGGGGCCTGTAGTATGAAGCTAGTTACATGATTGGTTTCGAGTTGACAAAACCAAATAAATCCAATCAGGCTTAATTGGTACCATGCTAATCAGCTGTCTTTGCCAACTCAAGCTTTGATCCTGAGTTTAAGATTAATTTAAGCACGCATGCACACGAATGAGTGACATTTGAAGCGAACAGCCAATCATGTGAAACATGGAAAGAGAGAGAGACAACGTGGCTCACTTCTCGCGAGAGAGTCAGTAGATTTGCCTCTCTGCTGTTGTCCGATCATTATGAAAAAATTAAGAATTTAAATGTATTTACACAGCACATCAAGAGATTGTTATACAAATATGGAAAATTAAAGTGCATTTATACTGAACAAGAGATCATCTTGAAATCATGAATAATTAAGACACATGATTTACACAGCACAAGGGATCACTGTACAATTATGAAGAAATTAAAGACATTTACACAGCAAGAAGAAACAGAGCGGCTGCTGAGAACTGCTGGATACAAATTCTGAATGTAATAAAAATTATATAATATATAAAACTGATATATCACTGCTAAAGTGAATTAATATAGGTCAACAAGAAAACACAGGCTTATTAGGGATGGTAAGATTCACCAATTCGGATCGGTGCATCGGCATAAAAGTTAACGATGCGATGCATCGATTTAAAAAAGACTGCATCAGATACAAGTTGGCATTTGTATCACGATACATCGTTTCTAATATATTTGCATTGGTAAAAATCTATTTATTTATATATAATTCTTACTAGATGCACTATACAGATATTATTTAGAAAGTTGCCCAATAATTTGTGACCGTAAATTATATGTAGATAGATTTCTCCTCTCTAAACTGTTTCTAAAGCGCGTTCTCTAATCACCACTGCTGCTACGTGAATATGACGTATCACAACACTATGGAGGCTGAGGCATGTCCTGAGTGTCACATAGAACAAGAGTGCCCAATACGTCGATTGCGATTGCACAAAATGTAAATATGCTTTTGTTAAATTTTTATAAAAATAAATATAATGTCTTTCCTTCTTTTAGTTTCTGTCCGACTTGCACTTGATGAGTCAATTTTGACCAGGAGAGTTTTTTTGTTTATTCAGTTGCCATGACAATTAGATTTGCGCCTTCCAAGGGCTTCTGAAAACAGAGCGCGAAATTGCGAAGCTAGCAGTGTTTGAGACTAGCTACCAGCAGTCCTGCCTGGATTATGCAAAACTGTCTGATTCCATTCAGTGGAAGTCATCAGAGTAAGGTAAATGCCCTGGCTATTGTAATCTATTGTGCTGTAGGTGTTTTGGGTTTAGTGTTAAAACTAAATGATATCAACATTGAACATTATTAAATATTTTTTAATTCATTAGAAGATGAATTCCATGTAGAGATGCATGCAGTAGTCCCATCAAGCATTTTTTTTTTTTTTTTTTAATTAAACTGTGTTTGTTTTAGTTGGTAGATCTTATTGAGTTGGTCATTTAAAAGTAGATCATAATGCAAAAAAGTGTGGACACCCCTGACATACAATATAGATTAACATGGCAGTGCTGCATCTTCCACCAAATAATTACAAATCCAAAGTTTGGAAATGCTTAGGGTTTTATAAGAGAGATTGAGATTTTGATAAAACCATGCAGTTTGTAAAATATGTCGCGCTGCTATAAAATATACAGGTAGTACCACTAATTTAACAACACACTTGAAGCGCCGACACAAAAGCACCTTCGTCTGCTGGCAAGTTACGAAACATTTATTCATTTTTTATACCTGAGCATCCTTAACTTGTTTCACTGTTAAATGTGTGAGCTGTTAACAGTGTAACTGGAGACAGAACAGGAAAATGTCTGGTTTTATTTCATCTTTTTTATTTTTATTTTTTGCACAACAAAGGCCTTTTTGTGAAAGAGCCATGCATTATAAGTCAGAAAGCACTTAAGTTAATTTATGACTTTCTGTCTATCTGAACCAAAGAAAAAAAGTGAACTATCTGTACCATATTGAATTGCATAGCATCATATATTTTCTCATTGCATCGTGTTGCATTGAATCGCATTGTGGTGAATAAAATCGAAATCGGATCGCACTGCATCGTAATACGGGTGAATCATATCGCATCGGTAGCTGCTTCGTATGTATCTTTAATGTGTCGTATCGCTAGCTATGCATCGAGATACGTATCACATCGGCCTCAGTTATGGAGATGCACATCCCTAATATATATATATATATATATATATATATATATATATATATATATATATATATATATATATATATATATAGAGAGAGAGAGAGAGAGAGAGAGAGAGAGAGAGAGAGAGAGAGAGAGAGAGAGAGAGAGAGAGAGAGAGAGAGAGAGAGAGAGAGAGAGAGAGAGAGAGGGGCTTATAAATTAAAGGAATGTTCCGGGTTTAATACAAGTTAAGATCAATATATATATATATCTTGTGGTGTTATCAATCAATCATTAATGTAAACCAATTATTACGTGTTATATTAATTCTTACTAGCTATTATATGTAGCCTAATATTTTATTATATTTATCTTTACATATATACATTACATTTTTATGGCTAGAGTTGGTAAATTAAAAACAAATATGTATAGTGTATTTAAATAAAATGCAAGACTCCTTTTGCTGAAAATCTGTATAATTTGTGGATCTATTTTGTGGATTTATACGATTTTTTTATTTTCTTTTTTCTGTGAAGTGTCCTTTAATAAACACGGGAATGATTGGTTCACTATTGGTTCAGTATCTATTAGCGATATGTTATCCAGAACAAAACATTCTCACACAAACTCACGCACATAGCAACGTGAGAGTTTATTCGTGACATGTCAACAAACATATATGTTTGAGGAAAAAAAAAAATATGAGGTTGGGAAGTTTGATGGGTTTTTAGCTTCTGCTTCTTTGCTCTCTTCTTGCGCTTTTTGCTATTTCAATGGTTGACAATTGCTGGTCTCTCACTGGTCAGGACCGTGTGCACATCTGACAACTGATCTGTGAGATTTTAAACCAGTTTGTATTCGTCCATGCATCTTTAACTACCCTTTTGAAAAGAGTAGCTTAGCTTGCATGCAATTTCCATTGTGGTTTTGTTGTGTGCTTAGCTTTAGAGCTTTTTCCCAGTTAGCAAGATAAGGAATACCATCAGCCTAAATCTGACTTTTTTCAGGGTACCATTGCCTTATTACATGCCCCTCTTCAGGGGGTGTTCTTATTATTTTTTGTAAATTAATGATTATCCTGATCCCAATGTTCACATCGGGCCACTTCATTTTCTCAGAGTGACTTTGACCAGCATATTTCTGCTTGAATATTTTTGGTTGGTGTCAGCATTTCCTCAGACACTTTTTAGCTTTAGTGGTGGCTTGTAGAGATTAGTGGCAGTTTATTAAAATCAAGCAGAATTTAATCCCATGTACACACATGAACAATGAACAGCCAATCCAATTCAGTAAGTGATGCTTTGATAAACTGTTTGTCTTGTAATGCAGTTCACAGCAACCACTCTCAGTAATTACATTTGTGTGGAATGCTGTGTAGCTACTTGCAGCAAATGTATAGCATGTGTCTATTCAAGGATTTTCCATGTAGAACTCTGAAGTGGTCTATTGAATGTAAGTTAATTTGTACAGCAGAGGCAATGTCATCATGCTGCCCTTATTAATTCAAAGGTCTTGTACTAAGTGAATAGCATTTAGCCCGCAATAACACTGGATTTTAAAGACCCTGTGGCAATTACATTAATGCCGTTGTAGATTAGCAACTTGTTCTGATCTGAACAACACTAGCTAAATTCATTGGATTGCATTAGAAAGAGGGTGATTATTGTAGTGAACTTGTAATCTGAGTTGTGGTGGTTTTAGGTCACGTCTCTTCTGCATCCTTGCTTTGGCCAAGAGTCTTTTTTTGCCAATCAGCTGTACCCTTATGTAAAACTATTTCTGAAGAGATCTAGGCTACTATTGTGTGTGGGAATATTGTAATTCTAATGATCTCTACTGTGTTTTACTCAGTTATGGTCACCGATGCGATGCATAATGTATAAGTCTCACATGAACTGGATTAGGACAAATTTTCATCGTGAGTAGTGCTGCTATAAAAATTTTAAGACATTGTAGAATATAAGGCAGTATAGCTGAGTTATTAATGGTGGTTGCTAAGTCTATTTGTGCTATAAAAATGAATGACTAATGAATGATAATGTAATTCATTCAGCTTGTTGAGGAGATTTGCGCTATTTCTTTTCTTAGCAATCGGATGTACAATTTTTGCCTAGTGGATTACATAAAGAGCAAATAAATCCCATAGATTTCCATTGATGAAAAATCAAGTTATATCTAGAGACCAGAATAGATATATTTATACCATAATCAATGTAAACATGGCGAAATGCTGTAATCCCCCCAATGTTCAGGCCAAATCTACGCTGTTGGTTGAACTGTTTTGACCTGGGCCAGTACGCAAACCTAGCAACCACCAAGCAACACCCTAGAAATCACATTTCAACATGCTAAAACCCTCCGAAGACCTTAGAAACTGCATTGTAACACTCTGGCAACTACCTACACTATCCTACCATTGTGGCACAGAGCTTTGCACAGACAAGCAACATATTTAGTTGTTTTTCATCTATGTTACTTCCTGAATCATTCAAGATTGTCATTACAGAGCTGTAATATACTTTTGCAATTTTAAAAGGTTCTTTATGGGTCTTTGGATGGATGATCTTTCTTTTTTCCCTATGATAAGACTCTGATGTTAATTATTATCATGGGTATTAATTTTGCATTTGTCCTTTAGTTTTGTGGCTTAATTATGTAAACATTGCCTACAAGTTAACTTCAAATGTCTCCCAGCAGGGACATATTTTGTGTTATCATCTTCCACATGCCTGGCTTCTGCTCAAAGCTTCATTTTCACTGTTTCAGTATGAGTTAGCCACTGAATTCAGACACTGTTCAGAGACTGCTGCATTATAGACCAAATCAATATTCTTTTTTTCTTCCCAACCTCCCTTGATTTCTTCTACTGCGACTGTACCAATGATCAGATTGTCTAGCTGGGAAAATGAGGCCTATACATCAAGGCAAGGAGGTGCGCTTTAGCGTTGAAGAGGCGCAATCAGTCGACAGCAGATCTATCCTTGTGGCACGGTCACTTAGTGCGCACCGGCCGCTGTTGCTAGATGTGGATTTGACTGTACAGATCTTGCCTTCAATCCAAAGCCATTAGACTGACTGATTAGATTGACTAGATGCAGAGAGTGAGGCCTTGAATCTAACTCCCCCATTAGATTTTTTAAAAGACATCCATTGTTCTGATCCCATTTGACTTTTCTTCATTCATGGAGCACAAAAGGAGATGGAAGTGAGAACAGTATCTTTTGTTGTATCTTTTTTGCACACAGTGAATGTAAATGAGAGTACGGGTTTGGAACAACATGAGGTTGTGTAAATGACATACTTTAACTTGCCCTTCAGTTATAGCAAGATTGACTGCATCAGTGAAAAGGGAGACATTTTTGTTGTGTGCTGTGCTTAGATCAACTTCTTTGGAGATTATGAAATGCCAATCCAGAAAAAGTTGTGTGCGGAGGTTGTGCAGTAACGGATTTCATGTCGCAACATCACTATTAACAGCACACAGGAGAGCACTCTGATTAGATGGCAGGATCCCAGGAAGCTTTATATAAATATACTGTATGTGATGCAATGAACAAACCCCTTCTCATCTCCCTCCCCTGTGGCGCATGTATTATTTGCATGTCCAAAATAGATTATTAATCTGTCTGTTTATTAATGAGTCTGTGCATAGACCACCGAAGCTTTACGGTCCTGTTGTCTGTGACACAAACAAAGATATTTTGATGGAAATATGAGGTGTTTTTGTCCATACAATGCAAGTCATTGGGGTCCAACACTTTTGAGTTCCAAACAGGATATAAAATCAATGTAATCCATACAACTTAAGTGGTTTAATTAATGTATTCTGAAGCAATAAGATTTTGGTGGGAAAGAAACCAAAATGCGTATATTTTTTCACTATAAATCTTGACATCTGCAGTCTCCTTGGCAATCATAATTAAATTGTGATTCAAACTGTGAAAAATGCATTGTTGACCCAGCATTGATACAGTGATCTAAAGTATCTGTGCAATATTGAAAGATAAAGAATGACAAAATATCATTTTAAGATTACACTGACATAGCTCTACACCTCTGAAATGTTATTTCCATGTTGTGGCTTACGTTTAGTTTGCTCTCACATCATTTTTCCACTTGTCATTTTTCTTTCTTGTATAAAAGTTTGTATAAAAGATTGTTGTGCATGTAGTGAATTTTGTTTAATAAAAATAAATAAATAAGTTAAGTAGTGTGGGTGAATTTGAATAAGAAATGTAATTTAAGCTCACCCCATGAGTTAGCTTCATTAAATCGGTATCGACCTCTGCCCTGGCTGTGCTTTTTCCTGGGGGGCTTTCCAGTACAGAATTGTATTTCCCTGTGCCATATTGTGACACATTTGCTCCCTAATTAGGATTTTAAAACTGTTCTACATAATTTACAAGCACATGCACGCTTGAAAAAGCAGTGCTTGGAGCTTAGTGATGACATCTGTCAGACTTTGCCTTTCTTGCCTTTTCTTTAATTTTTATGACTAGATGATGAGAAGGACAGTAGAATAGTACAGTATTTATAAAATGGATAGTTCTGACTCTAAATTTGATGCGACTGTAAAATCACTATGAATGCACATCTTTGTCCATGCATTCTACAGTATATTAAAGGAATAGTTCACCAAAAAATGACAATTCCCTCATCATTACTCAGCTTTATGCCATCTCACACTCATGACTTTCCTTGACACAAAAATATATTTTGATGGAAATATGAGTTTTTTTCCATACAATGCAGGTCAATGGGGTCCAACACTTTAAGTTCCAAACAGGATATAAAGTCAATGTAATCCATTAGAGGCTGACCGATATATTTGTTTTGCAGATTAATCGACACCGATAAATGGAAGCTTTAGCATAAGTTCTGCCAGGAAGACTCAATTGTTACATCACTCATTACCTTCTCATCTATCCAATCGCGTTCTAACACTTGCAGTATAAAAGATGGGTACTTACACATGTCTGAGTTCACAGATGCTGACGCTTTTGTTCTCCTCCACCCTCCCCACCACCAGGATGGTCCCTTCCCATACCTCACTGGGGGTCGGCTGTGCACCTGCCTTCATCGCCAGGCAGGAAATGCAGAGTCCGGACCCCCGGATTGCGAGCTACGGATGGGGCCTACGCCAAAGAACTTTTATCTTTATATTGTTTGCTGAGCTGTAAATAAATGGTTAATTGTTCAGTATTATTCTCCCGAGTCTTTCTGGTAGAATGGTGGTTATCGACAAAAATCCACACCGATAATTTTCACCTGTTGTGTCTGGTGCTGGAGCAGCTGGGAAGTGCACGCTGTCATTAAACAGTATGAGAGTGGCCTCTAGAGGCTAAATAAAAACTATAACTGATGCCTCATGGTGGTTGTTTTGACACATGAGTCTGCACGTTGAATGCAGCAGAACACTGCACGGAGCTGAACAATGCAGATTTAAAACACCAACAACTAAAAGGTATGTATACAGTACATGTTTTCATATCATTATAAAGTAATTCATTTCTTGAATTAGGGCTGGGCGATATGGCAAAAAATATTATCATTCGTTATTGATAGTTATCACTATATTCAATCACATTTGCACATTGCACATTTTTTTTAATTTCCAAAAAAAGAAGAGAAAACAAAATCCTAAACTGTCTAAATAGTCTTTACAAAACTGTGTTGGGGGCCCAGACAGCCAATGCAGTGGTGTCTGATGGATCTTCTATGAAAATATTACAATATTTTATAGAGTTTATCTATTGAGTGCAGACGAATATGAATGTTTATAAGATGATCTGTTCATTCTGAATTATATATATATATATATATATATATATATATATATATATACCTTCTATTTGCATTAGTTTATATCCAGTCACATTTATGCTTTAGCCAGTTACGTTGTATTTTTAAAGGTGGTGAGAGATTTGAGAAAAACATCTTCAAGCATCAAGCGAAATGTATAAACAAATCAGAAACGCGTCTGATTTTAATACATTTTTTTATCCTCACATTAATACATATTTTTGTCATTTTGATTAGATAATCATCAATTGATTGGTGTGTGTGTGTGTGTGATGAAAGTAACAGCGCAAAATACATACAAAAATATCACTGAATCTTATAGAAGTGTTAAAAAAAGCATAAGACATTACAATTCGTCACAGTTACTGTTCTATCCTCCATGCACTGAGGGAGGAAACGAGACGTTGTGTTGAATGAAGTGACACAAGGGGTCTTCCTTGGGAGCCTCGAGTTCCTATAAAGGGAAGCGGACGTGTCTGTCAGTCAGGTTTTTGAACTGATGAGCCGAGAATAAGGTACGGGCGTTTACAGTGGTAGGTCTAGTGTGGTGGCAGAAGGGCCACAACGTTTCGTTCCCTCCCTCAGGGAACGGAGGTTACAACAGTAACCATGACGTTCCTCTTCTGTCACTCAATTGACATTGTGTCGAATTAAGTGACAAGGGGTCCTGTTCAAAAGCATTATGCACTAGACCGTGCTATGTGAACTGCTGACACAGGTGCAAGCAAGCTGCTGCTTGCTAGAAGCAACTGTGTCGGCCGCACGTAACCCTCCCCAACACCTCCAGAAAAGGTGTCATATACAGACCTTAGGTTCCCAGCACCCCTGAGGGGGGAACAGGTGCTACATGACCAGCATGGGAGCAAGCCCGGCAGCTGTGGCCTTTTCTCTCTCTATGTCTCTTGCATAGAGTGTGGAGTGGCTGGGACTATCTTAACGCTGTGAAATGCGTCGGGGTAGGCCGTCTTTCCCAATCCTATTCTTTCAGGGGGAAAAGACCCTGTGGAGGCCACATCCTGCCCAGACAAGGGGGAGGTGATATGTGACTAATACACCACGTGAGTTGTCAAGCCACACGTTGGAGCGGCATGGTGTTAGGTCCTACCTGATGAGGGAGTAGCTCTACAAACACAGCGACCGGGGGCAGTGGGATTGCCCAAGTGAGATGCGTGTCCGCCGACAGGGGGACCGTACTGCGAAGAATACATCACACTGAGTTGCCTGAAGAAGGAATTAAGCCTGTGGAGCCCTACCCCAGTACAAAACACTTGTGGCTTGTAGTGGGTCTTGTTGCAATTTGCTCCGCTGAATTCGAAGGCCAGAAGGCTAGGGAGGAAGAACATCCAGGAAGCGACGCTTAGTGGCAACCTGGGAGAGAAGCGCACTGGTTCAACTTGGTGAATGGCGCTAGGTGCAAGCGGAACACCCGGACGGCTGTTCCGCATTAACGAGTTCTACTGGCTCAGACCTGACAAAACACAGGACGAGACCGACTCAACACTGAGATTGTAAAATCTCGCAAAGGTATTGGGTGTTGCCCAGCCTGCTGCTCTGCAGATGTCTGCTAAGGAGGTGCCATGGGCCAGTGCCCACGAGGATGCCACACTCCCCATAGAGTGTGCTCGAACCCGCAAGGGGGCAGGCACGGCCTGGGTGTGATAAGCTAAAGAAATAGAATCAACGACCCAGTGAGCTTACCTCTGTTTAGAGATGGTGTTCCCTTTCCGTCTTCAAGGAGAGGGCCTTGAGCTCAACTGAGTCAAGTGGCTCGAAGGGTGGTTTCTGAAGGCCCGAAAGGACCACTGAGAGATCCCAGGAGGGGAACAGGCTTGGCCGGGGAGGATTCAGTCTCCGGAACCTGATAATCAAGTCGTGCTTACCCAAGGACTTTGGAGCCGGTGCGCACTGGCTGGATGACCCAGGGAGTGAGGAAATCTCTTTTTTATTAGGAAAACAAGGATTTTCCTCCAGGCCCTCCACCGGGTGACAAAGTGGTCTTGGTTCCAGCTCTGGAGGGAACATCTAACTGCCTGGGTCGTCCATCTCAGGAGCGCTTAGGAGCTTTCCGGGTCCTGGAAGGGGTCCTGGAGACGGGGGGGGGGCTTATGCCGCCTGCGGGGCGCTCAACACTGGGGCTGAGAGCTGGGCCCAGGTTGAGCGGAGCTGGCTGGGCCCAGGTTGAGCAGAGCTGGCTGTTGTTTGGCCGCAGTTGGACACCCTCGGCGGGCAGACGGAACATGTGGAGCGCTGGGGCGGCGCCGCGGCATGATGTGAGAGATAGCCTTTTCACCGCCGAAAACTGCTGGCCGAAGTTATCGCCGGTGTTGCCGATGCTGCCAAGCTGGCAGACGAACCAAACTAGCGTGCTGGGGGGCAGGTGGTTCGTGGGGATTTACCCGGTGAATCCGAGCCTGTTGTTATCCGCTAGTCACCTTCATTGCTAGCCGTATCATCCTCAATCCCGTGGGAAGAAGGAGCGACACGGGGGGTGGCTGAAGTGCTGTTCACCTTAAGAAAGGAGAGCCGCGACCGCAATGCTGCATGGCCATGTTCTCTCAATGAGTCACACGAGGCAGCATCTGTGACTGCCGGTCTTGGAGAGATTATGACCGCATCCAGGAACTACAGAGAGGCGGAAAGGCATCTTTAAAAAGACGCATCCTGAAAAGGATGTTCAACACCTGCTTGTGCATTGCTCATTTATGGGTGAAAACAAAACACTCTTTTAGACAGAGAAAGTGCTGTCGAAGCGCCCAGGGCCGTGGACTGCACAGCGTGCAGATAGAGAGAACGCTGCTGGAAATGCGCCGCAGGATCCAACAAGAATGGGGATGACAAGAAAAAATCTGACTGAAAGACACACACCCGCTTCCCTTAATATCTGTATGTCCGGGGGCGGGACATGCAAATTCTGTCTGCCAATTTTTCATTGGCCTTTTCTCAAGTTCAGAGGTACACAAGGGTCCCAAGGAAGACCCCTTGTGTCACTGCATTCAACACAACTTCGAGTGAGTGACAGAAGGGGAACACTAGTTTGCCCTAATTTCACATTAATGACCCCTCACCAGAAGTGAAGTGTTCAGCCACTTGAAGATGTACAATAGCTCTGTGAATCACAAAAGGCTGTGTTAAATATATAAATATTAATTTATAAAATAAAATATAAATATCTAAATTTTTTGCTTTATTATCCAATATACTAGTTAATAATAAAGTGTTTCTTAATAAGGTTTACATTTATATTTAAATAATGTGTAGTTAGAGGTTTGTGTTTCTTTACATATTAAAGAGTACTCCCAATTAGTTCCACACAATAATGTAAAGATATGCCAAAAAACAACACTAAAATTGGATCGGGATTGGCTGATACTGAGATTTCTGGTATAAGAATCGAAAGAGAAAAAGTGGCATCAGTGCATCACTACTTTAAATTAGGTTTTTTCATTCAGTATCAATTTTAAAAACTATCAGCCAATTAATTGGTTATCGGTTAATCAGTTAAACTCGAGTGGTTTAATTCATGTCTTCTGAAGAAATACGATTTGGTGGGAAAGAAACCAAAATGTATATATTTTTTCACTATAAATCTTGACATCTGCAGTCTCCTTGGCATGATCATGATTTAAAGCTTGATTGCACTCGCTCACGCTTGCCGCCGAACGTACTCTGCACATGTGTCAAGCGCTAGGAAGTATAATTGAGCTTCAAATCAGGAGTTACAAAGGAAGTTACATTTTTGTCTGTTTCTCACCCAATTGTTTAGCTTCGGAAGTCACAGATTAAACCATTTGAGTCGAATGGATTAACTTTATGCTGCCTTCATGTCCTTTTTGGAGCTACGGAGTGTTGGACCCTATTGAGTTGTGTGAATATTTACATGATATCACCATAAAAAAAAAGTCATGATTTTGGATGGCATAAGAGAGAAATGATGACAGAATTATCATTTTTGGGTGAACTACTCCTTTAAAACACCAAGTGTATTTTGAATATTAGTATGAATAATAAATGTAATTGCTTTTGGAAAATCTGTGTCTTTAATCATATAATTGTTGCCACTTTTTATGTAAAAGCATCTAGTCACTCAAGTCTAGATATTACAGTGATTTTAATATGGGTAAGGGGTGTTCTTTCTTACACAATTCTTGTAATAGAATACCTATAGTATGCTATAGAAAATAGTAATTTATTATTTTATGCTTATGAAGTCAATTTTCTGTAAATTGACATCAAAGCGTGGCCACATCATCATATTTCTGCCTGTTGCCACTCAGTCCAGGATTGATGATCTTATTACATCAACTTGGTGACTATCTATAATTATTATTCTGTTGATGAAATTAGTTATTTTTATTCAAATAAAATACAAAGTGCAAAAAGTTAAAAGGGAAAAAAGTGCATTAGGCCCAGAGACATAGATTCTTATTGTCATGGTTGCGGACTCCATGTTATGACTTACCTGGATCTCAAGGATACACAGTGCATGCATGGGGGACAAACAGTCCCAGCAATATAGAGATGAGATGTTGGAAGGCAATGGAAGCACAATAAGCATTAGATGCACTTCGGCATAAGTTTTTGGACCATTAATTTATTTAATATTGTTGAGCTGCAATTTATTATTATGGTTACACTTCTATAAATTCCTTATAATATTGGCCTATATTATACGTATATTAAAAAAACTATTGGCCCCATACTGTTTATCGTGCACAGTTTACCTATACTTTGCCATTGAAGCAAGCATTTTGGTAGCATATATCCACAGTCTGAGACACTAAATAAATGCAAAATAGTAGTGAAACAGATTGGGTTTGCATTAACATTATTAACTTTTTTTGGAAATCAGAGCTAGTCTATTTATATGCAAGACAAGAGAAACATTTATTCATATATTAATTTGTGTGGGTGTTGTGGGAACCTTTAACTTATGAATGCGAAATGCAGTCAAACCCGTCTCCTTCCTGCACAGGTCTACTAAAAACTCTAGTATAAACATTTGCAGGCTTTGTGCTATCGTTGAAAGCCTGACGCAGTAAGCCTTGTTTTCATCTTGCTATACTCTGACTGTGTAATGGGTTTTGGATGTTTCTGACTCAAAGGCTTCTCAAGGGAGGTGGATGTTCAATGAATGACAAGTCAGATAAGGATATGTGTTTTTCTTTCTATTCCTTTCCAAAGTGCAAGAGTTACATTTGCGGATAAATCACAGTGTATTCATGCAACGGCCATCCATGCGCTGTGATCCCAAAGGAAACATTTGATTTATAAGCTTCTCTACCTTTGTCTCCTTCAATAATCTCTTACTCTCAGTCCCTCCACCATCATCTCTCTTTTCAGATGAATGAAAGGTTGAAGAAGTCAATTCTGTCTTTGCAGCTCTAACAATATGTTTAGCGTCTAACATTGTTGTGGACATCTGTGCATTTAAAATGTAACCACTAAATATTGTATGTATTTAACACCCACTGACTTTCCACTATGGAAAGTATTCAGGAACATTCTGATATGTTTGCAACTTATTCTTTTTTATGGATTCAAACATTAAAAGGAAATTTGTCTTACTTGAGAAAAGCAATTTATGGGGAAAAAATGGTAAAGGATCAGCTTTAAGCATTTTATTTGCATCCCTTTAAAGGATTAGTTCACCCAAAAATGAAAATACAGAGAATGTCACCCTCATGACGTTCCAAACCCATATGACTTTCTTTATTCTGTAGAACACAAAAGTCTTATATATTTCCAGTATAATGAAAGTAAATGAGAACTTGGGGCGGTCTTGCTCCAAAATGACCCACATTTTTTTTCAAATAAAAATAATAAAAACACTGTTAAATTGACATAAAAGTGGATCAAATTCAAAGACTTGGTGACTTCAAAGGTCAGGTCACCATTCACTTGCATTGTTTGGACCTACTGAGCTTATACTGTATATTCTTCTAAAAATCTTTGTTTGTGCTCAGCAGAAGTAAGAAAGTTATTCACAACTGGAATGACATGAGGAATTAAATTTTTTTGGGTCAACTTTTATTTCAATGTCTTGTTAGGGGGAAAAAATAAATAAAAGAAAATAAAAATATATATGTATATTGTTTATTTTGGGGTGAACTATGCCTTTAAGGAGTAAAATTACTTGACAGAGACAGAGGACTGTCTCTCCAGCACTGCAGTCTCTCCTCAAGCTCATCTATGGCTTGACTAATTATGGCTTGCAGCATTAGGCCAAACAACAAAGAATTTTCTCAAAGCTGTTAAGCATGGCATCTTGCAGACATGTATTTTCCTACCCTGTCTTTTGCCACAGATTGATGGACTTCTTGGCACATTAGCATGGGTAGAATTTAGGGCTGCCCAATTAATCTAAATAAAATTTAAACCGCAATATGACCTTGTGTGATTATTAAATTGCAAAATGCTGTGATTTAATTAAATAAATAAATAGTCTGCTCCCTTTTATTTGCTCTGCTCTGTCCAGTCTATTTTAAGTTAGAGCATTGTTACAGTGTTTTCAGAGCAGTTCTGTGCTCCACAACTCCCTCTCATGCTTAAGAGTAACAGAAGTGCTTGGAGTTCGGTTCCGTTTGCTTACGTGCACTATACGCTTTATTTACACTAAACTGGCGCATCCTGCATGAAGTCTCCGCAAGGCACAGTATCATGATAATAACGCATAATACAAGATGGGGTATAATTCAAACATCTTTATTAAATGATTCTGAGAAAACAGCAGTCCAGAAACTACTCTTCCTCCATTCTCCTGTCATTTGTTTACCTCTCACGAGAGAGAGTGTCACCCTTATTACACTTCCCGCGGAAACAAGTGAAAGCGGAACTAATATTACCAACATCCAACAAAATGGAAAGGAAGGAACGTACATATAATAAATCAATAACAAATATTTAGTTACTATAATATAATGCATTGCTAAATTAAATATAAGAAAATAATGAATACAAATAATTAAATGAAGTGGTGACAAACTAACCAAAATTTTCAATTTAAATGTAATTACACCAAATGTTTATCAGTTCAACTTCAGTTTGACATTAAGTCCATTCTTTAGGACTATCTTATATACAGTAAAGTATAGTTTGTATAAGCCTACTAGTTTTTAAGGCCTAGAATAAAGAGTAACATTTATTTTTTTAAATTATAATTTGTGTATACTGAATTATTGACTAACAGCAAAAACTAGGCAACAACTATGGTTTTACCAACAGGGAAATTTAGTTAACAGAGACATTGAGTAGAAAACTTACATAATCAGTTTTGACAGCTGCTGATATAAAGCTAAATGATCAGCATCGATTGATGAGATGAAAAGAAAATTGTAGATCAGTATCGGATGTTAAAATCCTGATTGGAGCATCCCTAATATTCAAGTTGATTGTGTTTCAAAAACTAATGATGATGATTAGTGGGCTGAGACCCTATCAAAAAATGGACTAAAAAAGGTACACGGTGGATGGTAACATTTGGATATGAAGAAGACTTTGTTTCACTGTTTATATATTTATTTGTTTGTGGTTAAACTGAAAAAGGTCTCAGTTTTTTTTTTTTTAAGAGGGATCGAGTATGAAAACCCCAGCAGACTTTTTGCAGTTGAACATGTGGAAAATATTACCATCATAATTGCAGTTCATATTGCAATCGCAACATTTTTCAAAATAATCGCAATATGACTTTTTGTCCAAATCGTGCAGCCCTAGTAGAATTATAAGAATGCATGTGTAAATATGAGTACAGTTATCACTCCAAGGAAAAAAGAGGAGAGTCCACTGTGGTACATGGTTACTCTGCATTATGCCAGAGTTGCTGTAATGCATATTCTTCTTCCCAGACTGGCTCCCCTGTGAACAGGAAACAGTTTATGTAAAGCAATAGATCCTTGGCACTAAGAATATGGGTTTAACCAGGATGCAAGACAAATTAGTTTAAAATATCTTGTGGCTGGGAATGTACACTCTGCCTTAAAATAAAGGCAATCCCTTTTAATGTGCTACTTAATTTAATAATTGATTGGACAGCACTGGAAGATCTTGAAGGCTTAGAAATAATCAATGACCATTATTAGATATATCTGTCTGCTTAAGGGCAGCATAAGTCTCTCAAACAACATTTTTACATGAGGAAATAGAGTAAACACTTTGGAAAATATGGAGGATAGTATTTAGTCTAAAACTAAAGTTGAATCCTTTGTTAAAAAGAGCAATGCACTTTGTTATGGTTTGGAGTATATACAGCATATTTTCCAAAATCGACTTGTCAGTCTTGTCTGTACGAATAATTGACTAGTCATTCTTAGGAAGTTTATCACTAAATGAACACCTTTGCAGAATAAAAATGTCAGTGAATTTCATACAGTCATTTCATAATTTTAAGGCAGACTAAAAGAAGCCAGTTCGCCCAATAAGTATGAATTAACCTTTAGAAGCATCAGTTCTGACTCATCATAATAATTCTGCTGTTGATGACCACATTCTATCAATCTGTGCCATTAACTGGATTATTTGTATGATAGGAGTTAATAGGAAGCCAACTTTGCTCATTATATTGATTCAGTTTATAACATGCAGCATGCGGCCCATCGTCAATAGCGTTAGGCCTGTGTGCTCACACTAAACAATACCATTTATCTTTAGTTTGATTAGTCAGGGTTGACTAATCTTATTTACCAATCAGTTGCTTGAATTTCTTTATTTGTGTGGTTATGCTGAAGCATACATTCTTCATTAAAAGTAAAATGTCTCGGGTTACATGTGTAACCCTTGTTCCCTGAAAAAAATGGAACGAGATGCTGCGCTTTGCTAAGTGCTTTGAGAACAATCCTAGTTGTGAACGAGCTGTGAATATGTGTGTAACACGTCAATGAACATTGACTGGAATTTATAGCCTCAGCTGATGTAGTCATTAGACGCACCTGTGGCCAGGCTATAAATGGATGCGTCACCAGGTGTCGTCAGATACTTCTTTTTGAAGAGCAGTCCTGGGACGTCCCAGTGCGGCAAAGAAGCGCAGCATCTCGTTCGGCTTTTTTCAGGGAACAAGGGTTACACATGTAACCCGAGATGTTCCCTTTACAAAAAGCTTCACTATGATGCTGCGCTTTGCTAAGCGCTTTGGGAACGCAAAACCCACGCCGCTGCAATGGGGCTGTCCAGACCCCTACGGTTGTGAAGTGTGCTCACAAGAACACGAGAGGCCTCAGACATGAGCTTGATATGTCGACTCAAGGACGTAAGAGTCCGGAGTAGCAAAACATCTAACCCATAAAATTTGATGAATGTGTGCGGAGAGGACCGGCCCGCCGCATCACAAACTTGACCAGACATGAGCTCGAGATGTCGACTCATGGGCATAAGGGCCCGGAGTGGCAAGAACATCCAAACTATAAAAGTCTAATGAATGTGTGCGGAGAGGACCAGCCTGCCGCATCACAAACTTGCTTAGACATAAGCGTAGATGTCCACTCAGGGGCGTAAAAGCCCGGAGTAGCATGAACATCCAGTAACATGACCATAAATCCAGATGAATGTGTGCGGAGAGGACCAGCCTGCCGCATCACAAACTTGCTTAGACATGAGCGTAGATGTCGACTCAGGGGCATAAGAGCATGAACATCCAAACCATAGAGCCTGAAGAATGTGTGCGGAGAGGACCAGCCTGCCGCGTCACAAACTTGTTCAGGCATGAAAAATTTAAGCCATAAGATCTGAGAATGTATGCGGAGAGGACCAGCCTGCCGCATCACAAACTTGCTTAGACATGAGCGTAGATGTCGACCCAAGGGCACAAGAGCCCGGGGTAGCATGAACATCTAGTAACATGTCCATAAAACCAGATGAATGTGTGCGGAGAAGACCAGCCTGCTGCATCACAAACTTGATGCAGAGGGAGACCTCTAGCCAAGGCTTTAAAAGAGGAGAACCCTCTGGTAGAATGCGCCCTAAAACCTACTGGCGAAGCTTGACCGCGCGCCTTGTAGGCCCGGGCAATAATGTCTCTCACCCAAAGTAACACCAGGAGGTGACCGGCCCCCGGTCATGGCTTCCAAGTGAAGAATTGCTGCCCTGACTTTACGCCACTAGCAAAAGTGGTGGACATAAGTCTGAAGGGTACAGACTGGACAAAGTCTGAGAAGTCTTAGCTGCTCTGGCATTACAAAGGGCAGGGAGCAGAAGGCTTAGAAAATAACAGGCCATGGGTCACGGAAGGTACCTTGGGCAGGTAGTTAGGGTGAGGGTGCAAAGAATGCTTTTGGTCATAGCTGGGGCAAACTCTAAACAGGCCGGCAAAAGAGACAGAGCCTGTAGGTACCCAAGTCTCTTTAGAGACGTAATTGCCATAAGAAAAACCATCTTGAGAGTCAGAAGTCTACCAAACGCTGACTCTAGAGGTCTAAAAATGGGGTTCTTACCCTATGAAGAGGTCCTAGCAAGATGCCTCTTAGGGGGCACCCCGCCCACCAAGGCGTGGCAAACCGCAGTGGAGGCCACATAGAACCTGGCAGTGGTGAGGCAAGTGCCCGTTGACAGTTCTTTCTACAGAAAATCCAAAGAATCAAACTGGCAGCTAGCTGGTTCTGTAATATGAACTTGGGGTGGGGGGGTGGGGGTGGGGGGGAACTGGGCGACTCGGGGAGAAGTAGAGGAGACATTGTGCTATCAACAGAGGCGAAGAGGTCCTCTTCTGCCCTGTAAAATCTACCCAGATCAGTTCCAAGTGGAGGGAGCCCTAGCACTTGAAATGGTCTCGATAACCTCAAGAGAAAGCCCTGTGAACCTCAGTTGGTACCCTTAGGGGCCAAGCATGAAAGGTTTCACAATTCGGGCCAGTGATGTGAAGGTCCTCCCTGTTCGGAATCGCCCAAGGCGAGCCGTCGAGGAGAGGTATTCGAGAAACATATCCTGTTCGGCCAGCGCAGCGCCATTAGAAGGAGGCAAGACCCTTACTAGCTCCCCAAAACCAGGGGACAAAAACGCATACAGATGCATTCAGGGTCATGTATGTGCCTTTAAGTCCAGACCCAAGGGGGCTGGGTGACTTAGGGAGAAGTAGAGGAGACATTGCGCTATCATAGAGGCGGTCCTCTTCTGCCCTGTGAAATCTCACCCAGATTTGTTCACTACCTCAGAGTAAATCTGCTCCCACACACATGGGCATCCAGGGATGAAACTGTCCTGAGTGACAGGAGCTGCCCTGGGCCCCAAGGAGGATCCAACATGCCAGAAATTCATGCCCGATGGTTTACGTAAGAGTCTACCGCTGTATTGCCCACCAGCACCAAGACATGGCAGCCTCAGGAGGAAGTATTTCAGGGCCAGAAATACGGCCATCAGCTCGAGACAGTTACTGTGACAACCGGACTGACGACCCTCATATCCCTTTAAGCTGTACGACCACTTAAGGCCGCTACCCAGCACGTCAGGGAGGCGTCTGTCGTTAGCAGCCTGCGACGACAAGACACACCTAGAGTGGAACCCAAGGTAAGAACCGGGGTCTGAACCACATAGAAAGGGAATGAAGCATGTGGCGCGTAACCCTTATTTGACTTAGGGGACCGGCCCTCGGATAAAACCCCCTGGTTTCTTGCCACAGCTGAAGCGGTCTCATGTGCAGAAGGTCCGAATTGATCACCGCAGACACCAACGCTATGAGACCTAGTATTCAATGATACTGACGAGCAGTGCAACCTCGACCTAGCCTGACCTTGCTCAGGGTGTTCTGAATGGAAACGATTCGTGCGGGAGACGATTGTGCCTGCATCGTGACCGAATTCCATATAACCCACAGATGAGTCAAGACGATATCCCTGTGCTGAACTGCCAGTTCTTGGAACTGCACTAGGATCAGTCAGTCGTCTATATAATTCAGAATGCGGATGCCCTGGAGTCGCAGAGGAGCCAGTGCTGCATCCATGCATTTCCTGAATGTGCGGGTTAATAGGGCTAGGCCAAATGGAAGAACCCGATTCTGGAAGGCTTTGCCCACAAAAGCGAACCTCAGAAACTTCCTGTGCTGTGGCTCTATATGAAGATATGCGTCCATGAGATCGATGGTGACCAGCCAAATGTGATGTTGGGCTTGTGACACGATCGTCTTGATAGTCAGCATCTAGGACTTGAACACCGAGCAGTTCAAGCCTCGATGATCTAGAATCGGATGCAACCCCCCACCCTTCTTGGGAACCAGGAAGTATCTGCTGTAATAGCCTGACTCTTTCTCTGGAAGGGGAACATGTTCTATGGCCCCTTTGACCAAGAGATTTTGCAGTTCTTTCCACAGTAGACATGCCTGTCCCGGTTTCATGGTAGTGGGAACCACGCCGTTGAAACGGGGAGGACGCGAGCAAATTGAATTCTGTAGCTTCTTCCTACAGTTTCTAGAACCCACATAGAAATACCTGGCAGAAGCTTCCACGTTGCCAGGTTCTCTGAGATGGGTATTATTTCTTACACTTCCTGTTGAGGGGATGTCGAGTGTTCCGCGTCCTGGATCAAGGCAGGAAGCAACACCCAACTCTTTGTTGGAAGCCTCTATCACACGAAACACCAAAGGCGGCGGGAGTGAGGAGGTTTCGTGAGGGTATCGGGAGGGCCGAAGTGGATGATACACGTGCCCCGTCCCGAGGGGAACTACCCCCACAAGGCTGGGTACAAGACCGTCAGGGTTTCTTTCTCTTAGAAATCACGTCCCTGAGGTCTTGCTTTGGGGGCTGCTGAGGGTGACGAACTGGACCCCAGTCTTTATGAGGGGGAGCACGACTCACCACGTTTTGTTTTAGAGCCTCCTGTCTAGAAGGACCAGGGCAGGGCTGGGTGGCCGACGGCCCCTCCTCCTGAGTGAGGTGCCCACACTCAGGTCCTTCAACAGACATAGCCTAGTGCGCTTGTAACACTGCCATAGTGTGCAGGGCAACACCAGCCTGACCTGCTGCCTGTTAAGCTTTCCCCACAAGCATGGAGGTGGTCCTGCACAGCTTTGTGGGGAGAGTAGGTCTCTTTAGCGATGATGCCGAGCCAGGCGAGAGAAAACCCGCAGGTGTCTCTTCTACCGGCGGCATCACCAAATACCCCCGAGCTTCAGCACCCATGATAGTTGAATACACCAACGTTGAGGGCACGAAGACAAGGGGAAGTATAAATTTCCTCCATATAGAAAATACTTGTTATGGAGGTCATAGAAGAAAGGAAGGGACTGATATAGAGTTCCATTCCCTCTTTTATTTATTTAATTATTTTGGCCACCAGACAGAAATTTGTCTTCTAGTTTGGAGCGTTTGGGGGAGGGTCTCTTGTTCGCGTGGCCAATCTAGCTGTAGTCTGGTCACATCTCGCGTAATCACCTCAAGTAATTTCTCAGCCGCTTTATTATTGTGCGTGAAATGTACAGAGGTTCAGCGCCCCGCCCCCCTCATGAACCGAAGTGGTGCCGAAGCGCACTTCGAGTTCACGGGAAGGACCAGCTGGGTCTGGGGAGAGAGCGAGGGAAAGGGATGAACCCATCTCTCGCTCCTAGCGAGATCCATGCGAGAGCCCCACAAATGAAATGTGGGCGTTGACTCCCGGAAGTAAGCGAGGTGAGCGCGAAGCATTTTGCCCGAAAGCAGATCATAATGCTCGCATTTGTCTCTTAATTCCACAGCCACTTTATTATTATGCGCGGGATTTTACAGAGGTTCAGTGTCCTCGTGAACCGAAGAGGCGCTGAGGCGCACTTCAGGCTTACGAGGATCAGCTGGGTCTGGGGAGAGAGCGAGCGAAAGGGATAAACCCGTCTCTCGCTCCTCAGCCAGATCCATATGGGAGCCCCACCCAAACAGAGCAAAACTGATGCGTGTCCTCTTCAGCTTTAGAGCGAGAACAGAAACATGCATCGTTTATGGCTTTCAGTCATTCTCTCTTTCTTTTAAAAATATATATATATTTTCTAGACAGAACAGAAAGGAGAAAAGGTTCACTTTACACTGCCTCACAAATTCTAATTCCTAGCAGAGGAAAGAAAGTTTTGACAGGGACTAATCAAACACAGAATCGCTCTGAAAAAATAGGATCTGACGACACCTGGTGACGCATCCATTTATAGCCTGGCCACAGGTGCGTCTAATGACTGCATCAGCCGAGGCTATAAATTCCGGTCAATGTTCATTGACGTGTTACACACATATTCACAGCTCGTTCACAACTATGATTGTTCCCAAAGCGCTTAGCAAAGTGCAGCATCATAGTGAAGCTTTTTGTAAAGGGAACAATACATTTTTTGGTTATGTTTCATTGGTATTGGACTTTATATATATCAACATTGAAAGCTGTATCACGTAAAAGCAAAAGTTTTTGGTTTGCAATTGTTGAAATAGCCTATCTGCAGGTATTTGTCACCCATGATTAATATATTCAACTAAATATGTCCAAATAGAGAAGTTACAGAAATAAATGGTGTGTTCTATTCAGAAGACTTTATCAGACTTTATTATCCACTCTGAGACCTTTGGAAGGCTGAAAAGTGTGATGCACAACATAATTATTATTGAACATTTTGTTTGGAATGACCTTACAGCATGACTATCATAATAGTTCTCTCTTCAAACTGCCCTCAAATGGCATCATTTATGCTGTTTAGAATGCATGTAAAGTAAGCAGTATAGAGTAGGGCTGCACGTTTTCAAGTTTTTCATTAACCGTTAACCGAGGCCCTTAACGGTTAATACTCGGTTAACCATAGTGTGCGCCAGGGATGGAAATTAACTTTTTTGTCCACCGGCCACTGTGGATTTCAAAATCTACCAGCCACTCAATGTTTTTACCAGCCACTTTCTTGTTTTTAACCGACAATGTGTAACTGCATGTGAAAATTAATACTACAAGATCTACAATACTTAAGCCGTTTATTTAATCTCAAGTCTCAATGAAATACTGGCATTTTCTCTTTCTCTCTTATAGCCTACACACACAATCCATGAACTGATATTCATTTCAGTTCGCATACGAGGAAAACACAATGTTACGGACGTGAGCGCTCTGAAAGCGGCACTGAAAGATGCTTTAAAACTTCCACAGAGACATCAAACAGAAAGCACAAAACCTTTCTTTAAAGTGAATTTCGTTTTGTATTAATTGTGTCTTAATTTTAATCAATGTTTCATCAACCAATTGCCTGGATTTATTAAATAAGAATTAAATATAGCAGACGATATAATCACAAAGCGGAGGCGCCGGCGCGTGAACTGGAGCTCGTCTCATGAATGAACCGAAACTCAGTGTATAAGGTAGCCTTGCCTCACAAATAATTCAAAACTAAAGAAAACAGACACAGACTGCTCTCTGCTTATGTAATCCGTAAGAAATGTGCATTTCTCTCTGGTGCGTTACTGAGAAGACCGCGAGTCAGCATCGTCAACTTCATCTTTGCAAATGACACGGACAAAGAAAAGACTTGTTTATTAATAAATAATTAAAATATCTCCTTGCTATATTTTACATTTTCATAATCATTACTTTTGCCGGTTCTTTGTGACAGATTTTAGGAGCTTTATTGGCAGCGCCACGCCCCTTACATGAGCGCGTCACCGCACCCACCAGAATAGCCCTGTTTTTTTGTTAAGGATTTGTTTACTGTGTGTGTGTGATTCATTTAATGGAAAGCACATTCACTGAGTTGTCTTGCTAATCAGTGTCTCCTCCTTTATTCAAACTAATTTGTCCTTTAACAGACGAACGTCGCATGATGCTATTTTTATTTACCCGCCACGGTGGCCGGTAGGTGAAGCGAGTTTACCCGCCACAACACAAAATCACCCGCATTTGGCTGGTGGCAGGTGCTAATTTCCATCCCTGGTGTGCCCGGGTGTTGGCTGTTGAGATGGTACAACAACGAGGTTGTACTTGAAGTATATCTAAGTATATCTATTGCAATACTTGCATTTTGCCCCGTCATTCTCGATTTTAAAGTGCTCCCACGCTGTGCTTTTCTTTGCCCGCTTCATATTAGAAAACTGGTCAAGACTACTTCTTGTGGACATTACAAATGTCTGGGAGCGCTCTGGCAGTCTCTGGTGGTGCAAAAATGTATTACAACTAAATTCAATGCACGCCATTGACGCCACTTAACCGAGCAAAATGTTTCACTCGGTTACGCAATTTTTAGCGGTTAATCGGTTAACCATGGACACCCCTAGTATAGAGATAAATTCAGCTAGTCATGTGATCTCAAAATGGTCACCACCATGAGCATAAACTACCCTCCATCTGGTATCAAACAGCTTTTTCTAGTCCACCGAGATGACTGAAATTACATAGTAAGTTCTTGTATCATTCTTGCTTTAAGACATATGGAATGCAAATCTGTTCCTTTTTAAACTTGCACTTTTTATTGTTTCTAAGCTGGTATCATGCTTTATATTTCTAAACTCCTAAAGATATACTTATAAAAGGGGATGTGTTTTGTTGTCTAACCTTGTGTTACATATCCACCCTTAGGCAGTAGAACAATGCATGTTGTAAGAGACACATTCAGTGGCAGAATGTCTTCTGGACCTATGTTGAATTAAATGAAGGGGCCCTTAATTGGATGTTGTGCATGTTATTCAAGTCTCGACTTTAATTCTGTTTTTGATGATGGTGCGAGAAATGCACTTTGCTGAAAGTGCTTGCCCGTGGCAGTCTTCTCAATGATTAGCTCTCTTTGTGGTGCAAAAAAAACACTCCCTGAGTTGGAGTCAGTTCGAGTCTATGCAATTCTGCACTAACATCTGTCAGGCTATCTTCGCTGTCCGATTTTTATTACATTTAGTTTAATTTAACAGGATTTGCAGACAACTTATTTTATGTCAGGATTTATGTCTGGACTCAAGAGACAATTTAACCTCCCCTGGTCCTGGCATTATGAGCAGAGGATCTTATGCAATCTACTGCATAACATGTCTTGTTTCTACTCATTTTGACTTACCATCTCAGATGTACAGTAACAAATAACTAATGTTAATGTCTTTATACTTTCTTTCTTTTGTGTGTGTGTGTTTGTATCAATATAATTGTATAAATGAGATATGCAAATTGTAAAGTGACCTTCAGCTTGGGAAAGTTGCTATATAATATAAAAAATTTTCTTCTTCCACTGAGCTTTTAGTCTTTTTGCCTGTTCTGCACAAACAGGTAAAGACTGCTTTAAATATTGAACTTGTACACTTTTGTCTTATTTAAATAAATATATAATGCAGATCTCAAACATAGATATTTTAAAGAATCTACACACATGTATTTTCCTGGTCAAAGCTGGTCAAAGATCATCTGTTAAACTCCTAAAGTGACAAAAATCAACAAAAAAGTTGTTCATTGTGATATGTTTGTATGTTTGGACATAGGAAGAGTCGGGAAACAATGAAGCAGATCAAGTAAGTTTTTATTTTATGTCTCCTTTTCATAATGCACACTCTTAGTCTCTTGGGCTCTTCACTCAAAACGAAAAACACTCTCTGAACATAAACTCTCCAAACAGTCTTAATAACATAAAATCTTCACAAACGTCTTAGAACACGTCACACCACACTCTCGTGTCACTCTCTCTCCTTTCTGTCGTGTCTTGGCTGCTTTTTGAGGTTTCTCTGGGCTCTCACTTTTACAAACAATGGCTGTTTGAAATTATGCCAACCAGCTTGACAAGCCACAGCACTCCTTCTCTCCCGCAAACAGACACACAACCACGCCTGCATACCCGCACTGCCTGACAACATCCAGCCTGCCACATTTCTGGAGAGAATGTCAGCCATAGCCATCTGCCATCTGTGGATCACCTCAAATTTGAACGGCTGAAGTGGCAGGTACCAACAGGTGATCCACGCATTGGTGTCCTTCATGCGTTGAGCCACTGGAGTGGGGCGTGATCTGAACAGAGGGTGAAGGCCCACCCCAGCAGGTAGTTGCGGAGGATGAGGATGGCCCAATTGATCGCCAGACACTCATTCTCAATGGTGCTGTACTTTGTTTGCCTCAGATTGAGTTTACGGATAATATACAGCACCAGCTGCTCCTCCCCCCACCTCCTGCATCTGCACTATCCCCAGCCCTCTTTCAGATACATCTGTCTACAAAATAAAGGGGAGAGTGAAATTTGGAGCATGTAAGAGCAGTCCCCCACAAAGTGCAAATTTTACTTTTAGGGCCCGTCCACACGAAGACGCGTTTCGCTGTATACGTATACATTTTTTATCGTATTGGCGTTTCGTCCACACGGATCCGGCGTTTTGGGAGAGTGAAACCGCTATTTTTTGAAACCGGGTCCCAAAGTGGATAAATCTGAAAACGACACCCTTGCGGTTTTGTGTGTACGGCCAATCCGTATATTTTGTGAAACGATGATGTCATCACATCACGTGTTGGCTGCGTCACACGTAACAGCAACAACAACGTGCAAGGTTATGCGCATGCTCAAAGTCTTCTTCTCCGTGTATAGTGTATCTCTGTGGCAGAATTACAGCGCCCCATACTGGTCTGGCATATATACTACACCGTTTTCAGTCGGTTTCAGTGGTTTCGTGTGTACGCAGATATTTCTTGAGACGACGCCGTGTTTACGGAATTTTTTTTTAGAACGAGGAAAAAAAAAATCGGATAGGGAACGCACCGGCTTCGTGTGGACGTGGCCTTAGAAAAGCCTGTTGGCACGACTCTGGCCACTGGATCAGATCGGGAGCCCCCTTTCAAGTGGACCAGTCAGGAGGCTGACACAAACATTCGGTAGTAGCCAGCCAGCCCCAGAAAATGTCTCACCTTCTTTTTGGTCTTTGGCAGGCCACGATTGCTGTGGTTTTGTTCATTTGGGGATGCACCTGCTCATGGGCCAAGTGGAACCCCATATACCGAACTTCCATTAGCCAGTTGCACACTTCTTGGGGTTGGCCGTGAGCCTCGCCCATCGCAGCAACCTCAGGATGTCTCTCAGATGTTGCATGTGCCGCTGCCGATAATTACTATAAATTATGATATTATCTAGATAAACAGTGGCATATGCCTTATGTGGCCTGTGAATTTTGTCCACGAGACGCTGTAATTTGAGAGATTCGTCATTCTGGGTAATTCCTAATTAACCCAAAGTATGGAATTGGGTGTGAATTCCCATAGTTGAGTGCCCCTGTCATACAGCTGGCTTTGATGTTGAGCTTGGAGCAAATTCCCCTGTGATAATTGACCCAAAGTGTGGAGTATTTCTCTAAGATCAAAAACGTACTGAATATCATTTTTGCTGTTTGAAGGTCCCTCCCCCCCAAGCTTTCCCATATGACGTCGAGCACGAAGTACGGCCGACGCCCATACAGCATCTCTAATGGGGAAATACCTGTGGAGGCTTTTGTGACCTCTCGCACTGCAAATAGCATGGGTTCAAGACATTTATCCCAATTTCTTGCAATCCCCTTCAGGAAATTCCTTGAGGGCGGGGACTTCCTCCCTTGTGCCTCTCCAGCCATCGCATCACATGTCACAAAGCAAGATATTATTTCACAGGACCCATCCGCACAAATTTCCCCTCAATAAATTCTTAAAATCAGGCCAATTCGTCCCCAAAATAAGTGGATGGGTGAGGTGGGAATTAACCGCAGCCTCCACATTATGGTTTCTCCCGCGGAAGTATCTCAATGCTAACCACTGGATACATGTGAATATCCAGGTGCACACATTGCACCGTCACCCGATTATTTGTGCCCAATGTCCTGTATTGTTCTAAGAGTTGTTAAGGTTTAGGAACAGCCAGAATCCACCAAAGCTTGATATGTATCCCCTTGGGTACTCACAAATCTGATCTGCCCCAGTTTGATTGGAGGCAGCCTGTGGAACGCCTGGGACCCGGACCAGAGTGCCCACCTCCATTACTGGACACCTGTCATGGAAATGCCCTGGTTCCCTGTAGCTCCAACAGACCTACCACACCTGTGGGACTGGGCTCTCCAACCTGTGAGGGACAGCATGGAGAGACAGGGTTTGCGGGGGAAGGGATTTAGGCATGGCACCGTCCTGTCTCCTGGGGGCGGGGATGGGATGGAAAGAGGACAGGCTGGGGTAGGGTATGGGGGAAGAGGAGGGAGAGAGAGAGAGAGAGAGAGAGAGAGAGAGAGAGAGAGAGAGACTCTGCTGCATTGTTTCCTGGAAACGCCATCATTTAGTCCTATGCTAGCTTGACTGCATCCTCCAGCGATGCTGGATGGTGACACTGGACCCACTCGGACATACCACGGGGAAGCTGGGAGAATCCCGTGTTTCGGCACCAGTGTGATATGTTTGTGCATTCAGACACAGGAGTCAGGAAACAATGAAACAGTTCAAGTAAGACTATTTCCGTCTCCTTTTCACACTGCATGCTCTTGGTCTCTTCACTCAAAACTAAAAACATTCTCTGAACATAAACTCTCAAAACAGACTCTTAATAACAAACTCTTCACAAACTTCTCAGAACACATGTCCTGCCACACCACTTGACGAGCCACACAAATCCCTCTTTCCCGCAAACAGACACACGACCACGCCCCCATCCTCACATTCACATTTTTTTTTATAGAATAGGGGTTTGGAATTACATAAGGTAAGAAATTACACAATTTTAATTTTTGTGTGAACTATTCATTTAAGGATACAATTTTTATTGTAGCCATGTTGTTGTTCTCTTTGCACTATATACAGTATAGTTATATTAATGTTAGCTACTTGCAGTGCCTTTGTATCAGCTCTCTGTAAACCATGAGCTGTCTGTCTCATGCTTTAGTGTCTTTGCTCAGGCTTTGACCTAGATTTACCTCTTAATGGTACTAGAACTGTACAAAGAGGATGCTAGCCACTTTGGAGGCCAATAAAATAACAACCACAGTAAAATTTGACCACGACCCCTCATGTCAATTGTGTATTATCTTGTCTATAATGATTTCTGCACTGTTGGACTTGATGATCCGTCTGGATAAAGGAAGAGCTGCTTTGCCATTGAAAAATACTCCATTGAGGTTCATAAAGCATTTCACAAGACTACTTTTGCTATTCTTATGTGTTGCAACTTGTGATTTAAACTTCAGTTGCAAAAAATGGCGTCGAGTAAAGATTAATTTCTGTGAGTCGACTATATTTCAGTAAATTGATGCAAAACTCTGATGAAATGAATGTTTGCATTATCACTCAATTTTTTTATGAAAGATTATGGCTTTCTGTATAGTTAAATGTTTTAGTTAAAATAAATAAATGTAAAATAAGTAAATGTTTCCTTGCATCCATCCATCCAACACCATCCATCTGGAACAGAGGAGACGCAGGAGTGGAAACTTTAAATCCTTTAATTATATTAACTGGAGTAGACCAAACGCTGGAGTGGAAACAAACAATAAATCCTAACATCAAATATTAACATTCAAGGACTGACAGCTAATGATTAAAACTAGAAGGTATAAATACACAGGAAACTTAATGAGGGAATGGCATACAGGTGGGGATAATGAGGAAGTGATTAGGGCAGTGGATTCTGGGAAATGTAGTGCAGGAGAAAACTTCAAAATAAGAGTCCTTGAAGACAGTGGAGACAAACTGTGACACCATCCATCCACCATCCATCCATCCAATTCTATCCATCCATCGCTTTTGTCCATCTGTCCATCCATCCATCCATGCATCACTATTGTCCATCTGTCATCCATCCATCCAATTCTATCCATCCATCGCTATTGTCCATCTGTCCATCCATCCATCGTTATTGTCCATCTGTCCATCCATGCATCCATCGAACTGCTTACCTGAATTTGTGAAAAGGTACCCATGACTATTTCATGATTTTGTCACATGCTATATAAAAATGTTTGTTAATGATCAAATTTGCTAAATTAGTAAGTACAAGGATTGGCATGTGCCATCAAATTGAAAGACTTTCAATATGATAAGGTTTATTTTATGAACTGTAATGTAAAGCCAGATATAATATACCCTTCATACTATATCATGCTAGACTAAATCGATCTAATGGCTCTAACTCAGGGGTTGAATGTGAATCACTTGCAGTTATTGTCTGCTCAAACATTTTGCCCTTTGCACTAATTTAGCTGCATGAATGCTAGCCTAAGAGACAGGATTAGGCTTGTATCCCACAAGAGACAGACAGCACCTCAACCTAAAACATCAATTTTCAATCACTATCCAATAAAATCTCATTTAAACATTATACATTCTGCCTTGGAAATTAGTTCTGGATGACAACTGTGTGACATGTAAAGACTAATAATCTGTCTTACTCAGCCGTGCAGAAATGTTTTGCAAAAAGCTGGGAATTTAAGTCACAAAATAGAGCAGGACTGACCCCAGGGGAGGGCGGATAAGAGTGAGATGAATGTGATGTTTTTAATTTTATTTCTTTATCACTTTTCACATATTTTCATAATTGACTTGTCAGTTTAACGGAAGCCCTTATGAGGCTGATTTTAGGTAATTTCCACCAGACACTGATAAGGCACTTTTCTTTTGGGGGCATTTCAATTTTGACATGTTCTTGTGTTCAAAAATAGCCAGACAGAATGCAGCATAATGGAACTGAACTTGATAAATTTTAGTCAAAATGTCTAAACACACAACAACATCTGGAAACTGTTCATCATAGCAGTTGAAGCAGAGTAATTCTGGGAATTATGCAAAAAAGCATAGACATGAAAGAAATATTAATCTGATTGCAACATACATTTTTGGAACACTGAATTTATTATAAACAAGTTTCACAGGTTTACCGTTCCATGGGCTGTTTAAATTCAGCAAGATGAACAACTGCAGGGTTATTAACGTGTGTTCTTTTGAATTTGGTATGTAATTTGCGCAGACCTCACTAATCAAGGATATGTGATTACCATGAATTTTCTAATTCCACTTTATAGACACAGTTTTTAAATAAAAACATAAACAGTGATGACATACCCATTCAGTTATTTTATTTATTTATCACAGAATATCTGACAAATGACAGAATGTCTTTTTTTTTTTTTTTTTTTAATTATTATTAGTTCAGAATTAATGTGAAATCCAGAGCCTTTGAGATTGTTATGTAGGCTGTATTTTCTTCCACATGATATAGTACTGGCACTAGTGTTGATGCAACTGCATTATTTAGACTTTTTGATTGAACTCATTAATTTTAAAACTGGCAGTTTATGCCAACCTTAATTGTAATATTCAAATGTAGATAAGTCTTTGGGGAAATAACACCTAGTCCTTTGCATGCATGCAGTGGGATATGACATTGAATTAAATGTTTATAAAACAATGCATTTTTGTAAGTTCACATTTTCATTAGCTATTGGATTGCACTTGAATCACTTCAACATATAACTTTTTTTTTTCCCTTGATACCCATGAGTCCCTGCTTATGAATGGTGGAAGCCTGCCGCTTATTGATTCAAGGTGCTTCTTTTCCCTCTGCAAATTTGCATGTCTAACACCCCAGAAGCTGATGAAAACTATAGGAGGGTGTCAGATTTTCAAAGCAAACATCGAGAATATTGGTATTGATCCACTCCTTTGGCAGGCTTTTATCTGGAAGCAGCTTAATACCATGACAGGAATAAAAAGACTTCTAGGATGAGAAAAAGACCAGCAAGAGCCATTAGACAGCACTTTGTGAGGTGCATCAGATTTATCCCCACGGTCTCAAGAGAGGGATCCTTGGCACTGTAAAGCATGACAGATTACTGGGATCCATGCTCATTTGATGGTAGTCATTCTGAAAGTCATTGAGGCAGTAGTCCACTACCCAAACTTTTTGCATTTATTCGTTCAGTTACATTCAGTGATCAATGAATGTCATTCTTGTCATTTATGCATCATTGTTAGAGATTTTGCATTTGTTTAAATACATAACCAAAAGTCGCTCTCTGCTTTCCCACTATAGGAATATGTTGACGCTGATTTTGTCTAGAATGATGTGTTCCTGGAACAACATTTCTATCATCCAGTAAGGTTAGGTTTAGATTTAGGGTTTTGTTTGGGGCTGAGGTTGGAGCTTCAACAACATTCTATCAACCAAACATGTTTGTCCTATTTTAGGGGTAGTTAAAGGGATATTTTAATTTAAGAAAATTTAGGTTTTGCCATTATTTATTCACCCATAGGTAGTTCCAAACCTGTTTGACTTGCTTTCCAGGGATGGAACAATAAAACATTTTCTCTTCCGATTCCTGTACTATCAGTATCACCCGATCCGATACCAGTGTTGTTTAGAGCATCTATAATTCCCTTTGTGGAACTGATTGGGAGGATACTTTGTGTAAAGAAACAAAAACCTCTAACAATACATCATTTCATTATAATATCTTGTAAAGTGCTTGTCCGGTGTCATTCTCAATGTATGTTATAGGTGGACCGAACTATTGATCATCTACATCTGAGACGGTGTTTGTATGGAGCGACCACATATTGCGCTGAATGAGCAGCACATCACAAGCTTCTGCCTTCCACACGTCCATCCATCCTTCCGTCTGCATGTTTATGTGTGTGTGTCGGCAGAGCGTCGCTCGTTCAGTAAAACAGTGCCAGAGACTGCTTAGTTGTGTATGCTGTCTGTATATTTATTAATAAACAGCCTTCTGCAATTCACAAAGCTTTTGGATGAGTTTAAGAGCCTGAATAAATTGCATGAGTTATATGGACTACTTTAATGGTGATTTGAAGGTTATGCCATTGTTTGAGCTTGACAGTAATGTCAATGACTAACATGCAGTAACTGATTTGGATCTGACCGATAACCAATCCGGGTAAAAATTGCAGTATCGTTACCGATCCAGGTATTGTATCGGTGCCATCCCTACTTTCTTCCGTGGAACACAAAAGATGTGACCGACTGAGACTAATGTTCTGCCTAACATCTTATTTTGTGTTCCACAGAAGAAAGAAAGCCATGGGGTTTGGAACAACACAAATGGTGAGTAATTGATGACAGAATTTTACTTTTTGTGTGAAATAACCCTGTAATGGTTTGAGGTAGGGCAAGGACTATACTGTATACAGTATGTCTAAAAGGAATGTTATTTCAGGACAAACAAAAAATTTTGATCCATGAACACATTCTACTTGGCAAATGATGGTCATTATATGATAAAATTATGGTTACTGTGGGAATACTGGCATGACAACTTGTATATCACCTCTGTTAAGCTGATTATTCTAAACTGAAACGTTAATACTTAATTTAGCAATAGGAGTGTAATGATACACGTATTTGGTACGGGTCTTTCGAATCGGCACACATGTGTAACGAATGAATGCAGCATTGTTTTAACCACTGCATGTGCAGAACTTCTGTGTGTACAGAACTTAATTTGAAACTCTTAGTTTCCCCCCTAGCAACTTTAGCAAAGGGCCGGATTTTGTTAGTTCAGCTAACCAACAAAGCATGCACGAGTAGTTATGGCAAATGCAGTTAAACCAGAACTTGAAGATCCTCCACTATCATTAAAATCTCCTGTTTTGGAAAATTATGGTTTCCTAGTTATCTGCAATGACGAAAGAGAAAGGCAGATGGATCGGATGAAAGCTATTTGCTGGCACTGTTCAACATCAATTGGGTATATAGCTGGCATTATGTAGAACTTGCAAACTCATTTGAGACAACATCACCAGAATGTGAATATCACTGATACAAGGAAAAAACTGAGTGGGGTGCAAACCAAGCTCACATGGCATTTAAGCAGCCTCTCACTAACAATTCCAACCGGGCCAAAGCTATAAAAAATGCCATGGGTGTTTTTATAGCAGCGGATATGTGACCATATTCTGTTGTCGAGAACACAGGGTTTAAACACATGCTGAAAGTAATCGAGCCCTGTTACGAACTCCACAGCAGGAGACATTGTTAGTGCCAGCAGATCTGCCCTTTCTGCAAACAACCTGGACAAGTAAATTTTTCTGAAAAACAAAAAACAATAGCAAAAAAACATGAAAATACAATGAATCTCAGTACAAGCTGGGACTGTTGCATAGTCATAATGGGACACTGAAAGCTGCTAATGTGAATACAAGATCAGTACAGTTCAAGTACAGTTGATTTTCTAAATGCTGCAACTTAATGGATATTTATTTAATTTGTATTTATTTGAGAGTATTTTTATTTAGATTAAGTAAATTTGACTTTTTTTATTAGTAGGTTGCAGCCAGTTGTAGCTGTATTGACAGATGTTTTTGTTTTTTTAAAGAAAGATGGTGCCATAGAAAAAAGAAGCAATTTTATGTTTTATTTTTTCCCCCTGCTGTACCAAAAACATTACGAACCGTGACTTCAAAACAGAAGTACATACAGAACCGTTATTTTTGTGTACCATTACACCCCTATTTAGCAGTTATGAATGGCCTTGACAGTCTGCTCTGCATGCTTGTGGCACGGTGGAGGGCGGGACCGGCGCGTGATTACGCACGCCCGGTCCCGTATTAGGCTAATTACGCCGTCAAGAGGGATAAAGGCCACTCGCAGACGGCGATCGAGAGAGAGAGCTCAATTACGGACGTCCGTTATCTTATGTGTTTGTCTTTTGAGTTCTCCATTAAACCTTTAAGTTATATGTCAAGCCGGTTTCTCGCCTCTTCCTTGCCCATGTACGTGAACAATGCTGTTCCAGTGTAAAGCTCTGTCAGTTTTTTTTAACACCAACAGTTTTAAAATCCATTTAATTTCTGAAGCAGACTCTTTCATCTTAGATCAGGGGTTGGGACCCTATGGCTTGCAAGCCACAAGTGTTGAATTGTTAAAAATCGCCGGGTGTCTCACCATTCACCAACACATGATAGTTTAAAACTTTCTAGAGAAAATTTGTCTGCAGAAAGTGTGGTTGCGATTGCAAAGCTTGAAGTCACTGACACTGTTTTGATTTCCTTTCTCCCAAATTTGACATATAGCCTACTCCTGGTGAACAAGGTTTGAAATTAACACCTGCCGAATGCAGATTTTTCAGAATATTTTGCTTATGTAACAGCCACAGTGGAGGGTGACCAGTAAGATTTCTCAGAGTGATATATTACTAGAAATTAGACTCGATGCCCATTTGATGAAACGTGATTATATTTGGATGAACAGATGAAAGAAAAGCCGCCGATGCGCGTCTGATTTGATATGTGTGCGCAGTGAGCTCTGCTGTTCACAAGTGCAATGAAAGCACTTCTAAAAAACATGCACATTCACAGAGTTTTGGGCCTCGCTTCTCAATAACAATAGATCTTAACTGTTAAGAGGATTTTCTACGAGCGATTTTTATAAACATTCATATTTTTTTATGCGCACCCAGGGTGTGAAATAGCACCTGCCTCATTCCAAATGTGACGAGGGTCAATCTTTTAGTCTCCACAGAGGAAATAAAGTTATTTGGAAGGACATGAACATTGTATATGCAAATAACCCCAGGGGAAGTGGAAAATTAATTTTTTAAATCATGCTCTACATTTTTTATTTTTTTTAATATTTGAGGTTGAGATATAATCTTCTCTTTTGTCTTCCAAACATATTCCAACCTTATTTGCCACATCTGGAGTATATATTAACGCTCCAAAACTGCAGAACATTTAGGGAGACTTTCTGGTGTATTTCATTGTCATTTATATTAGTTGTAACATTGTGTCAGGCATTGTTATGTGTGGTTAATGAATCCATTTACAATGGGCCTTCTGTTTGAGAGCTTTCTGATGCCTAATATTGTGTATAATCAGTTTGATTTCCTGTGTGGATGAGATTGATGAATGCAAGAGGCAGATTAGCAGGCCAATTCCCTCACTGCTCCATTCGTTTACAAAGGTTCTGGTTTTTAAAGCTGCCATTAAAATTTTGTGTATCTTGTTTTTTTAAAGCGGAGTGAACAGATGAGAAAATGTGCTGGATGGAGTGACTCCGACTGCTTGGTTCAAACCTGAGCTTGATTTGATTCTGTTGCTCCTGCTCCACTGGTCTCTTTTCACATTTTTGGATCTGAAAAAACTTTTTGTTTGCATCATCAATGTGAGTACCACCCTGAATACCAGTGTGTGGTGGGTGGGGGGTGTTCATGTGTCGGTCTGCGGGAGAGAGACAGGTGTTAGAGACAGTTATTAACCAGTTGACGAGCCTTACCACTTTCTCTCTCCCGCAGACTGACACATGACCACAAGCTGCCTGTAATTCTATCTTGGACTGTTGCCTCCGATCGCCTTTATTCCTTGCTTGCATAATCAGGCTGATTGGGGTCCGGGCGTGCGTCATTCTGGCCCAGGCCTCCTCTGCTCAACAAGGATGTTTTGCTTTCAATCCACTGTGAACCAAACAAATTCACATAAACTACCCCGAACAAACTTTTTAAGCATAGGCCTGCTCAGAAGTGGTTTGCAGGTTTGAACTTGAGTTCACTTTCGCATATTCACATATTGGTAATTTTGTGCAATGACTTAGAATAACAGTTTTGGGGGTTGACAAAATAAAATTGTTTTCTTTAGTCAAGGTCTGCACAACCAGACTACTTCTCACTTCTGGGGCTTAGGGTCCAAAACAGGCAATCAAGGACATCAACTCGTGCAAATTTGACGTCTAAATTTGTGGAAGTGCCATTTTAAGTGCTGCCATGTCATCTCTTCGTCAAAGCTCCATCCTGCTAGGAGACTGACATGCCACAGATCTGATGGAGCCTTGACCATGAGCCCAGATCCCTTTTGGGATTACTGGTAATGGCATTCCAGAGAACCAGGGGTCATGTGTCCGATGGTCCACATAAGTCAAGGCTTTGAAGGTCAGCTTTATGTCCAGGATGGAGGGTTCAATTTGTATCTTTATAGATTGGAGCCATGACCCAGATGTCTCCAGTGTGGCTTCTTTGCCCATAGCCATCCCTTTCAAGCACATTATTAGCACCGGATAGCAGTGGGAAGAGCAGCAATTCCAGACGCAGTGGAAGTCTCTTTCTGCAGGCAAACTGGCACACTGGCATGAAAGGAGAGCATCAAGATATACAGTGTTACTCACCAATTGGCAGTAACTATTAATGTAAATGATGTGAATAAATCTGATAAAAAAAATAAAATACAAAAAAAACTGTAGGACACTAAAGCAAAACATATCTGTAACTAATAGCCCAACAGGAGAAGGGGTGATGTTGTGTGTACACAGACTTTGTTTATCCAGAGTCTTAGATTGCTCTTTACACTTGGATGGGCAGCCAGAACAGCCACTCATAATTAAAGACCAGCTTCCTATTTAATGCGGCTGGCCTCTTGAGCCACACCCAGCTGCTGTTGGAAATGTTAGCATGCCAGCTGTGATCCTCTGCCGGTGCATTCCCATGGGGATCGAGCATACAGTGTGCATCTAAACAACTGTTGTAGCCCTTTGCACACCTGTTTACCCACTATCAATCACAATCTCTTTGAAGTAAGATTCACATTGTGTGAGTTCCACCAGACTGTTTGGATTTGATCTGCTGCTGTTTTGGGTCGTGGTTGCCGTGGAGATCTATTTCACCTCCTTGCAGCTCTCTTTCGAGGGACTCGAGAGAGAAGTTATTTTAGCTTTTGACTAACCCACACCAATTAATTAATAGCTAGTGTTAATTAAACTTTTGAATTATAGTAATTGAAACATAGTTTTTACCATTCTATGGTGGCTGATAAAAGATTTACCACCTTTCTGAGCCAGGCAGTAGTGAACATTAGCTAGCATTAGCTCAAATTAAGGCAGGGAGTCTGGGAGCTGTAGCTATATCATATTCACTGGTTATCTGCATATTTCCCCCACTATAAGCATGTTTAGAGAAACTTATGCATGTTAAGTGCATGCAAAGGGCAGCATAAAATCTAAACAAGCAAACTACTATAAACTAGGGTTGTGTGGTTTACTGGTACTAATGAAGTATGTGATACCAAAAAATTAAAAGGTTATGATATCATCTGGTTGCTAATTTCGGTACCATATTACAGTATGCTGTCATTATAAAAATTTAATGAGATGTGACAAATTTGAGATGAAATCAATGACAATTGGGGAAAAAAAAAAAAAAACTCTGGATATGGCCAAGTGTGATCTTTAAACAACAGAATATGTCATTTAATTAAATAATATACAGTCACATGGGCTGCAAGCTACAGCTTGAACAAGAGGTGCCGCTATGCTCTGTCATATGATTCTCACAAAAACCCACACACACATGTGGGGACACGTATACTCACACAAATGCAACACAATGCTTATTTTTCATGCAGTGTGTTTTAAGTATACATGGCTGTTAACACTTAAAGGAACTCCTCGGGTGCAGCTTGGAGATTTCAGCTCAAGAGTCATTATGGGAGTATCCCAGCTTTAGTGGAAAGCTTGATATAACACATAAAAACAGGAATAACTCAAAGGTCTGTCAAATTAAAAGTCCCGCAAACATGAAGGCTCTATTCAAATGTATGTGTGAAATTGAAGACAGAAAAATACAAATATTGTATAAAAATTTAATATTCAAAATGTAGCAGTAAAACTCATAACATTATGTAATATGAAATGTTTGTATTGTTATTATCTGTAAGCAATATCACAAATGCAGCCAGCCTTGTGACACACATCTATTTATATATTTTTTTTATTTGATTAAAACTGTATACATTTTATTAAACACCATTGATCAAAACATTTAATTAAAACATGAAATCCAGAAAATTAAAAAAGAAAACGCATAATTTGAGTCTATTAGACTTTATGCAGTTATTTTCATCTAAACATTCCAAAATGTCCTGGCACATTCTTATTATTGTGACTTCTGCCGGAGTCTCTCTTTGGTCAGGTTCCGTCTCAGATTCAAACATGTACGGCTGAACTCTGGTGTTTTCATTAGCAGCCATATTGGTTCTCCTGCATTGTTGTCACTGAGGTATCCATGGCACCAGCAGGAAAGGCACAGCCCACTACCAGAAAGGGGTTTGCTTGCTTCCTTGCTTTCTCTTCTTTTGTCTGTTTTTCTGTCTGTCTTTATTTTTCATTGCTGAATTTCTTCTTCTGTCTGTCTGTCTTTGTCATTTTATGTTTCTGTTTTTCTTGCTGTGCTTCTGTCTGTCTTTCTTTCTTGTTTGCTTTTATGCTTTCTTGTGGTCTTTCTTTTTTTCCATCTGTTCTTCTGTCTGTCTGTCTTTGTCTGTGTTTCTGTCTTTCTTGCTGTCCTTCTGTCTGTCTTGCTTGATTTTTTGCTTTCTTTTTACTTTCTTTCCATCTGTTCTTCTGTCCACCTTTTTCTGTCATTTTGTTTTTCTGTCTTTCTTGCTGTCCTTCTGTCTGTCTGTCTGTCTGTCTTTCTTGCTTGCTTTCTTTGTTGCTTCCTTGCGGTCTTCCTTTCTTGCTTGCTTTCTTTCTATCTGTCCTTCTGTCTGTCTTTCTTTCTTTCTTTCTTTTTTTCTTTGCTGCTTTCTGTCTTGTTTTTCTGTTTTTGTCTGCATTTAAATTAATATGAATTTCGTAATCTTTTTATGCAGTACTGACATTGACATTGCCTCCATAATTTCTTTTCCTTTTTAATTTTTTTTTCTTGCTTGCCGTCTTTCTCTGCATTTGAATGAATCTGAATTTCCTTGATCCTATTATGCATTGAGATTAATAAATAACTGTAGTGCCTCGTGCCTCTCGTCAGTAATGTTCAACCTATCATCACTGTTCCCTTTCAAAAAGCTACACTTATGATGCTGCGCTGAGTCAGTGCTTTGGGAACAACTTTAGGTGTGACCAGATGTGAATATGTGTGCAACACATCAATGAACATGGACCGGAATTTATAGCCTCTGCCGGTGACCTCATTGGATGCACCTGTAGCAGGGCTATAAATAGATGCGTCACAGGTGTGTGTATGTGTGTGTGGGTGCGCTTCATGAGCCTGTCAGAAACTTTCTACTTTCCTCTGTTAGGAGTTAGAATTGTTAGTCAGTGCACAGAAACCTTTCGCTTTTCTTTAAAAAAAAAGAAGAAAAAGAATGACTGATAAACAAAGCAAGCGGTATGTGTTCTTATGTTTACACTCTATGGCTGAAACTGACACACACCAGTTTTGTTTTGTGTGTTTGGGGGGAAAAGCATGCTGCTCTTGCATTGCGGCGGGGTGGGTGCAGGCATTGCGATCTGTTTACAGTCAAAATGCTTCACACTCGTCTGGCTTACTTCCAAGAGCCAGCGCCCAGTCTTTCGTCGTGGGGCTCTCTCATAGATCTGGCTGAGGAGCGAGAGACGGGTCCGTCCCTATGCACAATAATAAAGCGGCTGAGGAATTACTCGAGGTGGTTATTCAGGCTGTGGCCAGACTATAGTTAGACTGGCCACGCGAACAAGAGACCCCCCAAACGCTCCAAACTAGAAGACAGATTTCTGTCTGGTGGACAAAAAATAATTAAATGTAAAATTTTTTATAAATAAATAAATAAAAAAGGGAAGGGAACGCTTTATAAATCCCTTCCTTTCTTCTATAACCTCCATAACGAGCATTCTCATTCATGGAGGAATCCTTATACTTTCCGTGTCTTCGTGCCCTCAACGTTGACACATTCGACTATCGTGGGTGCTGAGGCTCGGGGGTATTCGGTGAGGCCGCCGGTAGAAGTGACACTTGTGGGTTATCTCTGGGTGGGAGGTTGTGTCCGATCTTTGACCTTTGAGGCTTGAATCGCTCCGAGGGTGTTCAAGACGTTCGTGTCTCAAATCCAACATCGCGATTGGTTAGTCACAATACATCTCATGGACGCGTACTTTCATATAGAAAGTCTTCCACATCACAGGAAGTTCCCTAGGTTTGCTTTCGGGGGTGAAGCTTTCCAATATCGGGTTCTTCCATTCGGTCTAGTCTTATCACCCTGCACATTCATGGAATGCATGGATGCAGCACTGGCTCCTTTGCGACTCCGGGGCATCCGCATTCTGAATTACATAGACGACTGGCTCATACTAGCACAGTCACAAAAACTGGCATTACAGCACAGGGATATCGTCTTAGCACATCTGGTTTCTCTGGGGTTGAGGCTCAACGCCAAGAAAAGCGTCCTCTCTCCCACTCAGCTACCTGGGGATCGTATGGAATTTGATCACAATGCGGGCACAATTGTCTCCCGCTCTAATTGAGTCCATTCAAAACACCATGAGCAGAGTCAGGCTAGGCCAAGGTTGCACTGTTCGTCAGTATCAACGACTACTAGGTCTCATGGCAACTGCGTCCTCGGTGATCCCTTTGGGCCTTTTTGCACATGAGACCATTTCAGTTGTGGCTCAAAGCCAGGGGATTTCATCCAAGGGCCAATCCCCTAGGCTAATAAGGGTTACACACCTTTCTATGTGCTTCAGACCCCGGTTCCTCACTTTGGGTCCCACTCTAGGTGTGTCTTGCCATCGCAGGTTGCTAACGACAGAAGACTCCCTGATGGGCTGGGTAGCAGTCTTAAGTGGTCATCCAGCTCAAGGGGAATAGGAGGTTCATCAGCTTGATTGTCACATTAACTGTTGATGGCCGTATTTCTGGTGCTGAAATACTTCCTCCAGAGGCTGCCATGTCTTGGTGCGGGTGGACAACACAGCAGTAGTCTCTTACATAAACCATCAAGGAGGTCTACGTTCACGCCAGCTGAACAGACTGGCACGGCAGATTCTCCTTTGGGCCCAGAGCAAGCTCCTGTTAATCAGAGCAGCTTGTATCACTGGATGCCTGAATGGTAGCAGATTTACTGTCCAGACAGAAAATACCTATGGGGGAGTGGAAACTCCACCCTGAGGTAGTGGAACAAATCTGGTTGAGATTTTGCAAGAGCAAAAGTGGACCTCTTCGCCTCCCAACAGACAGCGCAATGTCCCCTCTACTTCTCTCTGAGTCACCCAGCCCCCCCTGGTCTGGACACGACGGCACATACTTGGTCTAGAATGCGCCTGTATGCTTTCCCCCCGGTTTCTCTGCTCCAGGGAGTCTTGGCCAGAGTTCGCAAGCAAGGGTCCTGCCTCTTACTGATGGCCGAACAGGGTATGGTTCTCAGAGATAATGTCTCTCCTCGCCTTGGGTGATTCCAGACAGGAGGGACCTTCTGTCTCAGTCGCAGGGGACAATATTTCATCCAAGGCTCAATCTGTGGAACCTTCATGTTTGGCCCCTGAAGGGTACCAACTGAGGGACACTGGGTTTCACCTGAAGTTATTGAGACCATTCTAAGTGCAAGGGCTCCCTCTACCAGAAGAAGTTACGCCAATTAAATGGGGTGTCTTTGAAAGATGGTGCAGTGCACATAATGCAGATCCAGTTAACTGCCAGATTGCTTCAGTTCTGGACTTTCTGCAGGAAAAATTGTCAGCAGGCACATGCCCCGCCACTCTCAGGGTCTATTTGTCCGCCATTTCGGCTTGCCACAACTTGATTGACAGGGTGCCGTTGGGGGGACATCCTCTACTCGCTCGCTTCATTCGTGGAGCTATACGACTGAGGCCTCCTGCTAGGAACAGGACCCCATCATGGGACTTATCAATAGTCCTTGAGGGTCTGGTTGGGATCCCCTTCGAACCTCTAGAGTTAGCGTCTGAAAAACTTCTGACTCCCAGGATGGTTTTTCTTATGGCAATCACCTCTCTAAAAAGAATTGGGGATCTACAGGCTCTGTATGTCTTGCCAGCCTGCTTAGATTTTGCCCCAGGAATGGCTTAAGCAATTTAACACCCTGACTACCTGCCTAAGGTTCCTTTCTCGACCTTACATCCAGTCACTCTTGAAGCCTTCTGCTCCCCGCTGTTTACAATGCTGGAGCAGGATAGACTTCACAGACTTTGTCCAGTCTGTGCCCTTCAGACTTATGTCCACTGCACTAGCCAGTGGCGTAAATCAGGGAAACTATTCATTTCAACTATTCACCCAGTTGCGACTATGTCGCATTGGGTGAGGGACGCTATTGCCCTGGCCTATGAGGCGCGCGGTCAAGCTTCGCCTGTAGGTATCAGGGCTCGCTCTACCAGAGGGGTCGCCTCCTCTAAAGCCTTGGCTAGAGCTGTCCCTCTGTACCATGTTTGTAATGTGGCAGGCTGGTCCTCTCCGCACACATTCATTAGATTTTATAATTTGGACGTTCATGCCACTCTGGGCTCTTATGTCCTTGAGTCGACATCACAAGCTTATGTCTGAGAACTCTCGCGCTCTTGTGAGGACACTACACAACCGTAAGGGGTCCGGACATCCACAGTGCGGTGGCGTGGGTATTCTCGTTCCCAAAGCTCTAACTCAGCGCAGCATCATAAGTGTAGCTTTTTCAAAGGGATCGTCTCGGGTTACTTGATTGTAACCCTTGTTCCCTGATAAAAGTGGAACAGTATGCTGCGCTTCATTGCCGCACTGGGTTGCCCCAGGACTGCTCTTCAGAAAAAATACCTGACGATGCACCTGTGACACATCTATTTATAGCCCTGCTACAGGTGCATCCAATGATGTCACCGGCAGAGGCTATAAATTCCGGTCAATGTTCATTGACGTGTTGCACACATATTCACAGCTGGTCACACCTAAAGTTGTTCCCAAAGCGCTAACACAGCGCAGCATCTCGTTCCGCTTTTATCAGGGAACAAGGGTTACAGTCAAGTAACCCAAGACGTTTTCTGTGTTTCCTTTGAAAAACTGAGTGTCAGAATTCCATAGTTACAAATAATTTAATTACATACTTAGGTCAAGCATGAAGTGTGGTCAAGGCTATAAAGCAGTTTGGCACAGACTGCAAATGTGTAGCTCCTGTAGCTCAACTGGTAGAGCAGGGTGCTAGTAATGTCAAGGTTTTGAGTTACCAGGAAACGTGCATATGAATAGAATGTATGCTACAGTATATCTTGAATGTAAGTAGCTTTGCATAAAAGTGTCTGCCAAATGCTTGATGTAAATGAATGAATAAATGCTTGAACTTCACAGAAAATATACATCAAATTGGCTGACTCTGTAGTGAACCAGATTCAGGTGAAGATTTAGCCAATTTGATGTCAATTTGCTGTGAAGTTCAAGCATTTAGTCATTCATTAACATCAATCATCTGGCAGACACTTTTATCCAAAGCAACTTACATTACATACAGGTGAGGAGTTTTGAAAGGGAAAGACTTTTATTTGCATTAGGTATTCACCTCTGATGGTTCACTTATTTTCACAAGGATTAAATGATCCACAGGCTCAAACTGATTAATTGTGCTACAGTACATTAAAAGTCAGTTATCGATACAGATGGTGCTTTTCAATCAAACCAGTCTTAAAAATATTTCTACAGCTGCACATTTATCAAATAAAGCAAATGCCATGATAATGGCCCAAAAAACTACCCACTAAGTGCTTAACTAAGTGAAAGCATGGTTTGCATTCAAGAACATATTCTTATATCAGGATTAGCCCAACTATACAATTTTAACAATGTCAATGTCTTCTGAAGCCATCCAATAGCTTTGCGAAAGCTATTCACTGAAAATCTAGCTCTCCTTGATGAGTTCATGAGAGAAGTAGTGATGTCCAGTTTTTGAATGAATCATTCTTTTGAGTCTGATAATTCATTCATATATTAGATCCGGTTCTCAACTTCAACTCATTGACTTCTATGACTTCAGAAGGCTTAATATAGCACTCAAGAGATATAGACCCCTTTTATGATATTTTGATGGTTCTTTTGCATCCTTGACATCCACATACATTGTAATTGCATTGAAAAGAGCTTCCAGAAAAGTCTTCAGAACATCTTCTTTTGTGTTCCATAGAAGAAAGAAAGTGATACAGGTATCAGGGTGACTAAATGATAACAGAATTTAAATTAGCAGTTGTCCTTTTAAATTTGCAAAGAGAACAATAATGGGCTGTTTGGCACTAAATGTGGCTTATTAAAAAATGATAGGTAAAAGAAGAACCTTCTGCTGTCTTTCAAGGGAGAGCAGGGAGAAGAGAGTGAGTTTGACAGCTGGAGTTTATTGCGCTCTTTAGAGAGACGGGGTTCTCGTGTTGAGGTCAAAGCATATTTTATTAGTATGCAGAGTAGCATGTGTGAGAAATCCAGAATGTAGATACAGACAGAATAAACCGAAACCACAATCGTAGACCTTCGTTATTGGATAATTAATTTATGATAAGCTCACAGTGTACTTAAGCACTGTTGGCGATGCATCTCAGATTGTTTAAATGTACTCCCAACATGACACATGCTTAATTTAGAAGTATTAAAAATGGATAGTTCAAGTCTACTGGATGCTAATCAGTCAGTAATGTAATCCAGCCTGGCTAAAATGCTCAATATTGTACCAGCTATTCTGACTTGAATACCACCTGCCCCATACGTCACTGCAGCACCCATAGTGGCCAACTACTATCCTTTTTACTTGTTTATAAGTTGATGTGTCAGTGACTATATTGTTGCACTATTCAAAATTTTGGTATGGCACATTAGCACTATTTGAATTGTTTTTTCCCTTGGAGAAAAATACAAGCATAATTGCTTATGATTTTAATATTCTCATTTGTAAGTCGATTTGGATGAAAGCATCTGCAAAATGAATACGAGTAAATATAAATATCTTATTGTGGAAGGGTGGGTTAATGAATGCGTACTTTTAATGTCTTTGCCTAAAATATAGTTGTAATAAAACATTCTTAAGATTTTTATTGCTGCTTTTAAATGAACTGTGTGCTGTACCTTACAGCACTGTTTAGCTTATGCTAATTACAGATAATGTGCATGCAATCATGGGAAATTAACTTTCAAATTTGCTTTTGGTGACACCCTGGCCATGTTTATGGTCTGTTTGATTTTGATGAACTTTATTTCCCATCATTCTTGATAATTTACATAAAGTATGGGATTTACTGTGCCATTCAAATAAGATAGACTGCAAGCATCTCCAGGTGGGGAAGGAGGTATTGCCCCAAGTGAAGGAGTTCAAGTACCTCGGGGTCTTGTTCACAAGTGAGGGGACAATGGAGCGGGAGGGTGGCCGGAGAATCGGGGCAGCGGGGGCGGTATTGCATTCGCTCTATCGCACCGTTGTCATGAAAAGAGAGCTGAGCCGGAAGGCAAAGCTCTCGATCTACCAGTCAATTTTTATTCCTACCCTCACCTATGGTCATGAAGGTTGGGTCATGACCGAAAGAACTAGGTCGCGAGTACAAGCGGCCGAAATGGGCTTCCTCAGAAGGGTGGCGGGCTTCTCCCTTAGAGATAGGGTGAGGAGCTCAGTCATCCGCGAGGAGCTCGGAGTAGAGCCGCTGCTCCTTTGTGTGGAAAGGAGCCAGTTGAGGTGGTTTGGGCATCTGGTAAGGATGCCCCCTGGGCGCCTCCCTAGGGAGGTGTTTCAGGCACGTCCAGCTGGGAGGAGGCCTCGGGGAAGACCCAGGACTAGGTGGAGAGATTACATCTCCACACTGGCCTGGGAATGCCTCGGGGTCCCCCAGTCAGAGCTGGTTAATGTGGCTCGGGATAGGGAAGTTTGGGGCCCCCTGCTGGAGCTGCTGCCCCAGCGACCCGACTTCGGATAAGCGGTTGAAGATGGATGGATGGATGGATGCAAGCATCTCTACTGGAGATGGAACTCTGAAAGATTGCTTCATGTTTCGACGCCTCTCTCTTTTATGTATTTTTTTAATCTTTTGCATTTCCATTACATGCTCTGCAGTGTTCAATTTCAAGTCACGATAGCTAAGATGAAGATCGCATTAATGTCGCCAGGACAACAGAGCAGAGAATGTCTTGATCTTCAAAAGAGACAGACAGTGATGATATATGTGCCCCCCCCCCACACACAAATACATATTAGTATGCTGGAGCACATCCATTACCTAGAAAGGTTTTGAGTACTTTCCTTGAAATCCATTGTAAAGACAGAAAGAGAGCAACATGTGCCAAATGTACATGCCTTCCAAATACTGTTTCATCCTCCTGCAGTTCCTTTATACTTTATTTATTTTAACATTTGTACTAATTATACTCTTTCCATGTCCAAAATTAGGTACAGTATGGCCCAGTGTCGTTATTGTTAACAGACACTAAATAAAGAAAACAATAATAATAAAAAAAAAACATTCTGAAATAAAAACTAAAACAACTAGAAAGACTAATCTAAATCTAAAATGAATCAAATATAAAATACATTAAACCTTTATGTGAAGTGTTCATTAATCTTCATTAAACATGAAAAAGCCATTAGATGGTGATAATTTTAGTTGGCCTTGCAAAATATATTGCTGTTAAACATATTTAAAGGTGCTGTAAGCAATTTTTTTTTTAAGAAAATGTATGCAAAAAATTGTACTACTCCCTGAATTATATTATTAAAATAAGTGTTGTGAGACATCTCACCGGTCCCTGTGACAGCTCTAGACTTTGTAAATAGAAACCAAAAATGACTCCAAGGGCCACGGTTTCTGACATTTTCACCCTGTCAATCATTTTGCAAGTTCTCATAGTATTGTAGTTGCAGTGAATTATTGAGGCATAATGTGTTTTTATGCCATGTTCTTCATAACAGTTGTCAGTTGAGGGGGCTATTTTGCTGCTTTTGGTTTTTGGCAACCGTTTCTGCTTATCGTTTTGGAATAAGGGGGCACGGCTAATCCAATGGCTCAGCTTGTCAAATGTTTACAGCACCTTTTAAATAATATAATTTTGTGCATTCATTTTAGTGGTCCTAATTGGCATTATATTCATGATGATAGCTAGAGGGGAACAGGCCCCCACTGTCTGGTTTCTCCCAAGGTTATTTTTCTCCATTAACCAACATCTTCTGGGGTTTTGTGTTCCTTGCCACAGTCACCTTCAGCTAGCTCACTGGGGTTATAAATACAATTATTATTGAATTACTTATTTTTAAACACAATTCACAATCACATCGTTAATCAAACTACACAATTAATGCCTGATCTTCTATAAAGATGCTTTGAAATAATGTGTGTTGTAAAAGGCGCTATATGAATTAAAATGACTAAATGTAAAAAAAAATATAAAAATAACTAAAACTAAACTGAAACTACAAAACACTGTGAAAAAAAAATTAGCATACAAATCATCTAACGTGATTGTTTTCCTGTTCTAGTGTGGATAAGAGTTGTAAACTTTGTGAAATCATTGCATTTTCAAATTACAACTTATTAGTGTGGACATGGCTAATACATAATTGTTTTGCTGTGTGCACATCACAGTCTTTTTTTATTTTATTTATCTATTATTATTATTATTATTATTATTATTATTATTGTTGTTGTTTGTTTATTTATTTTCCATTTTGCCTAGTGGCTGGGGACATGTGGTTCTTTTCTGTCAAGGACTGCGTGTTGAATGGACATAAATCCATTGGACTTTGGGCGGCTCAGACTGCCAGGCTCAGTGGCTCTGGAGGATATTGCAGAGCAAGGCGCATTGTGACGGGCTGATGGTGTTTAAGGAAATGAGCTTGTGGTTGGCGCAGAGTCCTCATAAATCAAAGAGCGAATGAATAATTGGGCTGAGGATTGAAACCTGAGTGGCCGTCGCCACAGGTATGCTGCGGCATTGGGCTGGCAACTGCCATATATCACACACACTCACTCACTCACACACACACACACACACACACACACACACACACACACACACACACACACACACACACAGGTACACACACACACACACACACAGACACAGCAGGAATGGCAGAGTATTGTATGTGGAAGTGTGTTACACTTTGTGATAATAGTTTTTTGTTCTTCCTCAGATTAATGTGTGCAATTGTAACCTGACACTGTTTGGACATTGGAAAATATTGATCAATGCTATACTTTTATATACACTGACAATTTGTCATTTAGTGTTGTAATTACAGCAAACCATTACCTCAAATCAGTCATTGAAAAACACTGTTACATGTTCTGTATAGATTGTAATATAACCAGCATGTTCTCCTGTGTTTTTTGACAACTGAGGTCTTTAACTGATCATAAAGGTCATTGTGGACTTTTAAAAGAAACATGTATGCAGAATATAACTATGATATGGAAAATAAGCATTGTGCTGTGCCCTCCAAGTCATGCATTTGAATTTGACTTGGAATAATATAAAGTCTCCCATTTAATTTAAAATAGATCAAATTCTAGCTAATATAAAATCATTTGTCTTTTGTTAATGACTTGCATATTCAATTTGTACAGTCACAACCTGTGAGAACCTTAAAGTAATAGTTCACACAAAAATTACAATTCTGTCAGCATTTACCCCAATTTCGATCCAAAGCCGTATGATTACCTCTTATTTGTGGAACACAGACATTTTGCAGAATGTCTTGGCTTGTCCTTTTTATACAATGATAATAAATGATGCCTTGCACATTGCAGTTTGATGATTCATATCTGAACGCACATAAGCTTGAATATGATTTTTAAAAGCTACTTGGGAGGATTTTTGTAGATTTACAATTTAAAGGTTGTTTACATTTTTGTTAAACTATCCCTTTAATTTGGAGAATGCCTCACTAGCTCCACAGTACCCTTGGACAGGTGTTTGGTTTGCTATTCTTTGTCTAGAAAGACTGTATTTAAATGGACCCGATCAAGGTTTATCCCGAATGTTGTGTACATAGGAAACAATATGAATTTGTATTGCTCAGATTTCACTTTGTCTTTTTAGTAATTGAAAATGTCTCATGGCTAGATAATTAGTTCTCTTTCACTTTTCAACTTACAGAAACAGTGATTTCATTTGTGAGGCTGTCCATTCCTTTTAGATACGCATCTTGATAATGCTAACGCTCCTTTGTCGCTTTTGTTAATTAATCCTCTTAATTTATTTCTTTGGCTTTGTATTGAAAGCTGGCTACCTTATGTGCTATATTTGTACCAGGGTGAACAGAGTTTTGAGTGTGTTGGGCATTAATAGCTGCTTTTTTTTCTATGTGGAACAGAGAGAGAAAGAGACCTTTGGAAAGCACGCTGAGCAAAAGTGGGCGTGACCTTCTCTCCCCCGTCTCTCTATGGGCAGTTGCCAGCATAAGTGTTTTTGCTTGATGAGCCATTTAGAAAAAAATGTGATACGCTAGTGATTTGGCTATCTGCTATCTTCTGTCAGTGCCGCTGCAGGGGGAAAAAATTAGCAGAGGTCATTCATTCTCATCTAATAAGCTTACAGACTCATCAACTGCAGCAGTATTTTATTATATAATAAATTGTACTATTTTGGTAACATATTTAATTTTTTTATGGGAGAAATGTGTAATTTTTGTGACTATAGCAGCACCAAATGGAATTGTATAAAATAAAGATTCTCACACAAGTTTCTTAAACACTTCCCCTCATCTTCCATAGTCCTGCCCCAAACTCATGCCATTGGGTGAGCCAAGTTTACAGGGAGGCACTTACAATGGAAGTGAATGAGGCTAATTTTGGGGGGCATTAAAGGCAGAAATGTGAAGTAAAATGTGTATTATGTAAGCTGTAAAGCTTTTTTTAATTTTTGCAGTAGTTTTAGGGTTTATGGCATTTCGTCGTCATGGCATAAAAGTTGTAAAATTGGATATAACTTTACACGGAAAAGGTTAGTAAGTGACTTAATTACAAAATGATGTTAACACCCATATTGTTTTACGCCTTGTGGCTATACTTTTGAAACGGTGAGTATTTCAAAGTTTACGGGTCAGCCCCATTCACTGCCACTGTCATTTTTTTGTATATAAAAAAATTAAAAATGTAAGAAAAGGAGACATAAGTCAAAATAAATGTTTGTGGTAATCAACATTATCCACAAATGCTGTCAATTGAGCTTAACTTGTACTGAACCCAGAATATTCCTTTAATTCTGCGTTTGCTCTCTATCGAAATTATCTTAAATACAAGTTTCCTACTTTTAAGTCGTAATTACGACTGGGGAAAATCATATATCATATTTATACCTGAGTTTCCAAATTGGGCGTTAACTTTTAACTTGAAGGAGGATAGTACGGTTTCTGTAATGCATAATAAAAAGAGTTCCCCAAGAAATATACAAGATTGAACCTAGCATCGTCCATGTTTCTGACATTGAATCGTTAGAATGTGGTGTACTTGTAGTCATGACTTGAGAAGTGGGAAGTAGGGTAATTCCCACCATGTGAAGGCAGCGCAAGTACACAAAACAGTTCTTGCTTCATTTTGAGTTGGACATGACTGAATGTAAAGTCAAAATTAGTTCAATAATTGCACTGATGAATTCAGTGAGATTATTCAGTGAAGAGTTGGAGTTAGTTTGAGACATTTTTGAAAAGAACTGGCTCAAAAGCAGAATTTGTTCATAAATCAGACTCCACCACTCACGCTGTTTGATTGTTTTCGAGTGCAGGCAGCGACTCATAAATAAAACAAGTTTCAAATCGTTTTTCTATTTTTGCATTTGGATTGGTATGGTCAGAAAACTGAACTATGAAAGGTTAGACCAGTACATGGCCTTTTTTATCTAATCACATTCAGTTCAATCTGTAAGCTCACAACTTTGGTAAAAAAAAAATAAATAAATAAATAAAAAAAATAAATATATATATATATATATATATATATATATATATATATATATATATATATATATATATATATATATTACCGAATATAAACAGGATTGTGGATTTTTTTTTTTTTGCCGTAGGCCATAGCGATGTTGATATGGAGTCATTTGCTGCATCCCAATTCGCCTACTTATACTACGACCTAAAAGTATGTACTCTTTTTTTTTGAAGAAAATGTACATACTTTTGAGTGTGTAGCAAAAGAGTATGCACGTTCTGGGACATACTACGAAGACGTCATGCAATGGAAGAGAACGTGGTTGCCTAGTTACGCACACCGCGACAGTTAAACAAACATCGTCGTTGGCAATGCGCCAGTTAATGAGGCGCTCAGTGTCTTCATCGGACCTTACAAGATAAACACGGTACTTTTTTTGCACAACACGAATCCATTAATATTATGAGACAATAAAATATAACTTTAATTAGCGCTAAACGTTTAAGTTCTTACACTTAAAAACTGAGGGCGCATCTCCGCTGCCGCATCCGGCCGCATTGTTTGCATCATCTCAAAGCTCCTCCCTCCCGCACGCAATGGGTTGTGGGCAATATTAGCCGTTAGAGTGTGCATCGATCTGCACTTTGGATTCTGACCGGAAATAGTAGACCATCCGGGTATCTTTGGAACACTCATTTCAACATACTACGATTTGGGACGTACTAATTCTATTTTCGAATACTATTTAGGACGGATAGTATGCGAATTGGGACGCAGTGATTGTTTGAGATGCTGTGGGTTTCAGAGATTTAAAAAAAAAAAAAATGTATTCTGTTTTTTTTTTCTCCTCTTACTGCTTTTTATGTATTTATTTTTTGACCTTGGATGTTATCTAGTTATTTTCTGCTGTCACTTGGTGTAAACTTTTCTCCTTCTCTTCATACTCTCATCTTATGGACCCTTTGAAGTCCCGTGGGAGCAGACTTGAGCACAACTGTCTCTCCTCTGTCCTCACCATCTGAATCTCCACATGAATAATAAATGCTGCATTTGGCAAATGCTTACCTGCCCCAGGGAATGTTTCTTTGTCATCCATACCCTTCCTTGTGATCTCTGACTCCAGCAGATCTTGGGTTTTATATAGGCTTCACCTTTGAGATATTCATATACTGTACATAACAGAGCTTGATCCACATCAAATTTGCATTTTTTTGTACTTTCTTTTACCTGTGCTCCTCTCCAATGGTGAGGTGAAAAGTTTGGACCCAGAACATGAGGGCAAAATCTTTTTCCTTCTGAACGTTGTTTAAAAAAAATCAGTGGCAAAATTCAGTCTTTGTGTGCTATTTGCCTGACAAAATGAACGTCACAATTGCATTCAGAACTAAATTGTTTGGCATGCTTGTGCCGTTACCTGAGCATAATTGTTTTAGTGGATCTGGTGCTAAAATAACATGGACAGCAAGTGCAAATACATTCTTAGTGTATTCCACTTTCAGTACAGGCTTGATGTTGATGGCAATTCTCTCCAGATCACCACTGGAATATTTTCACATTAAGCTGGTGTTTAAGTTTATAAAGCCTAGTTAACTATGAACAACCTAAACCAAATAATTGCCAATTATAAAGCAAAAAAAAAAAAAAAAAAAAGAAGAAAAATCCACAATCCTCGTTATATTCTAGTTAATCACCAACAGATTTTAGAACATCCAAGGAAACTGTTAAAATCCTGAATCATGGATACTCAGGTTGATTTTTACTTTTAAGATTCCTCATAGACTTTGATTGTGCTTGGCTCTTATTTACACCTTCAGAAATGGAGGGCAAATAGATCTTGATTAGGTTCAGTGGCTGCAGTAATCATATCCCAAATATAAAGGAGGAAGTATCTTAATGGAGAGATAAATGAATAGTACAATGAAGAGGCTGAATGGCATTTCAGTGTGTGAATGTCAAACTGGATGAAATTAATGGGGAATTGTATAGCATTTCATGAATTTTTAATTATTTAAAAGTTTTTTTAAAATATTTTATTCAATGATTCATAAATTCTAGTTTTTATTGAGCTGGGCTCGACAATAAGGACTGCCTGATGGCCCGGGGCCAGTGTGAGAGAGGTTCGGGCCAGTTGCTAGAACTGTCACTTTCCCGATCGGGCCAGTGCTGCATTTGTAACGCGCGGTCTCCTAGAACTGTCCTCACTTATTTCCAAGTGTCTTAGCTGCAGCCATCAGCGTTATTAGGTCTTTTTTAGGCTTCAGCCCTTGTAAAATTAAGCAACTTTGCAATCAGCACATAACTATTCTTAATAGCTGCAGCCGCAACACTGCACTTGTTTGAATCTTGAGGCACTTTGGTTGCTTTTCCCACATGTAAAAAGTGACTGTAGTGTGAGCCAATAGCATTGGATTGTGGGCTGTGACGGAGCATATCATTGGTTTGAGCCACTGAACTAATACGCCCCATTTCCTCATTCAATTTATAAATGAGCAAGGATCAGCGTCTTATTATGGCCAATTGATAGAGGAGGCATGTTGCTCGTTTAGATCGGTAATCCTGTTTAACAAGGAGAGAAATGAGCTGAATTATTTAAGAGCAAAAGTGACTAATGGCATTACAATGACATAAGGACGTAATTAAAACCTGTAATTGCTTTCAGGCTATGTTGTCTTTTTTTGTATATTCCTTGATGGTCATGGATAGCAGTTCACAAAATGATATGCTTTGTTGTCATTTGCAGGGAAAACACTTATGATATTTAAACACTGATAAAGTCTCTTAGTAGACACGCTGGTTTGAATAAAGTATAATTAAACTTGTTTCACAGTGCAGCTAGTTGTGATGTTTCGTATAGGGACCACTAGTGTCACTACATCAACACAACGTCGAGTGAGTGACAGATAGGGAACATCCTGATTACATTCGTAACCTCCGTTGCCTGATGGAGGGAACAAGACTTGTGTCCCTCCTGCCACATCACTGAACTACCTGCTGAAATGGCCGGGAGCCTGTCTCGGCTCCTCAGCACAAAACCTGAATGAGTGGTTGTGAGCCAGCTCCCTATGTACCCATATGTCCAGGTGAGTGGCATGCAAATTCCACTCGACCAATTCCCATTGGCCTTTTCTCAAATATCAGAGGTGTTTGGGGTTCCCAAGGGCAACCCCTAGTGTTACTACATCAACACAATGCCTCGTTCCCTCCATCAGGGAACGGAGGTTACGAAAGTAACCAGGATGTTTTATATCACCAGTAAAATCATCACGATTATATCATGAAAATTGAATAAATTGCCCAGCCCTAATAGAAAGATTGTGCATTGTTGTCTTTGTCTTATTTTACTGGGTTCAATCTCTCTCTCATCATATTCTGCAAGCTATTTTAAGACTGCAAGCTTAAGGGGGCTTGGGTAGCTCAGCGAGTATTGACGCTGACTACCACCCCTGGAGTCACTAGTTCGAATCCAGGGTGTGCTGAGTGACTCCAGCCAGGACTCCTAAGCAAACAAATTGGCCCAGTTGCTAGGGAGGGTAAAGTCACATTGGGTAAGATGCTCGTGGTTGCGATTAGTGGTTCTCGCTCTGATTGAGGTGAGTAACCGTGCCACCATAAGAACCTACTAAGTAGTGGGAAAAAGGGGTTATAAAAAGATTGCAAGCTCATAGCTTAGGTACATTTATTTCTTTCTTTATTTTTCTGTTGTTACCCTGTAGATTCAGTAACAATGCAGTTCAGTAACCATATATTGCAGTAAACCTACAGTATATGTATTTTATTTTAGTGGGTTTTCGTTTATTTTACTTTGTTTTTTTTTGCATTGGCAGAAGAATACAGATATTAAAAAAAATATATTAACAAAACCGAATGTAATAAAAATAATTTAATTTTTTATATTATTATTTATTTAACAATGTTTATACAAACCTTAGAAAAGACATATTTTGGAAGATAGAGAACATTTACATTTCTGCATTTGGCTGAGGCTTTTATACAAAGCAACTTTGTGAATTCAGGGTATACATTTTATCATTTTTTGTGTTTCCTGGGACTCAAACCCATGACATTGGCATTGGTAGTTCCGTGCTTCACCAATTGAGATACAGGAACCAAAGAGGCATGTGCTAGCAGAAATAATGTTCAAGAGTTGAAGAGATAGAAAAGACAGAAAGGCCACTTACAGGCATGTATGGCATTCTAAAAGACTCAAACTCTACATGCCTTTAGATGGAATGGAGCATTCTGCTGTCTCCATTTCTGCCACACGGTGGTGAAAACACCAGGAGAATACTGGTGGACAAGAAGCATGTGTGAATGAATGCAGCAGTGTAAACAACATCAACACAAACACACAACAGCCTGAGGTGCAGCGTCCTCAGCTGGAACCCACACACATGCCACTTAACAGGGACATTTATCAGCAAGGTGCAAAATGGAAATGGACTGCTCTACCTCCAATAAAAGCTTTTTATTTTCTCTTCATACAGTAACTTGACACTTATATTGTTTTGCTTCCATCATGGTAAACACTAAATAACACATCACCCTTTTTTGCCACAACAGTGGTGTAAAGAAACGAAGTACAAATACTTTGTTACTGTACTTACGTAGCTTTTTTCAGAATTTTTACTTTCTTGAGTATTTACATTTGTTACAAATTTTACTTTGTACATTTTTTTTTTGCCAAATACATACATTTTACTCTGATACAGAGCCTCTTGTTAACGGGATAAAAAAAAAAGAAGATTGTTTCATTCAAGAGAGCAGCTAATAAACAGCACTGTGTGTTTGATTGACATCAGCCAGCAAAGACATTCAGTGCATGCGCTCATGGACCAGCTCGGTGGGCTTTTATGAAGGACTTTAGCAAATGTCAAATTAAATAAGCCTAATTGTGCTTCCAAATGCACAGATAAGATTTTATTTACCCTAGCTGTGTATAAACCTTACAGTCTAAATATATTTTTGGCCATCTGTCCTGGAAAAATTCAATTCCACTCACAGTGTCCCGGAATTTTCCTGACACATTTACCCATTTGAACACTTTTTAATTATGTGTACAGTATTCATGAAGACTGATGCTAAACTGCTCTCTTATGAATCTTTTAGAGAGTTAGATTCATTTTAGTTTGTCAGTTTGGATGATTCATGTGTATGAAGCTCACCAAAAACACTCTTCTCTCCCTCTCATATAAAGCATTTGGAAGTTCTATTCATGTTAGTGAATCGATTTGTGCAAAGGATTTATTTATATTGAAGTTTTACGTCAAATACCCAATTTTTACATCTATTTACTCCTTAAATGCTGCTGAATACTTAGTGAAATGGTGTTCACCACTGTTTTCGACTCATTTATTTTTATTATTATTTATTATTATTATATATTTAAATGTGTGTGTTTACATTTATCTCTTAAAATGATTTCTAATACTGATAGCATATGCTGTACATGTTCATTTCCATGGACTATAAGATTATTTTTGGAATAAAATGCCCTGTCCTTATGCAACAGCGACTAAGCTTTATTGACACTTACAGGTAATACTGAATACAATAAGTTATAGTTCAGAGACACTATTATTTGGTTTTAAAAATAACAACGTGAATGAGTCACATTTTTTTAAAGATGAACTGATTTGAATTTGCTGTATTCACTTTTACTTTTTGATACTTAAGTATTTTTAAAGCCAGATACTTTTTACTTTTACTTTAGTATTTTAATGAATGACGTTTACAATGCATTTGTGTGGGATCTGCATATTTACTTATTTTGTACTTTTTTCACCACTATCAAAAACATCAGCTTGCACACCCAAATGAAATGAGTTTTCAGCTGCTCGTTGTGACCGCATTACAATATCAGGGTGAACATTATTTTACAATAATTCAACGTTCCATCATCAATTATTCCTTGCATATACTGTGTGGACCTTTTAGTACTGATGTTTACATCCACAACATCAAACTTAAGCTAGTTTTTGTTGTTATGGAATATCTTGAGAATATCCGTGGAAAGGTAGGCTACTATAATGCTCCTTTATGTGATGATTTGAGTTATATTTTGTTCTGTTGTCTCCCAAAAATCAATTATTGATTTTTGTACGTTCAGTGTTCCTATTAGATGATACAGTATACAGGCAAATCTATTACGCATAATCAACATACCGTCTATTTGTTGGTTTGCATCGTCAAATATTGTTATCCTTTATTTAATATTGGCTTAATAATTAATGTAACATTAGTATTACTACTTCTGTTTGTATAAAATCAAAAATTTGTTCAGTCCTGTTTGGAGGAGCTACGAGTTGCCACAACCACTAGTATATTCTAAACAAGCCTGATTTGCTGGTGTTGTTCATGGATTTTGGTGATAGAAGTTAGGCAGTCTTCACAACAACAAAGTAGTGAAAAATGTAGGAGAACATCACTGAAGGATATTGCAAGATTTTAGCATTCATGGTGATCATATCTCTCACTCTTCGCACATTCCCTTCATAATCATACGGAGAGAAAATTTTCACGAGTGACACTACAGACACAAGAATGTACCCACAGGTCTGAATGCAGAATGTTTTCTGTCCTCCCTGACAGCTGTCTGGGAACGTCTATGTATAGGCCAATTCAACTGAGTTTACAAATATTTACTGTTATGTTCAAGTTGGAATTTTGAATGAGCCATAACAACTAGGTGTAATATATTATATATAATATTTATATTGCATATTATTTCTTAAAATATTGAATGGCAAAAACATAACTTCAATCATAGCACAATGACATACATTATATGGCTTCTTGATATGCCAATGCCGAATATTGTTCTTTTTAGTGTGCGTGTGTGTGTATATCGTGGTAATGCCGTAGCAGCTGGCACTCGCATGAAAGCAGTTCGGTAATATCTAAGAGGCACACCCGTTGTAACTGCAACATTAATGTATTTTATATGCAAAATGTTTGGAAAGTTGTATGTACCATGTGCCTGGTATCGGTAATGAAAACAGCATTTAAACAAGCTCTCCACAATGGCAGAATTTGCAAACATCACTGGAAGGCCTATGATACAACTCATTTAACCCATTACCTGCTATCAACAGCAGAGTTTTCTAACTTCATTCACCCCTTGGATGAGCAGCAATGGCTGAGCATCCAAATTGAAGAGAGAGGTCACAGGGATAGCATGGACACCAAAAGATATCAAGAGAGACACTATTTCAAATGTTCCGGGGACCCTTACACATGGATTAAACTTATTAAGCTGTTAAATGGAATATTTTTTAAAGAATGGCATATTTACAACTGAGAGTCACCATTGAACAGTATTTGAACTCCCTCTTTTAAAATATACTGCGAGGATCTTAAAGAAATTTCCATCTAAACAAACTTTCCCTAGTGTTTTAACATATACTACTGCTGCTGAATGGATACAGACACAGCTCTGCCACATTCGGGACACCATGCAGGCTGGCCTGAGCAATACAGCAGGAACTAACAAATGGAAAATAAATCAAATTTATGGCAGTATAAAAAGGCACAAGCAATCCAAAAAATCCTAAATAATAGTGAATACCCCGAAAACTCTCCCTGCCCTAGTAATGTTGAGCAAGTGCAGTTCAAAACAAATGTTTGAGACCAGCAATAATAAGCCATGTCAGCAAGTGTTGACAAAACTGTACGTGAACTTGCAAGGCATCGTTGTTTTTAGACCTTAAGCGGCGTAAAGTCGCACTTGCTAGAGAACCTGAATCCACCTTTTTGGCGTTTGACCATAGTCTAGAGAAGGTCTTTTTCACTAAACTGTTTAAATACCAGCTGCTTGCTCAGTGTATTAACAACATTGGGTATAAGTGTCAACTCTTAATCTTTATTTTTGGGAGTCTAGGTCATGTACACAGGCTTGTAGTGAAGGGTAACAGATATGTCCAAAAGGAAGGCCAAACAGCTAGCCAGATACTGTTCTGTATCAGTCATTATTAGTAGTCACAGTGTGTGGAGGAGGCATTGTTATTTAAATTCTTGATGCTAATGATTGAATACTGACATATAACTTGCAAGTTTCTCACAAACATGCATCTGAACTATTTACTTTTTTAACTTGACTTTTTGTATTTATAAGTTGAGTGGATAGAAAAAAATATTTAAAGTGTGTGTGTGTTTGTGTGTGGGCAGGTTTGGGTGGTTTACGAGGAAAAAAAATTTAGGTTACAAACTGGTAATTACATGGGTATTGGCTATTGTGTGATCCCAAGTCTTTTGGTGTGTGATGACCACATTTGTGACTGTAGCGATTTTCAAAGTGGCAAGTGTGTGATGCCTAGTATTTTAAAATCCTTTAAGAGTTGTTAAGTATAATACAGCTTTAAAGGCAAAGAATGTTCAATAAAGATTTTGTATATTCTGACTGCTGTTCTTCTGCTCCACAATGCATCAAACATGTTGATTATCCAAAATTAAGTTCTTGAGTCAGTGAATGTAAAACCTTGTGTATTTTTAATCAATATTCCTGCACAGTGCAAATTGTTCATCCATCTACATTTTTTGTCTTCAGCATATTTTGGTAAAAAATAAAAAATAATTGTTTCGGTTTGTCACAGATTTCAGTTTTATAACCAAATGTATTATATATATATATATATATATATATATATATATATATATATATATATATAAGCCTAATAATTGGATACATTAACAGGCCTACCTACTTAATAAAAAAAAAGAAAAAAAAAGTAATACACCTACCTTAAGTCATTATAATGTAAAACAGGGATGAAATATATCTAGGGGCTAAAAAGACATTAATGCAATGGTTGTTAATGGTACATGCCACTTAATTGAGCTTAAGTTTCTTGCACACTCTGTTTTCCCATGGCCACCCAGAGCCTTGTTTCTGGCTCCACTGTGGGTTTGGAATTGGCAACCTTATTCATCATGTGTGGCTCTCAAATTGTCCTGCTCATACAACAGTTTACAGGATCAGTTTGAATACTGTGTCTATGAATGAATATCTGAAGTCAAGAGCCATTTGTGTTCTCATAGTAGCCTTGAATAAATCCTGTAGCCATAGTGACAGGGTCTTAAATAAATATCAAAGATGGCAACTTCCATCACATCAGAAAGTCTTACAGTATCTAGTCTATGTCACTGTCATAAATCGAACTCTCTATGACTGTAACCATATGTACAGTAGTACTCTAAAACAGCCGTATGTTACTGCTGTTTGAACTTTGCCAGTATAACTCTTTGTGGCACAACCTTTCATTGGTTTTTAGCCATTAGATATCTGAAGAGGAAGCATCCTCATCCGTATGTAGCATCTCCATGCCTGCCCACTCTCCTTAATCTGTGGAGAGACGGATAACTCTCCAATTAGCATGAAGCATTCAACGCTGTCCATCGGGAGGGCTGGCATGTTTGAAGCCCTGCCATTTCAATAAATGGGCTGTTGGTGTTTTCATTCGGCAGACGGGACATGTCTGTCTGTTTGCCACATGCATTTCATCAGACTTCTAATTTGATCAGATTCTGTCTTCACCAGTTTTCCTGCAATTAATTCACGCCACTCTCTCCAGGCCTTTGTTTTATGCAAGAGCAGAGAAAGGTAGAGATTAGAGAATGAGTGTGCATATTCATGAGGTCTCACCCAAGATGTGATGGATTGGAAATTATATGAAATTGAAGTAGGCCACAGTTGATGGATCCTTCATAGCCAAGTGATGTTCAGAGAATCTGCCTCATGATGAAATGCAATGGTTTGATACACTAATAATACTTTTAGTTGTTAAAGTCTAAAGGAATACTTTACCTCAAAATGAAAATTATTTATAATGCCAAGTTCCAAAATGGACAAAAAAAAGTAATGCACTCTAAAAGTAGTCCATATGACATGTGAATCCATATTTTTTTGTTGATTTCCTCCCCTTTTCTCCCCAATTTGGAATGCCCGATTCCCAACGCACTCTAAGTCTTAATGGTAGCGTAGTGACTCACCTCAATCAGGGTGGTGGAGGACGAATCTCAGCTGCCTCCGCATCTGAGACTGTCAATCCAGGCATTTTCTAACGTGGATTGTTGAGCGTATTACCATGGATACCTAGGCTTGTGGAGTGGAGGCTCCACGGCATCCACGCACAACTCACCATGTGCCCTCTCGAAAGCGAGAACCACATTATAGCAACCATGATGAGGTTAACCCTACATGACTCTATCCACTCTAGCAACCAGGCCAAATGGTTGCTTAGGAAACCTGGTAGTCAGCATCTTTACTTGCTGAGCTACCCAGGCCCTCATATGATAGCTTTTTACATTTGAAGACATTATTCACTGCTGTAGCTCTCAAATCTTTTTTTTTTTACTTTTTTTTTTAAACTTGAAATGTTGTAATTAGTCACATGACACATGAGAACCAATATGTGTTCCATCAGTGTTTTACTTTTTTAAATTTATAGTGAATAAGGGATTTTTTTTCTTGGATTGTTTCTCATCTTTTTGCTTCAGAAGACTGTGAATATACCACCTGTATCATATGGATTAATTTATGCTACCTTTTTATAGGTTGAAAGTATTGATTCTTAAAAATATATTTGTATTCGGCAGGAAGTCATGCAGGTTTGGAACAACATTTGGGTAAGTAAATGATAATATAATTATATTTTTTGGGGGAACTAGTCCTTTAATTTAAGATTATAATATAAACATTTTCAAAATGATTTGGATTTGGTTACAAACTGATTTATTTTAGCTTATGTTTGTATGTATGCTACAAATAGCAGTTGTACTAGAACTTATAGAGTTTTTGTTGGATCTTAACAGCTTTCAGTTGTGTATGTGTGTGCTTGTTTGCACGGTGCTGGGTAGTAATGGATTACATGTAGTCTGTATTACATAATCATATCACATAAATCAAGTACTTGTAATTTGAATAAATTACATTTTAAAATACTCATAATCGGACTAGTAACTTTTTTTTAGATATTACATGATGACATATTAACAAGGCAATGGCAGTAAAATGTACATAATTTACTGATGCATTTTCATTCCCCGAAGTGCAATAGTCTTACAGACGAACATTTTGAGCATGTGCTCCTTTTATGTTGCAACAGTAAGATATGCACCTCAGCTAAGGTATAGGTAATGGACTTTTACTAAGTAGTAATGGTTAAAATTGTGTCAGAATTAAGGGCACACACTGAACTTAATTGCTTTAAAGATCTATTGGATCTCATAGGGTACACAATAGTTCAACTGCAAAATGTGCAGCAATATAGAACAAAGCCCATGGCTCTACTGTTGCTGCTGATGCAGTGGAGTTCACTGCATGAAACTTGACATAAAACTTGAAACAATTGTTCCTTGTGTGACTTGGTGGAACTCTGCTGATTTAAAATATTCTGCTCTTTTAAAATATTTTTGCTGTTCAAAAGAGAATATCTTGCACGTCAATTTTGGAATAGGTGATGGACTATCAGTAAGCACTAAGGGTTGCTGCTGTTGAATTTATGGTCATTAATGTTTGTAATGTTGCTATTGTTAAATTCACTTAAAATGAATAATTCTTTTGAATTATTATCTTTTGAATTTTTATCTCATGCACTATTATTGCTATTAGAGTTAGTGTTTATTTCATTCATGTTGTTATGAAGGGGAGGCAGACAAGGAGTGAGGATCCAGGTGCAGCTTTATTTAGATGGTGCAAGGGGTCAAGCAAACGGTGAAAGCAGGAACAAATAAACATCCACGAGGGGAAAACAAAGGTACAAACACAAGAAATAAACACGGGGAATATTCCAAGGAGGGCACAGGCAGGAACACGGTCGAAGGCAGGATAAACAACGAATATCATGAGACACCTAACATCAAACAATAACCAACAAAGGACAAGGTGAACATGAGGGCTTAAATACAAAACCAAAGGGGAAACAAAAGCCAATGGGCAAACATAACTCAAAACAAGATAATAAGGCAATTAACTAAAACCAATGACAAAACTAGAACTGATAATAAAGTAATCAAACAATGAACCAATGAAAACCAGACACATGAACATGGAGGGAAAACAGGACATGACAAGACTGGGAAACAGGAACATAAGAGTGATTTCAAAATAAGAGTGCATGAACAAAAGACAATATGGAACGTAAAAGGTGCCAGAACTTAAAAATAAGAGTGCATAAACAAAAGAGAATATGGAACGTAACACATGTAATGTTTAATACAATTTAAAAATGTCATAAGGAGCTCTTTTTGTGAGGCTCTTTTTGTTAGTTATAAAGAATGAAATACATTTTCTTCCTCGTTGTTCTTTTGTTAAAATGATTATCCTACTGAAATGCATGTATATAAAATAGAATTGGGTTGAAAGTAATTAGATTAGATTACCCCCAAAATGTAATCTCTAAGATTACGTTATTGATTGCAATTTTTTAATGTAATTTTAATCAGTACTTGATTACAATTCACAAATAATCCACCCAGCACTGTGTGCGCATATGTGTTGCATGAAACTGCAGCGTACTCTGCAGTTACACACCCAGCTGCAGAGGCAGAGTGGAGAGGTGATGGCTAATGCAACGCCAGTGCCATCGATTATGACACTAAAGAACTCTCTGGGGTAGCAATGGCCAGGCTATTTGTTTGACAGGAAAAGACTGCAGGGAAGTCAATTACAGTGAGTGTTCACCCACTCATAGAGTCCAGGCAGCTGACTGGAGCTGATCTGTTTGGGAGCTGGGAACGGCTGCCTCGTTCTGACCCCTTGACCTCTCATGGTCTCAGTAGTGTGCTGCTGACTGCTAGAGTGTGCGAGAGGGCTCGTCCAATAAATTTCAGGTCATACCCCCCACTCAAGATGAAGATAGAAATATTTATCCAGACATGGCATCTGTCTTTGCAGCATATTAATGTGAAATATATTTATGATTATATAACTTTTTATATATGTATATTTACCTGTCTGCATATATAGGTAATGTATATTGATTAATCTCTACTTTGTTGATTTTTCTCTTAAATTATTATTTTATATGTTTAGTTTTTGGAGTTAACATTTAATTCAAGGAAAAGAAACACAATATACAGTAATTATATTGTAATAATTGGGGACATTCTGAACAGAATTTTTGTGTGTATATATATATATATATATATATATATATATATATATATGCTTGGACACATCATTTGTTTTCAACCAGCAATGGCAGATTCTGATCCGTTGTGTAAGAAAGTAGTTCCATGCACAAATGACTGTACTCAGTTTTTCCTAATTTAAAAAATGTACTTGTTCATTTAACTGTTGCATATAAGCAATATCACACTCGCAATCGTGCTATATGGCCCTAAATCAAGACTGCCTGTGGCCTCGTGCCTGCAGCCGAATCACAGCACTGCTAATATAGGGTCATATCACACTTTTGCTTGTGTGATATTGCTTACATATATATTAGGGCTGTAAAATATTAAATCATGATTAAAAAATTAATTGTGATTTAATCACCATATCTTTATAAATGTGTATACAGAATAGCTGTGTTTGTGCGAATTTAATCGCTTTTCATGAACTACCATTTTTCAAAGGGTCGTATTTCGCATTAACTGCATTAAAAAAATTTGTAGTGTTAAACACATTTTGCATTAAAAACACCTGCCAAATATTGTGTAGGTCTCCCTCGTGCTGCCAAAACAACGCCAACCTGCATGTCAGAATAGCATTCTGAGATGCTATTCTTCTCACCACATTTGTACAGAGCAGTTGTCTGAGTTACCGTAGACTTTGTCTGTTCGAACCATTCTAATCATTCTCTGTTGACCTCTCATCAACAAGGCATTTACCTCCACAGAACTACCACTCACTGGATGTATTTTTTTGTTTTTGGCACCATTCTGAGTAAATTCTAGAGACTGTTGTACATGCAAATCCCAATTGATCAGCAGGAACTACTTTCTTATGCGACGGATCAGAATCTGCCGTTGCTAGTTCAAACCAAATTATGCATCCAAGCCTTTGTCAGTAATTAAAAAAATTCACTTTAGAACTAGTATCACGGCTTGGGCTGTTTCTAACAAGTTATTGGAGAAACAAGGATGTGTGCGTGTGTGCGTGTGTGTGTGTGTGTGTGTGTGTGTGTGTGTGTGTGTGTGTGTGAGAGAGAGAGAGAGAGAGAGAGAGGGAGAGAGAGAGAGAGAAAGAGAGAGATGGAGCGCATGCGATTACTTGATGAGCAGAGAAGCTGTAGTGTGTTTGTCACCTTTCTGAAAATAATGCAGTTTTGGTGAAATTCATCCTATTTTCTCACTGGAAAAATAGTCTTCCAAGTGTGGGTATTCCTCTCTTTTTCACTGTAGCCGGTGCACACGAGTCATTCACTATAGAAACCGCAATCTCCTCGCCATTTTGAACAGTATGTCCTCTCCAATTTGGAAACTCTGGTAAGAGGTGGGCATCTTGAGTTTGTGTAAGTAATCAGTCTGTTGTCTCTCAGCTGTGATGAGCCTTAAAGCTGAAGTTGTTAGTTTAAAGCTGTTAAAAGCTAGCTTCAGTAGTGTAGTAGTAATACTAGCGTAGTACTGATGTATTAAAACACTTACTGATGCTGACTCACTTAACATCACCTAACTTGCTTATTGAAAACACAAAAACAGTCTTTCGCTGACAACTACTGGCTAAATATGTAATGTCTCAAAATTCAATGAAAATAGACATGCATTTCTTAACATTTTCACTGCTGTTTTAGATTAGAACAGCACAGCACAAACACAGGCTGAGTAATACAAACAGTGAAGAGCCATAGTGCTGATAGTGTGAGAACATCAATACTCATGGAACGTCTCTCGTCCAATCAGATGCGAGGACCAGAAATAACTTTTTTTTATATATATATGTATATATATATATAGTATGTATGATTGTGAGTTGACATTGGTCAACAGTTCCATAAAGTTCCATTTAATCAGAATGAGCTTTATTGCCAAGTGTTCTCACATACACAAGGAATTTGTTTTAGTGATAGGAGAAACAATTGCTCACAGAACATTACAATGAGACACAGGATATAAAACAAGGTAATAGTATAAACATACTTTCAAATAACAGGACATATAACAGAACGGTATATGTACATGTGCAAGTGGTAATGTATGTGCAAGGTAAGGGTATGTACAGTTATTTAATTACGTAAATATGAGTGAATTTGCATTTAAACATGAGATATTTATTTACATTATTGCACCATGGGGGAATCCTAAAGTCAGTTTACTTGATCATGTGGAAAATGGCCTGAGGTAAAACTGTTCTTGTGCCTGGATGTCCTGGTGCTCAGTGCTCTGTAGCACCAGCCAGAGGGCAGTATTTCAAACAGGGAGTGGACAGGGTGTGTGGGGTCCAGAGTAATTCTACCTGCATGTTTTCTCATTCTGGAGATATATATAGATAATGCCACCAATAATCCTCTCAGCAATCCCTACTGTCTGTTGTAGTTTTCTTCTGTCTGATTTGGTGGCTGAACCAAACCAGACAGTTATAGATGTACACAGGACAGACTTAATGACGGCCGAGTAGAGCTGAGACAGCAGTTCCTGTGGCTGGTTGAACTTCCTCAGCTGGCGAATGATGTACAACCTCTGCTGAGCCTTCTAAGACACATTATGGCCAATCAGTTTGTTTTTGCTCCACTAATAAGTATTTAATTGAGGTTTTCATTGTATTCCACTTTAAGATCTTTTAAACTGACAGATGTAGCCTTGACCTGATTCTAGTCTGCTGTTCTATATACTTGATGACTTATTTGTGCTTTTAGAAAAGAAATGTAACCCTAAACCCCCAATGACATGTTTCTTGGGAACATAATCTATTGTTTTACATTATCATTATCATTTTAGAAACAGTTTTAAAGGTTATTTGGTGAAAAGTTATGTCCCTGAGGTCAAGTGCACAGAGTGAAATAATAGGTAATATAATATTTTAATATATAATAAGAATATTACCAGATATTTTAAGGAGATTTAATTAAGTGTGAGTATTTCTGTTGTTTCATGCCTAACATGAAATCTATGCAGCTGAACTTCTTTGACAAAACAAAACAATGTACGATTATTTAATGAATTTAGATTAATAATGTTCCCTATCAAAAGCTACACTTTGATGCTGCGCTTGATTTAGCGGTTTGGGAACATCTTTTAGGAGTGACCAGCTGTGAATATGTGTGCAACACATAAAATAAATTGACTGGAATTTATAGCCTCTGCTGGTGACATCATCGGGATGCACCGTACCAGGGGCTATAAATAGATGCACCACAGGTGCATCGTCAGGTCTTTTGTCTTCAGACCATTCTGTGTATGTTGTGCTTTTCAAGCCTGTCAAATATTCTACTCTCCTCTTATAGGAGTAAGATTTGTTAGGCAGTGTGCAGAAAACCTTTTTCAAGGGGTATTCGATGATGCCGCAGGTAGAAGAGACACTCGCGGGACACTCGTGGCACTCGCGGGACACTCGTGGCTCGGCATTGTCATTTTAAAGGCCTACTCTCCCCACAAAGCCGTGCAGGACCACATCTATGCTTTTGGGGAAAGTTTATCAGGCAGCAGGTCAGGCTGGTGATTCCCTACACACCATGGCAGTGTCACAGGCATACCAGGCTGATCTGTTGAAGGACCTGAGTGCGGGCAGTACGATCGGCGAAGCACTGAAAAGCCTCTTCGTCAAGCCACGGATCTGTCTCTCAGTGCGACCATACAGACGGCTCGCACCATTGGCCGGTCGATGGATGCTTTGGTTAGCATGGAGGCTGAACCTTTCGGCATCAGAGATAAGGACAAAGTGTTCCTTCTTGATTCCCCGGTTTCACCTTCTGGCCTGTTCGGTGACTCAATGAACACAGTCATCACCTGTTTCAGGAGATGAATAGTCATGAGGAAGCCTTCGGGCAATTCCTTCCTCACTGCACTCAGCCCCGACCCGGTCCTTCTAGGTGTGAGGCTCAGAAACAAAGTGTAGCAGATCGCGTTCCCCCTCATAAGGACTGGGGACCAGTTTGTCGCCCTCAGCGGCCTCCCGCCGCCTCTGGTGTTTCGGGAGTTAGCGGTTTCCAGCGAAATGTTGGGTGTTCAGATGCTTCCTGCCATAGTCCAGGACATGGAACACTTGACATTCCCTCAACAGGAAGTGTCAAAATGTATACCCATCTCAGAGAACCTGGCTGCGTGGAAGCTACTGCCGAGTGTTTCTACGTGGGACCTAAGGACAGTAGAAAAAGCTACAGAATTCAATTTGTTTGCCATCCTCCATGTTTCAACTGCGTTGTTCCCACTTCCGTGAAACCGGAACAAACACATCTACTGTTGAAAGAACTGCTAAATCTCTTGGTCAAAGGGGCCATAGAACATGTTCCCCTTCCAGAGAGAGAGTCAGGTTACTACAGCATATACTTCCTGGTTCCCAAAAAGGATGGGGAATTGCGTCCGATTTTAGACATTCGAGGCTTGAATCGCTCCGTCAAGGCACTCAAGTTCAAGATGCTAATCGTCAAGACGGTCGTGTCTCAAATCCAACATCACGATTGGTTGATCACGATTGATCTCATGGACGCATATTTTCATATAGAAATTCTGCCACAACATAGGAAGTTCCTGAGGTTTGCTTTTGGGGGCGAAGCTTTCCAATATCGGGCTCTTCCATTTGGCCTAGCCTTATCACCTCGCACATTCACGAAGTGCATGGATGCAGCACCTGCTCCTCTGCAATTCCAGGGCAGTTCTGAATTATATAGACGACTGGCTGATACTAGCACAGTCACAAAAACTGGCATTACAGCACAGGAATATCATCTTAGCTCATCTGGCTTCTCTGAGTTTGACACTCAACGACAAGAAAAGCGTTCTCTCTCCTTCTCTGAGAACTACATATCTGGGGATCGTATGGAATTCGATCATGATACGGGCACAATTGCCTCCCGCTCAAATCGAGACCATTCAGAACACCCTGAGCAAAGTCAGGCTAGGCCAAGGTTGCTCTTTTCTTCAGCGTCAACAAATACTAGGTCTCATGGCATCTGCATCCTCAGTGATTCCTTTGGGCCTTCTGCAAATGAGACCATTTCATATGTGGCTCAAAGCTAGGTGATTTCATCCAAGGGCCAGTCCCCTAAGGTAGATAAGGGTTACGCATTGCAGGCTACGTACCCTCCCTATATGGTTCAGCCTCCGGTTCCTCACCTTGGGTCCCACTCTAGGTGCGTCTTGCCATCACAGATTGTTAACGACAGACGCCTCCCTGTCAGGCTGGGGAGGGGAGTTAATACATGTTAACTGCCGGATTGCTTCAGTTCTGGACTTCCTGCAGGATAAATTATCAGTAGGCACACGGCCCACCACTCTCAGTGTTTATGTGGCTGCTCTGTCGGCTTGCCACGCCTGATTGGCGGGGTACCACTGGGGAAACATCCTTTGCCCGCTAACTTTTTTTGATGAGGCAATGTGACTGAGGCCTCCCGTTAGAACCAGGATCTCTTTATAGGATTTAGCTATAGACCTTGAGGGTCTGGTTGAGACCCCCTTTGAACCTTTACGGTCAGCGTTTTACAAGCTTCTGACTCTAAGATGGTTTTCTTATGGCTGTTAATTCTTTAAGAAGAATTGGGGATTTGCAGGCTCTGTCCTTCTTGCCATCCTGCTTAGACTTTGCCCCAAGAATGGCGAAAGCGATATTGCATTCTTATACTGACTACCTGCCTAAGGTTCCTTTCTCGACCATATATCCGGTCAACCTTGAGGCCTCCTGTCCTCCGCCGTTTACAACGCTAGATCAGGAGAAATTTCACAGACTGTGTCCAGTCTGTGACCTTCGGGCTTACGTCCACCACACTAAGCAGTAGCGTAAGTCAGGGCAACTATCCGTTTGTCATGGGGGCCGTAACAGGAGGGGGCGGCCGCCACCAAACAAACAATGTCACTTTGGGTGAGGGATGCTATTGCCCTGGCCTATGAGGCGCGGTCAAGCTTCGCCAGTAGGTGTCAGGGCTCATTCTACCAGGGGGGGTCGCTTCCTCTAAAGCTTTGACTGGAGGTATCCGTCTACAGCATGTTTGTAGTTTGGATGTTCATGCCACTCCGGGCTCTTACGTCCTTGAGTCAACATCACAAGCTCATGTCTGAGACCTCTCGTGTTCTTGTGAGCACAAACTACACAACCGTAAGGGGTCCAGACATCCGCAGTGCGGTGGCGTGGGTATTCTCGTTCCCAAAGCGCTAAATCAAGCACAGCATCAAAGTGTAGCTTTTGATAGGGAACGTCTCGGGTTACTTAACTGTACTCTTGTTCCCTGAAAAAGTGGAACGAGATGCTGCGGTTCATTGCCGCACTGAGGATTGCTCTTCAGACAAAAATACCTGTGGCACATCTATTTATAGCCCCTGGCGCATCCTGATGATGTCACCAACTTAATGAAATTAAGTTATTTGCCCCAATGCCTTGTTACTATGGTAAAATATCTGCTTGTTGTGATATTTGTTTCACTTCCATCCATCAATCCATCCATCCATCTGTCATCCATCCATCCCATCCTTTCTGTCTCTCTTTATTCATTCCAGCCTTTCTTCATTTCTTTCTCCCTCCCTTCATTCCCTTCATTCAATCCATCCTTTCTGTCTCTCTTTATTCATTCCATTATTTCTTCCTTTCTTTCTCTCTTCATTCATTCCATTCTTTTTTCCTTTCCCCTTCATGCCTTCCATCATTCATTAATTTCATCCCATCCTTTTTCTTTCTTTCTTTCTTTCTTTCTTTCTTTCTTTCTTTCTTTCTTTCTTTCTTTCTTTCTTTATTTCTCTCTTCATGCATTCCATAATTTCTTCCTTTTGATCTATTCATTCATTCTATTATTTTTTCCTTTCTCTCTCTTCCTGCCTTCATTCATTCCATACTTTCTTCCTTTCTCCCTTCATTCGTTCCATCCTTTCTTACTTTCAACAAATTAATTCCAAGTGCTCATTTTTTATGTTGCAGTCCATCAGAAGGATATGCAGATTGGCAGGTGCTACACAAAGGAGTTTGATTAACTTTCACGTTTTACCCATCTTTATCATACATTTTTAGTGTTTCGGAATAACAGTATCTGTCTGGCCTTCTCCTAATGATCTCTCCAGGACTGGACGGGCGAGTTCACCTAATAGTTGTGGAAGTTCAGAACAAATCAATCAGCATGGAAAATATGCTCTTTTTGACTGGGGAGAAACATATTTTTTAAAAAGTTACAGTATGCTTCCATAATACATAGAGCTTGGACAATTTGATACGACTCCTTTAAAACAACGACTCCTTTTGTTTGTGAACCTATCCCTGATTCAGTATTTATTGTTTTTCTCTGTTCATTATGACTCTGTAAGTGCCTTAATGTGTGGGTCAATATCTGAACAGAGAGAGTGGAGGCTGAAATGTTTTCAGCTGTTTGTCTTTGAGTTAAAGGCATGTTCTCTATGCCATCTTTCTGCAGCATGCTTCTACTTTCTCCTTGCACTTTATCTGTGTGTGTGTGTGTGTGTGTGTGTGTGCGTGTGGTTAGTAATCAGTTAAAGCTTTGAACAGGCCTGCATGAGCCTTATAATCTCTTTCTCTCTCTTTCTGTGTACAGTGTTTTTTTTTGCACAAATATATTTATTTATTGAAACAGAAACATTTGGTCTTTGATGAGGCATTGCTGTTTAAATAAATATAATATATCGTGCATGCTGTGGAGTTGTGTTGTACTTATTTTCTGCTTTCTGTGTAGTTGCCTGTGTCCTACACACCTGCTTGTAACCATCCAGGGGTGCGGGTTGTTCTCTAAAATATTTAAAATAATATTTAGTTTTTTTTTTCCTCTCTCCATGTTTACTGAAAACAGCTGTTGCAGAAATCTATCTCAGTTATTTCACACTGAATTTCCCCCCGTTACCAGATGAACACATCTCATTTGAGTGTGAAGGCTGAAATGCTTGAATAGCTCTTTTTTTTTTTTTTTTTTTACAAGCAGTTCTTGTTAATTTTCATGTGAATTTTGTGGTGCCTTAGTGTAAATGTTGTACTTGGTATTTTTTTGGAGGTTATTCAAGGAAGGAAGTTATTCAAGCAAGTTTAAAATGCATTCCTTTGCCTTGTCGTTTTTTTTTTGTCAATATAAAAATTGAAGTAGCTGATTAAAGTCTAAATCTGTTTCACTTATAACCCATACACATCATAGAATTGTTGACTAACATGCTTATGAGTTTGCACTGGTTTATTTCACCAAAGTTTAGACTCGTAGGAGGACCGCAAGGGCTGAGGGGCATAAGGGACAGAACCAGTGGGAGTGCATGCAATCAGACTTTTTGCCATTTTACCTGCTGTCTGACTTCTGTGACATTACTGCAAGTGTGGAAGCTTGAGTGTAGACTAGTGCCTATGCTTGTACATGAACACACCCACTCATGCACAACTATCACAAAAGACAGTCATTGATTATCAAGGAAGCAATGTAATAACATCTTATTACGAACCATTATAGATGTCATAAAATCGATTATTGATTGGCTCGTTATTTAATCAATATATATATATATATATATATATATATATATATATATATATATATATATATATATATTTAAATCTATATTTATATATATTTAATAATATATATTATAACACATACTAAATATTTGTCCTCTAGACCTTTGAGTTTTTGCTATAAAATTATGTGAAAACCACACTAATCACTCATTCACAAAACAATATAGTCACCTATCACTGAGGAATGGGACAGAAAAAGAATGAATGTGAGGAGACTTAATGATCAAAGTCAAGTTTTAAGTTTTTTCATTACATAAAGACTTTATTTAATTTTAGACCTACACTACTGTTTAAAAGAATTCTCTTAGGCTCACCGAGACTGCATTTATTTGATCCAAAATACAGTAAAAACATTGATATTGTGAACTCTTTTTACAATTTAAACACAATACAATTACAATTTTCTATTTAAATATATTGTAAAAATGCAATTTGTGATCAAAGCTGAATTTTCAGCATCATTACTGCAGTCTTCAGTGTCACATGACACTTCAGAAATCATTATAATATGCTGATTTTCTAATATGGACATATTTAAAGAGCATTTTACTCATTTAACACATATTTGCAAGCACAAGCTTTGTTGATGATAATGAGGCAGCATAAACACTAGTTAAAATATAATCTAAACATTCATATTATTTTTATATCATATTACATATCATATTTATATCATACAGCATACAATTGAAATACCTGCTTTAGCCGAAACAGCATTTAAATGTAACTAAAACTTGCTTATAGGACATATTTCACATTTCAATACTCTGAATCCTGGCTGACAAGTTTGGAAACAGTCCCACTAGTAAAATATGTACATGTTTATATAAAATAGAATGTCAACTAATTAAAACTAAATTGCTTACTTGTCCGAATTTGTATCCTCGGCTGGATCAAGTCTCTCTTCAAAATTCAAACGTTCATCGGAGTCACGTTCTTCTTCTGAAGAAAATTTTAACGCTTCGTCACTATCCAGGAGGTTTCTCACTTGTGTATTGTGCTGTCTTTCAAACGTGCAGAAAAGTGAATGAACTTTGTTTTTATGGCTCAGTCGGGGGGCGTTCACCATTTGCATTGATCGCTTCAGCACATTACCGCATGAATAGCGCCCTCTACCCATGTGTGTGATCACATTTGGGATAATTAGCTGAGCCAGGAGAAACTGTACATCGCTTTGTTTCATACAGATTACATTGCAGAAGAATATTTGTTTTAAATTTGAATTATTTTATTTTTGTTGAATTATTATTCATTTTTGTGACATGTTTCTGAAATATGCTCGCGAACACAGAGACTGCTGACAGCACATTCTTTATATTTTCTTTATTTTACAAAAGCACAAGGTTTTGTTGTTATTGTGAGCATGCACAAATAAAAGTAGACCCTCTACTCACTAAAACCAGTTGGGTTAAAAATGACCCAACACATAGACAGTGGTGGGTTGATATAGCACCGACCCATTTTCGGGTTATTTTAACTCAATGCATTGGGTAGCAAGTTTAACTTTTTGGGTTGAAGGACCTGAAGACATGAACAGGACTAACTTTTCAAAACCAACAGAATAAACATGACATCTCCCCTTCTCTAAGGGGCAGCTCCCGACGCCCCACCACATGAACAAAACAGAATAAACATGACATAAGTTCAGTGTTCTGAAGGGAGCTGGGGGGGGGGGGATGTCTTGAGGCATGTGGTGTGGTGAGATAGGGCGTGGGGCATGGGATCAAGGTGGAGTCCGGGGGGGGTGAGCAGACTGAGGCGTGGCTGTGACATGTCATGGAACAGGCTGTGGCATGGCGGTGACATGGCCTGGAGTACACTCTGGCGTGGCTGTGACATGGCCTGGAACAGACTCTGGCGTAGCCAGGCTCCTTCCTGCAATGGCAAACGAACACCATCAAAATGTTGCTGCTTTGTGGTAATAAAAAGTCACAGTAAAAGTGATAAATGTCACAACGTGAAAAAATTCATAACCGTTGTGAATTCAGGGGCGCAGAACTATCTGAAAAGTGGCTTATGATTAGGCTATCACCCAATGTCATGTAGATGCTGGCTATTTTGTAATACAGGGGTCGGCAACCTATGGCACTTGCCAGTATTGGCACGCAGAGGGGTAATCATTGGCACGCCAGCAACTACGAGAGAGGAGTAGATTATATTTATATAAATTCTGCACCTGCATTCCAATCTGCTGTACATCTTGATGTAATCCTTCCTCATGATTACGCAGCATGTTTTCATCAGCTGAATGGGAAGCTAAACACTATTAAAGTGTGATGAGACTTGCGCTGCGCGTGCAACCCATTCGCACATCACGAGCCAGCAGCACTTCTCTTTTGATTAATCACGGGAGTAAATGTGCCCGCTTTGCTTCAGTCAGACTGCGCGGATGACAGCCTACATTCCGTGTTTCATTTGTTTCTTTTTGCTTTCAGAACAACACGTGATGTAATAAGGAAAACAACACTATTAATCATTCATCGGCACAGCCATTGTCTAGGAAAATAAAAAATGGCACTCCATGTCAAAAAGGTTGCTGATCCCTGGTGTAATATCTCGTTGAGTCCAATTTGTGTATTATATAATTTAGTGCCTTGCGGATATAACGTTCTAGATAAAATATTTCATATTTCCGCTTTGAAGTACTTTGAATGTTATATAGTAAAAATTACAATATACTTTACTTTCAGTTGCTGAAAAACTGCCGTGTCTGCAACACTGGATAATTAGTCTTAAAGCCGAAGCGTCTTACAATTTCTTCGCGCGTCGGCCAAATATATTAAATATTATGTATGATTTCCCAAAAAAAGTGACAGGACGAACACAGAAAGTGAGGAGGTGCATCCCAATTAATAGTTTCTATGCCACAGTTTAAAATAGGCTGGATTTATAGCATGTTGGTAGCCAAACCAGGAAATGACTTTTCATTAGACAACCTCTTCACGTGCCTCAAGGAAGTCAAGACCTGGATGACAAATAACTCACTGCAACTAAATGAAAATAAAACCGAAGTGCTTCTACTGGGTCCTCCAGTTAGCATATTAAAATATAGCTAGGCCCCTTAAGTAACAACCTACACAATCATGCAAAAATACCTTGGAGTCCATTTTGATCCCCTTCTCCAATTTGACAAGCATGTAAATGCAGTTGTAAAGAGTAGCTTTTTTCAACTCCGATCTATAGCAAAAGTGAAAAACTTTCTCTCTAGTAAAGACCTTGAAATTGTGATTCATGCACTAATTTCCTCTCGATTGGACTACTCTAATTCTCTGTACGTTGGCCTACCTCAAACTACACTGTCTCGGTTACAGATGGTTCAAAATTCAGCAGCCAGATTGTTAACAGGAACTAAGAAAAGGGATCATATCTCCCCTGTTCTTACCTCATTGCATTGGCTATCAATAAAATTTAGAGTCGACTTTAAGATCCTTCTTTTTTCAATCAAGGCTCTACATAGCTTGGCCCCAGATTATATTTGTGATCTTATTAGCCCATACACAGCTTCTAGGTCACTAAGATCTTCTGATCAGTCACTTTTATCTGTCCCTTTCTCTCGGTGTAAATCAAAAGGTGATGGAGCTTTCTCTGTAGTCGCGCCAAAGCTCTGGAACAATTTACCTTTAACCATCAGGACCTCTAAATCTCTGGTTGCTTTTAAATCTAGCTTAAAAACCTATATTTACTCTCTTGCATTCGAGTAATGTCGTGTATGTATTTTAAATTAGTCAGTGTTTTACGGTATGTATGTATGTACATACACTGAAATGATTTTGATACTTGATTTTTATCTTTTTTTTCCACTATCTTTCTCTTTGTCTTTATTTGATTGATTTATTTTATTGTACTGGAAAGCACTTTGGATCAACTACGGTTGTGTTAAACTTGTGCTCTATAAATAAACTTGACTTGACTTGACTTGAAGTGAGCAGCAATACAGCAGACCCAAAATTAAGAGGAAATTTAAGTAATCCGCTATTATTGTATGTTGATAAAGCGTTCATATAACGTGAAATTATGAACTCACCTCTGTATCTTCTGTTGGCAGTGGCACTGGTCGTCTGTTGAAATTTAAAATGTCCTCAGGAGACCAGTTTTAACCCAACTAGGTGCGTTATTATTGAAACAACCCAATAAATGTTAGGAAAAACCCAACAGAACGACCCAATAAGATTAACCCAGCTATTGGGTAAAATAAATAAATAAATAACCCAACAGACACATATCCTAGAATTACTGTGTGCTAAAGATGTACACATGCACACTCATACACACACACACACACACACATACACACACACATTATGAAAGGAACCTATTACGGAATCTTATTTAAATTAATTGATTTAATCTCCACAAATGCGCATTAAGTTCTTAATGCCTTTGCTAATTATCGCATTGTTTTTATGCCTGCGGGCTACAGAGAGCTGCCACAGACGCTGCAGAACTCTTTCTCTAAAACTGAATTGTTTTTTGTATTTGTCATGTCTGATGTGAGGTGCTCTGCTCTCTGTATCTTGCCATTTTGCACTTTAGTTGATGGCCCAGAGGCAAAAGTCTTCATTATTGTATCATTATTATATCTCGACCGCCATATTAAAACCAAGCCTGTCCCTGTCACTCGCAGTACAAGGCAACAAGTAATATCCTATTTAAATGCTTGCAGGTGGCACTGCAAATGGGTGCCTATTTCCTTTCACTTATTCGTTGCCCACAGTGGCCACTGTTTTATTAGCCGGTGCCTGATCTTGGAAAGGAAGCAATATTAAAATCCAATGTTGCTTTTGTCATAACAGAGCTGTGACATGTGGAACAGATGTAATTATCAGTGCTTAACTGGCCACCTGTGAACAGGTTCGAACATCAGTTGTGAGCAGTATGTCTGAAGTGCTCTTTGTGTGTGTGAATGAGCCAAGGACAGGGCCCCAATGATCCAGTTCTTGCAACATGGTGGAACGCCCTCCCCTCTAAGGCTCTCCCTACTTTATCTCCCGTTTAGATCTTTGTGTGGTTATAGATTGAAGCAGCACTGTAAATTCAAGCGGAGGTCACCTGTGTGCCTGTCACACCCCAGCTGCTCTTCAGAGAGGCATTAGAAGCTCCTCATCTCTTTTTTTGTGCCTCCCCAGTTCCCCACCCCCTTTCTTTTTCTTTCTACATTTCTCTAGGTTGATAGATCACCATGGCTGTTGGCTCTCAGGCAACCTTGACAATATGAGCTGTTCTGTTTCAATATAAGTTCTGACTGGGGATTTGATGACATTGCCTAACCTTTGGGAATTGAAAATGCAAAAGCTTTTGCGTTTTTGTGAGTGTTGGTAAGCAGTACTATTACATCTGCATATGCAACAACCTAGCAAAGACTCTTCACTTCCCTTTGATGTTCAGGGACTTTAATTCAGTACTTTTCTAAGCTATAATTTCAATATACCATTACAGAATTGGCTGCAGTCCTTGTGTCTCCCATCTCAGCAGGCTCATACAGGAGATATCAGATATTAGATCTTAATTTTGTCAAAGAGATCTAATTAAGTCTGAAGTGCCAGCCTTGGTGGAGGTGCTACTCAGGTTATTCAGCCTCATGATGACTTATTGAGAAGAAGTATGAATGTCACACAAGAAGCTGGTGAAAGATGAGCATGTTTTCCAGTCAAACCTGCTGCTCGTCCTCTTACTGCTAACAGCCAGATCTACCATAACCTGCCACCCTCCTGAGCTGGAATTCGGCCAATCAGGAGTAATGAACTGGTGTGAATGTCAGAGGATGTTTTTGAAAATAGAGAGTTTACATAGATGTCTCAGTATGGGTCAAAGCAGTTTTTCCATTCTCAATTTTCCACTTTTAATTGTCTTTGTCCTGACAATTTGCCTCCTTCACCCACCCCACATTCTTCCTTAAAGGAACGGTCTTAAAGTTCACCCCAACATAAACTTTCTGTAATTTCTACACCTTATGCCTTTTCAAAACATGCATGACTTTCTTTCTTCCATGGAACACAAAAGGAGTTATTTACAGCAAATTGTACAAGCTGTGAATGGGTATAATTACGTGACTGTTATACTCAATGCCCAAGTTGCGGCTGTTTCTGAGGTGAAATGTACACTGAGTGATGCAAAAATAGTGTTAAATGTTCTCCCAAATGTATGAATGATGAACAGACAACAAAACCTCACTCAGGCTTGATTGACACTTGCGACAGCAAATATGAGAGCGCATTACTGCATTGAAACACAGCTGGACAGAGCACAAGCTTCAAACTATGTTTTGCTTGACACAGCGACCCTTTTTTTTATCTTTTTTCTATTGGATGTGATGCAACCAGAATAAGACACTCAAAGCATCTGTCTGAGGCAAAACCTTATAGTCAACGTATCTCATACAGATTAGTAATGGACTGCTGCGGACTGTAGGCCAATGATTGGCTTATTTAATAATGTGGAAATGAACAGCATATTGCATTCTAAAGCCACTTTCTCTATTGTCTTAATTATATGTCTGAATTATATATACAGTATATATTAAATATATATAATTATTTAAATATAATTATTTCATCATTATATATTTTATTAATGTTATTTGGGGGTTCTTCTCTGCAAATCTGTATAAAGCCATTGCAATGAATTATTATTAAATCGAAGTAATCAGCATATCATAATTGCAATTAATTTGATAAAAAAATTATTGATTGACATCTCTAATTAAAACGTATCGTTCTACAAGTCATGCACTATAGTAAACGTGCGTTGATGTCATAAGATAGCATTGTGTGTGAGGAAGTTACTGTTTTTATTAACTGATAATTTTCCCCTTTACCCTTGATTTTTCTTTGTTGTTTTACCGCATCTAGTTTATTTCAACAAGAATCTGCCACTATACATACAATGAGCCAACTAAAAAACATTTTGCCAAAATGTAGGTATAGTAATGTGATTCTGCAAGACCATGTTGAGATTTTCAGTGAATATCTTAAATTTCAGTCTCTTCTTCCCAGAAAGCTTTCGTATTGATTTAGAAGACCTGGATAAGCGTGCATGCATGCTTCTTATGGGCTACATTTATGATGCCTATGGTGGTTTTGTCCTTTTTTGGAGTTTTCAGCCCCTGGTCACATAATTTTTCATTGTTCACACTGCACTCTTTCACACAATATACACACGGCTATCAAGACGTCTCATGTGCTTCTCAGAAGAACGTTGCAGGCTCTGAACAACATGTGGGTGAGAAAATTATGATTAATTGTTTTTATTTTTGGGTGAACTATTCCTTTTAATAACTGATGAACACTCAATCAAACAGTCAACATGTAGTTTTTTTTGCTTCGACATCAATGAGTCTGTAATGTGTAATGTGTCTGGTTACATTTGGAAGGAGTCCCACACCGGAGGAGTAATTGTACAAGTGGGTCAGAAGGGCTCTGTCTGATTTGTTGTGGCTGAGAGTGCGGAACGAGGCAATAGCAGATTGCGTAGAATACCAGATAGGTTCTACATCACTGTTTAATCCCATTTCACCCAGTGTGAATTAACAGGGGACTTTTTTCTTTCTCAAAGCACAGGAATGCATGCACGTCAGCACTTGCACACAGAGACATATGCACACAGGTTTGCTCAGGAGTGCATTGAGAATATCAGCCGCTTTTGTTTCTTTGTCAATCTCCATGAGCAAACATCTGTCAGTCCACAACAGAATGCAACGCTTGAAGATAAAATAAAGTATTAACATCAAAATCCCATGTTGTCCAGGCCTATGAGGGACAGAAGAAAGATTAGATGGGGCTGTCAGAAGAAGACAGAAGAGGAATGAAATGCATTTTACACATTCTGAACAAACATTTGAGTGTAAAGACAGACAATGAAGACATACGGCTTGTCGTTTTTTCAGTTGTAACAGCAGAGAGAGGACAGGATGCTCTCAAAGATGGAGAGAAGGAGATTAGGACTCAATAGCTGTTATTCCACTGTCGGGCCAGTGTGAACCAGGGATATCAACTGGCCAGCCTGGGTCAATAAACTTGGACTTCGAACCGCAAGACCAAAATCGATCTGTATTCCCACCATAGGGCCAATAGCCCCACAGAATTGATAAAACCTGCCCTTAACACGCCTCCCTGGTGTCAAAGTCACACACCACTCCCATTTCACAAGCAAGAGGGAAACTCAAGCTGAGGTATCATGTTTTCTAATTATCTAGAATATCAAGTTTATATAATTTGTAAACATTAGCTAGCTAGCAATATAAGTTAGCAGCTCACCAACTGTAAATGCTATGGTGTCCCGAGTGGGCTGGTTTGAGTAATTCTGTAACTGCTGATCTCCTGGGATTTTCACGCACAACAGTCTCTAGAATTTACTCAGAATGGTACAAAAAAAAAACATCCAGTTAGCATCAGATTGATGAGAATGATTAGAATGGTTCAAACTGACAAAGTCTACAGTAACTCAGTGAACCACTCCGTACAATTGTGGTGAGAAGAATATCATCTCAGAATGCTATTCTGATGTGGGTTGGCGTTGTTTTGGTGGCATGAGGGGGATCTAAACAATATTAGGCAGGTGGTTTTAATGTTTTGGCTGATCGGTGTATTTTTACTCCGCTAACAAAAATCGTTCCTAGCTAAACAAAAGCAAGGTCAACCATTACTTGTTGACAGCAGGAATGCTGCGACCACAGACAAGCAGAATTATACAAACAGTGAAGCGATCCAGCGTTGTTATACAAAATATCAGAATTCTTTGAATGACATTTATCCAATCATATTAGAGGAACGTAACTAAAAGAGAGAGTGAACTCAAAGAGAGTGAACTATCTTTCCTGGTTTGTTTTGTTTTGAGTTTACTCTGATACTTTTTATTACTACAAATTGTCCCAAGGCGCTATGCATCATCTTGGTTTATGGGAACCACTGACCGTGGTAAGTGAAGTTTTAAAGCATCTCCAGTGCACATGGTCAATATCTCCTTTGATGATTTATGGGTGAGAGATTCACTGTACGTCTTCAGTGGTTGTGTTTGGAAAGGCTCTCTTGAACGAGCTGACATTGACTATTCTGCTCTGAGGTCAACCTCTCAAGCACAGCACATGTTTTTGATGTAAAGCCAGAACTTTGACAAGCCTGGCATATCTCTTTGACCGGGACAGCATATGATGACCCATGGCCCTGGATGGATGACCCGTGGAGTGCTGAGAGGGGAGAGAAAAATCTCTGTGCTTTTGATAACTCCTGCAGGATATCAGTATAGTGGAGATGGAGAGGGCAGGGGGTGTTGCTTCTGATCTCCCTACATTCATGTAGGTCCATCGATCTAGCCAGAGACTTGACAGCAGCAAGTAACATGTATATGCTGTTTACAGCTAGAGACTTGGCAGCAGCAAGCAACATGTATGTGCTGTTTACGTACATATATGTTTACAGGCAATTTTTTTGGCTTTGAAACTGCATGATATTGAATATTGCTTAAAGGTGTTATTTTGCAAACTTACACTAGACTTAAGGCCCATTGTCTGCTTGTGCTATGCTCTGTTTCTATTGTGTTTCTAAGTAAACATGCACCAATAAGAACAAAAATGTCAGTGTTCTGCGCATTAGCTGTGTGTTTTTAGGAAATATTTCAGGTAAAAACGTGAATAAAAAAAGAATGTCAACTTTGAGAGGGATAATTACCAAAAAAAATACCTAAAGGCAAAAAGGATTTCATATTACTCCAGTGGTTAAACCTATGTCTTCTGAAGCGATATAATTGGTGTGAGTGAGAAAACGAAACAATTTTATGTCCTTTTTTACCATCAATCTCCACATTCTATCCCATTCTGAAAGGGAAAGTGGAGATTTATATATATAAAAAAGACTTAGATATTGATCTGTTAATCATAGATTTAAGACATAGATTTAACCACTGGAGTCTTGTTGGTTACTTTTATGCTGCATTTATGTGATTTCTAGAGCTACAAAGGTCTTGCCACCATTAACTTGCATTGGATGGACCTACAGAGCTGAAATATTCTTCTAAAAATCTTAATTTGTTTTCAGCAAAAGAAAGACAGTCATACATATCTGGGATGGAATGAAATGTAAGTGTCCAGCATGAGATTCTGGTGTGCTGGATTCTCCACCAGGCTTCTTAACTAGCTTAACCAGCAAACATGTCCTTAGTCAACCAGCGTCACCGGCTCCAATCCAACAATAACCAGCCTGGACCACAATGTCCAAAAATCAAAGCTGGTCGAAGTTGGTCTTTTTAGCAATAATAGACATCGCTCTGTTCTAAAACCTAGTGAGCTGCCTACATAGGCAGCATTTTAAGGCATCATTAACACAGTCCAGAGTGAAACATTTTCCAATATTATGCATGTACTTGAAAACAGGAGATTGTCCAAGCCCAAAAAAAGTCCAGCATATTTTGGTTTTGGATCTGTATTGGAACAGCGTCTGTATTAGAACAGCATAAGAAAGGACTTTATTTTTTGAATTTGTACTCCCTACACATTGTATCCTACTTTCTTTCCATCTCTCTCTCTCTCTCTTTCTCTCTCTGGGTCTTCTCATTTGAATTCTGCGGAGCTGTAGTCTAGATGATGCGGCAGCCATTGATCTGATCTCCTTGTCTCCTACAGCAGATCAAATATACAACACATACCTGCTGCGTCAGCAGCGCCAAGCACCACAGCACACTTTCAGAGGAAGAAAAAAAGGGAAGCTGCTGGGTCTTAGGAGAGGAAATGAATGAACCTCCAAAGCAATATAAATAATTATTCACACAACAGATCAAAGACACAATACTTGTCCAGCATATTTTGCAAGCAGCCATCTATGGCGTCTCTCTACTTATGTAAACGCTCTTGTTCTAAGTTTTTTCTTTTTTTTATGCTTTCCCCTTTCATGGTGGGGACTTTCCATTGACTTCTGTTGTTTTTATACTGAGCTAATTATATGTTATATCCCAAAAACATTGCTCTCATTGAAAGTTTCATTAAGACATTATTTAATGTTCATTTATATTTTCCTCATGGAGTCCATTGGCACGATGCTGTCCCCACAATCTTGATTATTTAATGTTTTACTATCCATGTGGAGACATATGGTCCTCAATGTAGGATAAACTCTACTCCTTGACTCCTATTGTTATTTCTTTAGTGATGGATAGAAACTTCCTAATATAATAATTAATACCCTAATCCTACCTTTACGGACAGTAGTTGGTATTTTTTATTTGTAACTAGACATAATTTAGTACCTTTATGAGGCTATTTCCTTCATGGGGGGCCACAACCATGCTGAAAAGTCCAGTTTAAATCTGCAACTGCATTAAACAGTCTATTATAGGCTTTTCAGCTAATTTGAAAATATAAAACTATTATAAAGCTCAAAATGATAAAAATGGAAAGGGTAACATGGGGAAAAAAAACATGGATAAGGTAATATTAAACAGTGTTTTGTCCAACAAATATTATAATTGATAAATTGTATAAACGCATGACATTTAAATGCTAATTAACCTGCTCTAATTAACATGCTTTCATGAAACTTGCACTTAAAAAACATTTGTCCTAAGAACATGTTTAAACCATTTGGCAGAAATCTGCCTAAATAATACATTTAATACATATAACAATACAGACCTTAACCTTATGTGGTACTGTACTGTATGCCAATATGTTTTGAATGTGTTTGCTAGTGTATGTATATATATATATAAAAATAACAATAATACATACAATACCTCTGCTAGAGAACACAGATATTTGTGCAGTTGGACTTTTGAATCCAAATCTGATTATTTCTGAGATTTAGCCGGTCACACTTTATGGACCCACTTTATATTAGGTGGTCTTAACTACTATATACTTAATCATTTGAAAATGTACTTATTATGTATATACATGTTGTTGCTTTGTAACTATATTTAAAGTACTTGCATTTAATTAGATTTGTAGTTACAATGTTAACTTTATCCCTAACCCCCAACCCTTACCACAAAACCTAACTCTTACCCCTAATCCTAACCCTAACCCACCCTTACTCCTAACCTAACTGTACCTCAACCTCAGTAAAAGCAAATGTGGGAATTTTGCAGAACAACATGTAGTTACAGAGTAAATGCATAGTCTTGTATGTATTTAATGTTCGTATATAGTAGTTAAGGTCATCTAATATAAAGTGGGTCCATTTAGTCCTTGTCATACCTTCCACGTGTTACTACCTGACCTGGTCTCTTACACATAAAGCCCATGTGAAAGGAAATAAAACATGGATGTACAACACACAGAACAGCACAGCAAATTAAATAATTTTAAGGTTAGTGTCATATGCTGTATGTCAATTTATAAAGCATTGCATAATTTTTGTTTATTTGATCTCAGGGCCAGTGTAATATTAAGTATATATCTATGCTTGTGAAGTCTAAAGGTTGTTACTGCAGTTTTTCAGTCATTTAATTGCTTTTGAGGTTGGCTGAGTGGACTGAGGGTAAGAGTCTGTCATTAGGTTTTCTTTTGTCCTGTTACTATAGAAAAGCCAGGGAAAAAAAACAATAACACTACAGAGAAGTCCCCTCTAAGGGGATTTATTTAATTTCTTTTACTCCTCCTCGACCCTTTAGTCTTTATTTCCCCTCTCTTTTTCACTTGCTCTTTAACTCTCTCTCTCTCTCTCTCTTTCTTACACACTATTCCTTCCTGCCAAATGAGGCACTTTCTGTATTCTAATTTGGAATTTTAATTTAGCCTTAATGTAAGCAACCTCTTTGTCTGTTTTGTGCTTGGACTTTTAGTTTCTCTCATTGACTCAGAGTGCTAGTGAGAGGGATGTTTTGATGAGTGAGAGTGGAACAGTGGTAGAGAGTACTCTTGCTCTTGCTCACACTTTCTTTGTCTCCCCCTGGACTCTTTCTGAAATACATCCATTTATGTGGTCAGGCCAATCACCATGTAATGACACACACGAGGAAGCACACACAGCTCTCCGTGGACATAAATGGAGTTAGGTTGCAATATTACAGTCTTTCGGAGAGCTGGTGCAGAACTCAATCTGGAAGATACCAGCACATCAGACAGATACTTAAATCTGTTCCTAGACAGAATCGCACTGCGGCAGACATTTTACTGTGCATGCTTTGCAGATCATTATTTTATTGCCTGTTTTTCCTTCCATTTTTTGCATTTATTATTATTATTAGGGGCCAAGCACTGAAAGTGCATAGGCGCATATTGTAATTGTTAGTGTTCTTTTTATTCTTCTTCTTCTTCCGCCATTGAGTCACATGCAGGAAAGTTGTGAAATTTGGCACACAGATAGAGGACAGTCTGAACATTAACAGGAGCAAACTTGGAATCTCCAACTCAAACCCACTAGCACCACCAACTGCCCATATTTTCACATGTTTATGCTAATAACTTTTGAACTGTAAGTGCTAGAATAAGAAAAAAATCTAAAAAATCCTCTGATTCCTTGGCACAAGACAAATCGAAGGCACCCTATGTCATTTTCCATCTTAAAAATATTTCCGCTATTTTGAATAAAAAAAAAAAAAAAAAAACTCCTTTCCCCCAGGTCAACAACTGTGATCTTGGCTAAGGCGCCAAAATGGTCAGAAACGCCGCTGTCGTTGTGCTTACTTGTTATCAGAAGAACCATCCTACCTCGTGCTGGAACTCCCACACACCCAGATGCCGTTCAATCCGACAATGTTATCGGATGACCCGTTTCCTCTGCCACAATGTCTGTCAAGTGTGTACATGTTATAGTGGTCTTGTTCATTGCAAAGTTAAATGTATATCTCCTTTTATTTGGTATTTGCTATTTATTCATAGTGAATCAGAGAGTGTGAAATGACATAAGTCTAAAGGGGTGTTGGCAAAGGTTTTTGAAAACATTCTTTATTTTTGTTATTCCATTTGGTGCCATGAATAGTGCATAAATTACACGCTTCACCTTTAAAAAAGAAACCAAAAGTATCATAAATTAGTCCATGAGGCTTATGCATCATATTCTAAGTCGAAGACGTACAAGAAAAACATTAAAATAAAAAAAATAAAAAAGCAAAAAGCACTATTCGCTTTACACTCAAGAACATGCAAAGCAGATTAATTGTGTGACCCTAAATTGTGAAACCCAGGTCCTTTTCCTTGCTCAGAAATTTTGACTTGCAAAACTACCCTGACTTACCATGTCCTGCCATTTTTCTCATTTTGAAACTGTGTTTTTAGAGATTACATACACTGAGACATCGTCTTTCTGCACCCTTATTTGATCGTCCTGTTGGACGCACATGCCTGGCACTGTGGATGGATTGACATAGGCTCTGCTTCAGCTTGCAAATTAGATTTTGCATTTAGAAAGACTAAATGTTCAGGCTGCCTGCGTGACCCCTCAGCATGGGGAGGATATGTTCATGGCACTCCTCAGTTGGAATAGATTTTGTTTTAATCTAAACCTGTCGGCACGCTGCACATTACTCTGCATGATTGCTGAGCCTCTGTTTGTTTCTCTGCTACTACGCGAGATGGAAAATGGCGATGAGGCTGCATCACAGGGATATCTGAAATGAAGCTCTTTTCACCCAGCCTGTCATAATCAGAAGATGCAGACGCTTTACAAAATGTCAGCGCTGTACTGTATTGAAGCTTTATCTTAATGGTGTTTGACTAGTCTTATAGTGGCTCACCAAAACATTTGAACACCTGGAAGAAATTACCTTTGGTATGAGATAATGTAACCACACTTAATACCATAAAACGTTAGATAACAAAATTATAAGTGTAAGGAAATGCCTCAAAGGGATAAAAAAAAAAAAATCATTATTCTGTAACACAATCCTAAATTGTAATCATAAGGCCTATTTACGCTTGATCGATTGTGTTGCTATCCTATTGGATATGCACATTCCATTTACACTTGGCAACATAATCGTGTCTCTGCATAACAGGAATAAATTAAATCTACTATTCTTGTGCTATATGTAAATATAGTTAACTTCTGTGATGATCCTAATGCATATTTGCGGGCATTTGGACTTAGCATCAGATAGCTATGCAAGTTATGTAAATCATGCATGGTAAAATGCATGGGGTTCACAAGTGTACATACCCCCAAGTACTATACATCTATTCCTTGCAGCATGCAAGACTATGTGCCATGTATCATGCAGAATGAAATTATATTCCAGCCATGCAGGGAATGCTTGTTTGATGTACTGTGCGTTCTGTAAATGCATGGCAAGTATGCGATGCAGGCTTTGGAAAATGCAACCGATGAATCCTGAAGCATAGCTGAGATTAATTGTGTCATTGGAGGGCTTGTGTTTTATCTGAAATTAGGAGCACCACATTCAGTGTTTAAAGAAAGGCCTGTCGCTTCCGAGACGAGCAGAGGGGATGTATAACAGGGCTGCTAACAAACGCAGCGAGTGAACAACGGAGCAGAAAAGAGTCTTGCTGATAAATATTCACGCTTTGCTAATGGGAGATGGAGACCTTTTTTTCTCTCTCCAGCTGCTCCATTAGGCCAGCACTAAGAGGGAACTTTGTCTCAGTGCACGTTCGGCGTTAACAGATGGTGACATTTCAGGCCATGCTCGGGGCAACACAAGGTTTAGGGGCACGAATGTGCGGCACATTTTTTGAGTATTTGAGAAATTGCTAACACTTTTTCTTTAAAGGTTAAGTATTTAATTGTTTATATTTTGGTACTTTCTTCTATCTCAGTAGAAAAAGAAGACGGATGTGACAACTTGCTTGAAAAGTTTTGTGAATCTAGTGGTGCTAAAATTACAAAACTTTGGTCACAATTTATATTAGGTGTCATTAACTATGTACTAACATTAAAATACATAAAATATAATTTATTAATTGTGTAACTATGTGTTGTTCTGCAAAATTTTCACAAGATTCACATTTTCTGAGGTTGAGGTACAGGTAGGTTTAGGATTAGGGTTAGGGTTGGGGTTACGGGTTAATTAAATTAAGGTATTTTAAATGTAAATACAATGCAACAACATGTATGCGCATAATAAGTACATTGTATTTGCTTTAGTACATTGCTTAAGTACATAGTAGTTAAAGATACCTAATATAAAGTGGAACCCAAACTTTTTCTGTTTGTATTTTACTTTTTCTTTTCTTTTTTCAGTCTGAACCTTGTTTCTGATTGAAATTGTTGCCTCCATTATTCTAATCCTGATATTAGACTTAGACTGATCTTAGTGTCCTACGCCCTAAATTATTTGATGCAGTTGGCTTTTGATGAATAAAAGTCAGAGACCCTGTCCAGGTGTCACCTGATTAAGGGCAGCGCTATGGCAGAGTCTGGCTGATGAAAGTGAAGGAGACAAGAGAGAACAGGCTCTCACACTGCAGATAAGAGAATCTCAAATGGCCTGTTTCAGGATCCATTTGAATTATTCATTTGGCAAATCCTTTCTGCTTGTGTTTGAACTTCAGATCCAGGCTTTTGTGTGCAACTTACCTAGATAAAATGATGTTTGGCAGGTGTTTGCAAATTTTTGTTATGCCAGGGACCCCTAAATAGATCATATCCTTGCAATGGACTTTGAAGGCAGCTATATTACAATAAGGTTGTATCTGTTAACATTAGTCAAGTCTGATTAATTAATGTTGTAAAAAAAAGTGTTCATTATTTTGCCATGAATAACGTGTATTAACAAATAGAACCTTATTGAAAAATTGCAACAATTAATTTAATATTATCTTGAATATATTTATTGCTTTGTATTAAGTTTAGAGTATCTTTTTTTTTCTCTACCCAATATTATTTTATTTTTTTGCTAACACTTTACAATAAGGTTCGATTCATGAACATTAGTTAATGCATTTAGGTATCATGTACAAACAATTAACAATATACTTTGTACAACATTTATTAATTGTTAGTCCATGTTAGTTCATTGTGAATTAACTAACGTTAACATATGCAAATTTTGATTACTATATGTTGAAATTAACATTTATCTAAGATTAATAAATGCTTAAGTATTGTTCATTGATATTTCATGTTAACAAATGGAACATTATTGTAAAGTGTTACCCTTATTTTTTTTTGTTCTGTTCTAATGTATATGCTTTTTACCATAAATTACATTCCAAACATTCTTTACAGCTTTGAAAATAGTGCCATACAGCAGTGTGAAAATGTACCCTAGACATATACAACACATTTACAAACTATTCATGAACATATGTATTTTGCAAGCAAGGAGAGATGAGAGATGGTTCTTAGTCCTTACAGTTAAAATTCATTTTGAATACTGTATCTTTTTAGTTTGTTCTTTAAAACTTTCCGCAGATGCTATAGTTTACCAACGCAAACTTGGCGGGTCCTGGGACACAAGTTTGAAAACCTCTGATCGTTGTTATTGCATGCGTAATAACACACATTGTCTCATTCTAATCCCTGTCCGTGTGTACTGTTGTTTCATGGTGTCTCTTTGTTTTTGAATAAAGAAGAAAGCCGTGTTTGTGCCCCTGCAGTGTCCTGCTGCACAAACAGGGCACAATACATCAATAAATGATGGCTGGGTTGAGGGTTAGCGAGAGTGGTTGTCAGCTTGCTATGACTGCTGTTTGAGCTCTTGTTGTCCTGCAGAGAATTCACACACATGTCACTGGTTTGTTCTCACCTACCTTAAATAAACGTCACTCTCAAAGCTTATGAATTTATCATTATCCCTCAAAGGCAAGGAAACGTTCCTTTTACCACACTACGATGGCCATACACACAAATACACACACACACACAGCAGAAGGTCTGATTCCATTTTGAAGATGTCTCATTCACCATTTACTTTCATTATGGAAAAAAATATGCAATAAAAGTGAATGGTGACTGAGGCTGTTTGTCCCTAACAGTTTGCCTAACATCTCCTTTTGTGTTTTAACAGATCTTATAGATTCATTCTGTCACTGGGTATCTCTTGCGTGTTTGCCACAGTTTCAGTCACAGTACAAATAGTATGTTTTAATCAGAGGCAAACACGAATGTGAGGGCATGAGAGTGGAAATTGAGTTGGGACATGATCCAGTACTGGATTTTAACCTGGGTCCCTGTGAGCCAACAGATGTTTCAAACGTGGTGAGCATAAGTGCACTACCTTCTGTGCCACAGCTCCAACAGCATCCTGCTCACAGTATGATATCTTGATGTTTCACAATGCATTTATTTGTGTCATATGTATTGCAATGTGTATCATATGGTGATACCCAGAGCTATACCCAAACCATATTTGTAATGTTGCTGTCAGATCATTGTCATGGCACATTCTTTGCAACATAAAACCTTTATAAAGCCATGTGTGAATTGTTTTCATTTGAGCTGGTGGCTCTGTTTAGCATGTTTGCTCTGTGTTAAAGAATGCTCTTTAACTGTCTCCGGAGAAGGTGGATAAGAACAACTGCATAAAAGCCCTCAAACCCAACCAAAAATAAAACTCAAGAGATGTTGCCATGGTTACTTCGACTCTCAAGTCTAATTTTTATATTTTTTCCGTCCTGCTCTTTTTTTGATTTTGCCTTCTTTCTCACTTGTTACTGTAAACTCTGTGAAGCCAATTTGTTTTGTTTTAGATCCAAAAACTTTGATGTGGTGTTTGCATGCATTATTTTACAAGGATGCTGCATTGCAGAAAAAATAAAAAAATAAAAAAACATAAGTACTGTACGAGATATCATTTAGGGTCATTTAAGGGTCATTTTTCTCATTTGCTGAGATGTTAGGCAGAATGTTTGCCTCAGTCAACATTCACTTTCATTGTGTGGAAAATGAAATTGTTTTAATATATTCATTTGCAGAATAGTAATAAAACTGGCTTGATTACATTAAGATCTTAGGATTTTCTTGTTGAATTAAGCTTAGTTCAAGAACTGCTGTCTTTGGATGCTTGGAAACAAGAAGGTAAATATGAATAAAAGCAAATATGATAACAACATTTTAGTAGTTTTTTAAGCAATTTTGTAAAAAAAAAACAAAAAAACACATGGAAAATCACTTTGTAGTGAAGTTGGACCTATCATTGTAAAGACATACTTTTAAATTTCCCATTATTCATGGGCTGATGCTTCGAAAGGTCAACAGCAAAAATGAGTTGTATTTATTTTATTTTTTACTTTGAGTAGTATGTTATAACGATTGACAGAAGTGCAACATGACAGCAAGGGTAACATAAGTGCTGACGCTTAACACCATACGGTTCAGTATTTTCGGTGAGCATGTGGAAGTGCCTTAAATCTAACATATCCTGAAAAACATAACACTAAACTGAAAATTTAAATCATAGAGTGGAAGCTAAGGAACACTTGCATGGCAAACTGAAAACCGGCATGAACAAATAGTTAAACTATAATTACATTAGTGTTAGTCAGGTGTTAAATTGTGGTGAACCAAGGTTATTATAGTTTTGCATTTTCAAAACAGTTTTTCATTTATGTTTTTGTTAGTTTTAGTGTTTATTTTGTAAACACATTTCTATTTCATTTTTATGTATTTTAGCTTCAGTTTTAGTGATTATAGTTTTGAGAGTTAACAGAGCACTTCCAAAGTGTAGACCAAAGCAAGATATTTTAATTGGCAAACTTACACAATACACTTAAAGCAAAACAAAACAGTTTAATATTTACTTTGACTCAGCATACTTGTGCATAATAACAATAACATTATGGTGTGAGATGCAACGAAGTCACAAAGAACCAAACAAAAGCAAATCAAATGTATAAAAGTTAAATGCATGAAAAGTTCAAATTAACTCAAATTCATGTTAAACATGAAATCTGGTTAAACTGTTGATGCTCACATTGATACTGACGACAGGCGCTCCGTCAGTTTGTTTACATTTACGGCATATGATATGATACGTGTCTCGTATAATCTTGAAATTCATAGTCGTCTGTTAAATATACAGTCCCTCCAGGATTTAAATTCAACCAATCTCTGCATTATTTGCGGTAGTTTGCAATTTTTTATTTCTGCAAATTTTCTGCAAAAACTTAAATCTGAGGGAATCCCATCGCATTCCTTCATGTTTGACAGTGGCAAAACAAATGCTTGAAATTATTCGCAACATTTCCAAACATTCACAACATATCCAAATGCACAGCTGCCATTGTATTATCTCCATAGTAACAGTATTAGCATCTCCACCTCGTCTCCTCCACATTTTGCGATCTCTACAAAAATCATTTTCTAAACTTTGGCAGGATCGCAGACAGCACACATACATCACATCTAGTGTTTAATCTTCACCTTTAGTGCTGCAGATGAGACACAAAACTGGATTTATACACAGCAACCCTAACATTCACTTACAACCCCCATTAGTTGTGTAGACAAATGTGATTAGAATTTCAATTGCTTAATACAGTAGGCTACGAATCTAAAAATGGCAATGGCAATTTATGCTGAACACTGAAAATAAATGTTCATAAATGTTTTTTTACTGATCACATACATGCATGCAACATACACTGGCAGCCAAAAGTTTGGAATATTGTACAGATTTTGCTGTTTCGAAAGGAAATAATTCACCAAAGTGGCATTCAACTGATCACAAAATCAGTACATTACTGATTTAAAAAAAAAAAAAACAGCACCATCACTATTTGAAAAAAGTCATTTTTGATAAAATCTAGACATGCCCCATATCCAGCAGCCATCACTCCAACACCTTATCCTTGAGTAATCATGCTAAATTGCTAATTTGGTACTAGAAAATCACTTGTCATTATATCAAACACTGTTGAAGCTATTTGGTTCATTAAATGAAGCTGAACATTGTCTTTTGTGTTTGTTTTTGGGTTGCCACTGTATGCAATAGACTGGCATGCCTTAAGGGTCAATATTAGGTCAAAAATGGCAAAAAAGAAACCGCTTTCTCTAGAAACTCATCAGTCAGTCATTGTTTTGAGGAATGAAGGCTATACAATGCTTGAAATTGCCAAAAAAATGAAGATTTCATACAAAGGTGTACACTTCAGTCTTCAAAGACAAAGGACAACTGGCTCTAACAAGGATAGAAAGAGATGTGGAAGACCCAGATACAACTAAACAAGAGGATAAGTACATCAGAGTCTCTAGTTTGAGAAATAGATGCCTCACATGTCCTCAATTGACAATTTATTGAATTCTATCTGCTCAACACCAGTTTCATGTACAACAGTAAAGAGAAGACTCAGTGGTGAAGGTCTTATGAGAAGAACTGGAAAAAAAACAACAAAAAAAAACACTTTTGAAACAGAAAACAACAACAACAACAAAAAAAGGTTAGAGTGGGCAAAGAAACACAGACATTGAACAACAGATAATTGGAAAAGAGTGTTATTGATCTTAACTCCATTGAGCTTTAGTGGGACCAACTAGACTGTAAGGTGCATGAGAAGTGCTCGACAAGACAGCCACATCTATTGCAAGTGCTACAGGAAGTGTGGGGTGAAATGTCACCTGAGTATCTGGACAAACTGACAGCTAGAATGCCAAATATCTGCAAAGATGTCATTGCTGCATGTGGGGAATTTTTTGATGAGAACTCTTTGAAGTAGTTTTAGAAGTTCTGTACATTTTATTCACTTTGGTGAATAAAAGTACCAATTTCTTTCCATATGAGCAAAATTTGTACATTATTCCAAACTTTTGGCTGCCAGAATATATTTAAAAATATTACAAATAATTCATTTTCATACATGTAACGTTTTTTGAATCACTTGTCGAATTTAAACTTGTACATAAATTCTCAACAGGCATACTTATTGAATCATCTTTTGTGTTTAATATTGCATGTCTATTTTAACCTTAAATTGTCTTGCATTGTCTGAGGCAGAACATTTTAATTAAAAAAAAAATTAAGGGTCTTCCAATATTCACAGGATTCACCTAAATGTATTTTTCACCATATTGAGTCAATACGGGACATGATTTGTCCTGTATTTAAGCTGGTCAGATGGCATAACGGTTAAATAGTTTCAGATTGCCAATTTAACATTTATTTAAGTTGGAAAATTTGACTACAGTGTGTAAGGGACTGTCTGAAAAGTCCTCACATTGTGCTATAACATGCTATTATTGTGGATGGTGTGGTAAGGGACCATCTGAAAAGTCCTGAAATGGTGGTAAAACTATGGAGTTTTTTTCTATATAAATGTTCAATAAGATCAAACAATGTATGAATATAATCATAAAGACAAGTACAGGTGAAGGAAAAAAATAAACAAAGATATCAGCCAGTCTCAATCATATCAAAATCAACAGCTCTTTTAACACTCACATGCTCTTCCAAACTTTCACATCTCTCCTCTGTCCTCCTCCCCTCCCACATCCTTTCTAACAGCTGATGACATCAGCAGTCAGTTGTCCACACCACAAACACGCCAATACATCATTACTTCACCATTCATCTAGACTCATCAACAATCACACTATCCAGGACAACCAGAAATATTGGGGTTGTGTTTGACGATCAGTTAAACTTCAAAGACAACATCGCAAAGACAGCCCAATCATGCAGATTTGCACTGTACAACATTAGGAATAGCAGACCTTTCCTATCTGATGCATGTTATGCAACTTTTTGCCCAAGCTCTTTGTCACATCTAGATTGGAGTACTGAAATGCTTTTCTGGCAGGATTTCCTGCATCTATAGACAAACCACTGCAATTAATCCAGAACACAGCAGCACATTTAGTTTTCAATGATCCCAGTACAGCACTTCACGCCTCTCTTCATCAAACTGTACTGGCTGCCACTGGTTACTCACGTCAAGTTCAAAGCATTTATGCTTGATTACAGAACAGCCACTGGATGCCTCCACCAATCTATACTCACTACTTCAAGTCTATGTGCCCTCCATAAGCTTGCGAATGGAGGATGAATGGTTCCTTATGGTGCCAACTCAGAGGCACCAAACTTCTTTCTCCAACTTTAACTTCCAGCATTCCTCACTGGTGAGTCAAAGTTCCAAACTCCCCCTGAGCAGATGATTCTCTAAGCATTTTCAAGAAACATCTAAAGACACATCTCTTTCATGAACACTTGTGAGACTCAGTCCTGCTGATGCACTGTATTCTTTCTTCATAAAAAATAATACAATTTATCACTCCATTCTTTCACCACTGCCTCTCACCTTCTTTGTTACTTTGTACATCTTTGAGCAGTTTGAAACTTTGTATTGCAGCAATTTTCATGTTATTGACTTATGACAAATAGCTTTTGCTGTATTACTCATTTGAAAGGATAAAAGTGTCTACTAAATTAATAAATACAAATGTTAATATCGGAAGATGTCACACGACGTGGCAAGATAATGCATCGCCAACAAGCCATTTTCAGCCATTCCTGTATGATGTAACATTTACATGATAATTCTACTGAAGACTCATTTGAATGGCAAATGGTGACCTTCAAGGCTTAACACATGCCCCATCTTTCCCGCTGTCATAATTGCCTCAATATCTACTTTGTCGCTGGAAAATTAAACGCTGTTCTTTCTGCTTTTGCTGCTTATTAGCCCCCTGCAGTGTGAATAAATAAATCAATGACTAAAGCAGGGCAGGTCTAATGGGGAGTATAAGCATGTCAATGGAAGATAACTTCAATGTTTGCCAGTCCCTGACCATGGGAAGCACTGTCAGAGGTCTTGGAGTTCTGGGTGAAATTGCCCCAGCACTGCGGCCACTCCACAGAAAATGTAATTTAATCTTCCAGCATGTGGTCTGCATGACCTTGTTGAAGAGAGAAGAGCCAACTGTGCTTCTATCTCCTTTGGGCTCTGCTACAGAAGGCTCATGCACTTTGGAGTGGATTTTTGGGGCACTGTGGCCAAAGAGCAGGTTGATATATCTTATTCCTAATCCTATCCCAGAGAGTGGAAGAGAGAACCTGATGAATCTGAAAAAGAAACTGGGGTCAGGTCTCTCTCTGGGTGTCCTGGTTAGTGAATCAGAACATTCCGTTTTTCTGTAGAGCGTCTCAAATTGGAGGGCTTTTACACTTAGGGCTGGAGAAATAGGTCAGGGTTTTACTAGGCCAGACAGTCGACACTGACCCAGAAAACTGTTGTTTAGACTAAGACAGAACCCGCAGTCTATATTGTTGACTTTAACTTTTGGCCTTATTTATTGTGGATTGCTTCTGATTACAAATGCTAAGAGAGACTGAAGTGTGAGATTTTGGGAAGTGGTGGCATATTGATTTAAGCTCTGGGCTAATAATTGAGCATGTAAGGGGTCAATCCTGTATGGCAACCTGTGAACTGGAAGGTAAAACCTAATGCTATTGTGTAAGGCATTTAGTGTCGCAGAGGTAGACTTATGACTATTTACATAAAGATTGGTCCACACTGTAGCCTTTTCTGCCCAAGAACCATCCAATTTGGAAAGGTCTGTATGGCTGTTGTGTACTTGACCAGTTTCAGTTAGATTTATTTCTTTTTACAGTACATTTAGAAGCGGGTAAATCAGAATTCCACATTAGACCACAATGCAACTAATAGGTAACTAGTTCAAATAATGCCATAGCAGTCTATGTTAAAGATTGTACACCAAAGATATGACATATCATTGTATGACATTTAAAAAATAAATATTTGTATGTTTGTACAGTAGACATTGTGATCAGAAGATCTTTCTGTCCAAAAGTTACAAGTACTGATTGTTTCTGATATATAACAATTTTGAATAAACAGTTGTGCAGAGCATGTTTTATTGACTTTCTACCTCAAAGTACCTCAAACACATTTTTTTAATATTGTTTAATCATTCATGAATGGGGGGGGGGGGGTGCTCTCTTTCTTAATATGACAGAAAACAGTGTAGCATGACAGAAAATTACTGGGTAGAGAGCTGGGAGATGGTGTTTTAAGCCAGACCTGACCCTAGATGAGGCTATCAAACTTTATTGGTATTATCTGGAATGCTATCTGCCATTTTTCAGGACACTTTTGAAATAAGGATCAGTTTTGCCATGTGTAATGGACATTGTTTGTAACATAATAAAACGTCTCGGGTTACATGTGTAACCCTTGTTTCCTGAAAAAAGCGGAACGAGATGCTGCGCTGCTAAGCGCTATGGGGAACAATCTTATTGTGAGCTGCTCTGAACATGTGTGTAACACGTCAATGAAAATTGACCGGAATTTATAGCCTCGGTTGGTGAGATCATTGGACGCACCTGTGGCCAGGCTATAAATAGGAGGCGTCACCAGAGTGTCGTCAGATATTTTTCTGAAGAGCGGTCCTGGGACGTCCCAGTGCGGCAAAGAAGCGCAGCATCTCGTTCCGCTTTTTTCAGGGAACAAGGGTTACACATGTAACCCGAGACGTTCCCTTTACAAAAAGCTTCACTATGATGCTGCGCTGCTAAGCGCTATGGGGAACGAAATGCCCACGCCGCCGCACTGGGGCTGTCCGGACACCTGATCGTTGTGAAGTGTTCTCACAAAACGCGAGAGGTCCCAGACATGAGCTTGAGATGTCGACTCAAGGGCATAAAAGCCCGGAGTAGCAAAACATCAAACACCATAAAATCCGAAGAATGTGTGCGGAAAGGACTAGCCTGCCGTGTCACAAATCTGTTCAGACATGACATAAGCCACAAAGTCAGAAATGAGTTTGAGATGCCGACCCAAGGACATAAGGAGTCCGGGATAAAAGCATCTAACTCAAAAAGTTCGTACCACGAACTTGATTTGGCATGAGCCTGAGATGTCGACCCAAGGACACAAGAGTCCGGGGTAGCAGAGCATCCAGCCCATGAAGAAAATTGTAGATTGTGCGTGGAGAGGACCAGCCCGCCGCGTCACAAACTCGTTCCGGCATGAGTTTGAAATGTAGACTCAAGGACGTAAGAGCCCGGAGTAACATGAACATCCAAACTATAGAATCTAATGAATGTGTGCGGAGAGGACCAACCTGCCACATCACAAACTTGCTTAGACATCAGCGTAGATGTCGACCCAAGGGCATAAGAGCCCGGGGTAATTTAACTCAAAAGTTCGTACCACGAACTTGGATTTAGCATGAGCCTGAGATGTCGACCCAAGGACATAAGAGTCCGGGGTAGCAGAACATTCAGCCCATGAAGAAAATTGTAGAATGTGCGCGGAAAGGACCAGCCCGCCACGTCACAAACTTGTTCTGGCATGAGTTTGAGATGTCGACTCAAGGACGTAAGAGCCCGGAGTAGCATGAGCATCCAAACTATAGAATCTAATGAATGTGTGAGGAGAGGACCAGCCTGCCGCATCATAAACTTGCTTAGACATCAGCGTAGATGTCGACCCAAGGGCATAAGAGCCCGGATAGATCCTGAAGAATGTGTGCGGAGAGGACCAGCCTGCCGCATCACAAACTTGCTTAGACATGAGCGTAGATGTCGACCCAAGGGCATAAGAGCCCGGGGTAACATGAACATCTAGAAACATGACCATGAAACCAGATGAATGTGTGCGGAGAGGACCAGCCTGCCGCATCACAAACATGCTGCAGAGAGAGACCTCTAGCCAAGGCTTTAGAGGAGGACAGCCCTCTTGGAGAGTGCGCCCTAAAACCTACTGGTGAAGCTTGACCGTGCGCCTCGTAGGCCGGGGCAAAAATGTACCTCACCCAAAGTGACATAGTCTGCCAGGAAATGACCGCCCCCCGGTCATGGCTTCCAAGTGAAGAATTGCTGCCCTGACTTTACGCCACTAGCAAAAGCGGTGGACATAAGTCTGAAGGGTACAGACTGGACAAAGTCTGAGAAGTCTTAGCTGCTCCGGCGTTACAAACGGCAGGGAGCAGAAGGCTTAGAAAATAACCGGCCAAGGGTCGCTAAAGGCACCTTGGGCAGGTAGTTAGGGTGAGGGTGCAAAGAATGCTTTTGGTCATTCTGGGGCAAACTCTAAACAGGCCGGCAAAAGAGACAGAGCCTGTAGGTACCCAAGTCTCCTTAGAGACGTAATTGCCATAAGAAAAACCATCTTGAGAGCCAGAAGTCTACCAAACGCTGACTCTAGAGGTCTAAAAAGGGGTCTTACCCTGTGAAGAGGTCCTAGCAAGGACGCCTCTTAGGGGGCACCCCGCCCACCAAGGCGTGGCAAACCGCAGTGGAAGCCACATAGAACCTGGCAGTGGCGAGGCAAGTGCCCGCTGACAGTTCTTTCTACAGAAAATCCAGAACTGAAGCAAACTGGCAGTTAGCTGGTTCTGTAATATGAACTTGGGGGGGGGGGAAACTGGTCGACTCGGGGAGAAGTAGAGGAGACATTGCGCTATCGAAAGAGGCGAAGAGGTCCTCTTCTGCCCTGTAAAATCTACCCAGATCAGTTCCAAGTGGAGGGAGCCCTAGCACTTGAAATGTTCTCGATAACCTCAAGAGAAAGCCCTGTGAACCTCAGTTGGTACCCTTAGGGGCCAAGCATGAAAGGTTTCACAATTCGGACCAGTGATGAGAAGGTCCTTCCTGTTTGGAATCGCCCAAGGCGAGCCGTCAAGGTGAGATATTCGAGAAACATATCCTGTTCGGCCAGCGCAGCGCCATTAGAAGGAGGCAAGACCCTTGCTGGCGAACCTTACCAAGACTCCCGGGAGCAGAAAAACCGGGGGACAAAAACGCATACAGACGTATTCAGGGACATGTATGCGCCATCGCGTCCAGACCCAGGGGGGCTGGGTGACTCAGAGAGAAGTAGAGGGGACATTGCGCAGTCTCTTGAGAGGCGAAGAGGTCCACTTCCACTCTGTAAAATCTCTCCCAAATCTGTTGTACTACTTCGGGGTGGAGTTTCCACTCGCCCGATGGTAAGTTTCGTCTGGACAGAAAATCTGCTCCCACATTCAGGCGTCCAGGGATATAAACTGCCCTGAGTGACAGTAACTTGCCCTGGGCCCAAAGGAGAATCCGACGTGCCAGCAAATTGAGGTGGCGAGAACGTAGGCCTCCTTGATGATTTATGTAAGAGACTGCTGCTGTGTTGTCCACCCGCACAAGGACATGGCAGTCTCTCAAATGTTGGAGAAAGTATTTCAGGGCCAGAAATACTGCCATCAGCTCGAGGCGGTTTATGTGCCAATCGAGTTGATGACTCTCCCATTCCCCTTGGGCTGGACGACCACTTAAGACCGCACCCCAACCCGTCAGGGAGGCGTCTGTCGTTAGCATCCTGCGACGACACAACGCACCAAGAGTGGGATCCAAGGTGAGAAACCGGGGTCTGAACCACATAGAAAGGGAACGAAGCGCTCGGCGCGTAACCCTTATTTGCCTGAGGGGACTGGCCCTTGGATGAAACCCCCTGGCTTTTAGCCACAGCTGAAACGGTCTCATATGGAGAAGGCCCAAAGGAATCACCGTGGACGTAGATGCCATGAGACCTAATATTCGTTGATACTGAAGAACAGTGCAACCCTGACCTAGCCTGAGATTGCTCAGGGAGTTCTGAATGGAGATGACACGAGCGGGAGACAACTGTGCCTGCATCGTGATCGAATTCCATATGACCCCTAAATAGGAAATTTCCTGGGTCGGGGAAAGAACGCTCTTTTTGGCGTTGAGTCTCAGACCCAGAAATCCTAGATGAGCCAAGACGATATCCCTGTGCTGAACTGCCAGTTTTTGAGACTGGGCTAGAATCAGCCAGTCGTCCAGATAATTCACAATGCGGATGCCCTGGAGTCGCAAAGGAGCCAGTGCTGCATCCATGCATTTTGTGAATGTGCGGGGTGATAGGGCTAGGCCGAATGGAAGGACCCGATACTGGAAGGCTTCGTCCCCGAAAGCGAACCTCAGGAACTTCCTGTGCTGTGGCAGAATTCCAATATGAAAATATGCGTCCATGAGGTCGATCGTGACCAGCCAATCGTGACGTTGGAACTGAGACACGACGGACTTGACTGTTAGCATCTTGAACTTGAGCGTCTTGATCGAGCGATTCAAGCCACGAAGATCTAAGATCGGACGCAACCCCCCCCCTTCTTGGGGACCAGGAAGTATCTGCTGTAATAGCCTGACTCTTTCTCTGGAAGGGGAACATGTTCTATGGCCCCTTTTTTCAAGAGATTTTGCAGTTCTACCCGAAGTAGACATGCCTGTTCCGGTCTTACGGTAGTGGAAACCACGCCGTTGATGCTCGGAGGGCGGCAAGCGAACTGAATTCTGTAGCCTTTTTCTACTGTTTTTAGAACCCACATAGAAATACCTGGCAGAAGTTTCCACGCTGCCAGGTTCTCTGAGATGGGAACTAATTTCAACACTTCCTGTCGAGGGGGTGTCGAATGTTCCGTGTCCTGGATTAAGGCAGGGAGCAACGGTACACTCAACATCTTGTTGGAAACCCCTGTCACCCGAAACACCAAAGGTGGTGGGAGTGAAGAGGTTTCGTGAGGGTATCGGGAGGGCCGAAGTGAATGACACACGCGCCCCGTCCCGAAGGGAACTACCCTCACAGGGCTGGATACAAGACCGTCAGGGCTTCTTTCTCTTAGAAATGCTAGCCCTGAGGTCTTGTTTGGGAGGCTGCTGAGGGCGACGAGCCTGTCCCCAATCCTTGCGAGGGGGAGCACGACTTGCCACGCTTTGCTTTTGAGCCTCCCTCCTAACGGAATCAGGGCGAGACTGGGTGGCCGACGGCCTCGCCCCCTGAGTGCGGCGAGGAAGAAACTGCCCAAAGGCTTCCTCATGGCTTTTCGCCTCCTGGAATCTGGAGATAACCGTATTCATAGCGTCTCCAAAGAGACCAGAAGGTGAAATTGGGGCATCAAGGAGGAAAACTCTGTCCTTATCCTTGATGCCAGATAGATTAAGCCATAAATGCCTCTCCGTGCTGACCAAAGCGGACATAGACCGGCCAATAGCACGGGCTGACTGCTTGGTGGCACGGAGAGACAAATCCGTAGCTCGACGAAGTTCTGAAAAAGCTTCGTTGTCGAGGTCTTTTCCTGCACTCAGGTCCTTTAGCAGGTCAGCCTGGTACGCCTGTAAGACAGCCATGGTGTGCAGCGCAGCACCAGCCTGACCCGCCGCTTGATAAGCTCTCCCGACCAGCATGGAGGTAACCCTGCATGGCTTAGAGGGGAGAGCAGATTTTTTAAGGGACGATGCCGAACCCGGCGAGAGATAACCCGCAAGTGTCTCTTCGTCCGGTGGCATCTTTGAATATCCTCGCGCCTCAGCGCCCACGAGAGTCGAATACACTGACGTCGAGGGCACGTGAATGCGTGAGGTATAAGGTTTCTTCCACGAACGAGAAAGCTCGTCGTGGAGATCATCAAATAAGGGAAGGGACTGATGAGGCGTTCCCTTCCCCTGGTCACCCGACAGAAATCTGTCCTCTAACTTGGAGCGCTTGGGGGGAACTTGGTCGCGTGGCCAGTCCAATTGAAGCCTGGCCACCGCGCGAGTAACCACATCGAGCAACTCCTCCGAAGATTTAAAATCGCGATTGGAGTGCTCGGATGTGGTTAACTCAGAATCTGCACCAAGGGAATGGAGGTCCCCCTCGCGAACTGAAGAGGCGCCGAAGCACGCTTCAGGATCACGAGAAGGACCAGCAGGATCTGGGGAGAGAGCGAGCGAAAGGGACGAACCCGTCTCTCGCTCCTCAGCCAGATCCATGCGAGAGCCCCACGAATGAAATGTTGGTGCTGGCTCTCGGAAGTAAGCAAGGCGAGCGCGAAGCATCCCGACCGAAAGCAGGTCACAATGCGCGCATCCTCCCTGCCTCAACGCGAGAGCAGCGTGCTCTTCCCCCAAGCAAACAAAGCAAAATTCATGCGTGTCCTTGTCAGTCATAGAACGTTGACAAGGAAACACACATTGTTTGCCCTGATTCTCCGCCATTTTCTTCCCCTTTTTTTTTTTTATATATATATATATATATATATAGAGAGAGAGAGAGAGAGAGAGAGAGAAGGTATGTATATATATATATATATGGATGGAACCTGAGCACACACACTCAACATGAATCTGCATATGTCAAGGTGCCACTCTCATCTGTAATGACACATGGCTGGTTCAGCTGAGCAGTTATATCATTGTTTGTGTGCGTGTAATGTGTGTACCCAGTAGTTGTGGACCCATTGAGCTGCACTGACTGACCTGAACACAAAAGAACATTGCGTTTCAGTGCTGATGTTTTTGTGCCAAAAGCTGGTCATTGAGGGCCTCAATGGGTCATTAGAGATTACAATGTTCATGCCAACCACAGGCAAGTGTAGTCATTATGAAGAGTAATAAACAAACACGTATTTTAGCCAGCCGTTCTGTATTTTCCATGTTCCTCTTTACCTTTATCCTGCCCCATAGTATTACTCAAGCTTTTTGATCTTAACTGCCACTGAACAAGCAAAGGGAGAGATGGTAAATATAAATGCTAAATGGTCTGCACTTATATAGCACCTTTTTAAACCTTTGTGGTTACCAAAGTGCTTTACACTGTGTCCTAATCACCCATTCACACACACACTCATTTGCCAATGACAGCAGAGCTGCCATGCAAGGCACTAGCCTGCCATTGGTAGCAACTTTATGTTCAGTGTCTTGCCCAAGGATGTGGAGCATGTGAAGTCATGTGGGCCAGGTATCGAACCGCCAACCTTGCGATTAGTGGCCGACCCACTCTACTACCTGAGCTCCTTAGTCCTTACACTTTGTTTCTAGACTTCTCTTCTTTAAGTTTAGTGTCTTATTTCTCTGTGTTAGTGAGGGATGCTTTTCTTTTTTTTAACTGACAGCTGTACTGCAGTGCAAAAAACAAAGTAATTCATTGAGATATGACTGAAATTGGGTCCATTGGACTACAATCTCTCCTGCTACGGATGGGTGTGCCTCATATGCTGCATATGCTCGTATTCATGCACACAACTAATTAGTGCATTAGGAGAGTGTACATCTCTGCAGTGTATATCCTCTGCAAATATGTGTATTTGTAAGAAATTATACAAACATGGTAGTGCTGTGTGATTAAAGAGATGAATCATAATTGCTGATTATTTGACTTGACATTGCAATTGTGATTAATTTAAATATACTTATTTTGTGTGGGGCATCTGCATGGTATATTCTTTATGTAAGCTACGTATCCAAAATAAGCTGAGACCTGTGTTCCTAAATTACTTTATTGCTGTTTTATACGTTCACTCAGCACTTTATTAGGAACACTATGTCCTTAATAAAGTTTTTGCCCATCTGCCTCAAGGTTTGATGCCGCTGACTACAATTGTACAGAGGGGTTATCTGAGATACCATAGCCTTTCTGTCAGCTCAAACCAGTCTGGCCATTCTCTGTTGACCTTTCTCACCAACAAGGCATTTCTGTCTTTACAACTGCCACTCACTAGATGTTTTTTTTTTTGGCACCATTCTGAGTAAACTCTAGAGACTGTTGTGTATGAAAATCCCAGGAGATCAGACCAAAAAATCCTCCACGTGCAGCAATGACAGCTTTGCAGATCCTTGGCATTCTAGCTGTCAGTTTGTCCAGATACTCAGGTGACATTTCACCCCACGCTTCCTGTAGCAGTTGCCATAGATGTGGCTGTCTTGTCGGGCACTTCTCACGTACCTTACAGTCTAGCTGATTCCACAAACGCTCAATGGGGTTAAGATCCATAACACTATTTTCCAATTATCTGTTGTCCAATGTCTGTTTCTTTGCCCACTCTAACATTATCTTTTTGTTTTTCTGTTTCAAAAGTGGCATTTTCTTTGCAATTATTCCATAAGACCTTCACCGCTGAGTCTTCTCTTAACTGTTGTACATGGAACTGGTGTTGAGTGGGTAGAATTCAATGAAGCTGGCAGATGAAGACATTTATGGTTCTATTTCTCAAACTAGAGACTCTGATGTACTTATCATCTTGTTTAGATGCACATCTGGGCCTTCCACATCTCTTTCTGTCCTTGTTAGAGCCAGTTGTCCTTTGTCTTTGAAGACTGTAGCGTACACCGTTTTATAAAATCTTTAGTTTTTTGGCAATTTCAAGCATTGTATAGCCTTCATTCCTCAAAACAATGACTGACTGACGAGTTTCTTGAGAAAGCTGTTTCTTTTTTGCTATTTGTGATGTAATATTGACCTTAACCCTCTTGGGTCGACGGACGCGCCAGCGCGTCCTGCTGGATTTTTTCGTCATTACAGCAGAAACAACATAAAATACTCCGTCATTTTTGGGTATACAGATAAGTGTAAGATGTCATTAGAGACTATAAAGGGTCTACTTTTATTTGTGTACGCTCATAATAACAATGAAACATTGTGCTTTTGTAAAATAAAGAAAATAAAAAGGGTTTTCAGCAGTCTCTGGGTTTGAGAGCATTTATCTGAAACACGTCACAAAAATGACCTGAAACTCCGCGAATCCTTATCACACAAACGTGAAACATATGTCTAAAGAAAGCTTTAAATGTCTACTTTTTAATAAAACAATTCAAATTTAAAACAAATATTTTCCTGCAATGCAATCTGTTTGAAACAAAGCGATGTTCAGTTTTTACCGGTCCATCTAATTATCTGTAATGTGATCCCGCCCACCAGCAGAGCGAGCCATTCATACGCTAATGTGCTGAGACGATCTGTGCAAATGTACACGCCCTCCATTTGCTGTAAACAAATGTCGTTCATTTTTCTGCGCATTTGTAAGGATACACAGGCAAGAAAGCTCCAGGATTGTAAGAAAGATTTAACATTTTCCTCAGAAGAAAAGCGGGACTCCGATGAACATTTGTATTTTAAAGAGAGACTTGATCCAGCTGAGGATGCAATTTCAAGACGAGTAAGTTTAGTTTTAATTAGTTGACATGCTATTTTATATAAACTTTTTAACTTTTATTTTACTAGTGGGACTGTTTCTAGACTTGCCAGCCAGGATTCAGAGTATTGACATTTGAAATATGTCATAATAAGCAAGTTTTAGTTACATTTAAATTATGTTTCGGCTAAAGCAGGTATTCAAATTGTATGCTGTATGATATAAATATGATATGTAATATGGTATAAAAATAATATGAATGTTTAGATTATAGCTAGTGTTTATAATGCCTCATTATCATCAACAAAGCTTGTGCTTGCAAATATGTGTTCAGGTTAAATGAGTAAAATGCACTTTAAATATGCCCGTATTAGAAAATCTGCATGATTTCTGAAGTATCATGTGACACTGAAGACTGCAGTAATGATGCTGAAAATTCAGCTTTGATCACAAATTGCATTTTACAATATATTCAAATAGAAAATTGTTCTTTTAAATTGTAAAATGAGTTCAGAATATCAATATTTGTTCTGTATTTTGGATCAAATAAATCCAGTCTTGGTGAGCAGAAGAGACTTCTTTTAATGGTAGTGTAGGTCTAAAATTAAGTAAAGTCTTTATGTAAAGAAAATATATAGACAGATTACTTCTTTTAACTTAAAACTTGATTTTGATCATTAAGTCTCCTCTCATTCATTCTCTCTCTGTCACATTCCTCATTGATGGGCCCAGGGGTGGGGTCATTGTCTCTCAGGTGTGAATCACCTTAATATTCATGATCATTCACGCCTCCTCGCATATTACCTATCAACACTAAAATTGTCTTACAAAGTTAAATTACTATATTGTTTTGCATGAATGAGTGATCAGGATGGTTTTCACATAATTTTGTAGCAAAAACTCTAGGCTACAAGATCCAGTTCTCAAAAGTCTTGTGGACTAAGTATTGTAGCCCAGTTTGTGCTTAATATAGTGTTATCAGACTTTAGCCATTAATATTTTTTTAAGCAACTGAAAAAAGCACAAATGTCAAGGCATGTCAAAACTTCTCCAGGGCCCAAAAACACCCTCAGACCCCAGAGGGTTAAGACATGTCAGCAAATTGCATACTGTGGCAAATCAAAAACAAACACAAAGAGCTTAAGCTTCATTTAACAAACCAAATAGCTTTCAGCAGTGTTCGTACCAAATTAGCAATTTAACATGATTACTCAAGGATAAGATGTAGGAGTGATGGGTGCTGGAAATGTGGCCTGTCAACATTTGATCAAAGATTGCTTTTTTCAAATAGCGATGGTGCTGTTATTTACATTAGTAATGTCCTTACGAAACTTTGTGATCAGTTGAATGCCACTTTGGTGAATGAAATTACCAGTGTCCTTCCGAAACTGCATAATATGTACATTTTTCCATTCTCTTTCTAGTGAAGTGACCATTGAGTGTACATTTAATAAATTAAGAAACTGCATCAACAGTAAACTTCTTATTGGTCCTTTTAAATAACAATTACCTTCATATTCTGGATAATTTACAGTATACAGAGAAATGCGCAATAACAGGAAAAGATCACTTTGTAACAAGAACATTTTCTTCTAGACCTCAATTGAATGCTGTGGTTGACACTTTTATTTAATTGTTGCACTATAATTGTAATCTTGATAATTTATTTCTATGAATTGTGCAGCCCTAAAACATGAATAATCATGTGAAAATTAAAATATTTTTAGGGATGCACCAGTATTTTGACCAAAAATTTTCATTTGAATGCAAACAGTTACTTTGAAACCTCATAACAGAAACTGTAACTGAGCGCTCTTCTAAAATTATCCTGGTTTCACTGAATTTAGTGTAAACAGCGTCTCTCTCCCCCTCTTTCTGTGTGTGTGTGTGGGTGTGTGTGTGTGTGTTTGTGTGGTGACACTTTCATTTAAAAATCGAGATATACTAGTGCAACAGCACAAAAACTCTTTATGAAGCATTATTTTTTTAATTTATGTATTTATTTAATGTATGTTGAGGTCACTGCATATCAAAGCTATAAAGCATGATTTGCAGATTACTTATTTATATTATGTTGTAAAGTAATTTATTATACTAGATTCTGCATCAATCCAATTGGAACTGATGTGGGCCCCACTGGACCTGTGGACCTCTACATTCGTTTCCACCTCTCACCACATTAGTGATGGCCCTGCAAGTTGCAACACTAATTTAATAACACTGCTAGACTGCAATATGTTCCCTAGGGTTTAACCTGAACCAAAACATCTACCCCTAAATACAGGTATAAGGACTATCTTGTCATCTCTCCTTTTCTTTTCTCTCATTTCTACCATTTCGTATTCAAGAATGGCACTGCTGCCACTGTATGAATCTCTGCATGCACAATGTTATATTATGTTAAAAAAAAACACATGAATTTTGATTTGATGGTTTAGACTAAAATCAGAAATGGATCAGATATTGGACCACACATGAAAGTGGCGCAAATCGGATTTGAAAGGATTTGTTACATGGCTCAGGAAAAATCAGATCAGTGTCACATGTATGCAAATATTAAAGTATAAGCTATTTTAAAGTATAAGCTTCCTCCACCCTGCAGTGTAAAACAGCCAGTGAAAAAAAATCATGATCATAATCCTGCACAATAAATCAATCAATAAAAAAAATAAATGCAAAGCCATATATAGAAATGAGAGAAGTGAAGTACTGAATAGATAAGCACCAGTGAAATGAGTGTGTACACATTTTTTGACTCTATGGCAATTCATCTATTTACTTTTTTCTTTTATAGAATATTTTGTTTGTGTCTTTTTTGTTCACGTAAAGGCTTTTATTCAGCCATCCCATAATAAGCTAGAGTCATGAACCTCTTTTTATATGAAATATGTATCCACTTTAAACTCCCATATTTTCATCCGCCTCGTCGAAAGGCCCTCTCCAGAGCCAATTCTTAGCTCCATTTAACACACATCACTGCTAGTGACTGATTCCAGCACCCCTCATACACAACGTTAATGTGCTGCTCGGATACCCTGGAATATTCATAACGAGCCCACCAGATGCTTGACTATACAAATTTGTTTTTATCTTTTCATATTACATTTTTGATGCTCTACCTACTTACCTAAAGTGAACTTGCATGCATGAGTAGTACAGGTTATGGCACATGTTGTATTGCTAGTTTTAGGCTGATTTCACATTTTGTTTGATTGCTTGGTTCAAACCGAGTTTAATTCCACCCCCTTCACCTGACTATCCTGCAACTCTCTTTTCACATTGTATTATTTGAGAACAAACCTCAGTATGTTTTGTGTCAATTTTAATACCACTATGAGTTCTAATAGTAACATCTTGGTTGCTACTGTTACTTCCATTCCCTGATGGAGGGAACGAGACATTGTGTTGATGTAGTGACACTAGGGGTCGAACTTGGGAGCCTCAAGCACCTCTGATACTGGAGAAAAGGCCAATGAGAATGGCGAGTGGAATTTGCATGCCACATCCCCGGACATATGGGTATAAAAGGAGATGGCTTGCATCCACTCATTCAGGTTTGTGCTGAGGAACCGAGATGGTGTCCCGGCCATTTCATAGGGTAGTTCAGTTTTGTGGCAGGAGGGTCACAATGTCTCATTCCCTCCATCAGGGAATGGAGGTTACAAAAGTAATCAAGACGTTCCCTATGTGTCACTCACTCAATGTTGTGTCGATGTAGTGACACTAAGGGTCCCTATACAAAACGGCACAACCTGCTGAACTGTGTTACGCGGAGAGGCGGTGCAGATGCATGCAAGCTACCACGTGCCTTGTATCAAGTGCACACAGCCCTGTTGTATCCTTCCCAATGCCCCAGATAAATCGCACAGTCCCACATACCCCAAGGGAGGGAAAAAGGCATAGACTTACAATGGGAATAGGTCACATCTGTTGTTTTGACCTTTTCTCACTTTTCCTCTTTGAAAATGAAAATTCACAGCTGGGACTAAGATATATTCGCACCGGGGAATGTGCTCTTTTTCCCCATGGAGAAAAGGACACTGCGGAGACCACATCCTGCCCAAAGGGAGGTTAACATGTGGAGAACACGTCACGTGGACTTACCAACCAGGAAGTACCACACAAGAAACTGAGTCCTGTGATAGGTCTTACCTGGAAGGGAGGACAAAAAAGCACTCAATATCCCCTCAGGGAGGGGAAAGGCACTGTGTTCAAGTGGTACACCCAGCCAGCTGCCCGCATACTTACCTGTTCGTATCTGCTAACACACGACGAAACTAGCTCAACCCGAAATTTGTAAAATCTCGCAAAGGTATTGGGTGTCGCCCAGCCCGCTGCTCTACAGATGTCTGTTAGAGAGGAGCCATTTGCCAGAGCCCAGGAGGATGCCACACTCCCAGTGGAGTGTACTCGTACTCCCAGGGGGCACAGCGCGCCCTGGTCTGGTATGCCAAAGTGATGGCATTAACAATCCAGTGGGCAGTGCTCTGTTTGGAGACAACTTTCACCTTTTCGCTGTCCCCAAAACAGACAAAGAGCTGCTCAGAGCATCTAAAGCTGTCTGTGCTGTCCAAGTAAACCCGCAAAGCACGTACTGGACACAGCAACGACAAGGCTAGATTTGCCTCTTCATGAGGCAGCGCTTACAAGTTCACCGCTTGATCCCTAAAATGGGTAGTGGGAACTTTTGGCACGTAGACCAGCCAGGGTCTCAGGATCACATGAGAGTATGTGGACCAAACTCTAAGCACGTATTACTGACAGAGAACACCTGCCTGTACAAATGTAAGGTTCGTCCAAGGGCTGAACATGCAGCGACAGGTCAGTGTGATAGCCACGCAATGCATACCACTGCGCCATGCCCATCTCGAAACTCGAGTCTGAAGCCATTGCTGAAGCAGTCTCAAATGCATCAACCCGAGCGGCGTAACCACTGCTGAGGATGCCATATGGTGCAGGATCCTCTGAAATTGTTTCAGTGGGACTGCTGTTCTTGCCCTGAATGACTTCAGGCAATTCAGCACCAACTGAGAGTGCTCGCTGAGTCCACCTCCATCCCGAGAAAAGAGATGCTCTGCACCAGAGCAAGCTTTCTTTTTTCCCAGTTGACCCGAAACCCCAAACGGCTGAGGTGTCTGAGCACCAGGTATCTGTGATCACACAATAAATCTCAAGAGTGAGTTAGAATCACCCAATCATCAAGATAATTGAGGATGTGGATGCCCACTTCTCTTAATGGGGCAAGGGCTGCCTCTGTAACTTTCGAAAAGACGAAAGTTGATGACAGGGACAGACCGAATGGGAGGACCTTGTACTGGTATGCCTGACCCTCAAAGTCAAACCATCTCGAAGGAACAGTCTGTGTCGAGGCAGAATCAAGACATGAAAGTATGTGTCCTTCAGTTCTACAGCCACAAACGACCTTGACAGCAAGCATATGACAGAATACGCTTCTGCATCAGCAGTTAGAATGGGATCTTGTACAGGTACTGATTCAAAGCTTGCAGGACTAAGATTGGATGCAAACCACTGCCTTTTTTTCCGGTATTATAAAGTAGGGGGCTGTAAGACCCCTTCTTCAACTTGGCTGGAGGGACAGGCTCTATCGCGTCCTTCCGTAGAAGGACTGTGATTTCCACATGCAGAACAGTGGCAACCTTGCCTACTAGTGAGGCAGAACGGACGCCACTAAACCTGGGCAGGCACCTAGTGAACTGAATCGCATAGGCGAGTCAGGTCATCCTGATGAGCCAGCACGACGGGTTGGAGAGGGCTAGCCACACCTCCGTGCAAGGGGAACCAAGGGGACAATTTCTTTGACAAACCTGCGGATGGGGCCTTGTGGCAGGGCAGAGCAGGAGATGCCACGTTGAGAGGCCTCGCGTCCCAAACTTGTGGCTGTTAGAGCACTTACCAAGCTCCATGTACCCACCATAGGACCAGTCTGCGACGGGAGAGATGGCTGGGAATCCCTGTGGTGCGTCACATGCACCTGGTCATGCAACTGGGTGTGCTAATGCGGGGTACTCACATCTGCAGCACCCCTGCTGTGAGTGTTCGATGTATGGCTGTCGTGACAACGACATCATGCTGGGGCAGGATGTGCTGGATCGCCACCATCTGCTTCTTGACTGCCAAGAACTGCTGGGCAATGTCCTGGGCAGCATCGCTGAACAGTCTACCTTGAGAGATGGGGGCATTAAGAAAGCGGATCTTGTCGCGTCGCTCATCTCTGCAAGGTTAAGTCACAGGTGGCACTCCTGGACCACCATAGTGGACATCGTTGCTCGAGAGCCCGCACCATGACCTTCGTCACCCGCAGTTCGAAGTTGGTCAACGAGCGCAGCTCCTGAATCAATGTCAGGTCAGGACTACCCTTGTGCAGCTCTTTTAGAGCCTTGGCAGTAAAATTATCCGATCCTACCATCACTAGAACAAATCTGAATGTGTGGATGCAACCCGTCTCCTTTTATACCCATATGTCTGGGGGAGTGGCATGCAAATTCCATTCACCAATTCTCACTGACTCTCTCTTCTCAAGTATCAGAGGTGTTTGGGGCTCCCAAGTTCGACGCCTATTGTAACCACATCGACACAACATCGAGTGAGGGACAGATAGGGAACTGTTTAGCATTGTAGCTATAGGAACTCAGGAGAAGATGCCAGTGTCATTGAAATATTATTGAAGATGTTTTCCTTTTGGATTAGATTGACCACCAAAACTTGAAATGCACAAAATGGCACTTTTATCTGCTTATTTATAATGCATTTTACTATAGTAAGTGTGGCAGAGAGCATACAAAGATGCAAATTATATGTCATCAGTGGCGCTTTACTTCTGCAAGTTAGGACTGATTGCTTTCATACCAGTTGGACTCTTTTCACATTTCCTGGTTTAGAACATGGAAGTATACTATTATGGGGTAAGCAGGGAGGGGGGGGGTGGGGGGGGGGGGGGATGTTCAGCAAGCAAAAACACTGACTACAACCCCTGGAGTCGTGAGTTTGAATCCAGTGTGTGCTGAGAGACTCCAGCCAGGCTTCCTAAGCAACCAATTTGCCCAGTTGCTAGGGTAGGTAGAGTCACGTAGGTTACCTTTCTTGTGGTCGCTATAAGGTGGTTTATTATTTTAAATTAATGACTGAAATATAACACAATACATGAGTTATATCATTCAAACATGATGTCAATAAAAGCTAATTAGAGTCAGGAGTTGGAAAACCTGGCATCCAATTAAAGAAATTAGATTTGATTTGTTGGTTAGAGCTACATTGACCTATAACGACCACTCAAACATTTTTGAGTTTGCTATTTACAAGAAGCATCTGGTTGAGGTGGACCATGCCTCACAAAAAAAGAGATCTCAGAAGATCAACTATCAATAATTGTTGCTTAGCTTAAAGCTGGAAAGGGTTACAACGTTATTTTTAAGAGCTTAGAAATTCAAATGTCCACAGTGATTAAAAAAGATAGTGACATCTAAATACTTGAAAGAATCATTGGAACTGACTAACTTTTCTGTTCACAAGTATGCTATATGGAAAACATGAAATAGCTATGGTGTCCATGGCAGGGCACCATGAAGGAAGTTGCTGCTTTCCAACAAAAACATTGCCGCCCGCCTGAAGTTTGCCAAAGATCACCTTGACACTCCACAATGCTACTGGGAAAATGTTTTTTGTACTGATGAAACTAAGGTTGAATTGTTTTTGAAGAACTTGCAGAACTACGGCATGTTGTAACAAGGGCACCTCATACCAATATAACAACATCATCCCAATGGTCAAGTAGGGTGGAGGGAGTATCTTGATTTGGTGCTGCTTTGATTTATCAAGGGTAAAATGTATTCTCAAGTCTATCAAGATATCTTAGAGGATGTCAGGGTGGCTGTGTCCAGCTGAAGCTCAGTAGAAGTTGGGTGATTCTGAAGGACAATGACGCTAAACATTGAAGTAAATCCAGTACAGAATGGCTTAAAAAAAAGAAAAAGAAAATCCAACTTTTGGAGTGGCCCAGTCAGAGACCAGACATTAACCCAGAAGAGATGTTGTGGAATTACCTCAAGAAAGCCATTCACACCAGACATCCTAATAATATGGCTTATTGCAGTTCTGTAAGGAAGAATGGTCCAAAATTCCTTCTTAACGTTGTGCAGGTCTAATCTGCAGTAACCAGAAATGCTTAGTTGAGGATTTGCTGTCAAAGGAGGATCGACCAGTTACAAATTCCAAGGGGTTAACTTACTTTTTCTACAGAACTGTGAATATTTTATGGTATATGTTCAATAAAGACATGCATATTATAATTGTTTGTGTTGTTAGCGTAAGCACATTATGTTATATTTGTGACTTTAATGAAGATGAGATCACATTTTATGACCAATTAGTGAAGAAAACCAGCTAATTCCAAAGGGTTCACATAATTTTTCTTGCAACTGTATATCTGACAATTAACTCTTTATTGTAAATCGTAATCAATTTTTACTTAATTAATGTTATCTTGTTTGAAGGATGTTTAGATTATTTTATTTTTTTACAAGAAAAAATGAGACAAAAGACAATATACTTATTAATAAAATTAGTTTCTGTGTTAACCAAACCCAGACCAGCTTTTCAAGCAGTCTTTACACTTTAGAAAAAATGTTTTCATGGCAACCAAACTATCCAAACTCTGATGTCAAACAGAGCCGTGTCTGCACCAAAAAAACTCTAGTATGAAAGCACTCTTAATGTAAAGGGCTGAGCACAGCAGTTTGTTTTGTGTTAGTGCGTGCTGCATGGGAATTATATGCACCTCTGAGACTGACAGAAATGTATGTGTTGCTGCCACTTTCAAAACAAATATTGTGAGCTTTGGGAGACCTGTAAATGTGCCACTGAGGAAAACTAGAGGACGAATGCATACACATATGTCTCTGGGTGTCTCTCTCTCTCTGTGTGTGTGTGTGTGTGTGTGTGTGTGTGTGCATGCATAAGACTGCAGGAGATTAGTTGAAGGGCTAAACCCTCCACAGAAGAGTCATCAGTCTTTTCAGTCCATCCGTCAGGGATTTCAGTCATAGGAGAAAAGTGTGCATGTCTGTTTTGTGTCTTTGTGAACAGGATTGCGACCTTCACAGAGAGAACACACAGCTCTGAAATTATTTTAAAATCTGCTCAGAGAGAGAGAGAGAGAGAGAGAGAGAGAGAGAGGAAAGGAGACAATGACAGAGAAGAAAAGAGAAAGAATTAGTGTGAGTGGAAAGGAGGAGAGGAATGACAAAATGACAAAAAGGCAGCAAGAAGGCAAAGTCGGAGATATCCACCTATTGATTCAGATGGCAGCATATGGAAACCTGAAGGGGATGACAAGCAGAGTGTAAAGGGACCTCCAATGAAGGACGTCCCTGCATGGTCTACTCCAGCTCTGTAATGTGACCAACTAACCACATGTAATTAAGACAAAGGGCCTGGTGCCAAGAGGGTGGGTGGACTGAATGAAAAGAGAGCGGTGCGCAGAAGGGGCTGAATTAGGTCTCGGTAAAGCAGCTGTGGAAATAGGATGGATCGAGGAGCTCTTAGGCAGTTGGGAATCAAGAGCGAAGGGGCTGATTTACAGGAAAACTTTCCGCTTCATTAATGCTGTCAGAGAGCTTAAATGGCCCGATAAGTGACACAAGGATTTCTCTCCATCTTGTTTTGTTAATCCCATCTCAGATTTTCTCTCGCTCTACCCGTTCTCTCAGGCTGTTTGTTTATGAAACTCCACAGTGCAGCCACAGAAAAGATTAAGGGGGATTAGCGATGTAAATCTGTTAATGAATCTAATTTTCAAATAACATTGTTTTGCCCTTTCTTCATAACTCTCCTTCATAACTCTCTTACTCTTTTGTTTTACCAACAATGTGTTTCTACACAACAGTAAAAAATTAAACACAAATAAAAAATGCAAACCGTAAACCTAATTTTTTTTTTCTACATATACTACTATACTGATATTTACTAATATTACAAAAATACATTTTGTAATATTACAGAAAACGAAAACGTTGAGGTTTGAAACTGGTGAGGGAAGCATATTACAGGTTATTGGCATACATAAATCATTGGCATTGCAATAAATATGGCATGAGTAACCTCATTTGTTCACTGACATTTCCATTCCACTAAAAATAAAATGTCGGATAGAAGTCTAGCTTAAATTTGATGACTGCATTGTACCGATTTGATATTCTGTTTGTTTATTGGTTGGTCTCTATGAAAATAAGAGTTGTACCTCTTCGTACAAGCCCAGTCGTACAATATCTTACAATTTTGCCATCTTGTGCTAATTATTATGATTTGTCATGAGACTATGTTACACACACACACACACACACACACACACACACACACACACACACACACACACACAAACAACTTAAATTTTTTCTTGTGTACTTACACCTAAAAGAAGAACACAGGATGTTCATTGAAATTAAAGTGTATAGATTGTTAATCTTGTATCTCTCTTTTTCTTCACCTGTAGGACAAATGACATAGGATGAACACTGCTGGTCATCTCTGTCTGTCTGTGCTGTCATCCCTCTTTGCACTGGCCTGGGCCGTGGAGCCGCAGGGTCAGGCTGCCCCCTGCTCCTCTCTGGTGGCCGGGGTCTTATACGGCTCCTTCTCGCTCAGGGATCTCTTTCCCAGCCCGTCAGCTCTGGCATCTGGATGCTCGTGGACTGTGGAGAACCCTGACCCAACCAAGTACTCACTCTATTTCCGCTTCAATCGTCATGCCGGCACCTGCTTAGCTTTTTCCCCGGTGGTACTGTCCCTGGATCACTACCTCTCAAATCAGACTTGTGGTCCCCCAGACCAGCCCTTTCCTTCAGGCTCTGAAGTCATTGAGCTCTGCATGGTCCCCGGACCACACACCTTCCTTCAGTTTGATAAAAACTTTGTGCAGTTTTGCCTGACTGCTCACCCTAGCCCCGAAAATGGCAGCGATGATGAACCAGGGACTTCCGAGGGCCAGGCACCTTTGTCGGCAGAAACTCTGGACTTCCGGCTCGTAGAAGTTTTGCTCATCAACAACGAGAACTCCAGTCAGTTCACTTGTGGCGTGTTGTGTCGATGGTTTGAAGAATGCTTGCATTTTGGCTCAGGATGGGATGTCGATAGTTGCAGTATCACCCAGACGGGTTGTGTGTGCCCCAAAACCGCCCCTCCAGTGTCACTTCTGCCCACCATAGCTCACAACCACTCCTTGGACCCCAGTGCTAGTGTGTTGCAATCACCGCCTGACGACTGTTGTGTCACACAGCTGCATTCAAAAAATGCCATCGCAATAGCACCAAGGGATGTCCGGCAAGGTAAGCCAGGCTACTTCCAGCCTAGCTGCTAGCCATTTCATACAGCCTACTTAATACAAAGTAATGATGCTGCTTTACAAGCTACTATGTTTGATTGGGTAACCATGGTAGGGGCGTAGATTCTGGGGGGATAAGCAAATAATTAAAGCAAAGAAGTAAACCCACCCCAATATTTACACCATGATCAATAGAAACATGTAAATGCTTCACACTGCAACCCCTCCTATGTTCAAGCCAAATCTACGCCCTTGAACCATGGGCTGAACCATGGGTTTCACTGGCTTGATTTGATTCTGAGAGCTCATTTTATGTTTGTATTATTAGCCGCTAATTGCAAAAGGGAAAGTACATTTCCCATGCTTGGAACTTCCTCCAATCAGGACAAGTGCATGTAAAATGTTAATCAGATGTTGTGGCTTTGATGTATTTCTAAGTGATTCCTTTAGCTTGGGTATGGCCGCACTCTTTTGGTTCTGCTGTTACGGAGGCGTACGCCCCCAAAACATTTTTGCCACTTTCTTTTACAGTATGTGCTGAGTCTTAAAGGGATGGCTTACCCCAAAATAAAAAAATCTGTTAGCGTTTACTCATTTTCGTGTTGTTCCAAACCCATTTGGCTTTCATATTTCCATGGAACACAAAAGGAGGTGTTTAGGCAGAAAAACTAATTTACCCTCCACTTTCATTGTATGGAAGAAAAAAAATGCAATGACAGTCCATGGTGACTAAGAAATATATACTGCCTAACACCACTTGAGTAAATGATGACAGAATTTGCATTCTTGGGTGGTATTTCCTATTGAAATAGGACATTTGGGTGGGATATATTGGAGGGATTGTCAACTAGGCTTTAGTTATATCACAGCCATGAACCATGATTTGCTACTTGCTACTCAGTTGCAGGTGGCATTGGGTGGATGGACATTCTCATTCTAGAGATAATTTGATTGGACACAAATCTGTGCAGTGGAAAATGAGTCATCCATATTTTTGGTCTGTTTTAAGACTAATTAAGATTAAGACAGTACATTTTAAATGTGTATATCAACTAAAGGTTACTTTACTAACTAATAGTTACTAATAGGCAGTTATATTTTGATTGGATAACATCTTCTCTAAGGTTTAATAACAATTTAAAGTAAGGTTGCATTCAATAAAACTAGTTAACCACATGAGTTAATATGAATTTATGATGAACAATAATTTTTCAGCACTTATTAATCCTAGTTAATGTTAATCTTAAAATATACTAATACATATTTCAAATTAGATGTTGAATTGTTAACATTAATGCAAACGTTAATGCAATATGAACTAACATCCTGTAGATGTATACTGTTCATTGTAACCTACTGATACCAAATGCATTACCTAATGTTAGCAAATACAATCTCATTTTAAAGTGTTACTTAATTTTTCATATACGGTTTTGTGTCACTTGATTGTGGATCAGTGAGTTTTCATTGTGGAAACGATTGCCAACATGACAGAAATAGAAATCAAGTAACAGACAAGGCATCTTGCCACTTGCGGCTTGTTAGGATACATCTGGAGCTTGTTGCTACATGTTGTGCATCTTGTTATAACCCAGTATTGCAGATCAAAACTGAAAATGCCATATAATCCACATAAAATATCACATGCCACATTTGGAGTATTCGTTTTATTATCAGTCTATCTCTTATGTTAAGAGTTTGTGGGTTTGAGAGCAGAGAAGACCACTGCAGCGACTGCAGCATCGTGACTGATGTTCCCTAATGAAAATCAGATATTTAAAAAAAGATGTTTGAAAATTGGTTGTAATCAGGTCATCCCTCCTCTCTTGCCCACTGTGGTTTAATCCTGTCGCTATGCCGACAGACAGTTATCTGACCCATGCAGCCGATCAACATCATTGATAAGCTTCATTATCAATCTGTCACACACAGAGTAAGTGTGTGTTTTGCCTGTCTGTGTGTTTCAGATTAATAAAAGGGTGCAGAATCAGGCAGAGAGACAGCAAGAGACAAAAGTACTAGAAGAGAAAGTGAGAATGAGAGGACGTGTGTGTGCGCATTTGTAATATATGTGTGTGTGTCTGCTTCAGATAGGGTTTGGCTGGCTTGCTCTAGTGCCTCTCAGCTGAAGCCACACTTAGTTTTATCCTCCCTTGAGTCTGCTTGCTGATTAGCTCTGCCAAAGAGGAGGACATTGCCAATGTGCATGTTACAGAGATGCAGCCATCTCCTGTCCTCACAAAGACTACACATTAAACAACCTCCTCCTCCTCAAAGCCCTGTTTACTGACATCATCCCATTGCAAGCATGGGGAGTTCTCTGGAAAAAAATGTGTCAGTATTTTTAGGTGTATATTGGGATATATTGACCGCAATAAGGCCACTATGGAATAGAGGGTACATATAAAACCTTCCTCCACAGTAGATTCAAAATATATTTTTTTTATTATTATTCATAATAATGAAGAGACTATAATGCAAATCCACAGTAACTCTTATAAAAAATTAGATGCACATTGAATCATTAATTATTATTTTTTTACACTTTCTGTGCAGATTTTTTCAAAAACTTAGATTTAAACATGTTGAAGCTGCATTGTGTAATTTCTTTCATAGCTTAATTTTTGTATATGTATATATAAAATGACACACTTCTGCATTTAAAAAGTGATGCAAAAATATGAAAAATATTCATAATTCGACTTATATAGGATATTTTTAAATGCGGTTATAATGAGGAAACTCAAATATATTGGTGTGGGATATGTGTACAGTTTTGTGAATATCGTTTAAATTCAGAAATATACAAAACATTTGTCCTAGATCTGTGGGTGCAGATTGTATGTGGGCCTGATAATATTAATCAAATAACTTGAGAAAACTTGATTGAAATAGAGCAGGTCCCTAAATGAAGGATGGCCTGCCATGCACTCCCCAATAAGTTGCGTACATTTAACCTTAATAAAAATTATTTTTCATGAAATCCCACAACAGTCCAAATGTAATCCACTGTAATTTCACTAGGCAAGCAAATTATTTAATTATAGACATTTTATCTGATAGATTAATTTGGATAATTATTTAACTGTCTTCATACATCACCATTTCTAGATCAGAGGCAACAATCCTGACTCTTAGGGGCCATTTCCATAACAAAGTTTTTACTAAAAAATGAAAACTTTTTATGAGTTTTGCGTGTTCGTTTACATGACAACAGCGTTTTGGGGCCTGGAAATGCAAACTTTTATGAACGAGTTTCAAAGTGCACGTTTTTGAAAATGATGCCGTTATCTTCTCCATGTAAACATAAGAAAACGATGACGTTGTTAGCTGTGCATTTATATGTATTATTTATACATGGTTATTAAAAGTGTCTTCATTCAAAGAATGCAACATCCACAACGGGCAAAGAAATGTGTGATGCATGAGTTTCCTTCAGGATCAAAACACATGTTTCATTTTTGCGGGCAACAAGTGGTGCAGTTTCAAAAATGTTTTGTGATAAACCCTTTGGCCTTTAGTTTCATGAAAAAATTATCTGAACAAAATTAACAGGTTATAACCAGTTACCAGCATTTAAAAATAAAGTTGTCTTTCAGGAACAAATGTAAATGACTTTGGTCCGATTTTCAGATACGTTCTGCTAAAAATTCTGTTCGTTTTTGGTTTTATTTTTCGTTACTTGAACCTATTCTAGTCCCTGATATAAACATTTGGCTATAGCTTTTTAAAATCAAAAGTTTTATGTGTTAACATTTGTTAATGCACAATAAACTAAGATGAACTAACAATGAACAATTGTATTTTTAGTAACTAGCATTAACAAAGATTAATAAATGCTGTAAAAAATATAGCAATTGTCAGTTCATATTACCTAATGCATTAGCTAATGTTAATGAATGGAACCTGATTGTCAAGTGTTACCAATATTTTTATCTCCAAAAGATGTGTGGAGTTCTGTGTACACACATACACACAGAAAAAAATTATATAATAGATTTACACACTTGGGCTGGGCATTACAGCAGAAAAATATAGAGATTTCTTAGTCTTCATCATATGTGCTCTAAAAGGGCTTTAAGGGATAGGTCACCCAAAAATGAAAACACTCTCATCATTTACTCACCATCATGCCATACCAGATGCGTATGACTTTCTTTCTTCTGCAGAACATAGACTAAGATTTTTAGAAGAACATTTCAGCTCTATAGGTCCTCACAATGCAAGTGAATGGTGGCCAGAATTTAAAGGTCCAAAAAGCACATAAAGGCTGACAGACCCAAATCCCCGAACTCCAAAGATACTGAAATGAGCTATTGAGAGCAGAAATGGTTGTTAAAAACAACAGTAGTGTAATAGCCCCCTCAACTGACAACTGTTATAAACAACATAGCATAAAAATACATTATGCCTTAATAATTCGCTGCAACTACAATACCATGAGAATGCACAAAATGATTGACAGGCAGAAAGCGTCATTGTCCTCGGAATGCGGAATTTTTTTTTGTTCGCTGTTTACAGAGTCTAGATGTAAACTGTATATCTCAGGGCACTTATTTCATTAATATCTTTCAGGCTTTAGGGGAAAAAATGCATTCCTTTCCTCAGAAAATTCACTTAGAAGTCCTTTTTACTTTAAAGTTCTACTTTCATGATCACTTCTTCTTCTTTTGTTTTTGATGATTCACATTCTTTGTGCATATTGCCTGCTACTGGGCGGGAATGAAAATGTATAATAACCAGGGACATAAATATTGATCTCTTTCTCACCCACACCTATGAAATAGATTCTGAAGATATACATATTTAACAACTGGAGTTGTATGGATTATTTTTATGCTGCCTTTAAATGCTTTTTGGACCTCCAAAGTTTTTGTCAGCATTTACTTGCATTGTATGGACCTACAGAGATGACATATTCTTCTAAAAATCTTTATTTGTGTTCTGCAGAAGAAAGAAAGCCATACATATCTCGGATGACATGAGGGTGAGTAACTGATGAGAGAATTCTCATTTTTGGGTGATCTATCCCTTTTTAAAAGGGTGTTTTTGTTTTTCATTCAATCAGAGGAACTATACAAAAAAGCCTTGTTTTAAAGTAAATTCTAAATATTTAATCCAAGTAGTAAAATACTACAAAAATCTAGTTAAAAATAATCACTAAATGATTATGATTTTTTGCACCAATATATCCTATGTCATCCTTATTCACCAGTGTAACACTACATACTAATAAACAGCAATATCTAACTTCATATGTGTTTACTAAAACATTTCAGTCCATTAAACATCCTTCTTTGGGACTTCTGTGAAATGATGAGTGATGAGATCATTGGTGAATCAGTGATTTATTTATCAATATTATATCAATATCAAGGTTGCAATATGATAATATAGAATTTTTATCTGTTTAAGGTAATGTTTTACTCATACTGAATTGTGATATTTTATCCGGTTTCTTCTTACTCATCTTCTGTGGACTTAAACTTCATGCTATCCTTAAAAAAAAAAAAAATGGTGTGAGATGATAGTGTGCATTGATTCAACCATGTTTGCCTTTGAACAAAAAACCTTTGCAGTGTTGCTTTACAGAGATCCATACAAATGAATTAAGTTTTAGAACATTTTTGGTCGAAAAGAAATAGAGCAGTCGTCAAACTTATGCCCGATAATGTTTAATTTTTCACACATTTGCTCTGAATATTGTGTAGTCTCATTTTTGCCAAAAATATTCAGGTGGATTTTGTATTATTTCTTTTATTTATTTATTTGCTTAAAAATGCTTTAGAGTATCTATAAAATATTGTGAGGTAAAATATTTTTAAAATAATATCGATTTTTTTTTTTCTGCCATATCTAATAAACCGTCTCTGTTCTCAAAGATTTTGATTTGAACCATTTCTACACACAGTATTATCAGAAATGTAGCAGCAAGTTGCTAGCTTGCTAACCTGCATGCAGAAAGGGGTAGATTGGGACAAGGTTTTATCTGAGGCCTCTCATGTTTATTTTCTGATGTTCCAGTTTCTCACAAATGTTTAGGCCTCATGTCTCATCGTGATCTGAGGGGAATATTGAGTATTTCTTTGAATTTTGAATACACTGCATTTTTGCAGTTAGCATTTGAGTGTACTGTCTGTTACATTATTGATGACATATGGATAGTGAATACAAGGTGAGAACAGAGGTTATGTGAGAACAGAGTTTATGTGAAATGCGAAGACATAATGATACTCTTATTGTGAATTCGTGTGTGAGCGTGTTTGCATTTTATTTTTTTATGTTATGATGTACAGCTAATGCAGCCTTACAACCTACTGAGCTGAGGCAACATTCTAGCACTCTTTCACATGTAGCATTGAGAAGACAGATTCATTTCAGACCATTTGTTCAAAAATCAGTTCAACTCAAGAGTCGTTACTTATAACTTCAATGCAGTTTGCTACTTTTTTAGTAACTTGTAGTGGAGCAAACTACTTTTCCAAAGGGTATCTTGACTGTAGCTTTACTAGTTTAAATTGTAACTTGAGAAACAACACTTTCAAAGAAGCTTTCCTAAAAATGCAGCTTGTTCAAGACAGCCTCTGTCTCATAATAGAAGCAGCTTTATTCCAGCAGGTTATTGGCTTTCAGAAAAGGTTTTGAATACAAGCTAAAATCATCTCTGACAGCTTAAAAAAAAAAATGCTAAAAAACCTCTGGCGGATGCCAGCTCGCTCCTCCCTCGGCATACGGCAGCGAGTCCTACATCCCCTGGCGGACGGATCTGCTCCTCCCCTTCTTCAGCAGACAGCAGCAGTTCCTCTGGCTCTCGCCGGCTGGCAGTGACCCCTCCATCCCCAGGCAAGTGGCTGCTCCCCTGGCGGATGCCAGCGGCAGGACTCTATGACAGTGCATCCCTCCTCCCTCCCGGGATTCGGCACCACTGTAACAGGTAAAGGTCGGGCAAGGAGGAGGCTGGAACTGAAAATTTAATAAGAAACTCAACATAAAACTAACATAAACACAGACACACATGCAATATGGCCTTGTGTGAGTATCTCTCTCAAACTGGTGCCTCCGGCTCACCTTTACCTCGCTCTCCCACTGATCAGCTGATTCAGCGCTGTGCATCATCACGGCCCGGCCATGCCTTCCTCCTCGTCACACTGCTCCATATAGGTATAAATATTCCATATTGTATTCATCTATTCGGAATAATCCTGCTTATGTAAAACAAAGTAACTGATACTTGAAAGTAATTTTTTTCTTCTTCTTCCTTATACTGCTTAATTTGAGAATGTTAAGTGTTATTAAGCTATGAAAAAGGCCTATCATAAAATTCCTGATAGACTTATGGGACTTTCACCTATTTGTAGGCTGTATTGATTTATTATATTTCTTTTAATGCTTGAATTTGTATTTATTATTCACTGCAAAACGTGTGCTTGACATTTCATATTTTGCTTGACACATCTTGCCTCCAGAATAATGTTATTATACATGAACTGACAAATGAAAATTCGAACGAAGCTTTATGCAGATATTAATATCAGAAATACCAGGAGAAACCAAAGTTAACATATTCCACAGTTAATGTGGCAAACAATTCAGCTTCTTCTGGTAAGAATGAATAAATAAAATTATAATTTAATTAAATAATTATTGTATAATAATAATAATAATAATAATAATAACACAATTAATAATAACAATTATTATTAATATTATTATTATTATTAGGCTATTATTATGAAAAGGCATATACAAGGCATATTTTATTAATGTAAACTATAAACATAAGAGTAACATTTAAAAAATGGGCATTTCATTTAGTTTCAAAATACTTCTGGTTTAAGCCCTGCCCACACCTATCCGAATACAGAGACAGATACAGATAATTTTGTCATATGAACATATACAAATACAGATGCAGAAAATGTCTTCAATGCACAGCCCTACTGTACATTATCCCTTACAACATAATAGCTTACACTCTCGCTGTTTGAGATAGATTGTGGCTTTGGGGTTGCCACACAACTGCAGAAACAAAAGAAGAAAAGACAGTCTTCAGCTCATCTGACTTCTGATCTTTTATGCCCACATACAAACTCACAGTTACACACTTTCTTTCTCTTAATTTGGTCTTGAGACCTTGCCCTCTCTGAATATGTTTGATGTGTGTATGTTTGTGCCTCTTGGTGTTTCTGAAAATGAAGAGTCTCTGATGATCCTCCGAGCTTTATTCACACACCGTCTGTTATATATGTCCTGGAGGGAGGGAAGCTCACCTCCGATGATGTTTCTGGCAGTTCGCACCACCCTTTGCAGGTCTTTGCGGTTGTGGGCGGTGCTATTGCCGTACCAGGCGGTGATGCAGCCAGTCAGGATGCTGAACATGAACATGGAGAGAAAAAACAGGACATCACATGACTAGGAAACAGGAACTTAACAAGAATTTCAACATAAAAGTACCCAAACAAAAGACAACAGGGAATGTGACAATATTATTCAAGAAAACAGTCTGTAATAAAGATACATAAATTAAGAGCAGTGAGTGGTTTTCTTTTTTCTTGTCAAAATTGTTGTTTGATTAATATTAAAGAACACAATAAAGAGAGGCAGAGCTAATGATTTATTTATACTGCAAGGCCTAATGTATAATACAAATAAATAGTTAAAAAATCATATATTGTGATTTCTGGATTTTTTTTTTTAGATTATGTCTCTCACAGTGGACATGCACCTACGATGACAATTTCAGACCCCTCCATGATTTCCAAGTGGGAGAACTTGCAAAATAGCAGGGTGTTCAAATACTTATTTTCCTCACTGTATATAACATCCAATATTTAGACACTTATTTGTTTTTTTGGTTACCAATTTTTTTTTTGTTTAGCTACTAAATTGAGTTGGTACTTGGAACTAAGTGCTTATTTTGTTGTTTGTTTGTTTATTTATCAACTTTTCTATAGTACTTTTGACATCCCTACTCCTTATAAATACAAAAAAATAATTATCTTTTTTGAGCTTTTGTGTACTTATGGAAAGGTAGTATTTGTGGAGCCATGCATTTATATACTGTACAGTATGTATATTAGTCAGTGGTGCTAGCCAGTGCTCAAAGCTGTAGTGTTGTTGTAGGTGAGTTGTAAGCAGTGTATGTGTCATCATGATGGATAGCACAGTTCTCTCAGTCCTGGTTCTGCTGCTGACCTGAACTGCAGGGGCGGAGGATGGCAGGGGGGCTCTCCATGATCCAAGCCCAGCTTTCCCTGGCCTTCTGTCCACACAAGGTTCCCCTTGACCGAGAAAGACATTGGGTTAAGATGAGGGTCATCACTGCTGTCACCTTATTTCCAGGTGTTCCAATCTTACATTAATGAATGCAATAACTATTCCTTAGTTTAGGGCTGTGCTGAGAAAATCATACTATTGAAATGTAGTTTTTTTTTCTTGTCAGTGAATAAGTGCTTTAGATCCTTTTGCTTTGTTGTTTTTTTTTGTTTTTTTTCGTTTTGTTCGTTTTTTTGTGTTCCAATTGCGTTTATATTGGAACATGGTTCAGTATGGTATGTTAACAAACCGTTCCCGGCACGGGTTTCACAGCATGCTTAGCTAATCGTACTCATTACAGAGAACTATGCTGGTGGAACATTTTGGTGACATGGCAACTCTTGATTGGTCAGTCACCCAGACAGTCTATTCGAATACTGATTTCACATCTCCACAATGGATCATGCTATACCAGCACCAAACAAGCAAATCAAATCATGATCATGTTTTAAAAGTATTTTACATATTTTTTTAAGTACATTTCCTGGGTTAAACATTTCTAAATTATATTTATTACCTTCATTGAAAGTCAGTAACTTTAATCTGATTACAGTAATTTTTCATGTAATGTTTTACACTGTTTTTGACTTAAAAGTAATTAGATTACAGTAACTAATTATTTTGGAATCAGACACTGGTCACATCCTAAATTACACAAATCTGTTTTCTCTGTTTGTTTGTGTCGTGCCACAAATTATGAAACTGTAAATTACACCCCAAATGTATTTTAATCAGATTTTTGGACAGTTTCTGGATTCATGTGTTTTTTATAAAAAAAAAAGGATTTGAGTAAGATACGATTAAAAATCGGATTTTCTTTCATCCAATTTCTCTACCCCTCCACCTCTTAAAGTCATTTTTTAAAGCTAAATCTCTCTCTTTCTTTAATGAGAGGGGTATAAACCCAAACATGTGCAAGGTTCATTTGCAGGTTCTTGCTGCATCCTTCAAGTGTGATGTACATATTCTTGTCAGTCTGTTGTCAATCCACCAATGCAACAAAAAGATAAGTCTTCTCCATAGCTGACCAACTCAAATGGAACCTGGCATTACATTATTGACTTGGCTTGGGAAGCCAAATAAGTGGTGCTTGTTTTTTAGTGATTGATTTGTTGGGAGATTAAAATGGATCGTTCATCCAAAAATGAAAATTAATCTTTTAGAAATTCAATCATTTTCTCACCCTCATATTATTACAAACCTGTAGGACTTTCTTCATTGGAACACAGAAGGCAATGTTGCACAATGTCATGCCTTAACATTCTACCCAGCATCTCATTTTCTGTTCCACAGAAGAAAGTCATGCAGATTTTGGAATAACAAGGGTGAGTAAATAATAACAAAATTGAATACCCCATCTTTCGTGATGGATTTCCTTTAACCCATTATCATATTGCGAATCATTCACTTTAGACCTCCTCTGACTACAAGAGGATTTTCAAGCTTCCAGTGCCTTCTCAGAAATAACTCTGAGGTATACAAGAGCACTGTGCCATGGAAAAAAATCTCTTCCTCCACTTTGTGCTCTCCATCCAGCCTTAGGTCTACTATAGGCGGTGCTCGCTCACATCTGAGCATCTGCCTATCACACAGCGTGAGGAAAGAGGGCTGTCCACATCTTCAAAATTGTCCTCTTCTATGGCCTACACCCCATGCGGTGAAGCTGTCAGTTTGAAAGCCGTGTCTTTGTGCTGTTTCCATGTGTAAAAATAACATCGATCAATGTAGGTTGTCATTAAATTTAACGTGGTGCTTTGTCTATTTTCAGGAGGATGACAGACGTTTGGTCCTTGTGACAGTGGTCCAACGGAGGGCTGTTGTTAATCATTATAGAAACACGAACACATCAATGACCAATACAGTATATTTGTGCTTAACTCACGCGTATGCACATATTGTACACACATGGTCCAGTGTAGGAAACCAGTTTATCTGAAATTCTGATAGAATGAGGCTCTATTCCATGTGGTTGTTCTCTGCTATTCACTTTGAAGACTTTGGACAAAGTCGTAGAGAACGAGAGAGAGAAAGACATAGATAAAAGGAGAGAGAGAGAGAGAGAGAGAGAGAGAGAGAGAGAGAGAGAGAGAGAGAGAGAGAGAGATTTGTGGAACCCTGAAGTTTACTGGTCTTGTTGTATGATTATTTTAAGTACTCTCAAAGGCATGACTCATTAGGGGGTGTTATGTGACTATCTTTGTGGTCTCCTTCCTCTATGCTTTCCTGTTGAAAAGGCCAGCTTAGACTAGCAAGAATATTCATGCTGGCCCAAGCTGGTTTGGTGCTGGTATCGTTGGTGGACTATCATGGCCAAAACATGCTGGTTACCCAGCATAGCCTTTCTGATGAGACTGGTTGACCAAGAGACACTTGTTGGCTAAGCTAACTAAGGCTGGTTCAGACACATTTACATTTACATCTACATCTAGTCATTAAGCAGACACTTGTATCCAAAGTGCCTTACAAATGAGGAACATAAGCAATTTGTTATACAAAGTAAAAAAATATCTGCACTATTGCTCTAACAAGTTCCAAGAGCAGTTAGAGTGGTGCAGAAGAATGAGACAGACAAGGAATTTATTTTTTATTTTTTATTTTTTTGTCCAATACTTTATAATAACTTTATTTAATACATCTTTAACAAACATTATATGATGCTTAACAGATAATTTGTTAATGTATTTTCAAAAAGTTAGAATTATGAGATGCACTAATGAATTTAACAAACATTACATACTGCTTTACGGCTTATTAGTTAATTTAAATTCAAAATACTTAGACATGTTAAACTTTCATTCATATATGGCCTAGCACTTTTTAACATAAATACATATTTTTTTATGTTTTTTAATACAAATTATTAACAGATACTTGCTATTAACAGATGCTATTAACAGATATTAACAGATCCTTACAAATGTCATTAAACTTTTTCATAAATGATTAATAAATTAGATCATGCACTTTTTTTGGTTACAGAAAAAAATAAAAATTCTACTGCATCAAACACTTCATGTTTACAAATTATTTATGAATGTCCTTCTAATTAGAAACCAAGGTCTGTAAAAGCCACACATTTGCTGTTTGTTTGTTGTGGTCTGTAAGAACACTTTTACTATTTACTGAATGCATAATCTCATTTAATTCCAAACCTTTAAACCTACATTTCTGTCTGTTTCGCTCACAATTCAAATCTGAATTTTCAAAAAGATTTTATTATTTATTTATTTTTACAATGTAGTAAAATTCTTCAGAATTTGTCATTTTGTGTTCCAAAAATAAATAAATAAATAAATAGATAACTACGAGTTTGGAACTAATAATTTAATGCTAACTTTTAAACATATCCTACACTGCCTTTGTGATTCAGTAGTTTTGTAATAAAACATACAAAAAAAACGAAAAAAAAAAAAAATTGTGCACTTTCAAAAAGAAGAGTTTTTGTACTTCTGAGAGATTCAGCAGTTTTGAGAATTCTTCTCATTGTTTGGCTCTTGTAGTATTCCAAACAATCTGCTTTATGAATGAGGCTCACATTCCCAGTCATGCTTGGGTTTGAGAAGTAAAAGACCCACACACCTCAAGCTGTTATAGTACAACACTCAATGCTCTGAATCAGAAAACCATACCCACATCTTTGGCTGAAGGACTAATTTGGACCAGGATTTGTTTGGTTTTCACACTGAGCATTTAAAAACAGACTGCAATCCCAAACACTCTCAGATTCAGATCAAACGGACATATGCCTTCGTCTCTGAGCAGCAGGAAGACAGTCAATCTCTCTCATACTGTAATAAGATTCTTCAAGTTCAATTGAGTCTGGGTTTGTGTGAACAGACCCTTGTGTTTTTGAACATTGGGGCTGGTTTTTAACTGGATAGAGATGGTCATTAGCTGTTCAACCCACTACCATTCCCCCAAAACAGCTAACATTATTATGGTATGACCAGCTGGAATCTAGTCTACCAAGACAGTCTACCAATTTGGACCAGCAAATGACCATCTTGGACCAGCTAAAAACTAACTGTCATGTTCCAAACACAGCTGAAGCTGAATTTTCCAGCTGGAGTCTCCAATGAAAACTTAAAAATACCTGTTGAAGTGTAATATTTTCTAATCAATTGCATTGGAAAATAAGGCCAATCTTTGAAGCTGGCGTGTTATTGCAACGTTGCTTGCTGACTGTGCAACCAGCGTTAGTACCAGCACCTGGATTCACAACTTCCCAATGGGCACCAATTACTGATGCAGCCTGAATCAGTCACAATCCTCATTAATGTGTGAAATCAGGTTCAGCTCGAGGGACCTTGAATGGTCTCATGTGTTCCCCTACTTTATTCCTCTATGAAGCAGCACTGCAGTTAATTAGCCCTGTCCTGAGCAAAGCCCTGTGGGAGCTGAGAGTGGATTTCTGTGCTTTTAAAACATGGCAAATAATTCAGCCATGAGGTGTATTGTATTGATAAGCCAACTGAATTCTCGGTTTATAGATGTGTAGCAGTCCACTTGGTCTGTTTGTTTCTAGCAAGGTCTATAATACCTGGAGAGAGCTAAAGTATCTGTTAGCATTCCCTTTTATCTCAATGGCAGTTGTTCAGCTGGTGCATGCTGCCCCAGAAATACACAACTTTTATGCTACCATCTTTGCTCATGGGCATATAGTTTCTAAGACATGATTGATTTTAATCCATTAATCTTAGAATTAAATGCTGTGAAGCCACAGGAAAATGATGTCTTGATATGCCAACAGTGCTGATTGGCTGGTGACACCACAATAAAGCACGCAGTCCTAAGCTTTTCACTAGCGACTATCCTGAGCTGTGACATCAAAGGCAGCAGAAAAGAAAACATAAAAGTCAATTGTAAAACTTTTTAGAGCCCACCAAAAAATCAGGCTCTGGTAAAACTTCTGTTAAGATAATGAAATACTTGTGATTTATATATTCCTTTGGAAAATGTATATTTAGTCACAGTACACAGCTACTTTTGAATGGTTTTTATTGGTAAAACATGTTTTGTGCAAAATTGCATCTATCAGCAAGGAACAGGAACTGCCCATGCTAACCAACCAAACATTCAGACTCTAGTTTCTACAACCTAAATGCAAATGTAATTTTTCATCTAATGCCTTTTTGCATGCATTGGTTTTAATTTAACTTTCTTTGTCTTAGTAAAAACATTTATTAACACGCTTTTAATTTCTGTCACACTGGTTTTCTCAATGTTTCTCTCTCAGGCATGTCAAACTGATTTCATTGTTGTCTTTGATAGTCTCCCCTTAGCTGGTTCTATAATTAAAAATTATTTAAGTAGAGAGGAATACAACAGATGTTTTATGTCTTGCTCTCCCCGAGACCCTCTCTCTTGCCCTCCCTCTCTCTCTATTTGTTCTCAAGAGATATGATCAATGTGGTAAAGAGCCAATTATATGGGTCATGAAGAGATGTCACTCTTCACCTGGGGCAAGGTGTGCCAGAGCACACAACAGATGGAGGGCCACCCTTAGAGCAAGTCTAATCTACACTTGAAATTACCCTTTATTTCGGCAGAAAAACACGTTTGTTTTCCTTTTAAAGGGACGCAGATTATTTATGTGTGGTTCTTAGTTGTTTAAATTGAGCTCTAAATACATGTTTGGCAGAGGTCAATTTTGGCTTGGCAGCCAACTTAGTAACTCTCACAAGCAGCTATTTTCCATAGAGGTAACAGGTATACCATACAGGTCTGCTATTCTTGAATGAGGAAAGACCAACATATTAGAAACTGTTTGACTAGATTATGTTCCAATAATTTATTTAAAATGAGTAATGCAATCTGAAAACAGTGGTATCAGAAATTTAGCTTATTAACTCAAATCATTATAAAATGCATTACTGTGAAAATAATAGCAAGCATATACTTTGGCTAATACCCTAAACTGAACTGCTGATTTGAAAAACTAACAGATGTGTTTAAAGCTGTATTGTGTGATTTTATATACAGTATATACTGTAGAGAAAATAGTGTCTTACCCGATCTGTAAGACTGTAATGATTGGGTTTTGTGTTGCAATCAGTGGCATGTGTGAATAACAAAAAAAAAAATGAAATAAAGTTTATTGGGAGGGTGAGTAGTGCGGCTAACTTTAATTTACTTTTCTCTGCGATAGCGAAGTTATCATTTGTCTCATCCACAATGCCAAGCTGTAATCCATCAGGGGACACCAGTCCCAGAGCTCATGATTCAAATTCGCCCGTAGGGAGTGTGTATGTGGATGAATGGGGATAGTAATGTTTGGCAATACTAATAAGATCTGGTATGAATTGTGTGAGTGTGTTAGGGTCACTTACTCATTCTTAATTTTTTTTAATTTCTTTTAATGAATTTGATTTTCATTTTGTAATTGAATAAATTAATATGTTGGCAAAATAATTTTTTTGTCTACAAAACAAATTTCAAATATTTAAGCATACGCCTTCAGATCAAATGGTTTCTAAGATCATGAGAAACATTTCAGGCAAGAGACCTCAAACTTTTGAACGCTAGTGTGTGTGTGTTTGTGTGTGTGTGTGTGTGTGTGTGTGTGTGTATATATATATATATATATATATATATATATATATATATACAGTACACTTCACATTTAGCTTTATGTAAAAAGATTTCAAATTTGTGATTATTCGATTTAAGACTTGTGTCCATTCTTTTAGAAACATAATTTACATATGAGCTAATCAACAAGAAGGCCTTGTTCTCATTGAAAAAGTAACTGATGCACATGGTGTATGTTTCTCTGTCTGTCTTTTTGATTACAGTATCCTCAAGATCAGCAGCCTTGTGTAATTATTATTCCATGGGTCATTGTCAAAAGACAATTTTAAATGTAGCTGATGAATGGGGGAGGGTAAGAAGGAGAAAGGGAGAGAAATATGTGGAGTGAAGCGAAGAGAGCAAAATGAAGAGAGACAGGTTCCTTTTAATTGCTGTGGTATCGAAATTAGTATTCCGTGTCCATCAGTTCAATCTTGCTGTCTCTTTTGCTGGTGGCAGAGTACAGATCTTTTATAGTTGGCCTTCATTCTTAGTATCTCTCTTTCTAGCTACATTCCACTGTACTCTGAGGAGATGCATACAGGCTTAGAGAGATCAAGGTTGGAGGCTACCTCTGGCAGCTAGCCATCACTACACTCCGACTGTTGTGAAGGACTCAAGGGTTTTTTCAATAATCATTTTTTCATTAGCTTTTTCAATAACTCAGTGCAAAAATGTCCACTTTAAGCTTCACAGAGGTAAATTATCTATGTTGGTTGGATGACTGGGTCGCAGTGCGGGACCGGCTTAACACCGCCCTCAAGTTATGGTATGTCAACGGTACTCCTGATATGTCCTGTAAAGAAACACAAGACTGGACAGGGGAAATAGCAGAGTTAAGATAGTGTGACAAACAATAAGGACTCAAAGCAAAACCAGTGTTGGTTGACCAGTCTATGTGTGGGTTGTGCTTTACCAACCAAGGATGCCCCTATACTACCGGTGCCAATGGAGATTGGATAAGATAGAAAGACAACTGCTCCATATTATTACCAGAGATGGTGACCAGCTTTGTGGATTGAGTGATGATGGACAGTGGTGTGCCACTGAGGGTGTGGGCAGTGATGGGTTTATCCAACTTGACCATAAGAAGCTGCAATTTAGAAGCCAAGTTTAAATCCATAAAGTTCCCTTCAGCTCCGGAATCAACCAAAGAAAAAACCGGGGATGCCTTGGGAATGGCTGATTTGCTCTCGGCTTCCGAGTTGGAGAACCATGAACAGGTATATCAATGAGTCTCTGACAGCATGTTTCATCCACCTGTGATATAAAATTACTACTACCATGATATAAACTTTTTGTCATATCACTCATCCCTAATAAGGTACTGTATGTGTTATGCTCTACATCCTGTTGATTATACAAATACAAGATTGTTCTGTAACGAGCAATAGCAAGACACACAGACCCAAATGCAGAGGAACAGTTCAAAGGATTTATTTGCAATAAATGTGAGCAGTCACTGTGGATGTCGAGGATCCCAGCACCATATATTTAATCAGAATAATCAGAGTATAACTTTTAATAATTTAGTATAACATCTAATATAATTAGACAAAGTAAAGGCATTTTTATTTGGAACTTGCAAACCAAAAGATTTTATTCATAATACATTTCTGGCATCTGCGTAGAATCAGCTTTTTCACATTACAGCTACAGCTACATTACAAAAATACAGTACTTTATAAATATGACTGAATAAGATATGTTCAAAGCTGTCAAATAGCTGATTTTTGCACATATGCAACAACACATCAATTTAATTCTATATAATTATGCAGCAAATTGCAACATTGCTTTGCATGGCACCCATAAACAAGTTAAAGTTCTGCTATGCTGTAAATAAGTGGCACGTAACAACGTGTCAGAACTAAATTATAATCCCATTATAATCCATATAGCTGTTTACACTGGAAGCCCCAACTGTGACAGTTTGCAGGTGCTACAGCCTATAGAAAGCTGTGTATTGGCTACACAATTTTTAATAGGCTAAAGTTATGAGGTGTCAGAAATCATTGCACTAATACACTGTGGTATAAAGCAGAATCTCATAATTTCTACCATTGCACTGTAAATACCTTTATATTACCTAGTTTGTGTTTCTGTTTTTATTCCAATCTTAAAAGGGTGGTGTGGTCCTAGCTAAATCTTAGGACTGGTAACCAGAAAGTTGCTGGTTTGAGCCATGGAAAGATCAGGCTGTGAACAGACACCATTGTGCTCATGACCAAGGTCATTTTGCATAAAATAATTTGTTAATGACTTAACCAGTTAGCAAGTGCTCAATGGGATGTCTTAAGGTATCAGTTAATAGTGTTGACTAAATTAATGCTGCAGTAGCCATGAGGTGTCATTCAAGGCTGTCACAACCAGATTCTTATTGGCCTTTGACTTGGATTGAAGATAACCAAATTTGTGTCTTGGTATAGTCAGGGGTCAAATTGGGGCAGAACATCCAGAACAGCATTCCGGAACCACCGTTTTAAAGAAGAAAAAAAAAATATTGACAGTTTGTTTTTCACTTCATTCTATTTCATGCAGGCAGGCTCCAGTTCAGTGTTTTGGTGCATTCTGTCTCAATTTAACGAGTGTACTCTCTCGAAAACACTGTTAAAGTTCTAATTACGTTTAGTTAATTATGTACGTAAGCAATGTTCTGAGACCATATTGAGTGGCACAGACTTCTTCAGCCTTACAACAAACCCTAACTTTACCTTTAGCTCTAGTTAGAGGAATATAAGAACAAAATCTTCTTTTAAATAGACACATTGACGTTCTGAATCTATACAAATGGTTCACCATTAGGTTAAATTGATTTGAAGCATTGAAATCTCTATTGGATCCCTCTGGATCAGTGGGTAGAATGATACTGGCATGGTTACTGTTATAAAATGGGTTGTCCATAGCAATGTCTTGTTATGGTTAAGAGTTCGGTATTCTGCAACCTTCAGCTTGTTACTATGTGTCTGAGAGACTACCTTGTAGCTTAATAAATATATCGTCATGCTGCCTATCTAAAGGACTTCTTGGGGTAATGATAAAGGAATTGATCACATCCCAGATGACAGCTGCACCACATGTCTGATAGGATACGTGTGAGATGGCTTCATTAGAATCTGGAATGGGCAGGCCAGTCCCAAACGCTTCTGTTAACTCTGGAAAAACCTGAAACCTCATCCCTTCCAAGAGGCCCTGCCCATATGAGTTGAAAAATAGGATCAGGATGATACAACATAGTAAAAATGGATAGAAAAATGGAATAGGGGAATGGTACACCAAAGCCCTTGATATACTTTCCTCCTCTTTTCTCTTTGAAGAAGGGCATTGACTTTAAGACACTACAGAAAGTTGAGAAATTGGAAAGGAAAATCGGGCCTAGGGAACAGATACTGCATATCCAGTATGGATGTTTTTCAAAGCCCAGGGGCCTCCAATGGCCCCTTAACAAGCGCATCTTGCTTCTGACAATTACTCCAATGCCATTTGAGTCTAACGACACAGGTGTGGAAAATAATGGGCTTGAAGATTTATGAGGATATGTCAAGCTACCAAAATCCCTGGAGATCTCCAACATTTAACCCTCTGGGTTCTGAGGGTGTTTTGGGCCCTGGAGAAATGTTGACATGCCTTGACATTTGTGCTTTTTTTCAGTTGCTTAAAAACATATTAATGGCTAAAGTCTGATAACACTGTATACAGCACAAACTGGGCTACAGTAATATGTGAGCAACGTGTGTACATGTTTGTATTTTTGAGAAAATAATGTTTATGCGTGGTTTTTGAGAAAACTAACATTTTAAGTAATTAAAATAAGCCCATATAACACATACTAAACATTTGTCCACTAGACTTTTGAGAACTGGATCTTGTGGCCTAGAGTTTTTGCTACAAAATGATGTGAACCATTCTGATCACTCATTCATACAAAACAATATAGTAATTGAACTTTTGCTAGACACTTTTAGTGTTAGAAAGGTCATATGTGAGGAGGTGTGAATTATCATGAATAATTTGATTAACACCTGAGGAGACAAAAGACCCCTCCCCTGGGCCTATCAATGAGGAATCTAACAGAAAGAGAATGAATGTGAGGAGACTTAATGATCAAAATCAATTTTTAAGTTAAAATAAGTAATCTGACTATACATTTTCTTGACATAAAGACTTTACTTAATTTTAGACCTACACTACCATTTAAAAGAAGTCTATTCTGCTCACCAAGGCTGCATTTATTTTATCCAAAATACAGTAAAAACATTGAACTCTTTCTACAATTTAAAGTTATTTTATTTTTTTTTATTTGAATATATTGTAAAATGCAATTTGTGATCAAAGCTGAATTTTCAGCATCATTACTGCAGTCTTCAGTGTCACATGATACTTCATAAATCATTATAATATGCTGATTTTATAATATGGGAATATTTAATGTGCATTTTACTAATTTAACCTGAACACATATTTGCAAGCACAAGCTTTATTGATGATAATGAGACAGCATAAACACTAGCTAAGATATAATCTAAACATTTATATTATTTTAATATCATATTATATATCATATTTATATCATACAGCATATATTTTAAATACCTGCTTTAGCCGAAACAGCATTTAAATGTAACTAAAACTTGCTTATTAGGACATATTTCACATTTCAATACTCTGAATCGTGGCTGACAAGTTTGGAAACAGTCCCACTAGTAAAATATGTACATGTTTATATAAAATAGCATGTCAACTAATTAAAATTAAATTACTTTCTTGTCCAAATTTGTATCCTCGGCTGGATCAAGTCTCTCTTCAAAATTCAAACGTTCATCGGAGTCACGCTCTTCTTCTGAAGAAAATTTTAATGCTTCGTCACTATCCAGGAGTTTTCTCACTTGTGTATCGTGCTGTCTTTCAAACGTGCAGAGAAGTTAATGAACTTTGTTTTTAAGGCTCAGTCAGGGGGCGTTCACCATTTTCATTGATCGCTTCAGCACATTCCCATATGAATAGTGCCCTCTACCTGTGTGTGTGATCACATTAGGGATAATTAGCTGAGCCAGGAGAAACTGTACATCGCTTTGTTTCATACAGATTACATTGCAGAAGAAAATTTGTTTTACATTTGAATTATTTTATTTTAAAAGTAGACATTTTAAGCTTTCTTTAGACATACGTTTCATGTTTGTATGATAAGTATTCGCAGAGTTTCAGTCCATTTTTGTGATGTGTTTCATAAATATGCTCGCGAACACAGAGACAATTGAAAGCTCACCCTTTATATTTTCTTTATTTTACAAAAGCACAAGGTTTTGATGTTATTGTGAGCATACACAAATAAAAGTAGACCCTTTATAGTCAGAGTATGACAGAGTATTTTAAGTTGTTTCCCCTGTAATGTCCTGTAAAAATCCACCAGGACACGCCGGCGCGTCCGTCGACCCCACAGGGTTAAGCCTTCGCATTTTCCCTGAGGTATCACTTTTTAGTGCTTCCTCAAATCCTCATGCTATGTCAAATGTTCCCACAATACAAGTGACGGTGGACAAATTGTATATGAGTATATTTTGGTAACTGCTTAGAGTCTTTTGTGTAGGATATAATTGCCTAGGGCAACATGACCACAAGGGAAATTGAAATGTTGCTTCCAAAAGTTATTATGCTTCTAAATCAACCCCATTTTTCCAAATTAATGACACGTGCCATCCCACATCAAACATTTTTGCAACAATTCATTGGTTGCATTTTCACACTAAAATTACAAAATTACTAATTTACTCCACTGATGATTAGGTTTAGCTGCAACATATTTCAGAAGAATTGAAGAACAATCATGTTTCCTTTCTTGATAGATGCAGAGTGAAAGATTTATAAAGTTAATGTTAATATACTTTCTCATATACCATCTTATTATGCTGAGACAATTATAAGTTAGCCATTTGTAGGTTGATTTCCCCAAAGATTGCCAACAATAAGGATCTGTGATGATATCAAAACAGTTTGAACAGCCCAAGCTGCCCGACACAGTGACATTGGTTCAGCAAATGACATGGGTTTGGGGCAGGACAATGTTTTTTGACCAACCAGTGGTAGATAGGGGAGTCTTAGGGAAATCTGCTTGAAAACAATCATTTTAAAATTCTGTTTGCTGACACTAATGGTGAAAAATAAGGCACATGTTTAAGGCAGTACTGTAGCGTTGTCTTTCTCTTTTTTTTATTTGTCTGTTTGTCTCAGTCTAGTTCATTCTCCTCCCTCAGCACTGTAACCACAGAGAAATGTGAAATCCTTAAGGAGACAGAGATTGGCGCTTTTGGGGGAGGGGGGTTCTTTGGGTCTGCTCCCAGTGCACGCCATTGCCGGCTTGCAGACACAATTTGGTGACAAGGGGGACAGGGACAACTCTTAGGGAGCACAGTAATCTAGTGGGATCTAGTGGGAGTGCCATGGGAGAAAAAAGATAGAGGGATAGGATAAAAGAGAGAGAGAGAAGATTTTTTTGTATTTTTATTATACAGTGAAAGACCCAGTTTTCGACAGTTTTCTACAGACCAACAGTTCTGGGTTTGTTCAGGTTGCTGTTTATGTGTGTACTACACTAACCATAACCACATTATTTTAAGCCATTATTGGCAAATTAGACAATGGGTAACATCTTATTTTAAATTTGTAATGTTTGCATTGAAGAAATGAACAGTTGGATGTGCCAAAACTTCCTTTAGTTAAACAATTACAAGACAGAGGTCATTGTATTTGTCAAAAAAAGCGAAATTCCAAAGTTGAATACATACTTTCACTTTAAGGGCTTAAAGACAAAAAATCAAGAAATCGTGGTGTCATTTTGGAGTCAGACCTTAGTTTCAGTCACGTCAAAGAAACTACTATATCACCCTACTTTCATATAGCCAGAATTAGATGTTTTGTATCCAGTCAATACTTAGAGAAACTTGCATCATGCATTCATCACCAGTAGGGTAGATTACTGCAATAGACTCTTAACCGGCCTTCCCAAAAAGACCATTAGACATCTGCAGCTCATTCAGAATGCCGCTGCCAGGATTCTCACCCAAACCAAAAAATCTGAGACATACAGAGAGTTCACTCAAAACAAGGTAAGACAGCGTTTAGCCAACAGTGGCCACATTTAAATCCAGACTGAAAACACTTCTGATTATCTGTGAATTTTTTGACTGAGTATTGTGCTGCACATATTGATTTAACTGATTTGTCGTGCTCGTAATACCTGTTCTCCTGATTTTTATGCTGTTGTATTCTTTTTATTTATTTTTTTTATAACTTTTTCTCAGTGTATGTATTACTTTTTATTTGTATTTCATGTTCTTAATTGTTTTTTTTATTTTTTTATGTATCTTGTATTTTCTTTAACATTTATATGTAAAGCACTTTGAATTGCCATTGTGTATGAAATGTGCTACATAAATTAACTTGCCTTGCCTGCCTTGCCTAAAGTGTCCTTGTTACACATATTACATGTAATGACAATAGTAATACCAGTAAATTATGAATAATTACAACAACTAACCCTAAACAAAACCCCAACCATAAACCTATAGGAAGTACATCGTGTTAAAGAATATTACTCAGTAATATTAAAAGAAAAGTAACTGAACTGGTGGTGGCCCAATAGAGTTTGTCCTAGAAACACTACATTTTGTATGGTGGCTATTCATACCCACCCCTCAGTGAGCCAAATTTCTAAATTTTTCTATGGACTGTTTTATATGTTCCCATAGAATCCCTTTTGGGAGGAAGAAGAAAATAAATAATACGAAAACTTACAGAGACAGTAGGTGCCACGTCACCTTCGGTGTTGGGCCCCTAACAATAACTGTCTCAAAGCTAACACACATGGACTAAAAATCACAAAACGCTCTTTGAAAGGGATATTTCACCCAATATTTAAAATTATCTCATCATTTACTCACACTAATGCCATTCCAGATGTGAGAAACAGATCTTAATTCAAGTCTTTTTTTCTATCAATCTCCATTTTCACTCTCATATTGTTTCTTTTATTTATTTACTTTTTTTTTTTTTTTTTTGCCATTTTGCATTGTTCATGCATATTTCCACCTACTGGGCAGAGAGGATAATTTATAGCAAATCAAACCTAAATATTGATCTTGATATATTGTTTCGGAAGTCATGGATTTAACGACTGGAGTCGTATGAATTACTTTTATGCTGCCTTTATTTGCATTTTGGAGCTTAACATTTCTGGTCACCATTAACTTTTATTGTGAGGACCTACAGAGCTTAGATAAAGAGAAAGAGAATCATACACATCTGGGATGGCATGAGGGTGAGTAAATGATAAGAGAATTTTCACTTTTGGGTGAACTATCCCTTTAAATTTTGTGGGGTCTTTCCACAGGACAGTAGAGAGAAAACAAATAGTGAGAGAGGAAGGGTGAACAGGATCAGCAATTTACATGTCAGACTCACACTTGCACAAAGAGTACAGCTCAGCATGTAGAAGCATGTGCACTAACTACTAATCCACAGCTTTGATGTGAGTCATTATATTTATACAGCTTCCTTAATTTAGATTTCCAAAAACACCTACACATCTCTCAGCCAATGCATTTCTTCTGTCTTGATTTCTGGCACTAGTGGCGATTTACTGAGGGTGTGTAAAAGCTATCAGTGTTCCAGTGGCGCGTAAAGTAATTTGTCAGGTGGCAGAATGACAGGAGCTGTTTATCTGTTGTTATTCTTGTACTCACAGCGAGATCCTCAACACCCTTATTACACCTGGAGTTGTGTTGTTAACATACTGCAGTCTAATTTCCACCACTGCAACACTTTTAAAAGAATCGGATACATTAAGTCATTTTGACAGACGTTAGATACTGAGAAAAAAAATGCAATGTGAATTATTTTTGCTACGATAAAAGTGGGTAATATTTAACTCCTTCTTTTATTCTTTTAAAATTATTCTTCACCAAACACATTTTTTTGTATGTAAGATTTTTTTGGTTTGTATAAGATATGTTAAAATATTACATGTATTTTCTGAAACTAAGGTAGTTGGATAAAAGTCAATATATGTTTTTGGAACAGGAAGAAGACATAAGCTCTGTTCCAAGATTTAGGGAGCTGCTTTGTTGTTAACCACCTACATAGGCAGTACCTTAAAAGTATTAATTTGTAACACTTTATATCAACTAATTGCTAGGGGTGCCATGGAATCTCTGCTCAGTTTTTAATTTTAATAGCCACCAATTTTGGAGATACTAGCAGTACTGAGTACAGACTCAATTCGGTACCGGCATATTGTTTGAATACAGCCGGTTGCTTTAAAACAGTTACAAGCATATGTCTGCGCATGCTCTATAGAATGCACGTGTCTCACAGTGAATGTAGCTGCTGTGTGAACAATCAAATGTGCTTTTGGTCAAAATGCCCCTCTTGATGGAATAGTAATGTTTAAACAGCCGTTTATGTATTACAAGTATATAAACGGATAGGACAAATATCTGGAAACTCTTGACGAGATGTCAATGTAAATTTATGTAAATGAAGCCATTAATGCATTACTTGAGTGCAGGCAGGCAGGACAGAAATCTTGGATTTATTGGAAAATATTGGATTTTTGCTGCATGTAAATGCAGCCTAAGAGACCTGGTGTCTGTTATAAGCATATTGTTTATATTAATCAAACAACAATACTGACAAGAAATAGAGAAAAGCACTCACTGCCCTTGGCTGGATAACTTCTCAGTCAAAGTCTAACTGCATCGAATCTGAATGTAATAATCAAGCATTAAAGATAATCCATAATTTAAGCAGTTTTATTAATTTGATTCCATTTTTAATGTTTTTATGTTACAACATTTAAATGTTTTATTGCTGCTGTTACTGAACAAATTAAATCACTGTTCTCTATTTTATTACTCTATTTTATTAATGGTTCTTGAATAATTACATTAAAAACAAAGCAATGTTTAAGAAACACTCGAAGGCTACATTGTTTAGATTTTTATTTTGTTAATATCTCTATTAATATAAAGCTTTTTAATAAAGGAATGTTTTCAATGGCATATTAAAGCAATATCGCACGAGCAAGAGTGCTGTATGGCCTTATATCAGCACAGTTATGATTTGGCCACAGGTTGAGTGCCACAGATTTTCACAGCAGTGCTGATATAGGGGCATACAGCATAATTGCGAGTGTGATATTGCTTTTATACAACATTTCAACAAATAAGTAAATAAATAAATTAGGAAAAACTAAAGTCGGCCACAAAAATTGAACTACTTTCTTACGCCATGGATCAGGATCTGCCATTTCTAGTTTGAAAGATGCGGCCAATCCTTTGTTACTAATTCAAAAAAGTCCTTTTAGAGCTAGTAATGATGGCTTGGGCGGTTTTCTAACAAGTTATTGGAGAAACAAGGGTGTGTGTGTGTGTGTGTGTGTGTGTGTGTGTGTGTGTGTGTTTAATCGAGAGAGAGAGAGAGCAAGCAAGCGCAATTGAGCGTGTGCAATTACCTGCATCTGTCGCAGCAGTTTCAAGCTTTTTTCCTCAACTGTAGTGTTGTATTGCTGAAGACAATGTATTAAATTTTTTGTTAAATAGTCATCCGAGCGCTTGTCCCCCCCTGAAAATTTTGCAGTAGCAGGTTCACAGGAGTCATTCACTAGGGAAACCGTACTCTCTTCCGCCATGTTGAATGGTTACGTCTCCTCCCATTGAGGAAAGTCTGCTATCAGGTAAGCGCCATGAGTATGTGTTATTACTCCGTCTGTTGTTTCTCTCAGCTGTAATAAGCCTTAATGCTGAAGCTAGTGGTTTCGCTCTGTTTCCTAGCTGTAGTGTAGAAGTAATCTGATCGATCATGAAGTTAAGAGACAATCCCTTACAAAAATCGAAAGATCATGGCAAATTTTCCGCAAACTTGCGGCAAATTATCTAATGTTGCCAAAGGTTTGCTGCAGGTTTACCACTACCGGTGAAGAGCTGCAAAGTTCTTGCACACATTTTCGGCAAATCACAAGCTCAATTGCATGTTAAAATAATTAAATGCAATGTAAATATTTTTTGTAAGGTATGCTGCTTACTTCAAAGAAACCCGCTTGCTGACTTACATTGCTGACTCAATGAACATCAACTCAACTGGCTCATAACACATAAAAATGGTCCTTTGTTGTCACCTGCTGGCTAAAATCTTTAAAGTCACTGGGATGAATAATTTATTAAAATTGAGTTTGGTGTTATCATGATGCTAAGCTAACACCACAATTAAAAAAAATATATAAATACACAAATAGTTAATATTACGCACAAAATATTGACATACTGTACATTTTAAGCACACTTTTTTATAAATACTTTTCAGTACTGACTGAATTATAAGTAGGCCTATATTTATAATCAGCATTTATCTTGCCTACTCCACCATCTTGTATTTACAATCACTTGAAATGCTGCCTCCGCAGGCAGCTAACTTATTTTTGGAACAGAGCTAGAGACAGAGCCAATAAGGTAGCAAGACAAGGACGAGAAGGACAGAGTGAGGGAAAGAGGGTAACATCAGTCTTTGGTGATTTAGCAACAAAATGACAAATGAATTGACTGACTGCAGAACTCATTCTAGGGTCAGGTTAGCATGCAAACAGGTTACGATGTATGTCATAGCTGGCGGCTTCATCATATCTTCAACTACCCTCTCTTTCATACACACCCAGACACACATCTATGTCCTGTCAACACTCTTCCTGAACCCCCTGCCCACACACTTTTTTTCACCACTTTGGTTGAAATGTGCCAGACCTCTCCTTAGATTACAGTTGTCTGCCATATCTGGACTGTCTGTTACAGGAACACCCTTGCAGAGCAGCCCACGTCCTTCGGACTCTTGTGTCCAGGGGCCCATATCAGCGGGCCTCATTTATGTTCATCTGCTCTGACGTTAAGTGAAATTTTCCCTCCAATCTGTTTGCTAGCACGGCTACCCCTGACAGACAGGCCTATTTATCATAATATCAAATGTGCAACACCCCTCCACTAAATGCATGCCTCTGTGCTAATATCTGGTCACACATACACACAGTAGCCTTGCAGATACAGCATGTCACTGAAATAGGTTTAATTTAGAATCCAATGTTATTGTCTTAGGTTATTTAAAAATACTTTTCAATGAAGCATGATAATGTTGGAAGATCACTATTAAAAAAAAAAATGCCATGTTCTCTTTCTTTTGGTACTGTATTATCATCAATATAATGACTTTCCATATTTCCATATTTTCATATTTAGTAAAAAAATAAATAAAATAAAAATAAAAAAATCACTGCCGCAACCCTAAACCTAACCATTATAGAGACCTACTGACAGTAAAAAGAAAGAAAAAAATAAAATCACATTACATCCTTTTTTAAGCCATAACATTTTGGTTCTCACAAAAAGTGTAGTTCTCTCTTTTATGCAGTGGTTGCACTGCACCTGCTGTTTTCACTATCACCATGAAAATAGGGCTTTTTTAAGAGCCATTACAATTTGGATAAATGTGCCAGCTCTTTGAACGTAGGACAACTTTTCCCGAGAATAAGCCTTGATTTCATTATAGTAGCAGTGCAGACGCTAAGATACATTATTGTTTAAATCCACATCAGAGAATTTTTTTTTTTAAATGTATCGCCCATATTTTCAGAACATAACAAAATCTTTTACAACTGCTGTTACGCCTGCCTTTCACACTCTGAAGAGAGAGAGAGAGAGAGAGAGAGAGAGAGAGAGAGAGAGAGAGGGTGTTAGAGTGTTGTTCTAAACTGTGTTAGGATTGTATGCTCAGGTTGAATGTCACAACCAGGCTGAGAGCAGACTAAGTTTCTATATGGTATGAGAGAATGAGGGATGTCTATCTATGGCAGAAGAATTACACGGAAAGCTTATTTGATTTCAGCAGAATTCAAACAGTCTTTACACTTGCATCCTAACCAGACATAAAGCAATAAAGCAGCAAGTGATGAAAGCATGTCTCTTCCATGTAAATCAGAGTTTTTTTCAAAATCAGTCATTACTGTGATTAACGACAGGACATTATCTTGACCTCTTGTTTTCAATTTAAATTAAACAATAAATATCTTTTAATTGTCTATGATTCTGTCATGTCATTCCACATGTTCAAGTTCAGTGTGGGCAGACAAATGGCTTGTCGCTGGAAACTTATTGCATCACGCCTGGTTAGTGCACTGTGGTTTTTCAACATGTTCTACACGTGCCTGTGCTTTGCATGTTCGTTTGTTACACATTTTGGCCAATTCGATAATACATTCAGATAATACATTCAGCTATTAATTTAGTGAAGCATTTAACCAGAGTTGTTTCCCCATCATCAGTGCTTAAAAAAGTGCACAGATTCTGAGTCAGGCAAAATACGTAACTAACCAAATTTGTGAAGTCCCTTTGAACACAGTTACCCTGTTAGAGGTATGGAAACCTTAAAGGAATATTCCGGGTTCAAATCAAGTTTAGCTTAGTCAACATCATTTGTGGCATAATGTTGATTTTCAGGAAAAAAAAATAGAAAAAATGTGTCCTCCCTGTTAGGCACTTACAATGGAAGTGAATGGGCCCAATTGTTGTAGGGTTTTACCCTCTGGGTTCGACGGACGTGCCAGATGCGCGTTATTACAGAGGAAAAAACATTATCAGTATGCCCTAAAAATTCGCCATCATTTTGGGGCACACAGATAATGATAAGACATCATTAGAGACTGTAAAGGGTCTACTTTTATTTGTGTACACTCACAATAACAAAAAAACCTTGTGCTTTTGTAAAATAAAGAAAATATAAAGGGTGAGCTTTCAACAGTCTCTGTGTTTGCGAGCATATTTCTGAAACACGTCACAAAAATGAACTGAAACTGCGAATACTTATCATACAAACATGAAACGTATGTCTAAAGAAAGCTTAAAATGTCTACTTTTAAATAAAACAATTCAAATTTAAAACAAATATTCTCCTGCAATGTAATCTGTATGAAACAAAGCGATGTACAGTTTCTCCTGGCTCAGCTAATTATCCCTAATGTGATCACACACACATGGGTAAAGGTCACAATTCTTATGGTAATGTGCTGAAGCGATCAATGGAAATGGTGAACGCCCCCCGATTGAGCCATAAAAACAAAGTTCATTCACTTTTCTGCGCGTTTGAAAGACAGCACGATACACAAGTGAGAAAACTCCTGGATAGTGACGAAGAGTTACAATTATCTTCAGAAGAAGAGCGGGACTCCGATGAACGTTTGTATTTTGAAGAGAGACTTAATCCAGTCGAGGATACAAATTAGGACGAGTAAGTCATTTAGTTTTCATTAGTTGACATGCTATTTTATATAAACATGTACATATTTTACTAGTGGGATTTATTCCAGACTTGTCAGCCAGGATTCAGAGTATTGAAATGTGAAATATGTCCTATAAGCAAGTTTTTAGTTACATTTAAATGCTGTTTCAGCTAAAGCAGGTATTTAAATTGTATGCTTTATGATATAAATATGATATGTAATATGATATTAAAATAATATGAATGTTTAGATTATATTTTTACTAGTGTTTATGCTGCCTCATTATCATCAATGCTTGTGCTTAGAAATGTGTTCAGGTTAAATGAGTAAAATGCACTTTAAATATGCCCATATTAGAAAATCAGCATATTATAATGATTTCTGAAGTGTCATGTGACACTGAAGACTGCAGTAATGATGCTGAAAATTATGCTTTGATCACAAATTGCATTTTACAATATATTCAGATAGAAATATACTGTTTTACTGTATTTTGGATCAAATAAATGCAGCCTTGGTGAGCAGAAGAAAGTCTTTCTTTAAGTAAAGAAAATGTATTGTCAGAGTACTTCTTTTAACATAAAACTTGATTTTGATCATTAAGACTCCTCACATTCATTCTCTTTCTGTTGCATTCCTCTTTGATAGGCCCAGGGGAGGGGTTTTTGTCTCCTCAGATGTGAATCACAATATTCATAATTCACACCTCCTCGCATATGACCTTTCTAACACTAAAAGTGTCTTGCAAAAGTTAAATTACTATGTTGTTTTGTATGAATGAGTGATCAGGATGGTTTTCACATAATTTTTGTAGCAAATACTCTAGGCTACAAGATCCAGTTCTCAAAAGTCTAGGGGACAAATGTTTATTATGTGTTATATGGCCTTATTTCAATGACTTAAAAATGTTGTTTTTTCAAAAAACATGCATAAACATTATTTTCTCAAAAATACAAACATGTACACACATGTTGCTCACATATTACTGTAGCCCAGTTTGTGCTGAATATAGTGTTATCAGACTTTAGCCATTAATATGTTTTTAAGCAACTGAAAAAAGCACAAATGTCAATGCATGTCAAAACTTCTCCAGGACACAAAACACCCTCAGATCCCAGAGGGTTAAAGGCAGAAATGTGAAGCTTATAATGCAAAGCTGTTTAAACTGCGGCTTTTACAGTCATTGTAGGGGTTATGATTACGTCGCCATAGAAACAAAGTTGTAAAATTGGAGATAACTTTACACAGAAAAGGTTAGTGCTAATTTTATCACATGGAAATCTGTGTAACAGGCATGTTGTCTTGGGGTATGCTTTTGAAACTGAAAATTTGTACATTTATGAATTAGCACTATTCACTTCCAAGTGCCTCATGTTAACACAGATTTTTGCCTTTTTTTTAAGAAAAGGAGTGACAATTCAAAATATTTGTTTTGTTGTAATCAACATTATACCACGAATGCTGATGATTTCACTTTATTGAAATCTGAATATTCCTTTTAATGCATTTTGTAAACAAGTGGATCAAAATATCAAAAGATGGTCTCCAAACTCAAGGTTTAATATGACAGTAGCAATTTTTTTTTAATTAGCTCAAAGCACAAATTCTCATTAAATGTACATCCTTGTCCTTCCTCAAAGAATTATCAACCCAGAAGAAAAATCAAGATATTTTTTTCATAGTATCTAGAGTAGAGTGCTCTTTGACCTGAAGCATCTGCTTACGCTCTTCAGGCGAGATTGCATTAAGAATTGTAATCTACAGGCGGTCTTACCATCTCCATTACTGCCGGCACTCGCGCACCAGTCACTGGTTGTTAATTGAAAATTCAGTAATGTAAATTATAGCTGGGGCAAGGCATCACTGAAGAAATATACCTGGAAATCTTGTCTAGTAATGTCCCATAAGAGCCTTCTTTTAATAGAGCGATTTCTAATGGGAAAGGAGGATGAGGTGACAGCATGCCCTGGAAAACAAACAAACAAAAAAAAGAAAACGGACTCTCTGAGCTTGTCCACCCCAGCAGGGTGAAGGGAGAGAGAGAGAAAAAACATCTTCAAAGACAGCTCACCTAGCAGCAAGGTTTAAAAAAAAAGAAAAAAAGAATATCACGACTGCATAATATAAAATAAAATAAATAAAGATGGAGGTGGATTTGGCCTCTGTTTCCAGGGTTTGGCTAATTCACTGTGAAGTAATGACAGACACAGAACTATCTTTAAATGCGGAGCTCATAGTGCTGTTTTGGTGTACTTGATGTGAAAGGTTTTGAGGTCTTCACAGTTCTGCTTATTTTATGCAAGGTTTCTATCACTGGCATGGTTCGATGTGTTGCTACATGGTTATTCATTTGCATTTACATTTATATTTATTCAAATGACAGATGCTTCTGTCCAAAGTGAATTGCAATGCTCTCGTTAGGTGAAGCTTTACATATATAATTTATTTTCATCTTTATTTAATCCTTCTTAAGTGTGCTATGTGTAATATTTTGACTGTACAAAATCATGACCATAATATGTCATTAGAGAATTAGAAAACATGCTAAGTTGAAATATTGACTTCTCTGATAACAATGCTACAGCCAGTATATTCTACTTTGAAGTTTCCATTCCTGGCCAAAATTTATGTTTATATTTTGGCCTGTGTGATCCCACCCACTGCCCACTCGACAATAGCATTGACACCGCCAGTTTGCCAGATTTGAGCAAGTTTGCAGGCTAACAACACTGCGTGCTGCAGCTATGGAAGCCAGCAAACGAAACCGATCAGAGATATTTTCAGGAACAGATTCCACCTGACCTAAATTGCCCCGCTATCCATCTAAATGGCTAAACCACCATGACCAGAGGCGTTGGAGATGCCTTTGGAAGATGGAGACAGCTCAAAGCCCAGAAATGCTTTAGAATGGATGCTGAGTTCGCTAATTTGCGTGTCAACATTCTGGCAACCAGCATGAGCTTTGAGCTTTGAGCTTTGAGTCTGGGGCGGGACAGACAACTCTCCAACTCTCTTCTTTTGGTGAATAAGGACTGCTTTGTTTCTTATATAACTTCAGACAAAATGTGTTATACCACTTGAGACGTATGGCTTACTTTTCGCTGCCTTTATGTCCTTTTTAGAGTTCAAAAGTGTTGGACTTAATTCACAACATTGTATGTACAAAAACACCTCATGCATCCTTTTAAAAAAATCTTCATTTGTGCTATGTAGAAGTAAAAAAGTCAGATTATGAGATGGCAACTTTGCTGCACTTTTAAATGATTTATCTATTTGTTTAAGCGCACAACTATGTGCTGCATCTTTAATTTATTTACATTTTTTTATCTTTTATTTTATCTACTTTTTTATGCTCCTAATAGTTTTGCAATGCATATATACATATATATATATATAAATATGAGTTATTTTTCATACCAATAAATCATACTAAATTCCAACTAAGCTAACAGGATGTATGGTACTGTCTTTTGTTAGAAGAGCCATACACAAGGGATCAAAAACTGTAGAGTAGAACCAAGATGGATCAAGGACAATCATGTGTTTGCATTCAGAAATGTCTCTGAGCTTGGAGAGAGTTATACTCATGGCAGAGTTTATCTCCTAAACACAGAGGGTACGTGTCCGTTCTGGCATCGCAGTGGGCAGGATTACTGCAAACCATTTGACATGAGCAGAGGACAGGTACCACAGCCATCATTCATCTGTGTCTTTTCAGTGCTGGTGGTTCAGGCCAATGATACACATGCACATGGACTATGTATGGCTGGACATGATGGTAGTTGGACACACTGGCAGAAGCGACTTGATGCCAGGATTGTTTAGCCTGGAGGCTTAAACTGACAGATAGGACAGAAGGACTCCAGCCTTAGCCACAATATGCACACTCCCTCACTATGTTCTTCATCTGTGTCTTTTTCTCATTGTGCATTTAAACAAACACCTAATTTCTGCTCCCCTCCGTAGTAGATACTGTAACTCCATATTTTTCATAACTTCATATAGTGAATGATATCTTCACCACAGAAAGAGAAAACAACAACAAAAAATACATTGCTGTACTTTTCTGCATTAGGGATAGTGTCACCAACTAACACTCAATACAATATGCATTGTATTTTATGCCTTTAAAACTTAAAGGAATAATTCACCCAAAAATGAAGATTCTGTGATAATCTTTTTGACATTTTCATCAGTATGACTTTCTTTCTTCCGCTGAAACATAAGGATACTTAAGAGAATGTTGCAATCATTGACATACAATAGCAGTTGATAGTGACTCACTCTAAAGCTTAAAGCTCACAAAGTCATAAAAGCAGTCCATGATACTCATGCATCATATTTCAAGTCAAATGATCAACAAGTCCTACAATCACATGATGAACAGACCAAAATTTAAGACTTTATTCGCTATCATGTCAAATTAAATCATGGTAAACTCATGTAAACACTGCACAAATCCGACATAGCAATGCGTAGATAACATTTAACTTGTATAATAACATGTACGAGCATGTCTAAAGAGAGGAATTCTTGCCACCATATTTTGAATTTCTTTGTCATTTTTTAGGAGCATTTTTGTCCTTTTTTATCCATTTGTGTTTCAAAGAAGAATATAAATCATATTGATTTTGTACTAAATAAAGAGTAAACAATGACAATAATAATTTTTCGGTGAACTACTCCTTTAAGCAATAAAGTATGAGAGGCTGTGCTTTATTGTGAACATCCCATTAAGCCATGGTGTAACGTTCCATGTTGTCTCTCGTTTATGTACCTTCACTCTTAAGTTTCTGGCATCTGTAACGTTCCAAGTTGTTTATGTATCTTCACTCTTAAGTTTCTGGCATCTGTCACACTCCATATTGTCTCTTGTTTATGTACCTTCACTCTTAAGTTTCTGGCACCTGTTACACTCCATATTGTCTTTTGTTGATGCACTCTTATTTTGAAACCATTCTTATGTTCCTGTTTCCCAGTCTTGTCATGTCCTGTTTTCCCTCCTTGTTCATGTGTCCGGTTTTCATTGGTTCATTGTTTGATCTCCTGTAACGTTCCATGTTGTCTCTCGTTAATGTACCTTCACTCTTAAGTTTCTGGCTTCTGTAACGTTCCAAGTTGTTTATGTATCTTCACTCTTAAGTTTCTGGCATCTGTCACACTCCATATTGTCTTTTGTTGATGCACTCTTATTTTGAAACCATTCTTATGTTCCTGTTTCCCAGTCTTGTCATGTCCTGTTTTCCCTCCTTGTTCATGTGTCTGGTTTTCATTGGTTTATTGTTTGATTGCTTTATTATCAGTTCTAGTTTTGTCATTGGCTTTAGTTAATCACCTTATCCTGTTTTAGTCCTGTTTGTCCATTGGCTGTTATTTCCCCTGTTCATGTATTTAAGTCCTCATGTTTCCCTTGTACCTTGTCAAGTATTGTTGTTGTAACCCTGATCCCTGCCTGATGTCACCCTGATGTTCCTTAGCCCTAGCCCAGTCTGTCTAGTCCTAGCCTTAGTCCAAGCCGTAGCCTGTCCCAGTTCCAAGTCCTTGTCCTGTTCTTGTTTCACCTATAATCTTCAATAAAGCTGCACTTGGGTCCTACTCATCACCTTCATCCTTGCCTTGACTGCCTCCAAATTGTTACACATGGCTATATTCACTCAGTATAGCATGGCCTTAGGTGATAAAAAATAAATAAATAAAGATAAATATATTTTTATATAAGTATATGTATGTTTATATATATATATATATATATATATATATATATATATATATATATATATAAACATACATATACATATATATATATATATATATATATATATATATATATATATATATATATATCTTATAAATAATCTTTATTTACATTTTTTTAGCACCTAAGGCCATATATATAATATATGTATATATAAGTGTGTAAAAAATATTGTATTATAACATAATACGTCTGACGCAGGTGTAAATTGAGGGATCCTTAAACAAGCCCTCATAATAAATCTGGAACTGATTGATAAATTCACTTGTGAAATGGATTGCTGTAAACTGTATGCCAATGATTGGCTTATGTTCAATAATATGGTATTAAACAATACATTGTATTCTAAAGCCGCTTTTTGTATTGTCTTATCAATGATTAACTCCTCTACTACAGGAATGTAATGCATTTTAATTATCTGAATATATATATATATATATATATATATATATATATATATATATATATATATATATAATTGTTAAATATTTAAAGATAACTATGTATAATCATTATATATTGAATTATTGTTATATGAGGGGCTTTCTCAGCAAATATTTGTATATGCGATTAATCACGATTAATTAATCAGGACACCATGTAATTAATTTGATAAAAAATTTTAAGCGATTGACAGCCCTAATATTAACTCTAAAATATCAGAACATTCCAAAATAAATAATGATCAGCTACGATCAGCAGCATGTGTTTCGAATGATAGATGTTCCTGTATTGTGCATTGTAGTATGTCTGGAATGCTATATTGACCAAATAACATCCATGACTAGAACTATAATTTTTTTAAATTACAAAAAAAATCACAATTTCATGATTTAATCTTGATTTTTTTCCTCGTCAAACGTTCTGAATGTGACAGAGAAAGACAGAGAATATTCATGATCAGTGTCAATCTTTCTAATGAGAATACATTTTGTTTAATACAGCATAGGAAACAATATGAATGCACCTGTGACTGAAAAACATCAACGCAAGAATCTAAATGATCAATGCAATATCACACAGCCCTTTTCTGCATGATTGAATCAAATGCACTTCAGTCGCTGTTACACATCCTCTAAGTATCTCCTCTCTTTGATACCTTAAGAAATGACCCTATAAATAGCTTAGACCCTTAGACAAATAAACAGTCATTTTTCATTCTATTTTGGATTTGTTTTGAAGCTGAAAATCTGTTCTAATATTGCAGGTTAAGTAATTGGTGGCAAGGATAAAAACAGATGAGCATGTTTTGTGTGTGAAGGCACTGCAAAGAGTTATAAAACACTCTTTTTTTTAAGTGCCTGCATTTTGATGTGTGTGCTTTGTCTCCCTGGGGTTCACATATCTCTTGGAAATGAAGCAACAAGGGAGATTTTGTGTGGGTGAACATGAGGTAATTTTTCCGGCATGAATTTATTATTCGTTTGTATACATGTGAGAACAAGAGCGAGAGGGTCATTTATTGTGCATAGCAAAGGCTGTGTATTTTCATGTTGTTTTCTGTCTCTGATAGACAGACACTCTTTGTTAAACCCTCAAGGGAAAATTCAGGTGCAAAACAGCAGCAAGCTCAAATGCAGAGTGCACCAAAATTCAACTACATATAAATACAGTGTGCTTACAATAAACAGTCCAAAAAAATTCACAGAATACAACAAGACATATAATCTAGATATATGAATGCTCTGGCTGGTAATCATACTGAATCCAAGAGTGAGATAAAAATGTATAAGATTTCTTCTAACTGAGGGTGGTCCTGCCTGGACGAGGGGAAGGGGGCGGTATTGTACTGTTTAATGGCAACAGGCAGAGAAGACTCCCTGCAGCACATTTTAAAACCATGTGGTGGAATAAGCCAGTGGCTCTGAAACACAAAATTGATCCTGATATCCAACATTCTCTTTTGTCTCCAGTGAGACGTTTGTCAATCTGGAGACAAACCAGTGGCTTTCTTAATCAGTGTGGTTAAGCATTTGAAATAATTTTAGCTGATGGCTACTCCCCTAGTAGACCATACTGTGTTGTAGATGTACATATATAGTGTATATGTAACATGATACCAGATTCAACATACTTAAGCAAAATGAGTTGCAAAGCACAACATATTATTTTGTCTAGCTTTTTTTTGTGTGAGATAGGGACGTGCAAATTAACATATTTTTAGAATTGCATAGTCAGTGGGTATCCTAGTCTACAAACATGTCTTACAGGGATGTTTTGGGTTTAAGCTCAATCAACAACATTTGAGTTATAGTGATTTTGTGGCAAAAATCATTTTGAAATTGTTCGACCTTGTTTATTAAAAGAAGAAGAAAAAAGAAAATCACACGTACAGTAAGGCACTTTAAATGGAAGTGAATGGGGGCAGATCATAAACATTCAAATGCACACTGTTTTCAAAGTAAAGCCACAGGACAGTATTTTGTCAAGCGATTATTAAGCGATTTATAATAAACTTCTCTGTGTAGTTAAACCAGGGCTTGACATTAACACCTGCACATCCACCAAATGCGGGTAGAAATCGGCAGTGCCATGGGTAACTCCATCACTTTTACTAGCCACTTTGGCAGGTGATGTTTCGTGGGTTTTTCCTGCATTGAAATTCTGTGAATGTTGGCCTGCCGGAGCCAATTTTAATTGTAATTGTCACGCAGGCCATTCGAAGAGTGGTTTTATACGAACCACTGCAGCACACACACAGTGTGTTTCAGAGAAAGGACAGCCAGAGCTCTGGGATAGCGCAGAGCGGGACTTGCGTGTCAATTGGACTTCACTCTATATTGTGGCGAAGACCACAATGCTTGTTTTATTATTATTTAATTATACAGAAAATGCTCTATTTAAAAGCAACATTAAATGTTCTATTCAAACTCCTTGACAGCTGTGACATTATAAGCAACACTGATGAGGTAAAGAAGAGACAACATTGTATCATGCACCAACATCAATTCTAAGACTTTTTGACGTTACAATACACGTCATCATCCTTACTAAAAAAAAAAAAATTGTTTTTATAGTTCTGTAACAACTAACTTGCAACTGTCAATCTAATTGGGTGAATGTATGTTTTAAGGGGTCATGACATGCCTTTTTTATTATTTTTACTTCACTTACACTGTCTGGCCAAAAAAAAAAAACAAGTCCCATACTCTTAATATTTTGTTGGTCTGCCTTTAGCTTTGATCACAGCAAGCATTATTTTCTGGCATTGTTTCGACAACCTTTTGCAACATGTCAACATTTATTTCCGTCCAGAGTGCATAAATGTTTGCGAGATCTTGTATTGAATACGAGAGAGTCGAACCACTCTGTAAAGTCTTCTCCAGCACATCCCAAAGACTTTTAATGGGGTTAAGGTCAGGACTCTGTGGTGGCCAATTAATGTGTGAAAATTATCCTTATGATCCCTGAACCACCTTTTCACAATTTGAGCCTGATGAATCTTGGCATGGTTGTCCTGGAATATGCCTGTTCCGTCAGGGAAGAAAAAATCCATTGAGGGGATAACCTGGTCATTCAATACATTCAGGTAGTCAGATTAATTACATTTTTTTTCTGGCATTGTTTCCACAACCTTTTGCAACATCACAGCATTTATTTCCGTCCAGAGTGCATAAATGTTTGGCCGAGATCTTGTATTGATGACGGGAGAGTCAAACCACTCTGTAAAGTCTTCTCAAGCACATCCCAAAGACTTTTAATGGGGTTAAGGTCAGGACTCTGTGGTGGCCAATTAATGTGTGAACATTATCCTTATGATCCCTGAACCACCCTTTCACAATTTGAGCCTGATGAATCTTGGCATAGTTTTCCTGGAATATGCCTGTGCCGTCAGGGAAGAAAAAATCCATTGAGGGGATAACCTGGTCATTCATTACATTCAGGTAGTCAGATGAATTAAATTTATTGCTGCATAATGTTTCTGAGCCTACAACTGACCACTTGAAGCAACCCCAGATCATAACATGCCTCCAGAGTCTTGTACAGTTGGCACTATTCAAGATGGGTGCATCACTTCATGCGCTTCCCATCTTACCCTGATGCACCCAACACTTTGGAATAGGGTAAATCTGGACTCATCAGACCACATGACTTTTTTCCATTGCTCCACATCCTGATCTATATGCTCCCTAGCAAATTGAAGTTGTCTTTTTCCGATTAGCCTCACTAACAAGTGGGTTTCTTGTGGCCACCTAGCTGTTTAGTCCCAATCATGCAAGTTCTCGTCACATTGTGCATGTGAAATGCTATTACTTTCACTATTAAACATAGCTGTAAGTTCTACTGTCTATATTTTTACACCAAGTTTTTTAATGATCTCCGATCATGATCATTCAATATTTTTTCTGACTACATTTCTTCCGCAAAGCTGACAGTTCACCACTATCCTTCCAGGTTTTAAAAATGCATTGGACAGTTCTTAACCCAATTCCAGTGATTTCAGCAATTTCCTCAGTTCTTTCTTTACTTGATGCAGGCCACGCCCCGCTGAAACACATTAACATAATTTCCACGACCATGGGATACATATTCCGACATAGTTGTTTAAGAAATGAGAACTACGTACTACACCAGTTAGGGTTAAAATAATTGTTGCCAAATGAAACACTCAGTTTTGGTGCTGCTTCTCCTTTAACACTTGACAGTATACACCCACTCTAATGATTGTCTCTTTCCTTGTCATCTCACTGCACACAGTTGCTGGGTGGCGCTATGGCAGTTATAAGGTCAAGTAGGCATTGATGTTTTGAGGCAGTCAGATGCAAATGTATACCACAGTGTGACATCAAAATGTGAGAACGATTCATTTTGGCAGCTTGGTTTCAACAAATTCTCTTTTTGCAGTGAGGAGGAAGTTTTGAGTTCTGAAACTTACAGTATGTTTTTAATAGTTCATTTATGTGTTTGGTACATAAGATGTTTTACAAAAACATTTGTCTTAAGATGGTTATTTATATCTTCAGCTTTAGTGTGTCAATAGGAATTATAATTATGGCCATGTATGCCTTAAGATATTCTAAGAGCCAATAATTGAAAAATTAGGCCTGTGTGCAGCTATACTCCTATCATTCTTGTACAAATAAATAATTTCAAAACAAATGCATGCAGTTACAGCTGCCAGTTACCTTTATCAGTATATGTGGGGTCAGCGATTTTGGCAAGTGACTTTAGAACACCACTATCCCCAGTGGTCGGTAAGCTAAAAAGTTACATTTATGCATTTGGCAGATGCTTTTATGCAAAGCAACATACAGCTCATTCAAGGTTTACATTTTTTTCAGTTTGTGTGTTCCTTGGGAACCTAACCCATGATACTTATCTGTGAGGGTTTTTTTGTGCAAATTGTCTAACAGCTACACAACAGCATGCTAATTAAAGCACCACTGTTGAAAATAAGACAGAATAGACCTCATTAATCAATTGGATGTTGTATGATTAGTTGACCTTAGCAGCTCATCTCTAATATGAGACCAAAGAAGAAGTGTAAATACAGAGAGTGAGAGAAAGAAAGTGTATCATCTGCCCAGATGCTCTGTGTTCAGGTAGGATGAAGGAACATGACTGGAATATGCAGAAGGTGCCATGTGCCACCTGCCAGTGGAGGGGTATGGCTTTAACAAAGAGTGGTGGTCTGGCATTGTTCCAAAGATAGATTGGTTATGCTGGGTGGCCAATCGCTTCCCTGAATTTCCAGCAAAGAGCAGCTGCACTCTTGCTGACAAGGGTGAGAAAGCATGAACAGGGAGGTTGGGGTGGGGAGAGCCTTATCATCTATAAAAAAAAATCAACAGTGCAATTTATCAGAATTGCAAAAATAAACATTGTTCTCAAACAGCTTTCCAAATACACCCCTCGCCTGCTGTTGATCGGCCATCTCACGCCATTGGTTGAGGCAATGCTGTTGTGTCGGCTGGACATTCAGAACAGATTTTTTTATAGCACCATAGAGGCATAGTCTTTACAGGTTTTTGGAAAAAGTAACATACAAATTGTTTCCTTATAGTTCCCTTTGCATATTGAGATGGGATATGAGAAAGTATTTTACCAATGAGAAAGTTACACACTTCAGCATTAAAGATAAAGTGATATTTCTATAATACTAGAATCACCAAATGGAGGGAGAAAAAGAAATGATCAGGCTTTTTGGGGTGCTCAAACAAACAGTTTTGATAGCACCACATAGACATTGTTTACACTTTTTGGGGGAATTAACCCTCTAATGGCTTGCTTATAGTCTCTGCATATTAAACTTGGATGGGAGAAAGAATTTTAACATAAAAAACAACATACTTCAGCCATACAGTGAAAGCATACCAATAGCTCTTATTTATTTTGTATGGTATAATTGAAAAGGAATGTTACTTAAGTTAGTTTATTGTGTTAGTTGGCAAGTAGATTGTAAAATGTCTTTATACATATTAAATTGGTAAACAGCATAAAAAAAATGTATGTTTTTGAGAGAGAGTGACCCATCACTTCCTTATATGAGCATCAATACCTCCTTAAAGAAGGCACAGATGCACTTTATTTGCTTTTATGTTTCACAGAAAGTTGATGGTTGAGTGATGATATCACTATTCATGACATTGAGATGATGTTGACAACAAGACTGAAAAGCTGATTAAAATGATTTTTAAAAAAATAATAAAAGAGTCAAAGGGAGAAAGAACACAACACAGCAAACACTCCTAAAGATAACAGACAGAAATGAAAAACTCTGCAGGAGAGAGGGAAGAATTCATAGAGAAGCCATATGGATGAGAGGGGCGAGGGTTAATTTAGTGAGCTGCAGAACAGAGCGCTAGGAAATGATTTTTTTTTTCATCTCCCCCAGAGAAAACACATGAAGTTACTGAGAGGATGTAGGAGATCGCATCTAACGGCGCACGTTATTCCACTGCCCGAGGGCTATTGTGAGAGTTAGAGCCATAAAAGTTTGTGAGGTGCGCTGAAATAAGAAAGATTCACACTTTCTCTGTAGGTCAGACAGGACGGTATCAAGTTGAATTCCCTCCAGAAATAAAGCAATGTAAAGATTTATCGGCATTTCAGCAATTATAAGAGCACTGTCACACTCCAACGGTTACTAAGACATGGATTTGTGGGCTTGGCACGGAAGAGATTTTTTTCATTCTTTTTTTCTTGAAAACAGCCTCAGGGATCAAAGACCTCCTGTATAGCTTTTCAATTTGAGCATTTTATGTGATAGTAAAGAATTCATGGACAGTGTTGGCCAAGGTAGGTGTCGATATACTTAGCTCATAAACGTGGAATATCTGAATCCCCTTCGACTTGCAGGATGCCACTGTCTCGTAGAAGAAAAAAGGTTATTTTGTGCACAAGTACACATGCTCATGTTTAACACACTCGCATACAATATTAGGAAATAAATCCGTCATTCACATTGAATGATTAATTGGTCATCCTTGTTCTTTCAGTTAACCCCTTCCTTTTGATGGATGGGTCTCTAACGGGTGGGCAGATATCCTCACTAAATAGACCTGTACTTGACCTTTCACATTCAGCTCCTGCGATAAGGTCCTCTATCACATGTGTCACCCATTCATCTTGTAATTGGTGTGTAGTTCTGTCGAACAGCCATTAGCAGGACTTTCAATTAAACCTACACTGTCAGACAAAAAATGTGCAAACATCGGACCTTTAGAAGTACAATAGCTTGTCACTGGGCAGTACCTTTTTTTACACCATGTGGTACTAATATGTAACCTTAAGGGACAGATAGTACACTTGAGGCACTAATAAGTACTCTAATATAACAATATGTAATAGCAAGCTTGATGAGTTGGTGTGCATTATCTTTGTGCATTAAGGCAAGCCAATTCACATGGTGGCCATATTGATAACACCTCTGGGCAGTTATTTTTAGTCATGCAAGTACAGGTCCTCTTTCCTTGAATGGGCAAAGACTAAACTTTTCAAAACTATTGGTCACGATTACATTCTAATTACATATTTAAAATGGTGGTATCTCCTTTTCTGCATATCGCAGCGTCGCTTTGTTGTCCGTTCTGCATAACGCGGCAGCTCATTTTATCGTATTGTGGCCCATTTGGCCCATTTTGCTGCTGACCCACCGGCGCGATCAGTTCTACCAATTGCCAGTCCGCCCTGAATGGCCCCAAAGAGCGTTGGCCCACCAGAAAAATGCCGGGTATGCCACATTACCAGTCCAGCCCTGGTGCTGATGCAGGAGGGTGATGGACAGAGCTGAACACCCCAGACACCAGGTTGAGACACTGATAAAGTGTCATAATGGAGCCTAATATGTAAACACGCAAACATACATACATGTGAATGGAGTGAGATTATATACATTATATAAGTGAGATGGAAGTGTTTGCCCCAAAGGCACAAGAGTAGTTTGTAATATTACTGATAGTGGCTGTATTAAAACACCTGTCAAATTAATAGTCTACTCATTTACCGACTATAGGATTAGTCTTTTAAAGTCGCATATGTTCAGTGTATTAAAAAAAAATAAAAAAAAATACATCCAAAGAATACATTACAATCACTAAATTATAATGACAATCAGTATACATTCTGTTGGGAAATTATATCATGGTACGGTGACCAGACATCCCCTTTTTCCTGGGACAGTCCCAGTTTATGATGGTCTGTCCCTGGAAATGTCCCCATTATTATTACACATTCAAAACAGTCCGCTAAGTGAAAACAGTAAGAAAGCCCCTATTGAAGACTAGTGGCAACATGGTTAAACGTGTGCTGTTTATTTTGACCAACAGATAGGGCTGCTCACTATAGCAGCTTTAAGCCATTCGTCTTCCTTTACTGATTACTTTTCGTGCCATTGTTACCATTAAAAACTGGATCAGGGAGCAAGCGCAATTGAAAAGAATCATGATCGTTAACAGTTTCAAGGTGAGGCACATACAGTACTAGTTATGTTATAAAGAAGTTATATTGTTATTTATTATATAAAATTAATACATTTAAAATAAGAACGCAACATTAATAATGTGCAAAAATAAATGAAATGTATTATAAAGTATCTGCAAAGAACAACAATAAATATAATTCAGCACATTACATGATAGATTACACTGCAACTTGCTAGGAAACAAGTGACTGCATAAGATTTTATGAAAATAAAAGGTATTAATTAATATGTGATAACGAAAAGAAACATTTAGGTGAAATAGTGTAATAATCATTATAATACAAATTAGTATTATTATTATACAATATTGAACATTTTTGTGTCATGACTACAAAGTGGAAAAAATCCCCAACAATATGAGGCATCTAAGGGGGAATCCCACCTTTATAAATTAATTGCAAGCCCTGATATTGTCCACAGTGTAAGTGTTTCATTTCACTTCAGTTGTAAAGCTGAGAAAAATGGTAGTAAAGTGAGCTAATTTCTTTTGAAATTCCTCTGCCAGTTTGCCAGAAAGCAAATCAGTCCTTTTAGTACTAATTTTAGGAAAGTGCCAGATAAAGATGAAGGAAAAGAGGAGAAAAGAAGGAATTTTAGAAGAGAGTAAGACGAGTGATTCAAAGAGTGTGACCAAAGGCAAGGGACCCTGTGTTGTGCAGTCAGTTTGTATATTTATTTCACTTTTATGCCAAAATGTCATCTACTGTATACAGCGCAGAAAAGAATGAACTCATGTAACAGAAGACAATTAAAAACGACCAGCTTTACCTCTGTATCGAAATTTCATAGAGACATATTCAACAGAGTATGATATACCACAGTTCATCACAATACTACATTCCCCATTGTCAAAATCAGGGACTAAAAATTAAATGTAGATTTGTCTTCGTTCCGGTTCAGAAGTTCTGCAGCCTCCTTCCCAAAAGGTTACCGTGTGTAAGCAGGGGTGGACTGGGAAGAGAAAATGGCCTGGGATTTTTGTGGCCCGTTCTGCAAAACGAGGTAGCTCATTTCAGTTTATCGCGGCCCATTCGGCACGTTTCGCGGCCGGCCTTGTTCTCCCGATGGCCAGTACACCCATGATCAGGCCAAAAGTGCATCGGCCCACCGGGAAAATGCCCGGTATGATAATTTACCAATCCAGCTCTGGTGCTAAGGGGTGGGTGAAAAACTAATTGCAGTGTCGTAAGATCTTACAAGAGAAACAAGCAACATGGTCTGGATAAACAAGCCCAAAATAACCAACTTGCCTCACCAAAATACGCTAAAATAAGCTATATTTGTGTGTGTGTGTGTGTGTGTGTGTGTGGTGAATTAATTTGTTTTAATTGTCCCCCCTTTTAAATCATCAGATAATTAACATGTGAAATTTCAATGACATTGTACACTGAACTAGAAATGTTCTCATTTATCATTTCAGAACTCTAGTCACCTTATACCATAGTTTAAAGAATGTTATGGTCAACTATTCAATGTCGTTTGATAGGCCCATTTCTTCTCCCAATGTTATGGAACTCATTAAGCTTATTACCTACAAGGTGTCTTGGTTTTGTTTAATATATTTTAAATCTAAGTATCATTAAAAAATGTATTGAGTCATGCTGTTGTACTAAGGTATTGCCATTCACATGTTGCCGGCCTTGACAAAGGCCACGTCATCCCTAATATGCTTTCTTCTGAAAAAACTTTGGAAAACTATGAAAAATCAGAAATTGTTATTTCACTCAAAGATGAAAAGTCTGTCATCACCATATTGCTCCAAACCTGTTTTTCATTTTCTTTCCACTGTGGAGCACAAAATGTTAATTTTTAAGAGCAGGCTGTTCTTTTCCCAAATAAGAAAAGGAAAGGGGACTTGGTCTGTCAAAATCCAAAAAGGACAAAAAAGTCCATATAACTTGTGCGCTATATTCCAAGACTTCTGAAGGCATTCTATCGTTTCACCTCATGTAATGACCAGACCAAAATTCTCATTATTTACTAAAAATCTTCTCATATTGTTCATAAATTCTCCTTGTGTGTTTGATGAAAGAAAGAAAGTCCAGATTGGGAACATCATGGGTAAATGATGACAGGATTTTCAGGGTTTCTTTCAGGATTCCTTTAGGAACATTTTATTTTATTTTAATAATGCTGGCTGTCTTTCCGGTATACACTGATTTCCAGTTACTCCAATATGGGACTGTTGCTAAAGCTCTGCTGTCATCCTTTCTGTCCAACTTTGGGGAAGAGACCTGACCCAACATGGCCTCCCCTTGCCCCTCCTACTAATTTATCTCACTAACTGACTCATTAATACCCCTTACTAATACCTTACTTCCTTGTCACTTAAGACAGAACTATAACCCCACTTCCTCCCTGTGCAAGACTTATTAGCCCATGGCATTTCCACTAACGACAACTGGAGCTTGTCTACCATCATGGGAACCCTATGTCCAGACATGGCAGGACTGTGTGGAGGACACTACAGTAGGTCCATCATATACCTACTGTGTGGTTGACCTGGGGTGGTAATGAGGAGCACAGGGCATCATTTAGTCATGCTACACTAGAACCAATCCAGGCCAAAGCCAAAGGCCCAGAGCCAGCACTTGCAGCTCTCAGCCAGGTCTCTAGGACCCAGCTGGCTCCAACGCAGTGCCAGCATCCAGAATGCCGAGCATGGCATCTGCATTACCTCAGCCGTCTGCATCTCAGCACAGCTCTAAGCCCCAAAACCAGATATGCCATCCCAAAGCATTAGACATTTGAGTTGTACAGTCTACTATGTGTCCTGGTGTTGAAATGGAGAGCTTTGCAAAAGATCAGTAACAAATGCAAGCTGTTGGGATTCTGGAAAGATGAGCAGAGTCATGTTTGAATATGCAAAGATCTGACTACATATTTTGACAGTGTAATAGCAGTGCAATTGCTGCATAATCAGTAGGCCAGATTGAATCTACAGATTTATTTCAGGCCCACATCCACACTAATACATTGCATCATTTTTATATCTTGATTTTGAAAAAGCCTCCAAATTCATGATCTTGAAAAAAGTCTGGGTGCAATTTGATGTTATCAATGTTATTTGAAGTTATATAGTTTTGCTGTTAATTTTAAATATTTGAAAATATTTTGTGTCAAAAACATTCAGCTTGTGAAATTAATTTTTCCTTCATTAACGTTTTATCTTTCAGGTGATATGTCTTTATGTCACCCAAGTCCATCAGCGATAAAGGGGGAGAACAGAGATAACTCTTATATGTTTCTGTTTATATAGACATTTCAGTTATCTGTGTATCAAATACAGTATATATTTTCATATGTTCATCCATGTATAGTTATAACACCCATCGCACCCAGACACGATTGTAACACATTATAATACAAATATAAAAAACACTAGAATTGCTTTCTCTTTTTTGTGTGTTCTTCATGAGTTAAAAGTGGCACTTACATTAATACAGATGTGATCATCACATATGATTTGTATTTGAATCAGACCACAAAACAACACAAACTCTGAATGAGAGATGTTTATGGTGATGTACCACTTGCTTTCATGGATGTCATCCTCGAATTTTGCCACCTGAATTTTTCAACCCGTATTCAACATCCTGAATTGAGATCTGAATTTAAAACCTGAAATCTACCACTTGAATAATTAAAACTTGAATTGAACTAACTGATTTTTTATCGTTGAATTCACACAAAATATTTTTACATATTTAAAATGAACAGCAAATATTTTTGATGACATCAAATTATACCCAGTCTTTTTTCAAGATCATGAAATCGGAGGCTTTTTTTAAAAAAAAATTATTCAAGTTCTGGTGATATAAAAATGATGCCATACTAATAATGTGTACGTCTTTGTTTGAAAATTTACTGATTTCACTTTGTTTACACATCTCATCCATGGTAGAATGCTCCACTGAAAAACTTTATTGAAAAAATCATCCTGTCATTTGATCATCATACACCTGTAGCACAAATGCAAGCGTTGCAGCATTGAATATAAATTAGGTTGCTTGTAGATGCCTCAGGTGACAGTCATTAGTTGATAATCTAAAGGGAGCGTTGCAGTTTTGTTTCCTTTCACTTATTCTTCCTAGCATTCAGAACAACTTACCTTTGTATCACCTAATTGAATGAGATGATTGTCCTGCAGATGAGTGAACATGTTGGAGGAGTTCCCCGTAATCACTGCCACTTTCTGCCACATGTTTTACACAGAGGGAAGCCATATTTGACCAACAATTCCTCTGCATTTTTATGGAAACAAAATACTTCCACACTTCTGACTTATCCCTTTTAGATGGCGGATAAAGGGTCAACTGCATTCCTCATTCAGCCATGCTTCTCGTCCACGTTGGTTTTGTTTTTATCAGAGTATGTATCATTTATGGCACATACATGCGTTGTTGTGAATCTTGATTCGTTGAAAGAAAAATAAAATAATACTGTGCAATCATAAAAATCTAAACAATTTGGCCAAAAGGTTATCTAGAATTATTTATGGTATTTTTAATTGACTATGATAACAATATTGTGAATGTTAATTACCATGATATATCGTATTACAGAATACCGTCAAATTACTATTTCAAAAGCACTCTTTATCATATACCCCTGGAAAACAATGATGTTAGGAAATTAAAAACGGATTAGTGTGGATATGGCCTCACATTTTCTAAGCTGAAATCTGCATCATTCTATATGGAGTAAACATAAATATGGTAAAATTGTTAGGGCTCATCTAGAATAATACACGTTATGTGGAAAACTCTGTTTTCCATTTCATAATGTCATTATTTTCCAAAGTGTGCAGTATTAGAGAGTGTTTTTTAAAGTTTCCATTTTCAGTGGAGTAAAACAGTTTCAGAGAGGCATAAAAGCAAAATCAATGCATTTTCAACTGAAAGTGTATTACTGTGGAAGTGGCCTTAAACTTTGTACTCTTATTGGTAGATGGAAGCATAGGACTTCAAATGAGAAAATACATTTAATAAACAAGAATACAAGGAGTGTGGAGAACTTTTTGAATTATGCTTGTTTCACTCTTTTTTTTTAACAAACAGATTCTTTGTGGACCTGATTATCAGTAAATTGTTATGGTGCAGGCAAACCTTTAATTTCCATTGTGAATGTGGTGTTACCAGATTTGAAATGTGTGTGAATATGGTGAGTTTCTGTAGTGGACATGTTACTTCTGCCCTATATATATATATATATATATATATATATATACGCACGCACATACTGGCAGCAAAAAGTTTGTAATAATGTACAGATTTTGCTGTTTCAGAAGGAAATTGGTACTTCACCAAAGTGGCATTCAACTGATCACACAACTGATTATCAAATCAAAACAGGCCCCATTTCCAGTAGCCATCACTCCAACACATTATCCTTGAGTAATCATGCTAAAATGCTAATTTGGTACTAGAAAATCACTTGCCATTGTATCAAACTCATTTGGTTTGGTTAAATTAAGCTTAAAATTGTCTTTGTGTTGTTTTTGAGTTGCCACAATGTGCAATAGACTTGGCATGTCTTAAGGTCAATGTTATGTCAGAAATTACAAAAAAGAACCAGATATACAACTAAACACAAAGATAAGTAAATCAGAGTCTCTAGTTTGAGAAATAGATGCCTCACATGTCCTCAGCTGACAGCTTCATTGATTTCTACCCACTCAACACCAGTATAGAGAAGACTCAGGTGTGCAGGCCTTATGGTAAGAATTGCAATGAAAAAGCCACTTTTGAAACAGAAAAACATAAAGAAAAGTAGGCAAATAATCACAGACATTGAACAACAGATAATTGGAAAATAATGTTATGGATCTTAACCCAATGGAGCTTTTGTGTGATCAACTAGACTTTAAGGTGCATGAGAAGTGCCCGACAAGACAGGCACATCTATGGAGTGTGGGGTGAAATGTCACCTGAGTATCTGGACAAACTTACAGCTAGAATGCCAAGTATCTGCAAAGATGTCATTGCTGCACTTGGAAGATTTATTGATGAGAACTCTTTAAAGTAGTTTAAGAAGTAGTTTCCTTAGACAGTTGTTAGGGATTTATATATATATATATATATATATATATATATAAATAAATCCCTAACAACTGTCTAATCACTTCAAACAATGCTGATGCTACACCTATGAGCCAAACTAATGAGCGAAGGATGAAGATTGTGTTTCTGTTCTTTCATGTTTCTGTATGTTTATATGTGTATGTGTGTGTGTGTGTGTGTGTGTGTGTGTTATGTATGCATGTATCTATTCCGTTATTTGTTCTCGTTTATTGGGAATGCTGCCTATCAACATGATCTGAAAGAGAAAGATGGAGGAATATGGGGGAGAAAGAGTTGTGTTGTTTTGCCACTTAAATATGTAGGAACAGTAAGTGAGCTAGAAAATTAAACTGTCCTTATTCTACATCATTATTATGTAAGGAAATGTATTATGGAATTAGTCACATTCGACAATCATTAAAAGAAATATAAATGACAAATAATATGATTATTTTTCTGAATACATTTCTCAACCATTAAAATCATAATACAACATCTCGTTCTATTGTAAGGAATTGGCTTTAATAAGGCAATCATGATTAATTCACTTATTAAAGTAATATTATTCTCATGGCTTATTGAAAATAATATCACACATATTTAGGTATAACTTTGAAACTAAATCTTTTAGAAACAGGGATGAGATAATTTATCAAAATGTACCACATTTTATTGCTATTATAAACATATAGGCCTACTAATCTAACACATACAACATAAAACAGGTTGGAGAGTAAAGTGACAGAATGTGAAATAATTTATCAATACAGAGAAAATTAACTTTATGGAGTCTGTAGACAATGCCTTAAGAACCATTTATCCTTCTTTTTGTCTAAATCGATTTGCAATTGGATTACCCAAATTATTTGATTAATACACCAGCACATTGAGCAAAAGACTCGAGATGTACTTGCTTGTCATTGCGTTTACTTGCATTGTGTTTCCTTGCTATGGCATGGTTCTTTGGCTCTTTGTAGAAGTTCATTCCGTCTATGTCTTGAACCTCTGTTAGAACGGGATATCTTTTGTGTCGATGGGTGATGAGGTGGGCTTTGAAGTGAGGCCTTCCATAAGGTGTGTGAACCGTAGAGCAGAGAGTGAGAGGCTTCCTCGGGACTTCGGGTCCTGAGTTTCCTTGAACTCTACATGGTACAGAGGCAGCGAATGAGGAGCTGCAGAGGAAGTATAGAGCAAGAGAGCTGAAGAAGAGAGGAGACCGAGAGAGAGTTCTTCCTTGGTAGGAAACTTTTGAGCTGAAATTGGCTGCACCCCAAATGTATCGTGAGCCAATCAGAAGTGGCTTTTCAGAGTCACATGGTCAACTGGTCTGTCCTTCGCAAAGTTGATTTACAATCCTTTGTGTGGAGGATTCTTACATACTAGTGAATGTTTAATCATTAACTTTTATATATGGAAAACGGTGCAAGAGACATGGCATTTGTTGTCATCAACATTCTCTACGTAAACAAGCAATAATTTACGTACTAAATATGACATACTTTCATGAATATTATTAATGTAAGTTACAAAACATGAAAATCCCTGATTACAAATCTTACTGGTTAATTCATTGGTTTTAAAACATGGATAATACATTACACATTATGAGAAATCTGATTGTCAGGGTATATTATCAGGTTAATCCTTGAATAATTCTTAGTAGAATGAGATAATACAAGATTAAAGATTATAATAATCGATTTGTCAATTATAAGTGATTACAAATCACTACACATATTCTAAAATTCACATCATGATGTAATCATTAATTCATCAGTTATAAAATTAATCACAGGTCAAAGTAATTTTCAGAATTATCTAGCAAGGCAAGGTATTGTGTACATTTTGGGTACAAATGGATTCTGTACATTTTAGAGGGTTAACTCACAAGCACTGGGACTTTATGTGAAATGTTCATTCATTCCTTTTTAGCTGCTGTTTTCAGAATAATGATCACAAGTATCTCATGATCTGATGAGCATAAATGTAGCAAATTGGTTTATATTGAAGGAAAAAAACAGAGTGTGTTTTAAGCCATTCCAGGGAGTGTATTTTATCTGTGTTTTATAGCCCGTTACATTTGCACTTAGGGTCTCTTTGCAGAGAAGTTCTCAAGTCATGCGTTATCTGGACAAGACTATTTTGTTAGTTTTATTGGCCAGATGCGAGAATTCTTGGTGTCTGGTCAAGCAGAATCTTTTAATTTCTGATGTTGAGGAATTCCAGGGTTAAAAGTTTGGGTTTTCTAGATTCAAGTCATATTGCCAGCAATTGTTTTCTCTTTTGCACCTAATATCCTACAGATAAATACAGAGCTGTTTTCGAGAGACCTGTGATTGTATTATTTCTTCATTTGGTTTAGATAATTTTTCATATAGACTAAACACATCTTCAACAAACACACAGCCTCCACATGTCAACTTAAATCAACTTAACTTGTGTACAAATGATTACCAGTAGCAAAATAATGTGATGTGTTGTTTTAAAAATGCATTTGTCTTACCCACCACCCCCATCTGTACATCATCTGTTGAAGTGCCTTCTGTAACAATGGAAATAAGTCCTTTCACAGCACGTTTGTCAGTGGGTTGACTTGATTCATGACAAGATTTGCATACATCACATATTCAGAATATATCTCTACTGATATCACCTCTCTTTCACTTCTCCTTCTTGATGTTCCATCACACTGTAAAAAAAAAATATCACTCAAGCATTACACAGTCTCGAGCTGGTGACTAAAGAACATCAATTTATGTACAGATTTGAATGTTATTTACTTTCTGATGGAAAAAAAGCATAGCTTTTTAGATAGAAAAAAAGCACCAGCATACATAACATATCAAAAGTACATGAACACCTTCTAATTAACAGGTTTGACTATGCCCCTTAACTCCACTGAAGACTTATATTCGTGTTACAACATACAATTGTTGCATTTCTATAGAATTGTTTGCTTCTGAATTTGTAGCAACAGTTTGGTGATGACTCTTTTCTGATTTCCACTAAGCAAAGTTTATAAATGTTTTACTGAGTCTGGTGTGAAAGAACGATGTTGGCCTGCATAATGCCTAGACCTGAACCCCATTGAATACCTTTGGGATGAATTTGAATACTGACTATGAGACAGGCCCCATAACCTAACACCAGTGCCTGACTTCACTGATCACTGTTGAAAAGACCTGCATTGCCGTTTACCAGCTCATGTTGTGTTTTGAGTACTGGTCCCCCAGCAGGTAATGCTGGTGTGCTGGTATCCCCACCAGGCTTTTAAACCAGCATGGTCAACCAGCTTCACCAGCTAGGTTTTGCTGATGAAAACCATGGCTTTGCAGCCCTAACCAGCAAATAACAGTCTGGACCAGCATGGGAAATAAATGCTGAATTAGCTTTTCAATAGGGATGATCTTGCATCTGAATAAGAGCAAATACCTATAGCCATGTTCCAACATCTTGTGGAAAGCATTCCCGAAAGAGTGGAGGATGTTCTGGAGGACCAACTCCCTTTTAATGCCAATGGTTTTGGATATTAAATGCCCAACAAGCACATACAGGTGTGGTGTTTGGGTGCCCAAATACTTTTGCCTTGTAGTGTATGTTGTAAAAATATCATGCTAGTTCACCAACTTGGACAACCATGGAAATTCACTGGATTCTCAACAGGGCTACCAGAAAATCACAAAGTTTTGCAATGTAAAATTGTAGAATTTAAGTATTTAAGAGGCTCGGTTTACCTTTCCAACTTATTTAAGGCATAATGATTCAATAGTGCAAAGAGCTGGAGGCTGGTATTATTTTAGACACCAGCATACTGGGAGAAATGTTGGAGAGGCAGTTTTAATCTATCACAACAGTAATTAATATTTGAGTGGTTACCATTCCTCAGCAGTAAAGCTGTGTGGATATGGCAGTGTTTAATGCACTAAGAGCCTGCTGTCCACAGAGGAAGTAGAATCCACCTGACAAATGGAGCCAGAGCACACTCTCCCTGTGTATTTCTCATCTGCGATAAGTATGGCCATTTAACCGCATTATGGGCACACTGGCAGCTGTGTCAGGATTAGTTTGGACGTGCCAGCCTGTGATGCCTTGCTCACTGATTTAGAACATTCTAAACCAAGACTGCATGGGCTGCCTGACTAAATTCACTCAGCTTTTCATTAAAGTAAAAAATGTTGGATGTGGATGTTTGGCAGTGGTATAAGCATGAAAGTCCACCTGCTAGATCAGCACCAGAAGAACACTAATCAGCATAAACCGTCCTGGAGATTCACATTGGTTGACACTGGTCTTTCCAGCATGATGGGCAAAGACATAATGTTGTTCCAGTACAAACAATCAAAGAGAGAAAGGAGTTGATGAAAAGAGATGGAAGACAGACTAAAAGAAAAAGAAGAACAGCAATTTCTCTGTTCATATACACACTTTCACAGATATGCTGACTTCTCAAATTTTACCACACAATTACAGACATTTGCATAATTAATGGATCTGTCGAGGGCCGCACGCCCCATTGCATTTCAATTTTTTATTTTGCAGGCAGATAAATAAGTAAAAAGCCTCCAGCCTGCAAATATATTAACTTCTCCTTCTGGTTGTAGCTTTTTCGCTGTCCATCTACATAATTCCTGTGGCTTTCTGTTTTACATATTCTCAGGACAGTCAAGGCAAGGCTCTTTTGAGTCTCTCTCCTCAATGTTCTTTTCCCTCTCTATATCGGCAAGACGTCCTTAGCTCAGGTGGAGAGTGCAGATGAGTAGATTAGATCCCATGTCATTGGATCACAGCAAGCCAAATCAATCCATGAGTGCCAGAGGAGCACAACAGAGAGAATCGCAAAGCTCATCGATTGCCACTGAAAGCAATCATACATGCAGGAAGACTCGCCGTGTGCCGAAAAAAGCTCTCTTAAAATATAGATCAAATGTTCCTTGTTTTGTTGAGTTGTTTCTCACCTTTAACACGATGAATTCTCTGTCTGAATTCAGCACCATTTTTTGACAACAAAACGTCTTTGTATGTACTTTGCTATACAGTTTGATGTGTGGTGGTGGATTTCTTGAATTTTTAAAGAATTTTGGGTTGAAACTCAGGTGTCTTTCAGTGTGTCAGTGGTGGGGTCATCTACAGGGGACTAAAGCTTGATGCTTTTTAAATTTCTGGATTTATTTGTTTTTGTTTTATCTTAGAGCAAAATCATCAGTCTTTGATCAATTGGTGTTTTTTTTAAAAAAATACACAAAATACCTTTTTTTTCTAGGATTTTACGGAACCCAGGACTGACTTTGCCAACATAGCATACTTAGATTTTCCCGATACTGTTTAATTTCCCCATGTTAGTGAGGACATCAGAACTTGACACGATTTCTTCCATTCTGAATTTAATGGCTGTTAATGTCACACATGTCTGCTTTTGCTTTTACGCAAGACCACACCAGAGTTGTATCACACAATCAAACAAGCGATAGTGTGCACCCAGCTTACATATAATGAAAGACTCAGATTTCATGTTCTCCATCATTACTCCATTGAAGAATTCAGCAATCAGTAGACTTGATTACAGTTTTTATGCATCAGCAGCACCACTTGGCCATACTGATGGTCCACATTGATACACTGCAGTACTACAATAGGCTGACTAGAATACACCAAAGGAAAACACAGTTTGAATATCAAAAATTACAACTTGTGATTTAAATGGAAAGGATGGGGTTGGCTTTTCAGTTCTAAAAAGATATGGAAAATTCCTATTCACCATTTGAGTGACATGCTGCACTGCGGTTTTTCTCAAACTGCTCTTTCCCTTTCTGCCATTTACTCACTTTTTTTTCAATGTCTAGACGGGCAAGGAAACTGCACTTCAACAGCATTCAGAGCCATCATAAACTACCTCAAATTTATAGCCACAAAGTCTCAGATATGTCGAAAAGTGAGCAAGGGCAAGTCAAGTGATTTCCAAGAGAGCACTGCAAACAAACGTACATTGAAATGGCCAAAACTGATGCAGAGAGGCCTTTCACTTGCTGAAAATTCATCACAACTCTAGTTTAGGAGGGAAAACAAAGCAAGAACTTTGCTTTTAATGCATAACATGGCTGGTACACAGTAAAGACTAGGGCTGGGTATCGTTCAAAAAATTTCAATACAGATACTGATACCTTGACTTCGCTACTGGTTCCTTAACATTCCTTTTTTATACCAATTTTATGAAATCCATTTTAACAAGATTACAAACATTACACATTACCTCAAAAAAACTTTGGTTTTTGTTTTTCAGTTTGCTGACTTTTTTTACAGACTCAAAGACTTAGCTCATGAGCCTTCTGGTCTCCTCATGCCAGGGTCGGTTGGGGCAGAGGCTCTAACATTAATGTGAAGAGGGAAAAAAAAACAAAACATAAAGCTAAACTGTTAATTCAGCCAACCCTATGGATAAATACGGTTTTACAAGATAAATAGTTTAATGTGAGTTAAACTTGATCAGTTACTGTCAACCTTAAAGCATTTTTACCATCGATTTAGCTAGCTATCTATAGCCATATATCCAAACATTATCTTTCGTTACGTAGGTCCCAGTTTGCATGTAACACAACAAGTTAGCCAATTTAGTTTGTTGATTTGTTTGCTAAACGTTAACCTTACCTGTCAGAGTCCCAGTCGCATTCATCAGTAGTTTTGGAGGAGGACTCGTGTGGTGGGCTCTTTTCTGTCAAGTTGATGGAGATTCTATGGCAGGAGGATGCACCGGCTCGGTCTTCTTGCAGTGGAAGACGGAGCAACTTTCTGCTCTTAAGTTTATTCCGTACACAAGTGCTTCATCAGATTTGTCATGTTGCCAGTCTTGGCAGCAATTATCTTATTGGAAATATTACATTGCACGCTGTTGGTCACACTTTTTTTCCACATCTTTTACATCTATGGGGGTTGAGACGCATATAAATTACAGCCTCATGTGGGAGCCGCGTCTCTGGGCGTAACAGGCGTAAACTAATGTTTTTCCTTGATGCCTAAACATAGCCAATCGCTGGCACTTTTAGATTTGGGCACATCTAGCATGCTACATGCTTATCACTGATGGTGACATTTAGTACCGAATGACGAGACATTTTTCGATACTCGATTGTTTAGAGGCAATTCGGTCGGTGCCTAAAATATATTGAACTCGATACCCAGCCCTTGTCAAGACTGACTCTGTGGCATCATTTAATTAAAACATACTCTCTGTGATACAAGACAAGAAATATTCACGTGGTCAAAGTAAAACATCAACAATGGTAAAAACGGAGAGGAAACAGCAAAAAGAAGAAAAAAAGAGAAGGAAACTAAAGTGAAAAGATAGAAATAAATTCTAAATTCTTAGAGAAACATCTTGAGAGAAGGGTGATACAAGCGGCCCTGCCTTCAGCACAAGGCTAATGTGTTTTTGAAGATTGCTGGGAATGAATATCAAATGATGATGCAAGTTTTATGGAGATGGAGGCTCAAAGTGGCTGGCTTCTTTTTAAACATATAAAAAAAAGCAGAAGATCAAGGAGATGAATGAGCTGCTCTTACAGTTGTGCATCTAGGCAACACACACACAGTGGCCCATATTACAATTGCCTTTGTTCTTGAAATGTTTTCATTCGTCAGTCTGTTCAAGGACATGGTTTTCTTAAAACCTACAAGAATAATATACATGTGGTCATCTATCTACCTTGGAGTCAGGCTTCTATATAAAAGCTTTAATTGACTCTGAGCAACTACATCTTCTAAACCAGATTGACTGTGTTTCTATGGAAGAAATTCCTTAATGCTACAACGCAGGAGGTGGGCTTCAGAGAAAAAGTCTCAAAAGTATGCTACAGTAAAACTGCTTATCAGAAAAACTGAGCAATTTAAATGTTATAAAAAGAGAGAGACACAAGTTGATTGGCTACCCATCTATATGTAAAAGAACCAATCAGCTTACAGCATGTGAGCCTATTGGATTGGCCAACATATAACTAGTTTTAGAACTGCTTGTGCCATATAGTTACATGCCTGAACTTCAATAATTTCAGTCATGACAACTGTTGTAAAAATTTGATTTCAAATGCATTACGCATAAACAAAACACAACCCACCAACTATGCAGATCTATCTCCAAGATATGTGTACAGCAGCTACTTCGAAGAGCCATGGGCACCAAGTTTTTCCTTCGCCACTGGCCCAATGGCGTAACACTAATGAAATAAATCTCTGTGTGTGCCTTGGCCTGCTTGGCCAAATGGCTTAAACTGCTTGTGACCTGACTCATAATGTGTACCTGGACCAGAAAAGCCCAGAGCTTATTTAACTTGTGACTTAGCCTAGCTATGTGTGGATTTATTTAAACTAATGACTAATGAAGATTGCTATGTGTTCCAGGCCAGATTTGGCTAAGGATTACCTTGTTAAAGATGCACTTATATGTGTCATGGCCAAAAGCAGACCTTAATCTTCATGCTGGTTGAAGAAAAACCCCAGCAAGCACCTGAGAGGGGAAAACACTCGGAGCGCACTGTAATTTAAATGTTAGACAAAGAGAGAGGCACAAGTTGATTATCTTGTCAAAGGACCAATCAGCTTTCACCATGCAAGCCGATTAGCTTAAAATGTCACATGTGAGTTAGCCGATTAGCTAACCAATAACAAGTTCAAGAACCTATCAGCTTGAACTACATAGAGTTCCATGCCTGAACGTCGAACATTATCATTGGAAAATAAATTAACCTCACTCAGCATTTGATAATGAAGATTTCAATTTTCTTAATACAGAATGACACAGAGTAAAGTTGTCCCCTGAACTATATCTTATGTCATTTGAAATATAACAGGGTAGGACATGAAAAGGGCTAATTCACATAATGATTCACAAAAGCAACTTATTAACTAAAGCTGAAGTATGTAAGTGTAATGTTAAAATACCTCCTTCTATCCAAGCTCTATATCCAAGATAACTTTTAAATAGCCATTTCTAAATTGATCACTGATTACACTGCAAAATGTAAACACTGTGGCTCTGTGGTGCTATCAAAATATTGCTGTTTATTTGAGCATCTGACCAGCCTGACATTGCAACATTGGTTCAACCAGTGGAACAGGACTATACACTGTACACCTTTCCATTTAACTTCAGGCAAATATCCGTCTAAACATGCAGGCAGAAAATTACTTGCACAAAGACATAAAAACAATTATACATTTAATCATAATAATTATAATGATTACAACAATAATCACTGAAATAAAAATCATGGTTCGAGGTGAATGTGTTTTTGTATTAATTTATATATTTTATATTATTTTACTGGCTGCAGAGTTGTGGTCACAATGCTCAATGCAAAAACTACTCTGTGGAAATAAAGTGAACTGAACTCTCCTGAGATGTATGAGGTCATTTGCAGCACTAGACAATACTGTTCTTGCAAAAAAAAAAAAATCAGAGGACTGAAACAAAGAAAGAGTAAGAACCTTTTACATAGACTGCACGCCTATACATGCGCATAAATGTCTTTTCTGTCATCTGTTCTTAATAGTATAATAAAGTGTGTTTCTTCAAGCACGTGTCTGTGCATCTACGGGCAAATTATTTGTAATATTAATTTGATAATGATAATAGCTTAATAATAATAATAATAATGCTAATTTAATACATTAATGGGAAAACAAGACAAGCATCGCCTTGACATAGTCAAAAGCATCAGCTATTGGCGATCACTCTGGCCATCATCGATCCCGAGATCATCATCATCTGTCGGCACGACCCTAATGTGCATTTCTCTCTGTAAATTAACAAAATGTTCAGACAGTCCCCTTGCTGGTTTTTCTGACACATTCAGAATCATTACTTCTTTTTCCGTTGTCACTGCGGCTCACTTTGTGTGTGCGCTTGTAAAATGTATATTTTAAAGGGTCATTATTATGGTTTAATATTTCTCTATAATGTAGAACAGTGTTAGTAATGTTTCTTATAACATTCTTTCTCAGCTCTGGAACGCAAACCATTTTATGATGCCCCTCAAAAATAATATTTTTAAGCAATTAAATTAATGTCATACACATTAACAAGTCGACTAATGGCTTAAATTAACTCCTACTAGTCGACTAGGAAAATCTTTGGTCGGGGGTGGCCCTAGTGATCATCTGAATGCCACTTTGGTGAATTAAAGTATCAATTTCTTCTGAAACCGCAAAATCTGTACATTATTCCAAACTTTTGGCCGCCAGTGTATATATTTTGTATTTATTTATTTAATTTATGTATTTTTTTTCCAATGATAGACAGAGCGAAAGCCAGTTTGAAACAATAATTATGTTTGCAATTTGTTGGTGACACTAATGGCACGGAAATTACACACTTCAGTTTTAAAGCTGTTTTCTTCAGAACAGCATTCTAAGAACTGCACAGCTTCACATTTTTCTAGATTCTCTGCAGGAGTTCAAGGCTTATGAAACCATACAGCCATTTATGTGTAAAGATTTATTGTGTGCAGTTTGAAATGTTCCCTGTTGCTATCATGCCACTATAAAGCCGCCAGGTGCTGGCATATTTGCAGAGACGTGAGGTTATTGTTCCTTTGTATGTCCCCTGTGTGGATCTCTGTGGACACTGGCATAGGAGAGGAGCGGGAACTGGGGACAGAGAGCGATTGAGCTAAGATGATCGATCCTTCACAGCGTGCGTCAGACTGCATGTTATTTTTACACCTGTCAGGTATGGCGAGGTATGGTCTGCGCAAAGTAGGAAGTAACGGTGGCCATGGAGACTGTCACTGAATCTAGGGCATGGTTTTGGATGTGTGATCTTTCCCAAGCTGAAATGGCCATCATTCATGCATGTGCTGGAAAAACAGTCCAAGCAAAAAGCCACAATTCATCCAAGCTGTAAACACCATTGAATCATGTTAAGTACACATCTCATCCATATTACACTATAAAGATCTAGAGTGCTTTACCTTATGCAGAAACTCAATCTGTAGCCTTTCCATCCTGTCCATGCCATTCTCCTTTCTATCTCACCTCTTTTGTTTTTTTGTGGCAGAGCAATATTTATCTGCCACAAAAACAACGAGGATATCAATTGGGGTAATGGCATCAAATAACATTTAAAAAGATCAAATACTCTAGATATCATCTTAATATCTGTAACTGAGTCGAAAACACATTGTATTCATGCTACAGCACGTTTTTGTGTAGTGGACCTACAGTCTTTATCTGTTTGTCCAAATATACATGACACAATATGCAGTCAAACATCATGAATCTCAAATGTTGTTTGTTTGCAATGTTCGTGAGGCTATAGACCTCACATATTGCCATGCCAACTTCAGTCCTTGAGTCCACTATGAGATATCATGTTGTCTGCTCATATTTGAATAAAATCATGTTTTAGGGCAGGTCAGGGTTTCACCGCCTGCCTTGGCGATTTTTCTTCAGGCACTAGAGCCAATGGAACATCGGAGCAAAATGATTGGTTCAACATGACAATCTGGACTTCTGGCAGCGGATGGAGCGGATGGCCTTAGCCAGCAACAGACCAGACATGTGTTACTGTGTGACATCATCTGAGTTCAACTGTCCCAAACTCTTCTGATCACTCCCAACTAGAATGGACATCCTCTATTTCCCATAATGTTTGTCAAGCCATATTTCACATTGCTACATTCTGCCAATTTCATACCAGAATTTTTTTTATGCCTTATTCTTCAGCTCTAAGAATCACAAACTGAAGGCATTGGAGCTGCTTGATATGATGTTTTATTGATCATATTGTCTGTTTTAATATTTGCTTTGAAGACTCCTACAATGTAAATAAACAGACTAGGTTGATCGAAGGACGTGCATTGACTTGGTTCTCTCTTAAGTGACTGTGGTTTAGTAGATGAAAAATGAGAACCAAATCATTATAGTGTGTCTGTTAAGAATGTTCAATATGCCAGATGAGGCATTTTGATTGCTGCCTAAACTGCAGAAGTCAAGCTGCTCTGGATGATACAGAGTTAAAGTTGAGTTTGAAGTCTGTGTTGATTTTTTTTTTTGTCTTTTCTGGCATACTAAAGTCAAATTTTGATAGGAAAAACACATTTGACCAATAGAGAATCTAAATGTCACAGCCTAGAAGTTGTGGTTTCAGCCAGAAGATCAAGGTTAGGTTGATTAGCATGGTCAAATTTGCCCATACTTGTTTAATGCCCATTTTCAGTGTGGTATCCAAAAAATTGCTTGCTTAAATGAATAGTTTGCCCAAATGAAGATTATTTCATCATTTACACACCCTCATATTACTCCAAAACTATATGACTTCCTATCCATGGAACAAAAAGGAGATATTAGACTTTACTCTCCATTTATTCTCATTGTATGGGAAAGAGCAGCGTCAAATGTTTTACATGTAAGAACGCAAGTAATACTGTTTAGTAACGAGATGAGGGTGAGTTAATGATTACACAATTATCTTTTCTTTCTTTCTTTTTTTTTTTTTTTTTGTGAATTATCCTCTTTTAGGCTCGTATCATTACACTCACCGACTCACCACTACCATGACTTTAAAAAGTATGAATATAGGGAGGGAAAAAGGGAGAGTTTGAGAGAAAAATGATGATGATGCTGGCTGATGATGAAATGCTGATAAATACAGTTTAAGAGGAAGAAAAATAAGACATTTGTTGAGACAGCATCTGTTAGGATAGTGTCTACTTTTAAAGTGTGTTTTATTCCTCCTCTCTGCTGGGCATAAACACTGTTTTTCAGCTGTTGCAGTTTTTTCCCATTTTTTTCTGTTTATCTCAGTTGAGCACTCTAAAGGAAAGCAAAAATTGCATACAGGATGGTTCTGGATATATGCTCTGATGGCCAGTGTTCCCGTCAGTATAATAATAAGATATGCGTGAATTCTATAAAAAATACAAGTAATAGAGTCTGAATGAGTACTATTCCAGTGCAACCTCTGAATTGCCTCACCTTAAAGCCAGAAAGATAATTTACACAAGTACACAACCATAGAATGCATGCTTGGCCAAGTGCATGTTCTCGATGAACATACTTCAATGTACTCTATACTTAACTTGTATTGTTCTGCCGCTAACAAACTTAATGGGGCGAGAGTTACCTAATGTTTGTGTCATTAAACTGGATGTGTTATTACTCTGGTAGCTTCTTAAAAAGATGTTGGCTTCAGCTAATTTGCTTAGCAAGATTCTCTTCAAACTGTTGTTACGCCATGGCAGTTGTTGACCTGAAAGAGTAATCTAGCTGTAGAAGAAGTTGATGCAAGTACCCACTAAAGTGCCCCTTGTGGCAGTACATTGAATGCAATGTGTAATTTAATAATTAAATTTTTTTTTTTTTTTTTTTTTTTTTTTTAATTTGTGTTTTTTTTAATTTGTACATGTGTTGCTTTAGGAATTCTGACACATTTCTGAATGAAACAACTCTTGAATAGCATACCTTAACAATCACATATTTACGTAGAGTTTTTAAATGTATTTTTATTTATTTATTTATTTTTCTGGATTAGTCTTCAGAGATTAGCCTACATATGTTCAGATATATGGAATGTCATCTGCCTGTCTGTGCATATGCAGTATTATGTAGTGTCCCTAGAGTGTAAACTGTCTCACAAACACACACAGCCATCACACACAGAATCCTTTGCATAAAACACACACACATACTCACAAACTGCGTTGACACATTCATGTGTCACAATCTAACTTCTCTTTTCAACACATTTGATTAAGTAACAATGCACACATGAATATGGGCTCTACACTGTAAAAAATGTCTGTAATTTTAACGGCAAAAGACTCTAGAAATGCTACAGAAATGTTTTTTATTTGATTAACGAGTATTAACTGTAAAATATACAGTACATTTTTTTTCAATATTTTAAAAGGCAATACAAATATTTTTTTTTTTTACAAAATTACATTTTTTAGATGAGAAAATATTAGATTTTCCTGCATAATTATGATACAAATTTACATTGTTTTACAAGAGATTATATGTACTTTTTTACAGTAAATTATTGTTAAAATTACAGTAAAAAACAATAATCGGACGCTCCTGCATGACCCAACATATTTCATAATATTTTATGTGAAAAGTTATGTTACTTCTTATTTTTAAAACCAGTTATGTACATTGGGGTGTTCTTGTTTATATGTAATGTAGTTTAGTTAATGTTTACTGCATTATTTAAATTTCACATTTGTTAACCTGATGGTGTTTAGTGTTTGTTTGAGTGACAATGAGCACTGTCTCTATATGTTTATTGGTCATTGCACTTACTGATGAACTTCATGTCCTCATGTGATCTTCTGTAATTTTTAACGGGGATTAACATTACCTTATAAAGTAAAAAGCAGATTTTTCCAGTTTTTCAAGTTTATAACATTTATTTAACTGTAAATTTAACAGATTTATTTTTACAGTGCCAGCTTGGTCATATAAATTACAACAGTTTTAAACTGTGAAATTGAAAGTCTGTTCTGTAAATTTGTATACATTTTTCTGCATTGTTTACATAATTATTCTGGCAACCACAGCTGCTAGTTTTTATATATTTTTTATTTTTTTATACAGTGTAAGGTCTTTTATCTCTAAAATGTAGTTTGTCTCATTCTATAGACTTTTCGTGTATGCAAACGGTGTGAATCTTCAAATCTGGCTTGAATTTACCCCTAAGCCAGGTACCAATGCAACTGTCATGTGTTCCATGGTTTCCATGGCGATGTCTCATGTGGTCTCCTCTGGTTATGCCACATGCCCAGTTTGAAGAGTTATCAGTTCAATATTTCAGATGGAATCCATCCAAACCTCCCTTGACCTGCTGTGGGCTTATCTGTGAGACTCATATTTGAAACTCTGTGGTTTATTTTATGAAAAAAGAAAAAGAAAAAGAGTGACAGGGCAATAGACTATATTGTGCCAGTAAATGTATTGATTCAAGTTTTTTTAAAGACACCATCAGATTTACTATGCACTGCAAACAATAAAAGACTGTAATATAAAAGTGCAAAACGAGGATTTAATAATGATTAAATATTATATTGAACAGGAAAATAATACGAAGAAATATGCAATATAACAATTACAATATTACATATTTAATAGTTTATTTTGAAGTAAATTTACAATAGAGAGATGGTTACATGCTAAACAAATGAATACACAATACTGTGCTATGAAATCGGTACATTATAGACAACTTGAGTAAAGCATAAATTCATAGTAAACCACCTTGTACCTATAGTGGCTTTTTAAATCTGTTTAAACATCTGTTAAAAGGATAAAATGACAATTAAATTACTTTATTGGCTTTCACTTGCTTGCAACGTTTAGACCATTTAGACCATCTTCGTCATGCAAAATAAATAAATAAATAAAATCAATGTTCTGCTACAAAGACGATGTAAAGTGACAACAACTTGTGCATGTCTGTGGCTGAGGTAAAAAAAAAAACGGGAAAAAAAATAGCCTAAGAAAACACCGGCAAACATATTTAGAGACACACAATTTTGGAATCTCGAAATTGTGCAACAATGTTGTAAAATACTTAGAAGTCATGAATATTAGTAAACATGAAACATAACTTCACTGAAAATTAAAAAAAAAAAACATATAAAAACATTGTGATCAGTACACATGATTAATGTTCGATTCATAAAGCATGACAAACATTATAAGCTCCAACAACCGTACCAAAAAACATATCCAAGCAGTATAGCAGGTAAACAACTTCAGTTAACAAACAGGAAAAAAAAAAACCGAACAGTTATATCCATTTGGAGAGTGATTTCATTCCACTTCTGTCTTGATTCCTGAAACTGCGACTAGACTGACTGAACAGCTATCGCACTCGCGTCCCACTTCTCTCGACACATCCTTTACCTTCTTTCTCAGCTTACGAATATGACATAAAATTACACTGTAACAAGGACACTGTAAAATAAAGTGTAACTGGACATTGTTTTAAACATGGATTTTTATGTACTTACTCATTATTGAACTTTTTTTCAATTTTAGCCAAAAATAATCTTACAAAGTGCAGCTTTAAATAATGTCATTAACTAATGCTAACAAATACAACCTTATTGTAAAGTGTTATTTATTTTATTTACTGTCAGTTCTCAGTGGTATTTTTGGTTTGTGAAAGGCACAACTAAAAAACTGCTTTTGAATGCTAGGATGTGTCTTTTTGATAATAGCAAGCAGCATCTCACAGAAAAGGTCAATATACTGTATATTTTCCAGCGCCTGTGTATTTAAGTCCAAGGGTACCACCTCATGCACATCTCTTCAATAATGACTAGTTTTACCAGCTGATACCAGTTGTTATTTTTGCAAATGTTAGAATTCAGACCACAGTGCTGAAAGAAATGGCAAGCATGCTTGGCCTACTGTAATAGGCTACTTTATACATAAGATAAGATTCAACTTTATTGTCATTGTGCAGAGTACAGTTACAGAGCCAATGAGATGGAGTTGTTTTCGCATATCCCAACTAAGCAGGGGTCAGAGCGCAGGGTCAGCTATGAAACAGTGCCCCTGGAGCAGGTAGGGTCAAGGGCCTTGCTCAAGGGCCCAACAGTGGTATCTTGATGGTGATGAGGCTTGAGTGGATATATATATCCACTCCACAGATTTAATATTAGGAAACTATAGTTTTTTAAGTCGTTTAGGACATCTATTTTTGTGCATGTAATTTTTCCAACAATTGTTTACAGACAGATTGTTTCACTTTTATTTGGCAATATCACAATTCCAGTGGGTCAGAAGTTTACATACACTAAGTCAACTGTGCCTTTAAGCAGCTTGAAAAATTATATAGCATGATGTCAAGCCTTTAGACAATTAGCTTCTGATAGGAGGTGTACTGAGTTAGAGGTGTACCTGTGTATGTATTTTAAGGCCTACCTTCAAACGCAGTGCCTCTTTGCTTGACATCATGGGAAAATTGAAAGAAATCTGCCAAGAAAAAATTGTGGACCTCCACACTGGTTCATTCTTGGGAGCAATTTCCAAATGCCTAAAGGTACCATGTTCATCTGTACATGCAATAGTACACAAGTATAAACACCATGTGATATAGCCATCATACCACTCAGGAAGGACATGCATTCTGTCTCCTAGAGATGAATGTAGTTTGGTGCAAAAAGTGCAAATCAATTCCAGAACAACAGCAAAGGACCTTGTGTAAATCTTGGATTAAACAAGTAGACAAGTATCTATATCCACAGTAAAAGAGTCCTACTGTATATCAACATAACCTGAAAGGCTGCTCAGCAAGGAAGAATCCAATGCTCCAAAACCTGATTGCCAGATTGGTCACCTCACGTTTCCTGTGTATATATAGTGCACAGTGTGTTTGGTCTCTGTGAGACATTTGCAGTGTTAAATCAGATGTCCAGTGTACTGTATATGCCCTGGGGAAGGACATATTCTTCCCTTAACAGAATATATTAAGACCTACACTCTCTAATCAAACTGAAAGGATCCATACAGCTTTACCACAGCCTGTCTGTAAGACAAAGAGTGACCTCAGTGACTGGAGACTTGGATAGTTTGTAAAATCACAGTGCATGTTGTATCAGGAAAAACAATCCAAAACATTAAGGGGCCCTAGCTGTGAAAGGTTTTAAGTACATTGCAGGAGCTACTGTATAGGTCTATTTGAAAAACTGTATTTAATGAGGCAGTTAAAAACACTTGGACCTGATCACAAAATATTTAATTCAAGAATATTTAATATGTCATTATTCTTTGATAGTTTATGTTGCTGTGCTTCAGTAAACAATATAATGTAACCAGATGCAACATGTTGGATGTTGCGTTATGCGTAAACCATAACATTTTGTTTTATAATGTTGTGGATCTTGTTCAATTCTCTTTCAATTGAGTTTCAAATGTGGCTGTATTCATGGGGCTGTTCGATGTTAGCCAGGCATAACAGTGGTCGTTTACATTTCATTTTTAAGACACTTTGGCCACAACCGTGCATTTTGACAGATGACCAGAGACGGTGTGCAAAATTATAAAATATTACTAAATTAAACCAAAAAAAAACAAAAAAAAAAAACAAAACCTTTACTAACATTATCAGCTGACCTCAGGAAAGATAATAGAATTATAAAATTGAGTATGTCATTACCCCTTTAAGTAAACAGTCAATAATAAAAAATGTGTGGTTCACTCTTTTTTTCTTGTCAATATTGTTGTTTAATAACTTTTTATCAATGTGACAGACAGTGGCAGATCTGTTATGTACAAAATTTGGACTTAAGACATTTTTTTTATTTATCTCACCTGTTCAAATGTTCTTAAGACAAACCGACTTCATGTTTACATACATTCTACATTTGCTCTTCACAGAGTATGTTCCCAAAAATTGCCAGACAGCAATTGGGTAATGAACTTTAGTTTAAACTAGTACTAATGTACCATTACTGTAGAAAGATAAGTATTGTTTTATATACACACTTCCATTCAAATGTTTGGGGTCACTTGACTGAAATGTTTCTCATTATCTTTTAAACATTTTAATCTGAATGCATATGCTTACAAAACTAAAATTGTATTTAAAAAAATATACGTTTTTGGAATGGATGACTTGGACCAAATAATAAATAAAAGCAGCCACTACGTGCCCAGAATATATGGGAACTCCTTCAATACTGTTTAAAAAGCATTACAGGGTGAAACCTCAAGTTGGTGGAGATAATGGCTAGAGAAAATTTCTGTAAATTCTAGGCAAAGTGTTGTTACTTTGAAGATGATAAAATATAACATGGTTTTGATTTTTTAGTCACAACATAATCCCCATTGTACCATTTCTGTTTCTCTATAGTTTTGATGACTTTACTGTTGTTCAAAAATGTGAAAAAATAAATAATGATCCCAATGACCCCAACCTTTTGAATGGCAGTGTGTGTGTGTGTGTGTGTGTGTGTGTGTGTGTGTGTGTGTGTGTGTCTGTCTATCTATCTATCTATCTATGTATATATATATATATATATACATATATATATATATATATATATATATATATATATATATATATATATATATATATATATATATATAACTTTTTTCAAGTAGTAATGGGGCTGTTTTTTACATCAGTGATATTCTGACTATACTTTGTGATCAGTTGAATGCCACTTTGGTGAATTGAAGTACCAATTTCCTTCTTAAACAGAAAAATCTGTACTTTATTCCACTACTTGGAACTACTTTCTTATGCAACAGATCAGAATCTGCCTTTGCTGGTTCAAAAAAAATTTATGCATCTTAAGTCTCTCAAAAACATCATTTCAGAAACCCTTTAGTATCACAGCTTGGGCTGTTTCTGACATGTTATTGGAGAAACAAGGATGTGTGTGTGTGTGTGTGTGTGTGTGTGAGAGAGAGAGAGAGAGAGAGAGAGAGAGAGAGAGAGAGAGAGAGAGAGAGAGAGAGAGAGAGAGAGAGAGAGATGGCGCATGTGGGATCACCTGTTGATGATGCTGTAGTAGGTTAGTCTGCTTTCTGAAGATAATGTAATTTTGGTCAAATTCATCCTATTTTCTCAGTGGAAAAAACAGCCATCCAAGCCGGGGTATTCCTCTCTGTTTCGCTGTTGCCATTGTGGTAGAAGTCATTCACTATAGAAACCGCAATCTCCTCCTCCATTTTGTCATCTCCAATGTGGAAATTCTGGTGAGAGGTAAGCGCCTTGAGTTATGTAATGAATCATTCTGTTGAGTCTCTCAGCTGTGAAGAGCCTTAATGCTGAAGTTGTTCATTTAAAGCTATTTCCTAGCTTTAGTAGTGTAACAGTAATATGAGCTATCACTTAGTGTTGTTGAATATAAACACTATGTGACGCTGACTAACTTCACATCACCAAGTGGCCCATATTACACACAAAAATGGTCTTTACCTCCACCTGCTGGCTAAAATATATAATGCCACAAATTAAATGTAAAGAGACAGATGGCTCTAAACACATGTACACTGCTCTTACAATTTAATTTAGAATGGCACGAACACAAGCGGAGTGATACACAGTGAAGTCTGAGTGCTGATGCTGTCCATCAGTTCTCATTGAACATCTCTCGTCCAATCAGATTTTATATATATATATATATATATATATATATATATATATATACACACACTGCCATTCAAAAGTTTGGGGTCATTCGGGTCATGTTAGCGTATATATATATATTCAAAAGTTTGGGGTCATTAACACCAATAAATCCAACTGCACTCTCTATCTTTTAATTAAATGTAACCTTCAACAGCTTTCAGAAACCATTTAAGACGCAATGAAATAAATTATTCGCCCATGTTCCTTAAAGTACTGACAAAGCAGACAGTCTTTAGCTTTGGAGGTGAAAAAGGATTGAAACAAGAATACAAAAAAATAGGATAAAATATTGTGGAAAGAAGCAGACCGGCAAACTAAAACTCCATTTACTTCAGCAGAGAGCTCAGATGGGGATTGTATGTGTGTGTTTGTGTGCAAAGAGTGGAAAGCCAATCAAAGACTGTGGTAAAACAGTTCAACACTTTTGTGATGTAGTGTATTATTTCTGATGCACTGTCAAGTCCAGAGGGAGCAGTTAATATTGATCGTAAGCTTTTACAACTGTGTGTGCACATGCACCTTTTCCACAAAAAACTAAACAAAACAAAAAACAATATAACAACTTTGAGGTGTTGTTGTATTTTTACGTATGCTACCAGGAGTTGTTTGACTGAAACGAGGAAAAAAAAAAAGCCTAAAGCCTGCTAATAACCTGTAACATGCACACATATAAAACATTATATGTTCTTTCTCATGTCTTTCATATACTCTATAGACATTGTTTTCTTCAGATTTTCTATACACAATAAGATATTTTTTTCTTCTGTTGACTGTTTTGAAGTGCTTTGTTGAACAAGAAATTCATATGATAATCTTTTTTCTGTGAACTTCAAATCTTTCCACATTTCTAACGGCACTCTACACAGTTGTCTGATACTTGTAAATCCCTCAATTCTCCTCAATTAGAGGATAAAGAGGGCATCTTAGTGTTTGAAGGACCCTGAATGTAACCCTTCTCAAGTATAACTGAAGCTTTCATTGAAAGGGTCTTTATTCTGTGGTTGAATGCGATGATTTCACTATAGTATCAAGTGTAGAGCATAAGTATTTGTCTGTTGTGGATTTTCTCTTTCTTGTACTGATTTGTGTGTGTGTGTGTGTGTGTGTGTGTGTGTGTGTGTGTGCTTGCTGAAAGACTTCTTTCTCCAGCTCACACTGGCCGAAATGTTTTATTCATGGGTTCACATGATCATGTAATCTATATGAGGGGATGTGGAGAAGGGTAGACAGGTTTGACATGCTGTCCATAGTAGAAGGGCTTGATTGTGTTCTCACAGGGCCTATAGTAACAATGGCTGTTGGAGTTGTTGACAGGAATGAGGTTTATACACTAGCAGTCAAACGTTTGGACACAGTTGACTGAATTTGAGGTTCTCATGATCTTCAAAAAACCTTTAGAAATGAAAGGCTTATGCTTAACTGCTTGAAATTAGTTAATTCTTTAACTACCATTAACTAAGAATGCACAATGAGTATTTGCAGCATTAATCTTGGTTCATGTTAATTTATCAAAATGCGGATGCTTATTTGTTTACGTTAGTTCATATTGCATTAAATACTGTTTATTTAGTCCTTGCATTGCACAGAAGAGACATTATGAATCCTGATAATGTACCTTCCGCTGTAAAACACAAATGTGAAAACAAGATGCTAAAAAACACATATTTACAAAGGCTACAAGCATTAGGCCTATTCACGTCATGTTTATAATTATGTGACTCAATAACAGGAATATGCTTAAAACAGGATAAATTGCTTTTTCCATCAGCTTGGCAGCCAATATGAATAATAAAGAATAACTGCCTAGGTTATGCAGTCTTACCTAATGCACAACCTACAACATACGGTATGCTATCATATGTGTTGCCCAACAACAATAACGGAGTCAACTTTTAATGTTTTCCGGTTAACACTTTATAATGACTTTCATTAATAGGTAATTTACAAACATTAAATGAAGTTTAACAAATCATTATATAATGTATATTCAGTTAGTTAGATATATGGGATAATGTATTTGTTTATATTTGCAAATTAATTTAAATAACATTAACTAATTATCTGTTTTTATGTAATTGCAATTCTTACTAATGTTATTAAACTTTCATTCCTTTATGGCTTTGCACTTTTTAACATCTAGAAATTATAATAAAAAAAAATCATTATGATTAACAGATAATTTATTAATATACATTTGAGTGCTTACAAATGTCATTAAACTTTTTCATAAATGATTTATAAATGAGCTCATGCACTTTTTATATTTACAAATGTTTTCAGAAATGATTAGTATTTGTCAGTACTTCAAACACTATTCATGTTTACAAATGATTTATTAATGTCCAGCTAATTAGTAAAAATTGTCTGTAAAAGCCACCCATTTACTGTTTGTTTGATGTATGTGAGACTGCTTCAACTATTTACACATATTTTCAAATCATTTATTTGTCAAATCATTTATTTGTTCATATTTTTGCAGTACCCAATCTAAAGTTTAAACTATTTATACATTGTAAATGTTTATAAAGGTTTAATAATGATTATTTAGTACATTTATCGGTACTGGATTTTGAGCTACAGTAACAAAGTTTGTGTTAGGGGTGGTTTGTTCAATTTCATTGTACTTGTTACAGACATTAATAACACATGACAACAGACTTACTTTAGGAGCAAAACTGTGTGTTTATTGCCTTAATAAACATTTATTGTTTACTGTATCCTTAAACAGAGAAAATGTATTTCAGCATAAATGAATAAGAGAAAACAGTTAAATTTAGAGAGATAGAAAAAAAAAAAAAACATGCATCCTAAATTTTCAAAACTATGTTAAACAAATAACTGTGTTACCTTAGTAATCAAATGAAATATATAATAGTGAGGGGGAGGGGGAACCGCTATGGATTTTCTCACAATGCTCACATTAAACACTTGTCATTGTGCTAGACTCCTCTGAATGTTTCCTTCTCTCCTGCGCTGTGGCAGTGGATCATTAGCTCTTGTTCAATCCGAGCAAGTAAAACAGCTGCTTTTATCCACGATGCAATGCTTTTAAAATCTGGAAAATAAACTTATTCTATTATATGATGAGAAGGAGGGTGTGGCCGGGCTGCAAGTGCTAGGTGCACGGCCTGCACTGAATATGCTGTTCAGCAGGAGAGTGAGATCAAGTGGAGCAGGAGCTGCCATTTTGAGAGAGAGAGAGAGAGAGAGAGAGAGAGAGAGAGAGAGAGAGAGAGATGCACGCAGCCATGTTGGGTTAGTTTATGTTTTAAGTTAAGTTTGACATTAAAATTTGTTTACTCTTCAGGCGGTTACCGCCTCCTCTTTGCCCATCATTCAAATTTTACAGTGGCGCTGAAACCCGGGACAGGGATGCCATGTCGTGGAGTCCTCGCGCTACCATCTGCCAGGGGAGCAGCTGCGGCTGTCTGCCTGGGGCAGAGGTGTTGCCAGGGTCCGGAGAACTCGCTGCAGTGAGCTGGCGTCCGCCAGAGGGTCGAGGAGCGGTTGAAAACTGGGCAACAGCGCGGGAAGGAGGGTATGGCCGCCTGAGATGGTGCACAGCTGGTGCTGAAACAACTGATTAGCTAGAGAGCGATATAAAGGGGAGCCGGAGGTGCCAGTTACATGTGTGCATGTTTTTAATTTATGTTGCTTTAAGTTTTGACATTATACTTACGATTACTGTTCTGCCAGTTCCCGCCTCCTCCTTTCCCATCCATACACCGTTACAGATTATTACAAACGACAATTTAGTGCTCAAGGGACACGAGATTTGGTCAACAAGCGCATTGGCTGATTACCTGGTGAATTAATTCACTACCCACATTCCACCTGAAGTGATGTCCTTCATGGATCCACCAAATAGAGTTCACAGAATGACAGTCCACTCCCAAGTGCGAAATTCATCCGCTGTCCATTCATTAACATTTTTGTGTAACTGAACCTACTCGAAAATATATATACTGTATATACATACTGTTTTTCAAGTCACAATCTGTTATTAAAGCAATAATCAGTTTTTCTATCAATGCAGGCTGCTCTTATTAGTATGTGTAATGAATAATTACTAAATTAAACAAACCACCCCTTACACAAATATATATATATATATATATATATATATATATATATATATATATATATATATATTGAGTTACTTGTTACTTTAAAAAGTTATCTAATTTTGTAACATGCATTACTTGTATTGTATTGCATTGCCCTCAAAACTATGTCAATAAAACAACTTGCCTTTGTCGCCACTCTGTGGGCATTTCACCCGGAAACTGTAGCTTACACATGCCCTTACATTACTTCCTGCTACAGCCACTGGGGGCCTTGCTTTGAATTTTGGTGAGAACAGACAGAGTTTATCTTAAGAAAAGTTAACCTTCTGTTTCACAATTCACCAAATAATAACTAATAAAATAACTGACAAGTGAACAGTCGTGAGTCGCCATGTCACTAAAGCGGTTCCACCAGCATGGTTCTCTGTCCTAAGTATGATTAGCTAACTGTGCTGAAAAATCCAGGCTAGGAATGGTTAACCATACTGTACTGAAAATGCTACTGCAAATGTTACTCAGAAGTACTGTAACTGGTAATCATTTTTTTCGAAGTTTGTTTCATTTTCTGATGTACAGCCTTCAATGCCCAACAGTTAAGGTATTATATTTCAAGGGAATCAAGAAGTTTTTAAAAAAATAGAATGTGCATACGCTTGAATTGAATAAGATACAGGTACACACACACACAGTTTCCCCCTCTTTGCATCACATCACAAGCACGTAATCCATCTCTCTTGCACACATGTACACCTACCCCCTCTGACACATATGGATTTGTCTCTCCGTGGGTCTCCAACAGAGCACAGCTCTTGGTGTGGATGAAATCCTTTGCTCGAAACAGCTGTGATCATGCCTTATGAATATTTTTGTCTTTACTTCTTAGTGTTTCGCCTTTACATGTTTCTCACCCGGTTTCTCTTTCTCTCCCTCTCTCTTTCATCTTTGTCTCTAAATCCTGGCCTTGCAAACAACAAAGAACGACTTTGGCTCAAACTAGCAATCCACCAAATCCTCTTTCTTAGCTTCAGTCTTTGTCTGAATTAAAGGTTTTACTCTCCTATACCATATCTCTCCACCCTCTCATTCGATTTCTTTCTCTCTCTATCTGTCTCTATACGTAACATGATATCCAAATCAATTGGTGCTTATTTAGGCATGTTTACAAAGGCCCTGGAGATGTTTCTTACCTATATACCAGATTTCTCCCCTGCAGCAGCATGGAAGGTAGAACACCAGTGTGGTGCTATAGTATCAGATAAGGAAGAGTGAGCTAATGGAGATGGCCTGCTGGGAGGAGAAATAGAGAGATTTTTTAATTTTTACAATAATTTTATTAAAAACAATGTGTTCTTCAAACATTTATATCACTTTACACACACACACACACACACACACACACACACACACACACACACACACACACACACACACACACAAAAACTAAATAATAATTTATTAATTACATCAAAACTCATACGAAAACAACATCTTCATTGTCAACTGAACACAAAGCATTATTACAACACCACTGAATTTTAAAAGCATTTATTGTACTCATTAGCTTATGAAAATTAAAATCAATAAGATTTCTTGACTTTACCATATTTTTAAAAACCAATATGACATCTTGTCCTGACTTCTCTTCTATATTATTTCTGATAATATAAACAGCATATGTTTCTTGTCCCACAATAAAATTAATAATATTACATTTTAACTTCTGTATTGGACTGTAAAACTATCCAAGAATAAAATTTTGCTTTGTAAAACAAATATTTAAAAAAAAATCCATAAAAAACACTCAACAAGTCAAAAAGAGTGTTAAGTCGATTACAGTACATAAAACAATGAAAAGTGGTCTCTCGTTCCAAACAAAAAGGACATTTGTCTCTTACAGTGGAGTTTAAAGTAGATACAAAGGTATTAACAGCAATAGCTCCATGTAAAATCCTCCATTGTAAATCACCAAGTTGTTTTGTTAATGGTGGTTTGTAAAGTGCTTGCCAGACAGGCTTAGTTTCAGAAGTAATCCCTAACATTTATTTTCAAACTGTATCTGTTTTAATACTTCATTTATACTGATGAATAACTTTCACTATGCATTTATACTATATTTTTCCTTCTACTGTATAAAAATCTATATGTTTATTAATTCCCAAGTTTAACAGGGAGCTAGTAAAACAGGACTCATCTATAGAAGGAGAAATTTCAATATCTGGGAAAAGATCTTTACTGTTAGGGATTAAATTCCCTGCACCAAACTCCTTTAAAAGTATCTTCTCTTCAGCAGTTCAAATTACAGTTCATTTATCAAGATACGTCTTAGCAAAACGTATTGATCGAACACCTAAAAGGGTAGCAACTTTTTCATGTCTCTGTGAATCATTTCGTTTTTAACTTAAATAACATTTTATTACATAATAAATATGTTAGACCAGGAAAATCTTCTCCAGAAACATCAAACCTAGCTCCAAACACAACTGCTTCTTCCAACAACCAATAAAGAGAAGTTGCTGGTTCCATCCACCGATGTTTAAAAAGACCCCGAACTTTAAATACATTTTGATAAAAAAGAGGAATTCCAGTAAAATTCAATCTTTTATGATCCATTAAAAACAATGTTAAGTCCATTTCCATAGTACCCACTCTTCTCAAAATTCTTAAGGCCAACGGTCTCCACAAAAGTGAATAAGGTCCCATTAAAAGGTTCTGTATAAATTGGAGATGGTGAGTGGCTCTTCTGCTTGTGAGATTTACCAAGCCTTGACCTCCTTTGATGAATCCAATGATACTTGTTCCAAAAAAAGTTCACCAGTTCTCTTTGAATATTTACACAAGCAAGTTTATGCCATAATGAAGCTGCCACAAGATTATTAATCATAAGAATACACCCTCTATAAGCTATCTGAGGGAGTAACCATTTCCATTTTTCTAAACAACCTTTTATTTTCACAATTAGACCTTCCCAATTTCTCCTTATGAAATGTTCATTTCCCAGATAGTCACCAAGATATTTTAAACCTCGTCTTTTCCAAATCAATCCTCAGGGTATAGTGGGAAGATCTCCACTCAAATTTCCCTCTAGTAGAGCTTGACTTTTCCCCAGTTGACTTTAGCAGAGGGAATACATTTAAAATCATTAACAATTTTTCCTAACTTGTTAACATCATCTTTTCCATTTACAAAAACAATCATCATCAGCATAGGCGGATAGATGTAAAGAGTTATTACAACCAGGGAAAACCAGACCTTTTAAATTAGCTTGTAACTTTTGAAGTAAAGGTTCTATGTCCAGGGAATACACCATACCAGACATGGCACATCCCTGCCTAATTCGCCTCTGAACTTTGACCGGAGCACTCAAACCACCATTAATCTTAAGAACACTCTCAATGTCACAGCTTTAATCAATGATATAAAGGAAGGGCTAAAACCAAAAGCCTCTAAAATATTCCATAAAAACAAATGTTCAACTCTGTCAAAAGCTTTCTCTTGATCGAGAGAAATCAGACCAGAGTTAATTTCCAGGAGTTTAGAAGCATCCAAATCATCTCTAATTAAAGCGATATTATCAAAAATAGACCTTTTGGGAATACAATAAGATTGATCTGAATGTATCAATTGTCTTAAAACTTTACTAAGGGTTATGGCCATAGCCTTAGACAAAATGTATATTCTGAACATAAAAGTGAAACAGGGTGCCAATTGCCAATACATTGTAGATCACCTTTTTTTGGTAGTAGTGTGATGACTGCTCTTCTGCAGCTTAGTGACAACAGTCCTCTTTTAAGACTGTCATTAATAACTGTCAGCAGATCCTCTTCTATGACGGGTCATAGAGTCTTATAGAACTCAATAGATAGCCCATCAATTCCTGGAGATTTACCATTTTCCATGCTTATCATAGGAGTATAAAGCTCTTGCAATGACAAAGCCTGTTGTAGTTCTTTATTGGACTCTTTGTCCACCTTTGGCAGTCCTTCAAAGAAATTATCAGCATCTGCACCCCATTCCATCAGTTCAGATTTATAAAGGTCTGGAAAAAAATCAACAGCACAGCTACGTATATCAGCAAGCTCAGTGAATTCTTGTCCTGTAGCTGAGCGTAAAGACTGAATAATTTTACTTTGACCTTTTTTTATTTCCAAGTAATTTCTTTTTTTGAAGGAGCATCCATTTGGGCCACAGTTTGAAAACGTGAGCGGAATAAAGCTCCTTGTGCTCTAACTCCCAATAAGTCTACCAACATCGCTTTTTTTTTCTTTTTGTAGATTCTAATAAATCCTGCAAAAGAACAATTTCCATTTCTAAAATCATCATTGACTGGTCTATGTCTCAAGTAACATTCAGAATGTACTTTTGACAGAAATCTTTTCCGCAATCCCACCATTGCAGTAAAGAAGCATACATTTTTTGCTGCTTAAAAGCAAAAAAAAAAAAGATCAATAAATTATTTATCATTTACCAATGAAGTATTAAAAATCCAGTATGCACTCTTATATCTAACACACTTAATTAAAACACTGCACAGAACTAAACTATGATCAGAAAAAACAACTGCAATAATTTGACAAAATTAAAAGATTACGTTGATACGGAACACTATAAATTCTGTTAAGTCATGCCTAAGAAGTAGAATGTTCAGTATTATGAGCCCAAGTGTATTGTCTAACATCTTGATTCATACTTCTCCATATATCACATAAATCATGAGTTTCAATCAGTTGTATGAGTGTTTTCTGTGAAGCAGTATGCAGCTCTATATGATTTCTATCCAACTTTTCATTAGCAGTACATTTAAAATCTCCCCCTATAAATTGAAATCTTTCAAAACAGCATCCACCTTATTAAAGAAAATAACTCTTTTTGGTCCCTTTGTAGGTGCATATAAATTCATAAGCACCATAGGGATTTTCTCAAATTTAACTTTAACCTTTTAGAAACGATCACCAATTATTTCATCAACTTCACAAAATAGAGTTAAAGAAATTTTTAAAACAAAATAGCAACACCTCCACTAACAGAGGATTTATGACTTAGGACAATATGTACATCCCATTCTCTTCTCCAGTCTGTCTCATGTTTATGTGTTTCCTGTAAAAACACAATATCAATTGCTTTTGTCTAATAAACTCAAATAACATCATTATTTTATGACCATCTCTGGCACCATTCAAGTTTAAAGTTCCAATTTAAAAATTTGTCATTGTTACTTTAGAGACCAAAGCAAAAAAAACATGAGAATTGTGACCAAAAACAACTATTTTTGGCAGACTTTTAGAAGTTGACAGTTTCATCATCTTTGGTAAAACAATTTTTTGAGTTTGTTCACAAGTTTTCTAAGACGGTAAATCTCTAAATCTTTCATTGGATACCTCACCTCATTGATGAATTGTTTACAATCAGGAAAAAAATCTTCAACTTGCACTCCTTTCATTTCCTTTGTTTCTTGCAGAAATTTGCTAATATCATCAGCTCTATACAAACAAATCAAGTTTTCATTTTGAGAACTTTTAGACAGATTTGAACACTGAAACACATTTGAATCAGAGGAATTTCTCACATTCTCACTACCACCATCATCTTTCTTAACTTGTTTAATAGCTTTTTCCACAGATTTTTTTCTTTCTTTTATCTGGGATCTTAAAAAAAGTTTCTGCTTCCTTCTCAAATTCAGCATCATTGTCTTCTACCTCCACTTCATCAGCATCTGCCACATAAACGTTTCCAGAATGTAAAGCCTGCTCATCAGACATTGAGAGCATATCGTTTTATTAGGCTTAATAACAATCTAACCTTTTTTGATGGGCTACTCAAAGGTAAAACAGGTACGAGTAAACCATTCAACATGACGCCACTTTGGACGGCATCATTTGCCTTTTCAACATAATTAAAAAAAAGAACAATTGCACTGTTCATCCGCGATGCCGAGACAATATTATCCTGTCCCACAATCTCTCCCACCACCAAACAACATTGCTACACATTAATTCTAGGCTCCACCTTCACTCCATGGCGGCGGGTTAAGTTATTAAAACTCATTGTGTTTTGATTCATCATGCCTCCCAGCACATCACTGGTTGCAGAAGTAAAACACCTTTAAATGTTAATCAAACAAACAATTCAACACATAAACAAAATCACACACACACAAAAAAAAGATGGAAGATAGAAAATTATTTAGCACACAACCACAAACACACTCACCCTCACCATGCTCTGTTCACTCCCAGCATGCATTCCGACACAGAGACAGAGAGAGAGAGTTATGTCTCATATGATGCACTATACATTGTGCACTTACACATAATATTACAGTATTCTCTTACTCTTCCATCTATTGAATAAACACAGAAAAAAAATGGTATTGCTTAAATTTGTTATTGACTGAGTTCTCAACTATTTTAAATGTATCAACTTTGCCTCTTCTGTTTCTCCTAAAATGTATGCAAAATAAAAATATACACAAATTACACATATACGTACATACAGTAAGAATGCAGAGGCGTAAATTTAATATGTATATCACAGATCAGATAATGTGGTCTTGGAATAATTTGATAAATGTTTGAGTTTATTTTGAAATCATTGATTTTTAATTGTAGACTGGTATCTTGGCATATCTGAGCACTGTTTGAGATATTGTTTAGATGTCTTTAGAATTTCTAGAGGTGACACTTGATATTTCAAAGGAAATGTCTGAGAAGTAAATCTCCATTTGTTCTACATTATTTCCCATTTCCCAAAGTTTTATTCCTATAAAATAATATTAGAGGGTAGTGTCAATGCAAAGGGAACACTATTTTTTTTTCCTGCATAAAGCTTCTGTCATTTTTCTGTTTAGGGAAGTGATATTTCAAACGCATGTGTTTTTGTTTGTTGTTGCTGCTAGCTTTAGCTAGCTTCTAGACCTCAGTGCAGCATTTGACATTTGGCATTCCACAAGGCTCCATGTTGGGTCCTCTGCTTTTTTCTCTTTATATGCTTCCTTTAGGCTCTATCTTTCAGAAGTACAGTGTAGCCTATCATTGTTATGCTGATGACACAATTTTACCTTCCTGTCAGGTCTAACGATTGTTGTTCCATCAGTAATCTCATCTCCTGTCTTGAGGAAGTTAAATTATGGGTATCTGAAAATGTCCTCATGCTTAATGAGGATAAAACCGAGGTCATTGCTTTTGGCTCTTCGTTACATAACGCTGACATTGAAAATCAGTTGGGTTCTTTGTCTTTAACCATGCGCAATAGAGTTAAGAATTTGGGTGTCATCTGTAATTCTGAATTTTTATTTGATAAGTAGATAAATGCCGTTGTTAAAGGAAGCTTTTTTTTCATCTAAGGTCCATTGCTAAATTAAAACAAATCTCTCACAGAAGGATTTGGAAATAGTGATTCATGCTCTTATTACATCCTGGCTGGATTAGTGCAATGCCTTATATGTGGGCCTGTCTCAATCTTCTTTCTCACGTCTGCAAGCAGTCCAAAATGCAGCAGCTAGACTTCTAACGGGTGCCAAGAAAAGAAAGCATATTACCCCAGTTCTCGCTTCCCTACATTGGCTTCCAGTTAGTTACAGAGTTAAATTCAAGGTTGTGCTGTATGTTTATAAGGCCTTGCATGGTTTAGCCCCTCAGTACATTGCCGATTTACTTCATCTACATTCGGCACCTAGGTCTCTTCAATCATCAAATCAGTTACTCCTCTCTATTCCTCTATCCCGTTTGAAAACCAAAGGTGATCGGGCGTTTGGGGTTGCGGCCCCCAGGTTGTGGAATGCACTCCCATGTGTCGTTAGGTCTTCTTCCTCATTGCCTATATTTAAATCTTAAATATTGGACTTGAACTTTAGCATGTTAGCTAACTTGAGTCCAAATTTGATACAAGTGCCCGATATTTGCTTTTTACATATATCAAAGAATCTCACAACGTGGTGTGATGGTAAAGCATTTAAATCATGTTTGTAAGGCACTGTCTTCTCCACAGAAGTATCAGTATAATTACCATATCCGCTATCTTGAAATTTTGTTTTAGTTTGCTACTGCCACATTACTGAATTTTTTTGTTAAAGGGATAGTTCACACAAAAGTAAAAATTCTCTCATCATTTATTTACCCTCATGCCATACCAGATGTGTATGAATGTATTTCTTATGCTGAACACAATGAAAGATTTTTAGAAGAATATGCCAGTTTTATAGATCCATACAATGCAAGTCAATGGACTCCAGTGGTCAAATCCATATCTTCAAAAGAAATATGATAGGTGTGGGTGAAAAACAGTTCAATATTTAAGTTTTATTTTACAATCAATCTCCACTTTCACTTTCACCTTATTATTCTTTCTTTTTTTTTTTTTTTTGGCAATTCACATTCTTCATACATATCGCCACCTAATGGACAGAGATAATCATTTATAGTAAAAAATGACAAATATTGATCTGTTTATCACCCACACAATCCACATGGATTAAACAATTTGAGTCATTTGGATTACTTTTATGTTTCCTGTATGTATTTTTGAGCTTCACTTTTTGGGACTTGTTAACTTGCAATGTGAGAACCTACAGAGCTGAAATATTCTTCTAAAATTATTTGTGTTTAGCAGAAGAAAGAAAGTCATGCACATTTGGGATGGCATGAGGGTGAGTAAATAATGAAATAATTTAGATTTTTTGGTCACTAGGGCCACTACTTTTAGTTAGTTACTCCCCAACACTGCACTAGCTACGACTGTTGAGTGCATGAAGAGTCCAAACCTTTTTGTTTTTTCAGTTAAAGAAGTACATCTTCTGAGTACTTGTTGTACACTATGTTACTACATAATTTTTCAGTGTGAAGACACTACTAACTGCAAAATGATGGTGAATAGTGCAGAAGCATTCAGAATGGGACAGACTTATAGTCTTTCTTGAGCAAGTGTCCCATTGATGTATTACTTTAAAGGCAATGCAGAGCCGTGATTAACGCATAGACACACACATCCTCCCTCAGACACTTACTTACAATGGCAAATCCCAAAGTCACATTGCAGACGTGACCCTGCCACATAAATTTATGTTGACAAGGAATTACATACATAAATAAACAAACTCCTATAATTGTGCCGAGTGGGTCATGCATTCTAGGGAGTATAGTCATAAATAGCCTTTTGCTCACATGCACACGCACACAAACTTACAGTTTGGGGACATCAGCGCATAAAGCATAGTCAGAGGAAAGGGATGTGGACAGGATGAGCAGTAAATCACTTTCTTTGTGTGGCTCACTGAGTCAGATGTAATCTCCACAACAAGTATACGTGAACACATACTTAAACACAAGAAAATGCACAACATAATGACAGATTCAGACAATGACATATATATATATATATATATATATATGTGTGTGTGTGTGTGTGTGTGTGTGTGTGTGTGTGTGTGTGTATATATATATATACACACACCCAAAGGATTATTAGGAACACCAGTTCAATTTCTCATTAATGCAATTATCTAAACAACCAATCACATGGCTGTTGCTTCAATGCATTTAGGGGTGTGGTCCTTGTCAAGACAATCTCCTGAACTCCAAACTGAATGTCAGAATGGGAAAGAAAGGTGATAGAAAGATGGGCCGGTCTGAGTATTTCACAATCTGCTCAGTTACTGGGATTTTCACGCACAACCATTTCTAGGGTTTACAAAGAATGGTGTAAAAAGGGAAAAACATCCAGTATGCGGCAGTCCTGTGGGTGAAAATGCCTTGTTGATGCTAGAGGTCAGAGGAGAATGGGCCGACTGATTCAAGCTGATAGAAGAGCAACTTTGACTGAAATAACCACTCGTTACAACCGAGGTATGCAGCAAAGCATTTGTGAAGCCACAACACGCACAACCTTGAGGCGGATGGGCTACAACAGCAGAAGACCCCACCGGGTACCACTCATCTCCACTACAAATAGGAAAAAGAGGCTACAATTTGCAAGAGCTCACCAAAATTGGACAGTTGAAGACTGGAAAAATGTTGCCTGGTCTGATGAGTCTCGATTTCTGTTGAGACATTCAGATGGTAGAGTCAGAATTTGGAGTAAACAGAATGAGAACATGGATCCATCATGCCTTGTTACCACTGTGCAGGCTGGTGGTGGTGGTGTAATGGTGTGGGGGATGTTTTCTTGGCACTCTTTAGGCCCCTTAGTGCCAATTGCGCATCGTTTAAATGGCACGGCCTACCTGAGCATTGTTTCTGACCATGTCCATCCCTTTATGGCCACCATGTACCCATCCTCTGATGGCTACTTCCAGCAGGATAATGCACCATGTCACAAAGCTCGAATCATTTCAAATTGGTTTCTTGAACATGACAATGAGTTCACTGTACTAAAATGGCCCCCACAGTCACCAGATCTCAACCCAATAGAGCATCTTTGGGATGTGGTGGAACGGGAGCTTCGTGCCCTGGATGTGCATCCCACAAATCTCCATCAACTGCAAGATGCTATCCTATCAATATGGGCCAACATTTCTAAAGAATGCTTTCAGCACCTTGTTGAATCAATGCCACGTAGAATTAAGGCAGTTCTGAAGGCGAAAGGGGGTCAAACACAGTATTAGTATGGTGTTCCTAATAATCCTTTAGGTGAGTGTATATATATATATATATAACACCAATCATACTTTAAAGTTTGCTGACGACACTACAGTTGTTGGCCTCATCACTGACAATGACAAGTCGGCCTATAGAGAGGAGGTGGAGCAGTTGATAGCATGGTGTAAAAAACACAATCTTGCCCTTAACACCAAAAAAACCAAGGAGATGGTTGTCGACTTCAGGAGGACTAGTCATCGGCACCATCTCCCACTGACCATCAACGGTTCGGAGGTGGATATAGTACACAGTGTTAAGTTCCTGGGGTTCCATCTGACCGACGAGTTAACCTCCAGAGACAACACAACAGTTTAATCAAGAGGGCTCAACAGCGTCTTTATTCTCTCCGTAGACTGAAGAAGGTGGACCTCCCTATTCCAGCTTTGACCATGTTCTACAGAGGCACCATTGAGAGCATTCTCACATATTGCATCTCTTGCTGGTTTGGAAACAGTACGGCAGATGAGAGACATAAACTTAACAGGATTGTGAGAACTGCTGAAAAAATCATTGGTGCTTCACTGCCATGTATTCAGGACATCTACACAGAGCGCTGTGTGCATAGAGCAAATAGCATTATTAAGGACTTCACTTATTTCTTACGTGATCTGTTCATACTACTTCAGTCTGGTAAAAGATACAGAAGCATCAGAGCAAGAACTAGTAGGCTATTAAACAGCTTTTTCCCCACAGCTATTAGACTGCTAAACCAGAGAACGGGTTTTGAAATTTGAAATTGATTATTTATGTATTTTAGTGTATTTTAGTATATATATATATATATGTGTATGTGTGTGTATGTGTATGTGTATATATATATATAATGTTTTTTTTTTTCACTGAATTACTGAGTGGTGGATGTGTGAAACACAATTTCGTTTTTATGTACACCATGAAAATGACAATAAAAGGAATCAATCAATCAATCAAATGTCAAATTACAATATGAAAAATTTATTCTCAAAAGACCAAATTTTATCAGCTATGCTATCTACATTTATTTTAGGGCACTGCATTCTTACTGTATGTCAGTAATGCTCTCATTTGTCTTTCTATTTATCCTAAGGAATTTTAGAATAAACATATGCGAACAAGTTGATGTACATCCCAAAAGCACACACACATGAACACAAGCATTATGAATTTATGCAAAGTCCATTCAACATTCGAACCCAGTGACCTTCACCAAATACTTTACAATTGAAAGCCCCGAGACACAAAACCAAGCTGAGGAATGTCTTGAAAGGTCAGTTAAGTAATTTTTTAGCCCTATCAATTCTTTATGGCTGCTTCTACTACAGTTTGCTTGTCTACATCTAAATTTATTTGTCTGCAACACTTAAATCATAATTGTTTAATAGTGAAGGCCCAACACAGTGTCCTGAACTAAGGCTTTTGAATTATTTCTATTTGTAGCTTAATGGCAGCTCAGCAGAGATAGACACTTTTATAACAACTGTCCACCCCAACCAGAGACTGATGGACCGGTCTTATTTACCACTCAAATAACTCATCGGAAGTAGCGTGGGTGAGCTGGAGAGAAATAAGGGAGAGTTGTTGATGTTCTTGTGGAGAAGCAGGCTTCTGTTGAAGATGCACTGCTGGCATGTGGTGCTGATTCTTTCACTAGAGCTAAAGCTGATTTTCTTCTGGTACATCTGTTTTATATCTGACTGTGGCTGGAATGGTGCCTTCATGTAGCTTGTTTCAAAGCTACTTGTATTAGTGTACTGTGAGATGTACTTTTCACAACACAGACCAGTTGCTACACACTATTTATTAAATCTATCTATCTTTCTAATAGATTATTAGATAAAAGTTAACATGAATGACATATTCTTACACCTATGGCAAATCTAACACTAGTTATATATATAAAAATCATAAAAATCATTTCATCAAAGTGTCTAGTTATTGGATGGTCTACTGTATTCAATTGAGTAAAAAATGGTTTTAGATATTTCAGATAACTTATTTCAGATAAATATAATGCAGGTCCAACTTAGATAAAGGTACCACTTTTTAACTCAGGATAAAAGTATTTTGCTTTAAATAAATATTATTTCTGACAGATAAAAAAATAATTACCATATAAAGTTGAAACCTATTCATTAAGATTTAAAGCATGATAACTTTGCAGTGCTCTCTCATATGAGATATAGTAGATTAATACTACTAAATACCAGAGTAAAGTGTTATCAATGCTCATTCTAATTAAATATATATAATTATAAATATATTAATGACACAGTTTCTTTTTTCACATATAAATCTTTCTTAAACCAGTTATATTAGTTGTAGAAAATGAATTATAAAAAAAATAAATAATAACAGTTGCCCCCGCCTCCCCTACTTTAAACCTCATTGATTGTAATGACACAAGGGGTCTTTCTTGAGAGCATTGCATACCTCTGAACTTGCTAAAAGGCCAATGAGAAATTGGCAGACAGAATTTTCATGTCCCGACCCCAGACATACGGGTATAAATGGAAGCGTACGTGCATCTGTCAGTCAGGTTTTTGCACTATGGTGCCGAGAGTAAGGTTCGACCATTTACAGTGGTAGGTCTAGTGTCATGGCAAGGGGGACACAACGCCTTGTTTCCTCCATCAGGGAACGGAGGTTACAACAGTAACCATGACATTCCCCTTCTGTCACTCACTTTACATTGTGTCGATTGTAGTGACACTAGGGGTCCTATTTAAAAATGGCATGCATTAAACCATGTTACGTGAACTGCTGACACAGGTGCAAGCAAGCTAGTGCGTGCTAGAAGCAACTGTATCGGCCGGCATGACTATCATGGGAGGAATCCAGACAGCCATGGCCTTTTCTTTCTCTATGTTTCTCGTCATAGAGCATAAAGTGGGGGTATCTTAATGCCATGAAACACATCGGGGAAGGCATTCTTTTCCGTTCCTATTCTTTCAGGGGGAAAAGACCCTGCGGAGACCACATCCTGCCCAGGCTGGGGAGAGGTAACATGTGGCCAACACATCACATGGGTTGTCAAGCCATACGTGGAAGTGGCATGTTGGTAGGTCCTATCTAGTAAGGTAGGAGCTCTACAAACACAGCGACCGGGGGCAGAGAGACTGTCCAAGGGAGACTCAGGTCCGCCAACAGGTAGTTGCCTGAAAAGGGAATTAGGCCTATGGAGCCCTACCCCAGTACAGTGTACTTGAAACTCGTAGTGGGTCTGGTCGCAAATTCCTCCACTGAATTCGCAGGCCAGAGGGCTAGGAAGGAAGAACATCCAGGGAATGCAAGCTTAGTGGCTAACCGGGGAGAAAGAGTGCACTGGATCACTTTGGTGAAGTGTGACAATAGCCACTCAGAACATCTAGAGCTCTGCGTGCAGTCCAATTAGTTACACAAAACATGTACCGGACACAGCAATGAAGGTTGGGTTTGCAGCTTGCTTGCAGGTTCACCGTCCCTGAAGGGGGTCGCAGGAACCTTGGGCATATAGCCTGGTCACGGTCTTAGGATGACATGAGTATCTGACGGACCAACTCCAGGCATGTGTTGCTGACAGAGAAAGCTTGCAGGTCCCCAACACTCTTGATGGATGGTAGTGCTATCAGGAGGGCCGGTTTCGAAGAGAGGGCCTTGAGCTCAGCTGAATCATGCGGCTCGAAGGGGGTTCTCTGAAGGCCCAAGAGGGCCACTGAGAGATCCCAGGAGGGGAACAGGCTTGGCTGGGGAGGATTCAATAAGGAACCTAATAATCAGGTTGTGTTTACCCAAGGACTTACTGTCCACTGCGTTGTGGTGGGCCGAAATAGCGGCTATATACACCTTCAAGGTGGTGGGTTACAGCCTCCCCTACAACCTCTCCTGCAGGAATGAAAGCACTGACCAAAATGCGCATTTCTGCAGGTCTTCAGACCGGGAAGAACACCAATTTGCAAACAAGCATAAAGCTGCCTGGTTGAGGGAGCTATTGCTTAGTTGATCGTGTCTACAACCACAGGTGGTAGGTCACTCGGATCTTCCACGTCCCATCCAAGGGCCAGACGAGGAGGTTCCAGAGGTCTTGGCGTGGATGCCAGAGGGTGCCCTGTCCCTGAGAAAGCAGGTCCTTCCTCAGGGGAATTTGCAAGGGAAGTGCTGTCACGAGGAGCGTGAGATCCGAGAACCAAGTCCGAGTGGGCCAGTAAGGAGCCACTAAGGTGAATTGTTCCCCGTCCTCCCTGACCTTGCAAGGCACCAGTGCAAGTAGGTTCACTGGGGTAAATGTGTACTTGCGCAACCACCAGGGCCAGCTGTGTGCCAGCGTGTCTGTCTCAAGGAGGGCTCCTGTTAGGGAGTACCAGAGCGGGCAGTGGGAGTTGTCTTGGGAGGCAAAGAGATCTATCTGTGCCTTGCCGAACTGGTCCCTGGCTGGGCTACCTGGCTGGGCTGCCTGGGGGCTCCGCTGAGCGAGACCTGTCGCGACAGTGCATCCGCTGTCGTTTTTGAGGTAACCTGGGATATGAGTGCTTGCCATGATTCAGCGGGAGAAACCTCTGCATGGCAAGGAATACAGCCAGCAACTCTAGGCAGTTGATATGCCAACGCAGTGGGGACCCTCTCCAGGAGCCAGTGGTTGCGTGCCAGTTGCACACGGTGCCCCAACTCAGCTGAGAGGTGTCAGTGGTGACCACAACCTGCTGTAGGGGGACTCCTGCCCGCAGAAAACAGAGGTCTGTCCAAGGGTTGAAAGTCTGACAGCAGGAAGGGGTGATTAACACATGGTACATGCCGTGGCACCATGCCCATCTCGGGACTCGAGTCTGAAGCCAGTGCTGAAGCAGTCTCATATGCATCAACTCGAGCGGCGCAACCGCGGTCGAGGATACCGTATGCCCCAGGAGCCTCTGAAATAGTTTTAGAGGAACCGCTGTGCCAGGCTGGAGGAGAGCAATGCACCTTAGCACCGACTGCATGCCTTTGTTCGTGAAGTGTCATTGAGACTTAGTCTAACTCCATGCCAAGAAAAGAGATGCTCTGAACCGGGGAGAGCTTGCTCTTTTCCCAGTTGACCTGTAGCCCTAGACGCCTGAGGTGCCTGAGCACCAGGTCCCTGTGAGCGTAAAGTAACTCTCAAAAATGAGCTAGAATGAGCCAGTCATCGAGGTAATTGAGAATGCGGATGCCCACTTCCTATAGCAGGGCAAGGGCTACCTCTGCAACCTTGGTGAAGATGCGAGGAGACAGGGACAGGCCGAAGGGGAGGACCTTGTACTGATACGCCTGGCCGTTGAATGCAAACCGTAGGAATGGTCAATGATGAGGCAGAATGGAGGTTAGAATTTATTTCTGCGTGTGCATTTTGAACGGGAGTTTGCGTAAAGCCTGGTTGAGAACTCGCAAGTCCAAAATTGCCCGCAACCCACTGCCTTTTTTGGGTACGATGAAGTAAGGGCTGTAGAAACCCTTCTTCATCGCACCTGGAGGGACAGGCTCTATCGCGTCCTTGAGTAGCAGAGTGGTAATCTCTGTACATAAAGTGCTGGCATTTTCACCGAGCATTGAAGTGGAGCGAATAAGTGATTTTTTTGGTGCCGGTATGCCGTGAGAACGGTGCACACTGGCTAGATGACCCAGGAAGTGAGGAAATTGCTCTTTTATTATCAATGTGGTTACCGCAGCCCGAAGGGGGTGCAGCAACGGAAAACATAGAAAACAAGGACTTTCCTCCCAGCCCTCCACCGGTGCCTTGGTACCAGCTCCTGTGCGAACACCTCACTCCCTGAATCTTCCATCTCAGGAATGCTTAGGAGCCTTCTGGGTCCCAGAGGAGGTCCTGGAGATGGGGGTTGTGCGCTGCCTGTGAGGTGTTCGATGCTGGATTTGAGAGCTGGACCCATGATGAGGTGGAGCTGCCTGATTCTTGGAAGAAGCTGCAGGGGGATGCCCTTGGCGGGCAGACGGGGCACGGACCGTGCTGGGGCGGCACCATGGCATGATGTGTGAGATCGCTTCAGTTTGCCTCTTTACCGCCAAAAACTGCTGGCCAAAGTGATTGACGGTGTCGCCAAAGAGGCCAAGTTGGGAGATGGGGGCGTTGAGAAAGCGAGCCTGGTCAACGTTGTGCATCTCAAACATGTTCAGCCATAGGTGACGTTCCTGGAAGACGAGGGTGGCCATCGCCTGCCCGAGTGCCCGCACTATGACCTTCGTGGCTCTGATATCAAGGTCAGTGGCAGAGAACAGTTCCTGCAGCACGTTGGGGTCAAGACTACCCAAGTGCAAATCTTTAAGTGACTTGGCTTGATGGACTTGCAGGAGTGCCATGGCATGCAGGGCGGGGGCGGACTGTCCAGAGGGAGACAACGGCACAGCCGGTCTTGCGTCGGACCCGACGGATGCAAACAAGCATGCTGGGGGGTGGGGGGGTGGTTCGTGGGGATTTATCCGGCAAAACCAAGCCTGTTGCTCTCCCCAAATTGCCTTCATGGCCGGCGGCGCCAGCCTTAATTCCGTAGGAAGAAGGTGTGGCATGGGGGGCGGCTGAAGTGGCTTTCCCTCAGAAGGAAGAAAGCCGCAGTCGCAACGTTGCCATTTATGAGAACATAAACCATTCATAAATGCTGCCTCCGTGTGATCACAGCCCAGACACGCGAGGCCATAAGATCCAACAGCTGTGCTCTAGCAGAGATGAGTGGAGCAGATTTGAGAATTCAGCTTGCTGCTGCATAACCGCTCGGCTCCAAAGAAAAAATCTGACAGACAGACGCACGTCCGCTTCCTTTTTATACCCGTATGTCTGGGGGCGGGACATGCAAATTCTGTCTGCCAATTTCTCATTGGCCTTTTCTCAAGTTCAGTAGTATGCGAGGCTCTCGAGAAAGACCCCTTGTGTCACTACAATCGACACAACATCGAGTGCGTGACAGAAGGGGAACTGGGTTTGCTGTAACTGATTGGTAAGGTTAGTATTGATTGTTCAGAATGAATGTTTTGAATGGATTCTTTAGAATGTTTAGAAGAATGGGCTTTACTTGAACCCATGACACTGGCAGGCTGTTCAATTAAATGGCTTCAGTTTGAGCTAACCGCTTATCTTCATTTTTGGCTTCCAAGAACAAGCTGTCGGGGTGGTGGAAACATATAATTCAAACTCTCATTTAGTCTTTAAAGTGCCCGCGTCATGAACACACATACGCCTATGCACACACAAACCAGATGCTCGAAATATATATAGTTGGCTCTCAAGAGGAAATGCACAGAAGGTGTCCCAGGATAATCAACATCTGTTTGGCAAGATGGACTGTTGTGCAGGTTACACACATCACTGCTTCAGATATCTCTGGAGGATTATGCTTTATTCAATTACAGAGTCTTCCCTTGAGAAACAGAGGTTTTTTTACTGTTTGCATATATTGATGAAGCATCTCTTTATTGCTAATGATAAATAGCAAAATCATTTGAAGTGCACCTATTTCGCAAGGCAGCAATATTGTTTGGCAACAAAACCCAACAAAGGGTTTTTGCACCCCATGCAGGACTCAATGGGGAATGTGAAGTGATGCCATCCCCCTTATTGAAAGACTTTTAAAAAACCATCCTCCTTGTAAATCAACCATCCTCCCTTGCCATCCCTTAAAGTGATAGTCCAAATTTTTATTTTAGATTTTGTAAATCATGAACAGACTTTCTTCTGCTGAACACACAAAAAAAAAATGTTTTGAAAAAGAAGAAAATTTCAGCTCTGTAGATCCCCACAATGCAAGTGAATGGGTACCAACATTTTTAAGCTTCAAAATGCACATAACGCAGCATAAAAGTAATCCATATGACTCCAGTGTTTAAATCAATATATTTTGAAGCGATATGATAGGTGTGGGTGAGAAACAGAACAATATTAAAGTCAGTTTTTACCATAAATTATTTCCCCTGCCCAGTAGGTAGCGGTATGCACAAAGAAAGCAACAAATCATCATAATCACAATTATTTGTTTGACAATTAATCGTCAGCCATATTTCATAATTGTGACAACCAACTTGAGAGTCTGTTTTACACATATTGTATTAGAATTATGTATGATTATATTACTTTATATTCACATATTACAATATGAGATTAAAGGAACACATTTCAGGTTTGGTGTCGATAAATGGGTATATACAGTAAGGTGGGGGTACAAATACAAAAAACGTTGGGAAACACTGCTGTATGGTTTTATAATTTGTACTAAGGTGCGGTAAACACAAAGACCAATTAGAGACTGATGAAGCGTCTGCTGTTTCATTCTCAAAAACTGGATGTTATTGACAATTGCAACTGTACACTGGATGCTTTGTGAATACGGCAGGAAGGAGCAGGGTGGTGGTTAAAGGAGATGATATTAAGCATCTCCTGAAAGATGGGGTGTTCATGTTATTGGGGAAATGTACTGGAACCCTATCATGCAAAGACATGAAGCAATGGTTCTAAGGGAATTCCTTTGCCCTACTCTTTGGACTTTACCTAGATACAAAGATGAAGCTCCTTCCAGAACATGTTTATTCTACCTTTATCTTACTTAAATGTGTCAGAGTGGTTGCCTTTGAGAAGTTGTGGTCAGTGCGGGTACACCGGCATATTAATTGTGGTCCTTGTGTGGGAGACCCAGGCTCGAGTTTGACTCGGGTCACGTTCCTATTGCATTTATATTTCTTCCCCTTGAATTCCTGTCTCCTACTGTTGCTATTTTCAGAATGGCATACTACTGTTATTACTGCAGTATATAGTATTTATTTATACTATGTGTAAAATGCACAATTTCTGTAAGCATTTACAGTGTGATGAACAAACCAGAAGTAAATTAAAATGTATTTCTTGACTCATCATTTGATCGGACTGCCAATTTTTAATAGACTTTAAACATAAAATTGGATTAAAAATGCAAAATAACAGTTTTCATTTCCATGATGATAGCTGGACGACTGAATTGAATTGAAGTCATATGAAACAATGTAACATACTTCAGTTTGAAATGTCTGTTGTGGAATAATGCTTACTGTTTGAAAAATTAGTAATTTGTATTGTATACTCTGTGTATACTATGAAGAATTCAATATATAGTAAGCTACTATTACATTACAAGCATAGCCTATGTCTATAAATAAAATGTGGCAAAAAAAGAGAAATGCTCTATAAACTATTTGCTAACAAGAGACAGTGGCAGAGACCCAACAATGAACAACAGAAGCAGAGTGGAGAGAGGCGTAGGAGTGAGATACTGTACAAAAAGAACTGAAAAAACTCCCGCCTTTCCTGACACCACTATTGTCTTTTTCTGTGACAGAGTAAATTAGTGTGATCGTCAGCTTGCGTGTCTGAGCTATCATAAGCGTATTAATGCAGGCCCTGTGGGAAAAGCTGGTAATCAGGTCTGTTTGACAAAGCCAATGGGATGAAGTCTCTGGAGTATATATCCATCCCATGTGCGCCAATGTATGTAATGCTACTGTTTGCCAAAAAAAAAAAAAACACACATCTTTCCTTTGCCTATGATGCATTCTCAGTTTGTTCTTGGTCTATTCTACCTTACAACACCAAAATTCAGTGACTGAAACAGATAAAAATGACTTCAAAGGTTCGTAATTGTCCTGTCTAATGTGGATAATAAAATAGTTTCACTGGATTCTCTGAATCTGAGCATAATTGAGGCGAACTCATTTTTCACAGGACAGATCATTGTCTAAGAAACTCAATTGTGACTCAAATGTGTAGTTGCTGCATTTTCTTTTTCCTTTGGAGTCCAATATTTATGTTCTCGCACTCAACCAACCCTATACTCTCATTTTTATGCAGTTTCTACTTATGTTTAAATATTAAAGACGGTATATAATTAAGTTTTCTGTTTGAAATACAGGGCTAAAGGTTTCGTGTCCTCCACTGTTCAAATACTTAAATAAACAGCTGAATCTTTAACTTTTCTCTAGCATCTGCATTTAAAATCCCATCCGCACTGACCTGTGAACAACTTTCCACAGCGATAGAATTTAATGCAAACCCGTGAAAGTTGCTGCAAAACTGTGGTCTGTTTTGGGAGTTTATTTCTCCACCTCTAGACTAAGATGAATTTAGCAATGGATTTGGGAGCTTGCTAAAGAATAAATCACGCCAAATAAAAGGGGATTTTGTTTTGTTCTGGTTGAGGATGTGTTTCATGATTTTGAATTATTCTAAGCATCTGTAAACTGTAGAGTTTGTCTTTGATTGGTAATTTAGGAAGCGCCTCGGAGAATCCACTTTGTCTTCCAGTGTTTTCTTCCAAATCTTTCTTCCGTTCTTCCTGCCATGTCCTATGGAAATCCTCTCTTCCTGCATATGCCCGTGGAATTTATTAGCATCGTATGCAGTTCATCTCCTCATTTACGCAGAACAAAAGGTCAAGTCGACCAATCAGCTCAAGAGAAGCGAGTGCCACATACTGAAAAACGAGCCTGGCTCTTCTGTACTTTCTGAGAGCCAATAAATGCAGTAGAATTTAATGTGTAATCAATTTAAAGAGTACACATTTCAGAAAGACTCTCCACTGAAACGTGTTTACCAATATAACATCGATTTTTCTGATAATCAGTACTCAGTTGACCTAAAAAAATAAAAATAAAAATGTGTTCTAACCTTAATTAAAGGGATAGTTCACCCTAAAATGAGAATGCTGTCATTATTTACTCCCCTTTTGTCATTACAATCCCAAATGACTTCTATGAAACACAAAATGAGAACATTTGAAGAATGTTTATACTGCTCTCTTCCATGCAACCTCCAAAAGGTACAAAAGAGTACAAAAGTCAAAAGTACAATAAACGTAACGTTAAGCAAGTTCACTCATGTCTACAAAAGTAGGTTTTGAGAATCAGACTTATTTAAATGTCACTTACACAATGGAAATTTAAATGTAATATACAAGAGAATGTTCGTGCTGAGCTCTTTACCACATATATGTAAAACAGTGCTAATAGTGTGTTGGCTGTACAAGTTTTGTGATTGTACACCAATTATACTAATACTAATACAAAATAAATGTATGTGTTGCAGTATTATAAGTATGGAACCTTAAAAATAAGATTATTATCTGAAATGTATTAAAATGTGTTAAAAATCTAAATCGAGAAATCTAATTGGATGAGCCACGTTTGAAGGTGTTATAGTCACACTTAAAATTAATTCTATGTTAATATGCCAAGTCCAGTGTTGGGGAGTAATGGGATACATGTAATGAATTACATTTTTAAAATACACAATATAAGTAACTGTATTCCACTAGAGTTACAATTTAAATAATTTGTCATTAGAATACAGTTACATTCAAAAAGTATTTTGATTACTGATGAGATTACTTTGTATTTTATTGTCATTTGTTTAATTTAATATTTAGTCCTTTCAGATGGAAAAAATGTATACCTATAAATGATGCAATCAAAAGAGCATTTGAACAGCGGTGAAACACTTTCTTATGATGTGTTACATTCACACGTGCAGACAGAGAAGTACGTTTGGAGCAGAAGAAATAGAAATAAAACTTGTGTAAATTGTCAGCTTTATGCTAAACTTAAATGCTATTTCTAGCCATTTTACATGCACGTTACCAGACACGATCATATTTTTTATTAAGAAAATTCAAATTGGATCATAATTTACTTTTTTCTAGTAAGATCTTTGATATTAAGGAAAAAATGTTATTCTTGATAATAATTTTTGTATTGTTTTCCTATAAAAATACCTAAAAACCCTTAAAACAAGATCAATTTGATTTATCTTATTTTAAATACAACACTGCATAAGATATTTAGGTTTTTCATAGAATGTGTTTTTAACATGTGTATTATGACATTTTATAGTCAAAACAAGTGAAAAAAATCTACCAGTGCTGAAGAAATAATCCAAAGTATTTAGAATACATTACTGACCTTGAGTAATCTAACAGAATATGTTACAAATTACATTTAACAGTAGTGTTGTCATGGTACCAAAATTTCAGTAGTCGGTACCAATACCAGTGAAGTTTCACGGTACTCGATACCATTTTCGGTACCAAAGCAAAACACAAAAACAGGTTACTGAACAACACAAAACATTGTTAACAAAATTTTAACAGCTGAACTAAGAACAATAATATACCATTGAGCAACACTTCAAGTTAAATAGATTATTTTTTAATTATAACAAAACTGTACAATGTATGCTTACAGTATTTTTGAACACTTATAAAAGATTTTCTTCAATGTTTGCAACTTTTACTTTAGGTTTTTACCAAGTACTAAAAAAAAAACCTAAATAAACAAGCATACAATAGAATGAATAAAAACAATTTCCAAACTAAAGTGCTCTCATATTATTAAAGCTGCATATTGCCAATTTTCTTCATGATAAGAAATGCTCAGTGACATATATTATGATTAAATAAGTCGCGAGCAATCGCGTTCAAATCTAGCTGCATTAAGCGCGTGCGGTCAAGGGATGAGCGTCCCTCTTTCTGAGTCTCTCTCAGCCGGGTGCAGTTTCAATCTCTCGCCCTTAGATCGGGACATTCGCGCAACTCATCGTAGAGGCACCGACCACAAAGAGAAATGCCAGTTTCTGAGTTAATAGTTATTACATGATCTGCTTCTGTATTATTTGAACTTTAATAAATTAAAATATAAATTGCATTAAATATAACTGCATTTATGATGTAACGCTAAAGAGCTCCGGCTCCGCTTATTCCACAACGAGAGTGCTTCTGAATTGAACTTTTTTTTTTTTTTAATAATTCCCTAATACTTTGGGATCTACATAAGATGAAGCTGTGAAAGTTTAGAGTGCATCTGGACTGTGATCTGTGTAATTCTTCCTCTCCTCCGTCAGGCGCGAACTGCAGTGCTGCTCTCGTGCTTCATCATTACAGTTTAATGTGATTTCATGTTACGTTATATGAGATCAAACAACTATTAGACAATTAAAATATTTTGCGACAATTTTTTATTTTCGACGTTGTCGATAATGTCGACTAAACGTTTCAGCCCTAATGCAAATGATAATATGCTTTTAAATTCACCTGCTTTATTTGCTTGAATAAATCCGGGTGTCTGTCTTTCAGGTGCTTTATTAAGTTTGATGTGTTTCCTCCTTTCATCCGAAAATTTTGAAAGCAGTGTTTACAAATAGGTTTTTGCTGATCTATGATGTTTCCCTTTTCTTCAGCCTCAAATCCAAAGAATTTCCAAACCTGGCTTTTTCCATTTTTCTTTTCGACAAGATTAAGTTGAGACTCCGCAGCAGCTTTGCTTGTCGTCATCTTTTGCTTGTTGTGTGCTTTCAAAAGTTCCTGACTCTGATTGGGAACCTGGTAGACCCGGTACTCGGTGCTCTGGTACCTTCAGAAATTCCGGTATCATAAAAATTTTATTTTTTGAGTACCGCCTTGGTACCGGAGTACCGGTATTTTTGTCAACACTATTTAACAGCATGTATTCTGTAATCTGTAGTGGAATACATTTAAAAAGTAACCCTCCCAACCCTGGCCAATTATATTTACAATGTCTACAATATCAACTATAGTTCATCTAATGAACTAAGTTACTTTGCAGAAGAATTGTTTATATTGATTTTAAACATATGTTTATGTAATTATTGATGCAATTATTTTGATTTTATTTTATAAAAGCACTCCACTTCACATCATGCCCAACACCCTTTAACCATGGAAAAATCACCAACTCATGACCTTTTTTGGCTTATTTCTTTAATATATCATATTGTTTTTGTGTGTCCTCCCAGAACCTGACGATGACGAACAGAAGGTGAAAACGCAGAGGCCACGGTCAGCTGACCAGCCAGGTGTGTTCCAGGCACAGACAGGTGATCTCCATCTCCTTACCTCTTGATATTGCTGGTTGAATTGCATTTCAGCACCATGGACAGCACAGTCGACAGCATTTGTTTCATAATGTTGATTACCACACAAAATATTTTCGACTTCCTTTTCTTGGAAAAAAAGAATCAAAAATCTGTTTCAGTAAGGCACTTAGAATGGAAGTTAATGAAGGCCAATCCATAAATGTCAAAATATTAAGTTTTTCAAAAGTATAGACACAATACGTAAACAACATCCATGTTAACATGATTTTAGTGTCATAATATTGTTTAATAACATTTTCTGTTTATAAAGTTTATAACTTTGTTACCATGATCACATAACGCTGTTCACCATAAATGACCATAACAATAACTTTTTAAACAACTTTAGAGCTCTTATACAATTATAAACTTTACAAAACATTCCGCCTTAGAACCCTCCAATAATTTGCCCCATTCACTTCCATTGTCCAAGTTACCCAACTGTAATTGCACATTTCTTTTTTAAAAAAAGTCCCTCATTTTCTTTAATCAACATTATGTCACAAATGGTTTCAACTGAGCTTAATTTGTATTGAACCAGGAATATTCCTTTAAGGCATAAAGTGAAAAGGGGTCTGGACATTTGGAGCACCCCATGGTACTAGTCCTTAATCCATATATATTTTTTTTCACCTCTTTGTTTGTTTTAAATCTATAAGCAATGAATGTCCTCTTTTTACTTTAATTGACACAGCACTTTTTCCTCTGATATCATCACAAAGACTCATGTACGTAAACTCCCGTAGGCACGCCTGTCCCCACCAGCCCCCAAAACTCTATTCTCCACCCAACAGCTCTGCGTATAAGGCTAAGCTCTGACTCACCACATGCAAATGAAGATGTGATGCGATTATGAGACGTGCAATTAATTTAATTTGCCCATTCGCTCCGTGATGTTGCCTCTATCCATGGACACAGCATTCAGAAAAAACATTAAAGGAATCAGGGAACTATTTCTACTGGATTGCCACCCACTAAGTGCAGCCCAGGCTTTCGAGGTTGCGTCTGCTGTTAGTGTCCTTTCAACACCTCTCAAAACACCTTTTTTTTAAGTTGCTGGAGGCCTGGGAGGGACAGTGGAAAGTATAAATACCTAAATAAACTTAAAGGAATAGTTCACCCAAAAATGAAAATGCTCTCATCATTTACTCAGCCTTAACTGTGCCGAATGTTTGACTTTCTTACTTCACAGAACAAAAATAAATTAAGATTTATAAAATTTCTCAGCTCTGTAGGTCCACACAATGCATGTTGGCACCATTCCAATGAATGGAATGGGTGCCAATATTTTGAAGCTCCAAAAATCACATATGTCTAAGTTAAAGTAATCCATATGGCTCCAGTGGTTAAATCCATATCTTCAGAAGCTATATGATAAGTGTGGGTGAGATGAAGATTAATATTTTAGTACATTTTTACTAAAATTATCCTCCCTGCTCAGTCAATATCCACTTGAACTTGAACTTTCACATTCTTCTTGTGTTTTTGGCAATTCACATTCTTCATGCGCACACCCCCTACTGGTGAGGGAGAAGTATTTCTAGCAAAAATGTACTTAAATGCTGCTGATTTGTTTCTCACCCACCTATCATATCACCTCTGAAGATATGATTTAATACCATTTTTAACCACTGGAATTGTTTAAATTACTTTATGCTGCCTTAATGTGCTTTTTGGAGCATCAACATTTTGGCACACATTCACTTGCATTGTAAGGACCTACAGAACTGAAACATTCTTCTAAAGATGTTAATTTGTGTTCTGCAGAAGAAAACAGTCATGCACATCTGGGATGACATAAAGGTAAATGTAAATTGTAAAAGTAAATGATGGGAGAACTTTCCTTTTTGGGTTAACTATCCCTTTAAGGCCTAAGGTCCCTCACAGAGCTGTCTACCTCATTTACCATCTTAGTTGTTGTAGCCTTCCTTCTGTCTCTTACCACGAAATTGAAAGAGTCATTATATGGTTTCCCAGGAAGTTATATGTTCTAAGTTCGCAATGCTTTTAGTGGGGTCCAAAATATGAGAACATTGAAAATCTGAGATTCAAATTATAATGTAAACCTGAAATAAACAAAGCTGAAGCATTTAATACAATGTAATATAAAATTACAAAAGAAAAAAGAAAACCTTTCTTTCTTTCTTTCTTTCTTTCTTTCATCTTAATTTTTTTTTACTTTTTTTAATCCATTAATAAAATGTAAGCAAATTTGTGACACTGACCATTTTAATTCAATTGTACGATTTGTCAGATTTCCTTGCTACCATTGAAGCACACACGTTGCTCTTTGGAACATTCTCAAATCATGCTGAGATTACAGGGATCTTCAGATTTTGCTCAAACATTTAGAAACAAAAAGAAATTCAGAAATTCAATTTAATTTATTCCTAAATGAGAAACATGTCAGCAGTTTCTGTCTGAGTCAGGCCATATATGACTTTGTTTGCTAATTTGTCTGGGATTTCAACATTTCTCCCTCTTGCTCTTTCCAGCTCTCACTCACTCACTGTCTCTCTCTCGTCTTTTGCAGGTGACCCAGCAGCAGAGGAGTGGTCTCAGTGGAGTGTGTGTTCGCTGACATGTGGGCAGGGTTGGCAGGTTCGTTCTCGTTCGTGTGTGTCCTCTCCTTATGGGACCCTCTGCAGTGGCCCACTGAGGGAGACACGACTCTGCAACAACACTGCCACCTGCCCAGGTGAGCCGCAGCATCAAGCAGGTAGTGTACCTCCATGCACACATATACCCTTACATTTCCTATAGTATGCATTGCATGAGCACTGTACACAAATGGTACACACCATTAAAACGTTTAGCTGAATGTTTGCTAATGCTCTGTGAAGTGAACATTTGCCATGAGAAGAAACCGATATGATCTAGTGCAGTCTGAGTTCATGTCATATCAATATTACTCCTTTCACACTACACACACACACACATGTTGGTGCAGCTATCATTATGAGGACTCTTCATATACATATTGATTTTTATACTGTACAAACTATAGATTCAATCCCCTAACCATAACACTACCCCTAAACCTAACCCTCACAAAAACTTTCTGCAATTTTTAATTTTCTATAAAACATAATTTAGTATGTTTTTTAAGCAATATAAATTATGGGGATACTATAAATGTCCTCATAAACCACATTTTCAGCATAATGTCCTTGTAATTACCAGCTTGTAACCTAAAATAAAGTCCTCATAAACCACTTAAACCTGACCCCCAAACACACACACACACACAACACTGGCACTCCCTACAATGCATGCTTAAAATACACATCCACGCATGCATGCATACACTGACACACACACACACACACACACACACACACTGCATTGCTAGATAATATTTCTATAGAGGATAGAGTGTCTATTGTGGCATTGTGCACAATGGGCACTATTGAAACTCTTTGTATTGCATTGATATATTCCAAGACATCTAGCATTTTTGTTGTGCGTGTACTTGAGTGTTTTGTGAATCAAAATATCATTGTAATGAAAATGTGGGTCGATAATAGTATTATTATGTAGTAATCCATGCTGCATTTTGAATAAAGTTTCTCTGCTGCATATTGTGCCTAACAACCCCCTAGCCATGACTATATTCACAATGTAGTGTGGCCATGAGTGCTAAATGTCCCTTGCAACAGACCTGATGGGGTATTGTTTTTTTTGTTTTTTTGCATTTTGTTGGAAATTAATGGAGGAGCTGATTTTACATGGACATGCATTTTTGACCTCTTTGACTCTGAATAATTTCACTAAGTGCAACTTGAATTATATTCTTTCTTTGTCTTAAAACGCTTAGTAGTGGATGCTAATTTATTTTCATATTTTATTTGACCTTTGTTCAAGAGGTTCATCAGCTGTGTAGGTTATTCTGTGTGCTAATTCTATATTTATGTAAAACAGGGTGACTCAATTCACCTCTCATTGTGGATTCAGCCAGAGTTCTATATTAATCGCCTGGGCTTTGATGACATGGTTGCCATGTTTAGCACTGGATGTTTTGCAGCCTTTCACAGTGTACAGATCAGTGCTTTAGAACATGATTTAAATAGATAATTTGTCATAATTTACTCACCCTCATTTGTTTCAAACTAGTATGACTTTCTTTTGTGGTATTTTGTTTTTTGGGTAAGCATCCCGTTAAGGACAGCATTAGATGATTTTAGTCAAGCAGGCAAGACTAAAGAAAATCAAAAGGGAAGGATTTCTGCTGGAAACATTTGCTTGTAGTGGATTGATTCAGAACAAGAATCAGTCAGGCTTAGATATGAATGACTGACATTAAGTGCAGACATGCAAACATTTGCAAACATAGATTTTCAATGCTCAAGACAGAAAAGCTGATTTTAGGGAACTACTCATCAATACAAGGAAGTAAAATTGCCAGCAATAAGAATGCAAGATGCTTGCTCTTGGGTTGAGCATTTTATACTGTTTATGCTCACAACATAAACAGACAGGCAATGTTTACTACGGGGGAATGCACTGGCCAGGAAAGACAATGTGAACTCATCAATACACATGAACTCGTCAATACACAAAGTAGCTACTAGAGCGTAGCCGCGTGTGTATGTGTGCATAGTTTATTTTCACCTCCCAGAAAGTCTTTAACAGGAATGCACACTGGTGAAAAAGAAACCAAGTGTGTATGAAATTAGCCTGAACTAGTGTAGCTTCAATATAGCTTAGCTCTCAATGGAAGTCCCTTGGTCCTCCTCTTGGCTCTTATTCAAACAGAACTTGATTGAATTAGTTTAGAGTAAAGTTATTATTCAAAACTGATCAAGCAGAGCCTTCGAATGAAATTGATGCTTTTAAAATAATGGAAATCCTTGCTGCAGTCTTGTCTTAAATTGTCCTATATTTTCTCATTAGTTGATCCCAATTTCAAGCTCTGTCTCAATTGTGGACAACAGCCATCAATAGTGGTTTCCATATAAATTACTATTCAAATAAAAAAAATCAATGCATACAGTATATATTATATATATTTAATTCTGTTCAGAGTGAATTATCTTTTTTTTCAACTATATTATTATTTTCGCAACTCTTCAGGAAAATCATGGAATTCTGTACCATGTAGAAATCTGCAAACTACATCCACATGGACTGTACCCAACTGAGTTTGGAAAACTACTATCGCACCTACCAAAAGAATGAAACTCTGACGTCAAATGGTCTTGGGTTCACACCTGATGTTCTAGTGTGAAAGCACCCTTACATATCCATACATTTAAAAAGTCAAAATTGTATAAATCTTTAAAAGAATGTGTTTTCTTCATTCCAAACAAAGGGTAAGAGTCAAAAGATTTCTATGGCAAGAAAACAACTTATCTGCAATGCTAAAATGTTCATCCCAATGAAACCCAAACCCAAATTAATCTTTTCATGATAGCCTTAAGAAATTGTCATCTTGGCACAATGGGAAGGAGGATATGCCTAGTGCTGCTGGTTCTCATTGTGCTGGGGCACCAGAGCAGTGCTTGCCCCAGTGTGCTTCACTTTAATGAAGAAACTCTTTTCAAAGCTGACGCGTCTATTGATGAATGAAATCTGATGCAATTTTCTCAGTGAGGGGAAATGACTGGTGAGGCCTAGATGTTTAAATAAACCCATAATATTTGGATAATGTATTCATATAATTGTTTTTTTTTGACATGCTGGTTATCTCTCGATTGCTATAAACTGTTGTTTTGGCTTTCAACCCTTTAACCATTCATCATTTCATGTGAAATGTAATGGGATATTTTAATCAGAGATAAAGCAGTGGATTAATGATGTTTTGATCTGGAGTATGGATGATGTGGTTGCTAAAATGCTTTGGGAACACAGCTCTTGTTCTAATGCAAGAACATGCTGTTCACTTAGTCCGGTGAGGCTTTGGTGTGTTATGCTTGACAGCATGCAGTCATGTTTCTCTTTTTCGTAATTTAATGATCTTACATGTTTAGCAGTTTTTATCTTCTCCAGTTATTCCTAGAATATTTCATATAGTGTTGTCATTCTTCTTGGGTTCTGCACACAGTAAGTGTTAAATAAGTCTTAGGGCAAAAGGGGCAATTACAGCTATTAACCATCAGGTGGTGCTATGCATTTGTTTTTGTCCTGTAAATCTGTTTTGACACATCACAGTCTGGGATTCAAGAATAGGTAATTTGGCACAGCTTTTTAAGGGGTAACTGCTTCAGTTATGGCCCCAAACACTTAAGACACTTAAGACACATTTAAAATGGTATGGAGGTTATCTAGTATGACGAAGTATTAAACCTAGAAGCATTTATTAAGAAATATAGCACAAAAACAAGCAAAACCTTTATTAAGTTAAAAATGATTTGTATTTTCCCCCGCATACCCAGTCCACAACCACCTGTCATTCTGTGCCTGTTTATTTATTTCTATCTGCTGTCTAGACTCTTGCTCTAACTTTCAACATCAAACGGTATTGCCTTTTTTGTTTTGTTTTCTGTTATGTTGCCCACTGTGGGGAGAGGATAGACAGGCTTAAAGCCGCTACATGATGTTGCACAGACAGTGATTTGATGGATATAGCAGTACATAATAGGTCTATTGGGAGGCAATGAGCACTGCTGGCACATGAGGCCAGTATTCAACTTCTCCCAATGCCATACAAAATCAGTGTGTTTATCCTGATGTCATGTTTCACCATTTATAGCTAAAAATCAACAGTATCACCAGACCAAGACTTACCAACACCAATGGCAAACTGTTTGGAAGACCAGACAAGCGTACAACTTGCTGATTTGTTGCCCAAATGTCCTTAAGAGCTTTCAGTCCGATGTAGGTTAGATTATAAATGATACACTGACATGATTACAGAGGATTAGATACTTTTTTGATACCTCTATGGGCACCCAGCGGAATTGCAAAAGTATTGGTTCTAAACAGGTTAAACAGGTTTCTCAATCATCAAGCATTCTCAATCAAGTCAAACCTGACAAAGCCATGCCCCAACCTCACACTATTGGTTGAAATTGGCAAACAGCAGCCTCCAAGTTTTAGGATTGGCTACCAAGTAAGTCTGGGTAGAAATATGCATTTTTCAATGCATCACAGTGTTAATTTGATATCAACATTTAAATCTAAATATTAATCTTTTACCCCAGTGCAGCTACACTTGTATGTGCAACCAAATTTCACGAATGATAAAATACAATTTGTAAAATTAGTATATTCAAAATGTACCAAGTTAAAAGGTCCCCTTTTAGCTGAGAGAGACTTTCTTTCATACAGTATGTAAGATAAATGTACATTATAACTGAAATAATTCAATTTCAATCATAATAGAATACAATTTGAGAGCTTGTGAATTAGGATCGAATCGGTAAATCTGTATCAATACCCAGCTCTAATGTGCAGTATTTTGTCATATTCTTTTCAGGACACCTATTTCAGTGATGTCTTTCACATAGTAGGGACAATTATTGCATGTAATTAAAAAAATGCTTTTGAATATGAAAATACTTTTTTAAATTTTTTTTTATAAGAGTCCAGAATGGAATCTAATTGGTTTAGTTATTTTAATACTAAGTTGTTCGAGAAACAAGTACCTTTGGTCATCTGGCCATCCAGCTGCCCTCTCTGGCTCTCTCGTCGTTGCTCATTCGCTTCATTTGGGCATTTTATTTTTATTCTTATCTGTGCAGTTCAGACATGGCTCCTTTGAGCTTTGCACTACAGAGCACTATCAATTATTTATCAGCATGCATAATTCACAGTACATTCCTGCTCTACACTGTAGTGCCCTTACAATCTCTCCCTCTCTCTTTCAAAAAATAAAATCTCCTCTAAATCTCCTTTTCTGTCTCTTTTCCTTACACTTTCTTTTGCCCCTTTCTCCAAATCTTGGCCAATTCTCTTACTGTCCATCCCTTGTCAAGATCCGTTTTACTTGCTGTCCACACAAATCACTCTTCTCAACCTCTACCATCTTCCTTTTCTTCATCATTCCATCTGTATCTTGCTTTATAGCATATTAATGTCTGCCTTCTTTGCTCTCAGATGTCTGCCCCCTGTTTTTGCCAACTTTTTCATGCCATGGATTTGGAAGTATTTTTACATCATCTGCATCATTACGTCTCCATCTACATTAAAACAAATCTTCAATACATATTTCTTGAGTCATGAACCAAACCAAGCAGGTCTGAGATGAATTGCAGCATTACAAAACTTTGAAGCAAAAATGTATATTAAAAGTCATGAAGGTGGAAAAAATAAATAATTATAATAATAATAATAATAAAAACAAAGGTACATGAGAGTGTGTAATTAATTTGATTTGGGATGCAATGAACTGCTCATCCCATAAATAACTGCAAATTAATTAATTAATTTAAAAACGTTGTTAGCTGTAACGTTCCATGTGGTCTCTTGTTTTTGTTCTTTCACTCTTAAGTTTCTGGCATCTGTCTCACTCCATATTGTCTAAGTTTTTGGCACTTGTCTAATTCCATATTGCACTCTTATTTTGAAACCATTCTTATGTTCCTGTTAACCAGTCTTGTCATGTCCTTTTTCCCCTCCTTGTTCATGTGTCTGTTTTTCATTGGTTCATTGTTTGATTGCTTGTTTATCAGTTCTAGTTTTGTCATTGGCTTTAGTTTATCACCTTATTATCCTGTTTAGGTCCTGTTTATCCATTGGCTGTTGTTTCCCCTGTTCATGTATTTAAGTCCTCATGTTTCCCTTGTACCTTTTTCAAGTATTGTATTGTTGTAACCTTTACCCCTGCCTTATGTTACCCTGATGTTCTTGAGTCCAAGCCATAGTCTATCTATGTTCCAAGTTCCTGTCTTGTTCCTGTATCACCACTATCTTCAATAAAGCTGCACTTGGGTCCTACTCCTCGCTTTCACCGTCATCATTGACTGCCTCCCCGATCGTTACATTAGCCTACAATACAAATCTACTGATTTTAAGTCATTGACTGTAAGCCTAAAAGACAAAACATTTTAGGTTAATTGTACAAAATGTTAATATATACAAATATTTTAGTTGTTTGATAGTGTAGGAATACTTAAGTAGGTCATTCACAATGCTGCTGAGTGCTTCTGTTTTGGTTCTGTTTCTATAAAAACAGTGACTTCTCTGATTCGTGCATCTCTCTTTGGGATTATGGGTAGTGTTTTATATATATATATATATATATATAATGTATGTGTGTGTATATGTGTGTGTGTGTGTATATATGTGTGTGTATATGTGTGTGTGTGTGTATATATGTGTGTGTGTGTGTGTGTGTGTGTGTATATATGTATGTGTGTGTGTGTATGTGTATATATATATATATGTATATATATATATGTATGTATGTGTGTGTGTATATATATGTATATGTATATATATATGTGTGTGTGTGTGTATATGTGTATATATATATATATATATATATATATATATATATATATATATATATATATATATATATATACACATATATATATATATATATATATATATATATATATATATATATATACACATATATATATGTATATATATGTATATTAACCAATATCAAGTTGTGGCAAATACAGAAGCATATATCATCGATTAACCTCTGAGCTCTGTTAGGTCTGTTTTAAAAGATTTTTACATCCGGAATGTGACTGTACCCTTTTACATGCACTATATAGGTGGGTCTAGACAAAACAGCATGGGTAGAACGTTGTTGTACTTTGCTTTAAGGTGTATGGCTGGTCATGGCTGTGTTGGGTTCAGTTTATCTGTTTTTACATTGTAGTGGTTTGGCAAAGGTCATTCATACCTTCACCTATAGCATCATATCAACCTTATAGTCATATTCTCAGCATTTATTCATAGAGTCATATCTGAATTTGTTGTCATCTCCATTTGATATCTGTTAAAAAGAGTTAAAGAATATATCTAAGGAATACTCATATTTTCTAAACCACCATCAAAAGAAATGGAACACTTTAACATGATGCGTTTATTGATAGTCAAAGACTCCTTGAGGAATGTAAAATCATTGAAACCCTCTCCACAGGACCACAATCAACTGAAAGCATTTCATAATCAAACGGTGCATTTCATCTACTTTTGAACTACCCATGCCTTGATATCTTGCACTCTGGGGCTCCTTCCTACAGGAAAAGTGGCATTTCATTCATGTTATACATGCTATCTCATATTAATTTCCTTCTCTGGGCTTCAGAAGTGTGAGGTGCGATCTATTAGTTGTTCATCAGGTTGGCGGTGTTTCATCTCTCTGTGTCCCGCCCCAGTGGGTTGCAGCTGGCTCCTGAAGAACTCATGGCCCCACCTCCCTTCATCATCCCTCATCCCCATTGGTGGTTTTGTTGGTGTTTGCAGTGCATGGCTGGGGGCTGTGGGAGGAGTGGTCTCCTTGGAGTTTGTGCTCTGCCACGTGTGGCCGTGGCTCTCGGACCCGGAGCAGGATCTGTGTGGTACCCCAGCATCAAAGCACGGACTGCGGGGGGCCAGAGGTGCAAACCAAACTCTGCAATATAGCTGTATGCCCTGGTTAGTACTAATCTCCATTTCCTCATCTCAGTAATAGAGATCGACCGATTGTTTGTATTTATTTTTTAAAGATACAGATTATATGTTATGTTTAAGTGATTTATATATATAATATATAAATATTTAATAATATTTTAATTGAAATATGTTAAGTTCTTTAGAAACCCACTAATCACGTAGTTGAATTTTTAGGTAGACCAGATCTTAAAAACCAAAAACCAATTAAGTAGAAAAGCGTGAACCTGATTATCGGTCTATCTCTAGTCAGTATACTCTCTTTCTCTTCTTTACCTGAAACCTGCATTTAACTGCTTGAAATATCTGCCATTATGCCTTTTTCTGGATGACTTCCTCCTTTTTACCCTTTTTTACAAGTTCAGCATTGTCTCCTGTCTTCTCTCTCTATTCACATGTCCTCTTGTCTCTGACCTTTCCTATTCCTTTTCTGTGTGCAGTCCTTATTGCCTTTAGTTTCACCCCAGTCTACCTCAAATCAGTATCTTGCGTCTCATGCACTGTCTCAGTCTGAAAGCCACTTGAGCTCTGTGTTTTCTGCTTTCTCTTTCTGCACCCATGCATTGTGGTTTTCTCTGAAATTCGTTCATTATGCCAGTCTCAAGTATTTTTTAGCTGGAGTGCTACTCAGACAAAAGAGAGTGGTGTGCAGCCTCGGATCATGATATTTGAAGGAATACTTTTCTCTTGTCATTTTTTATTTCAAACTTATGTCCTTCCAAACCTTTATTACTCTTCTGTGGAACACAAAAGGTGAGTTTGTTTTTTGTTTTTTAAATAATTTTTTTTCAAGATTGTTTTTAAGAATATCCTAGCCAATTTTTTCCATATAGGCCCTAATGAAAGTAAATTAAGGAATGAAGCTGTCAAGCTCCAAAATAATAACAATGATAAAAAAAAAGTCTCACAGAACTATAATAGATGTAGTCTATTTTCTGCACTATATTAAAAGTTCTCTGAAGAGATATGATAGTGAGGAACAGATCAAAATGTAAGCAATTTCTTGGCATCTGCCACATGAGAGAAATAACAATGTCAGATTTGTGAATGCATAACTGTCAGATCTTTCTAATGAATGAATTGATCCAGTTCAGAAAACCAGTCTGAATGATTTGTTGACAATCAGATTAATTCAGTTCCTGAGTTCAAATTCACTCAATAATTGATGCGGTCTCAGAGATTAAAGGGAGAGTTTACCCAAAATGAAAATACTCTCATCATTTTTTCACTCTCATGCCATACCAGATGTTTAACTTTCTTGACTCCAGTGGTTAAATCCATATCTTTAGAAGTGATATGATAGGAGGAACAGATCAAAATGTTTTTTTTTTTATTTATTTTTTTTTTACTTTAAATCTCCACTTTCACTTTTAAATCTGAAAGTGAACGTGGAGATTTAGTTTTAGTTTTCTTCATTTGTGTGCAGAAGAAAAAAAGTCACACATCTGGTATGTCATGAGGGTGAATACATTTTTGGGTGAAATATCCCTTTAACAGCTCAAAGGAAGGACAGTTTTCAGTGAATAATGACTTACTCTAAATGTTTGCCTTTACCTCACATAGTTTTTATCATATGACTTAATATGGAATTTAATGCACACATTTTATGAACCACTTTTATTATGATACTTATATGGTCCTTGTTTGTCTTCTTGGAGCTTGACAGCCCCAGTTTCCATTTGCTTCCATTACCTGTATATGGGAAAAAGCGGCCAGGGTATTCTTTTGAAATTCACCTTCTGTGTTACATGAAAGAAAGAAAGTGATACAGGTTTGGAACAACATGAGGGTACGTATAAAATGACAAGTTTTATTTATTAGTGAACCATCCCTAAGCTACTGCAATCAGAATCGAAGATAAAGCAATCACTGGTATCTTCACCTGCAGGGATTTGTTGTTCTACAACAATGCCGCTCTGGTCTTAGCACACATGATCTATTTCCAAGATTAGTTATTACTTCACTGAGATGAGCAATAAATCATTTATCCGTTACTTTTCAATTTGGTTACAGTTAGAACAGTCATTCCTGCCTAGAGTTGAAAACCTCCATTAGTTTGACATTTGAAGGTTTTAGGGTGACAGCCAATAACTGTGGTTGTCTTTTATTTAAGAAGGCACAAATGAACTGCTGGGCCAGTCTGGCCGGGTGGACTTTGACTGACAGTGATTACAGCCTGTCACGGAGCAGATCTTCCACCTGTTCTCACCTACTGAGACTCACCCATGCATAAAACCCATCTCACCCTCTTCATATTTAAAATCTCTTCATAGATGCCGTACAAGACAACTGCTGACATGTAATCTCATGATATTAGTTAACATGGAATAAGAGAGAGTCAACATAATAAACCTTCTCCTGGAATACAGTAAAGGATAATTGGTTGTGTGAATATCTGTGGATGTCCTGTAAACATCAGCATGTTTACTCTTACATTACATCAGCTCTATTTGAGTGTAGAATTACAGCAATCATTTGCATCTCTTTAATCAAAGTGTAAGCAAAGTGTTTGCAATTTGTCTTGAAGTGCAGTCAACAGACTGTTATTGTAAGTTACTCATATTAATTAATGTTTGCTTGTGTGGTGAGAGCCTGAAAGGGGATAGTGCTTTTATTTTTGCAGAGGCATATGCTGCTTGTCCTCATTAAATTTTGTTTCATTAAAGAATAAAGAGAGTTTCTTAATCTTTTCATTTTGGAAGGCTTTGCCATTGTGTCTCAGATGTTTTTCAGACTTCACTATATTGACTTGTCAAATAAATTAGTTTTAGGTCTTATTTTTGTGACAGGTTGTCATGAAAGGCAAGAGAAAGAGAGTGAGAATGATAAGAGAAAAAATGGTAAGAGAGATAGAGGCCTAACTTTACAAAAGTAAAGATTAGCTCTTTATTGAAAAGTGGGATAATTATAAAGCATGGGCCTTGAAAAATAGATGATATCTTGTTTTAAACGACTTATATAGAATTCCCTTAAACACTACACAAGTGTTTTGGCAGTGTAATATATATATATATATATATATATATATATATATATATATATATATATATATATATATATATATATATATATATATATAAGCTATATATATATGCTTACAAGCATTCGAACAGGCGAGCTCAGCAAGCAATCGAATGGGAGAGCCCCCTCAGGGCTTCAAAAGAGAGAGCCCACGATACAAATAAACGTAAGTTAGCTCACACAGCCTTCAAAAGGTAGAGCTCTAGCTGCAGTATGAATGAGAGTGTCCGGGTTGCATTCGAACGGCCAAGTCCCCACTGCAATTAAGACAGGAGAGTCCACAGCCGGATAGTGAAAGCCCACAATACACTTGAACGGGAGAGATTGAATTTGCTGCTCAGATAGACCTTTATGTTGTGGTGGTTGCTGCTCCGTAGCACAGGTACATCACCTGGATGTTTATATGATGTGTTTATATCTATTATACGTATTTCAATAAGTATGAGTCAGATGTCAATAAGACATTTAGCAGATGTCCCTGAGATGTCCGTGATTTAGAATGTTTATAAATCTGATCTTTAATATGTATAGCAGATGCCAATTAGACTGATGCTTCCAGATGAAACGGTCTATAACAGAAATCTCAGAGTCGCACGTAGCCTATGCCATCTTGGGTGGTGGTTACCGGCACATGGAAACGAGCTCTCGCAGGAGCTGTTGCGCTGGAGGAATCCGCAACGCCTGGGCAGGGAGGTAACCCCCTTTCCCCCCTACCACAGGGATGGGAGAGGACCCCATAAAGCCCATGCCTGACCACCCCAGGAAAGAATGGACCTGCTCTGCTCTTGGATTGCATGCCCGTCTCACCTAGAACTTGACATTGGGCAACCTCCAGATGCAAGTCATTCGATCCTCAAGCAAGGTACCGCACAGCGTTTGACGGGAGAACCTATGCTTTTTGAAATAAAAAATAATTTATTCTGGATTTTGAACAAGAGCTCCAGTATCAGAAACATTGACACGAGGGCTACCACTACTTGTTGCTTCCTAGATCAACAATGTTTGCGGATAATACAACATTTACAGATAATGTAACTCGCATTAAGAGGCACTGGCGATTAGGGCATTTAATGAATAGTTGAGCCAGAATAGTTAAAGCACTGTTGTAGCAGTTGAGCGCTTGAACTGGAATGGTTAATGAGAGCATGGTAAAAGGAGCTCTGTTGGGGGCTTGGAGTGGAACCACTGATGTATTTCCGCTGTTGTGGAACACATTGCTTTAAGATTGGGTAGCACAATTAGGTGTTGCAAGACACCTGAAGACACGTGTAAAAAAATGTAGCCATGTTCAAATGCTTGTTGAGGGAGAAAGAACGAAATGTAGCATCTACGGACATGTTTGGGGGAAGGCAATAGAAATTTATGATTTCTATAATTATTACTGCTTATTATTGGTAGAGAACAGTAACTAAATACAATGGCCTCTGAGCCATCAAGGGTACTGATTTGCGGATCACTGCAAATTCACTTTCAGTTTTTCTTATTTCGGCTTAAATAACAGCCATCAGAGGCCTGCAGGCCTTCAAGGGAATAACATGTAAACTGTTGTGTAATAGAAGTGCATGAGCAGCCATAATGGTGATCGGTAGGTCCAAGCGGGTGAATAAAGGAAGCTTATTGTAGTGGAAATATAGTATTCTCATTTCCTTAAAATTGTAAACAGGGGCAGAGGATGCAGAGACAAAGTCATTTATTTGCTGAATTAAATTTCTGGATCATTTGTGAAGCGATCATTATACATGCAAAGTGGTGATTTATTGGTGATCATTGAATTAGACTTGAAAGTAAAGTCCTCGGATGACTGTCCGTGATCTAATATTATTTAGCTTATACGTATGGTTTGGAGTTTTTTAGATTATTCTGAGAACGTAATGTGAGTAATTAAATTATTTCTGTATTATAATGGGATGAGATGACTGGTCTCGTTATGACGGGATTTACAGTATAATTTGGAGTTTGTGCCTAAGAATTGGATTTAAAAAAATACTATGGACACCATTTGCAGTAGTGTTGAATAAATACAGATTCTTTATATTTTAGCCTGTAGTAAATTCTACAGAAAAACGTAAATATTCTGAGGATAAATGCAAGTGCTGATTTCAACACATTCCTTTAAGATTGTGTGGAGTGCTGAATTATGACAGATTTGATGAGTCACTTTAAATGGTAGACATATGTACTAGAAAATAGGTTCTAAGGTAAAGCTTCTTGAGTCTATGATCCAATGATTTAGAATAGCTTTAAAATATAACCGACAACATGTGACAAAATAGAGAAGATTTTCCTGTGAGATTAAAGTGATGGATTGATTTCACCTGTGTGAAGCGTTAATCCTGGTCTGCTGAAGGAGAGGAAGTCATATGAAATGGTCTATAATTTTATATTCGAGTAAAGTTTGCAGAAAGCACTTGCTGGCAATGGGATCGCAAATGCTGCGAGGAGGCGAGACACATTGCGGAATGCATTTGAGATGCAGACACGCCTCTTGCAGAGCCGAACACTGCTTACGTTTGGTTGCACAGAAGCTGTATCTAGCCATAGGGAGCTATAGCCTGGTCAAAGTGGATGCTGCTGTGGCAGTGAGCTCACGCTAAAAGGTTGCTCTAGATTGGAGAGATATTTCTAGTTTAGAGTAGCGGTCATTTGAAAGGATGTTTGCTTGTTTTGTGATTTGCCCTGCTTTCCGAATGTAATTTATCCCCCTCTGAAGGGCATTTTGAATGAAGAACAATCGTGATAGACGTGTTTAAATAAATTTGAACAGAAATAAAAAAAGGCTTAAAATGTGAGTTCCGGATGTCCCACACCATTTAGCTTCACAGTGGAATGAAAAGTCTTCAAAAGGAATAGGGCATAGGGATGATTGCTTCTAAATCGAACGCACCCTAAAATGGGCTGCACAGCAATGTAATCAGGGCTGAGAGTAATTAAATGCCTGAGCTGGACAATCAGTTTGAAACTGGAGTGTGTTGGGATAAGTTTTAAATTAAAGCTGATCTTTTATTCCCTTAACTCAAATTAAAGCTGTGCTAGAGCTCAAGAGACGTGAAGCAAGAGCAGTGTCCAATCACGGAGGCACTGCTCCGGGTGGAAGATGAGAGGACCTGGGGGCCTTGGTAGCACAGCAATTAAAGACGCTGACTACCACACCTGGAGTCGCAAGTTCGAATCCAGGGTGTGCTGAGTGACTCCGGTCAGGTTTCCTAAGCAGCCAATTGGCCCGGTTGCTAAGCTGAGTAGAGTCACATTGGGTTAACCTCCTTATGGTTGCTATAATGTGGTACTCACGCTTGGTGGGGGGCATGCTGTGTTGTGCTTGGATGCCACGGAGAAAAGCGTGAAGACTCCACACGCTTTATATCTCTGAAATAACACGCACAACAAGCCACGCATGGATTGACGGTCTCAGATGCGGGGGCAAATGAGATTCGTCCTCTGCCTCCCAGAATGTGGCATGCCACTACGCCACCACAAGGACTTTGAGAGCGCATTGAGAATTGGGCATTCCAATTTGGGAAGAAAAAAGGGGAGAAAAAAAAATATGAGAGGGCCTCTATACAGCCATTTTGAGCTGTAATACAGGTAATACAACAAAGTAGTGGCAGCTTCAATGCCGGTGTCTTCTTCGTTGAGGAAAGACTAGAAAGAAAGATATGGCAGAAACAATAGTTAAAGTAGCAGCTGCTGTTGCCACGAAAAGAAGAAAATAGTGCACCGCTGCGGCGTTTTGTTGAAAACGTGAGCTTATCTGATGATGGCAAGTGCTTTGCTTATAGTAGGTCATCTGTCACACTTACGTGGGTAAGTGGGCGGGATCAAATGCCGGAAGAACAGTCGCCGGATAGAGGTAAGTTGTGGTTTATATACGATTCTCCAGTGTTGATTGGTTGGGTTAAATGAACATGCTCCTCCTGACCATTAATAAATATAGATATATATTATTTGCATTCAAAGACATTAGACGTGTCTCAAATTATGTACTATACATTGTGCACTTACACTATTCTTCGGATAATATAATCTCATATGGAACACAAATGTTTTTTACTGCCCACCCGGAAGCATTAACTGACTTTCGGCTGACAAGTAAAACTGTTTTGTCAAGACAGCTTTGCATTCAAGTTACCCCACAACATCCGCTACGTATAGGGCAAGCTGTGAGCTCTGAGAGCATAAAGTGTTGAACATTCTATAAATTGTTCCTGTTGAAGAAGTATCATTCAGGTACTTGTTGTAGTACCCTACGTTGCATTTTTTAGTGTGAACAAACTACTCTCTGCTTACACTACAAAATGATGTAGAATAGTGCAGAATTATGCCATCTGGTGTGCAACGAATGTCTTTGAAATAAAAAAGTACTATTTGTGCTAGGTGTTTTCGTTCTGTATTTCGTTTGTATTCTAAATGAGGCACACTGAAAGGTTGTCCATTTGCCCTACTGTTGCTGATATCAGCGTTATTACCTTAATTGTGCAATTAATTTCCCTCTCCCTTTTTGTTGTTTATGTGCTTGTGAAGGTAAAGTGAAATCCCATAAATGCTCAGCTGTGTTTGTTGGTTTCAGCTCCAGCTGCTGTCTCTCCTGGCAAAAACATTATGCGAGAATCTCTCTTCTCATTGGATGTTGTTTTTGTGAGCGATTATGAGTCCAATGCTCTCATGAAGACGCAGACAGACAGGCCTCATTTCTCCATGTTTATTGAGTTTGTGAGGCTTTAGAATATGATTATTTTTTATCATGCTCTTGCTTTGAGACACAGATCCTCCAAGATGCCAGACAGAGACAAGCAGCTGCATCTGATTGTGTTTAGATACACCATTCTACCAACATTAGAGAGTTCACCTGAAATGGAAAAAAAAAAAATCTGTCATCATTTACCCTCATGTTGTTGCAAACCTGTATGACTTTCTCTCTTCTGTGGAACACAAAAGAAGGAATTTTGAAGAATGTCCTGGACGTTGTTTTTATGCAAATAAATTAATTGAGACTGGAGCTTTCTAGCAGCAAAAATTACATGAATGCACCATGAAGATTATCATGAAAGTTGCCCATATGACTCACTATAATCCAAGTCTTCTAAAGCTATATGATACATTTATCTAAGTAACTGACTGAAACTGATGTTATTCATTGAAAATCTTGACTTAACATAGTTTAATGGAAAGGAGGAAGCGAGAACCGGCTTCGCAATATAAATAATATTTTAATGATAAACTTAAACAAAAGACACAAACACACACATGACGGACATGCCCGTAAACGGTGTCTCTCTCCTGCACCATATTCCGCAGTCGACCTTTATCCCTCTCGGAGGCTTGATTAGCCTGATACGGGACCGGGTGTGTATAATCATGACCCGGCCCCGCCCTCCACCCTACCACATTCCTCCCCTGTTCTCTGGGGCTGGGGGAGCCCCCGGCATGATGTACATCCCCCCCTCTTTCCCTGGGGAGGGGCGTGCCTTCTGCCATGTCTGCCAGCAGGTCATCCCCGTCTACCTCGATGAGGGAGGGGACAAGGGCAGGGAAACAGAAATAATTAAATAGTTATAATTAAATTAAAAAACGCTGTAAAATTTCAAATTTAAAAGAGAGGGAAAAGGCCAACGCAGATCGGTTCTCTGATACATCGTCACATGGTCCTTGATCACTCCTCCACCCTCTCAGACGGATGACAGCCGCTCCTCCCTGGGCAGTCCGGAGTCAGACCCACGACCCCCGGCGGACAGAATGCCCCTCCGAGTTCCCGGCGACTCGTGGGGACACTCCTCTGCCCCTGGCAGCGACTCCATCGCTCCAGGCGGTCGTTCACCATGTCCGGACGGTCGGCTACTCGGTCGGTTACTCCATCCCCCGGCGGATGGCAGCGGCTCTCCCCCGGGTGGACGGTAGTGTTGAGGACACCGCGACGGGCATCCCTCCTCCTTCTCGGATTCCGTCACCAGTGTAACCCAGTTCAATGGAAAGGAGGAGGCGAGAACCAGCTTGGCAATATAAATAATATTTTAATGATAAACTTAAACAAAAGACACAAACACACACATGACAGACATGCCCGTAAACAATCTCTCTTCCGCTCTCTTCCGCAGTCGGCCTTTATCCCTCTCGGAGACTTGATTAGCCTGATAAGGGACCGAGTGTGTTGAATCATGACCCGGCCCCGCCCTCCGCCCTGCCACACTTGACATCTGCCCTAACTCCGTAAGTCGCAATGTCTGATTTGCAGAATAAGTTGGTTCATTAATTTTGTATCTCGTGTAGATCTATTGTATGGCTTCAGAAGATTTTATAATATAGCACACAAGTCATATGGACCACTTTTATGGTGCTTATGTGTCCTTTGTAAAATATTAAAAGTCCCCATTCATTGTAATTGCATGGGGGAAAAATCAAAAATAAGAGTATATTCATTAAAATGTGGAAATAATAACAGCAAGAGGGTGAGTAAATAATGCTAGATTTTAAATTGTTCTGGGGTGAACTGTTCTTTCAACACCATCAATCCCTACTTCATTATTAATGGATAGAATGTTTGAAGCTTATAGGGACATTTTTCTCAGCTTGACAAACATCTGCTTTGACAGAGCAAAGGTGACATAGGCGTAATCTTTCATCATGTGCTCCGTCTTCCTTGGATTCAATTAGATTGAGGGATAATTTGATTTCAGTCCATACCATCAATCATATCAAGATACGCTTGAATGAAATATGTATCAACACCCCCCTCCTCCCTCCACAATTTAAATAAAATAAAATTTATATCAGGGGTTAATACTGTATGTGCAGATCCTGATATTGTCACAGATAGTCAAAAGACGTAACATCTCCTACTAAGAAACAGATACTGCATACCCAAAAGCATTCATTATATAAAAATAAAGCCCAATGATTAATGGCACCGTTTGATGGATGATGTTTAAGCATAATTCTTTCTTTAGAACATACTGAATATGTGTTCAACGAGGCATAGAGGCTGTCTAATGTTTGCAGTGTTAAATGTCTCATGGCCTTTTTACATAACACACTGCACAAATTCCATGTTTATAGGCTGGCCTTCAACAAAATGATTCATAAGTGTTGTAATGGTGAATTGACCTTATAAAAAGTGACAGGCCCTAGGTATTATTTATTCATAAAGAACTTCACCAGAAAACATAAGTCTCTTAATCAAGCAAGAATTAGTCACAGACTTCTGATCCCTTGTTTCAAATGCAGGTAATCAAGTATGCAAAATATCTAATTTTGTTCTGTGCAAAATGCTAATTAAGTAATCATTTACTTACCTTCATGTTGTTCCAAACCCATATGACTTTCTTTCTTCTGCATAACAAAAAAGTCGACGTTTGTCTAGATGTTAGCTTCAGTCAACATTCCCTTTCATAGCATTCTATTTTTATTTATTTTTTTAGATTTATTTTTCAGATAATGAAAGTGAATGATGACTGAGGCTAACATTCTTCCTAACATCTCATTTTGTGTTTCACAAAAGGAATTTAGGTCACACAGGCTTGGAACACCATGATGGTAAACTTTCACTTTAATGGTTTGCAAGCCCTGTACTAACAAACACAGTTAATGCTGCATATATAAATTAATGTAAAATGTGATTTGCGGTTTTGCCCTTTTATGTCCTGAAAATGGTGGGTATTGATCAGTAGTGCTGTTTCTTCCTTGTAATAATTTTTCACTCATTAGTTCTAATTCATGGAAGAACTTAAAGAGGCATTAACAATGTACATCAGTTAAACTAATATAATTATTCAATTCAAGTTCCTCATAAATTTCTGTGTAAATTTGATCAAGCCTTTATTTAATTGCTTGTG